>JAQQZR010000016.1:13311974-13367323 GCA_030068235.1 Notoglanidium macrostoma | reverse complement strand
GTGTGTGTGTGTGTGTGTGTGTGTGTGTGTGTGTGTGTGTGTGTATGTGTGTGTGTATGTGTGTGTGTGTGTGTGTGGAGACCAGCTGCTCACAGCTGGGGCATAATGGCTAAGTTTTGGAGGGAAAGACCTCTGCTACCAGGCAGCTGTCACCACCAGTGGAGAAGGATACAGAGGCTAAACTCCCCACACAGCTTTCTGCTTTCCCCAATCCCTCACTGGAAGGGTAGCCTAAACAGTATACATATTTTATTTTATTATTGCATTATGTAATAATATATAAGTGGTATTGCAAATGTCCCCAGGTTTGCTGACAAACTGTTACTCTACTTGTTTTGCAGTGACCTGTATCTTTAAGAGGCAGGCAAATTTGTGTTGCACCTGCAAGTTCAGTTGAGTGCAACTTCAGCTTCCAGTTTACTCAGGTGTACAGTATGACAAAACGCGTCTAACAGAGCTCAGGTGCAGATTAGGATTCAACACACAACACGTACTTACAGACGGGTGACAAATTAAAGGAAAAAACAATTTCTTTGTCAGGTTTTAGTCACCACAAGCCACCACCTTTAATGTACAATTGCGTAGGTTCTATGCATCTTTATCAACCATAATTGGGTTGAGATCTCTTGACCATAACATATTATTATTCACATCATCAAACCAATCAGTGATGTTTCACGTGCTGAATGTGGGGCAAAGTCAAATAGATAATGGAATGGATATAGTCCAAAAAATTACCAGTCAAAAGAACTTTTTAATGAGTCACACCATGTCAGAGAAATCAATACCTCCCCCTTCACACCCCAACACACATAGCTGATGGGTTTTTTCCTTTAATGTGTCACCCAACTATATACACAACATAGTGCACAACATAGTTCGACGAGTATCATTACACAAACACAACATTAAGCGCTCAAGGCTTGAACTCAATACACAGTCTTATTAATAGTCTTAATTTTACAGGTTAATTTTTTTTGTAACCACAGCACTAAACTCGCCTTCACAGTGCTAAATTCACCTGAGACCATCTACAAAACAAACAGGTAGAGTTACATATGAGTTCAGTTTTTGAGGTCATAAAATAAGTTCCACAGCTCTATATCACGTCTGATATCCAAATTATTAGAGCTTTTTAGTTAAAGAGAGAGTATTGAGAGTTTTGTTATCCAGAGGACATGCATGCTAAGCTAGCTTGCTAGCTAGCAAATGCAACTAATGCTAGTGAAGAAAAAAACGGTGGTTGTTTGGGTATATTTTGACAAATTTGTAAAAGAAATTGCTTTTAGATACTGTTAATGTATTGAGAAAATAATGTACATCCACTTTGAAACAAGTTGAAATGCTTCTGTTTACCTGTGATAATGCAGGCTAGTTTACTAGCAGTTGATTAACTGGTTAGGAGGACGGGAGGACATGGAGATTGTAACAAATAGTATAGTCAATCATATATTAAATTCCAATCCAATCTTTTTTTTTTTTTTTTAATAATAAGAGTCTAGAAATGTTGCTATGATATTTTAGTAGTTTTGGGGTTTTTAAGAAAATTCATATATATATATATATATATATATATTTTTTTTTAAAGAATGATATCCAGGATAATCAGAAATTCTTCTCTTAAAGCTAACATTATTGCAACTATAGCAAACTGATTTGGCTTACAATGTTAGGGGTGCATTTTACAAACTGCCAACTGCCAATTATATTCAGGAATCCAAACATTTATATTATACTATGTCAGATGTGTATTACTTAACAAGATGTTTTCTTGTAGCATAGCATCTATAAAAGCTATACATATTGGGATAGAACCAGTCCTCACTGATTATTAGATATTCTTGATTTTTTTAAGCATAGTATGCTACATTCAGCCACTATATTATCAAGAGTTTGTTGTTTTGAAAACTGGAAATACCACATGGGAGGTAAAAATAACAACAACAACAAAACTTTTCGAAACTACAAAAACCCAAACCTTGTTGTCTTCATTCCTAGTTACAGCCATGGTTTAAAATGGTCAGAGTTGAGTGCTTAATGTTGCTTCTGCGTAGCATTTGTGTTTATAGTGTATTGGAATTTGTGCAAGTTCTCATGAACCAGCATGAACTCCAGAGCTCTGCTTGTTAACACAGTTCTCACTTACTGAGGGCAAAAACATATAGCTGACCCATGGCCTGTACTCTGAACAGCCCTGGAGCTAGAGATGAGCATAGTGGTAGCAGCTGTTTTCCCTTCACAGAGCTCTATTCAGTGTGAGGAGTGCTGGACGAGGACAATGCCTGCGTCCTCCTCAGTCCCGCTCTAAGATTAATTCTTCAAATCTGTTCTTATCCCAGTGTTGGTCTCCCAGGATGGAAATCCTTGTGTTCTCTAGCACGCATTGTGCTGGTTGCCAGAGAGAGAAGCCTATAGATGCCATTGACAAGTAGACACAGCACAGGCCTTCTCAATGCTTTTGTCCCAATTATTACACATATATGATCTGGATTATTCTGGATTTTAAGGCGTTCTCACTTCAGACAATTAGGTAGTCTCAAGGGTTTTTAGTTATGCTTGAATTGCTTGAATTGGCTTTTTTTAATACTCAGTAATCATCTTCATCCCAGGATGAAGCAAAACCAGCAAAACTGTTTTGTTAATTTTTTTTAAATATTTAATTTGTGCTGTTGTAATTTACTTATTATAATCATCATAATGTTTAATTTTGGATATTTTTGCATTATATTTGCCTAATAGCTTAATTAGCCTAATATTACATGAATACCTAAGTGGTAAAAAACAATAACAATTAAATAAGAAAATAGGCAGAGATAAAATTGTAACAAAAGTCTTATAGTTACTAAGTAATAATGATCAATAATGACAAAAATAAATAAATAAATAAATACTACTACTACTACTACTACTACTACTACTACTAATTATAATAATTTTTTATTATTATATGCAAGCACATGGGTTGCATTATCCTCTTTGTATCAAATGTGAAACATCAATGTCATGTTTAGCCTACAAGATTGCACAAGTTTTAGGATCAACAGGATGAAAATTTGGCAATGGAGGATTCCACAGTCTTCAGAGCAGAATAACTTGGTGTTGACTCACTGCCTTCCTTCCTGAAACTTCATTAGCAATGAAACAGGCTTGTGGACAGGCAGCATGGCCCCACCTGTGTCAGGTGCGGTTGTGCTGTTCCCTCGCTTCCACACACACCCACAAACACAAAGTGCACAGGTGTTTAGCCTAAAGCTTTAACCCTATTACAGGTGAGGCTTGTAATCTATTCCACCTATGTGAAACCTCCAGGAGTGTTGCCTTGAGCTGTCGGGACCAGTGTGATGAATTGAAGCCGTTTTAGAAGATTCTAGTGTGAGCACGAATTTATAAGAGTACACATTTTACTGGGATGAAAAGGGTTAACATTTCTATTCATTTTTATTTTTTCCAACATTTATTATTGCATAGACATAACATGGAGGTTACGTCGGAGGTATACAATTACTGATTGTAGCCCATCTGCTATGCTATGCATGTTTTATTAGCCTTCCAATCCATGGACCACCACCACCGGAGCACCGCTGACCCGATAATATTTGAGTGGTGGCTGATTCTTACCACAACAATGACACTAATATGGTAGGTATTCAAGGTATATTGAAGCTCTTCGGGGCCAATATGAGGTGCCAGAAGAGTTTCAATATACCTTGGCACTGATTCTTAAAGTTTCTGGAGTTTGACTGTGCCGAACACTGTCCTTCAGACAAATATTTCCTTAATTGGTGTTCTGATGATGGTTGTCGAGAGCACTGTTTAACTCCAAAATTTCCCATACATGCTCAGTTGGATTGAGATCTGAAGGCCATGGCTTATGATTTCATCCTCGTCAAAACCATTCAGTTTGCTCTCATGTTAAGTATATAGGGGTGGGGTCATCCTGGTGGAGTCAACAGCCATAAAGAACATAGGTTAAACGTTGCCTTCTACAACATTTGAGGATAGTTTTGAGGTCATGTGTTGTAAATATGTAGATAGAGTGTACAGAGACAGTGGGTTGGATGGTTAGGATTGCATCTTGCCTGTGAACCCTGTGCACTCTCCCGGAAAAAGAATGCATCCTCTGCATAAATACACACACTCCCATCGCTTTCTGCTTCCTCAAGCATCTGTAGGGCAACATAGCTCTGACCTGTCTCCCACAGACACACACAGATGCACAACAGCGTTTGAGCTGTCTCGCACAAAAATACACATACATAAACAGTTACATACATAAGTATTCATCCCCTTGAACTTTTCCTCATTGTATAGTGCTGCAACTTGGAAAGGAAGTGAACATAATTAATAATATATGTCATTGATCTACACAAAATAACCCCTAACACTGAAGTGGGTGGGGAAAACCAATACCGGTTTACAAGTATAAAAGATTGCGTAAGTATTCACCCTTGTTGCTGTGAAACCTGTAAATTGGTTCAGGTGCAACCAGTTGCCATCAGAAGTGACATAATTAGGTGAAAGGAGTGCAGTTAAAGTCTCACATGATCTCAATATAAATACACCTGTTGCTGGATGGCCCCGGAGTTTGTTAGAGTACATACCTGAACAAACAGTATCATGGAGAGCAACGAGCTTTCAAAACAAACCCAGGACAAAGTTCTGGAAAAGTATCAATCGGGGTTTGATTTTAAAAATCCCACACAGCTTTATGATAAATTAAAATGCTGTGCCTGTTCTACACATGTGTAATATCAAATTTTAATGATGACTAACATGCCACAGACTTGTGATTCGATATAAAGCTGGAGTCACGCTGGAATTTTGCAGTTCACATCTCCTTGAGAAATAGGTTGGACCGGAAAATTGGTGATGGGGGGGGGGGGGGAAGACCCCCATTTTAATGCAGTTAGCAATTTATCCATGATGTCACATTTTTGCTGTGGCTAGCAATGTGGTGGTAAGAATGTGGAAATCCCAGAGAAGAGTACTATTAACTCTGTTTGAGAGTAAACAACAGTGATGTGAAGTTCACTGAAGTTGAACTCGACATGAAGCACATCAAACAGCTCATAAAACTGTTGTTTGTGGTGGATTTCATTCAAAGGTCTATTTCCCTCATAAAAATTGCCAAATAAAAATTCACAAATATATAGGGTATAAAAGGATAAACAGAAATAATTGTTGTATTTTTTTTTTATTATATTAAATGCACAAATTAACAAGTGTTAGATCAGTGCAGTGAAATTCTTTATTTAAGACAGACCTGTTATAGATAACTGAGTAAAAGTTCAGTCTTCAGAAGTATGTCATCATGTAAATATGACACACTTCACCCTAGACACACATTGCTGCAAAATCTAAATTCCAGGAATTTGATTACCTAAAACTGGAAGACGAGAGTGTCCTAATTTTTACACTCATTTCTCGTTTTTTTATTGTCTTCACTGTTTACAGTAACAAAAGAAGGCGAGAGTGCTGTATGTGTGCACTCACGTGTTTCTAGTGTCTCTACATCTGTGCTCTCGTCCATCTGTGTGCTCAGTGCCACTTGTTGCTTTGTGCTTTTGTGTGTGTTTATGTGTGTGGAGGGGCGTTAGCAGGAATGTAAAGGAAGAGAATGGAGGGAAGCAGACACTTTGTGACAAAAGCAGGACACATTCCTCAGCCCTCCCTTCCTCTTTCTCTCTCTCTCTCTTGCTCCCTCCCTCCATGGGAAAATCAAACAGGTGGTTGAGGCCTGTTGGAAAAGCTGCGTGGAGTGGAGGTGGCCTGTACCACAGCCTGTTTGGTGTGTGTGTGTGCTTTAGAATGAAGCTCCAGCGCTTAGTGAAAGAGAGCCACTCTCATTACCATATCAATTCTGGGAACGAACCTCAGCTACACCCTCACCGGCCGCCCATATGGCGTGCGCTTGGCAACCAGAGGAGCCCCCCTTCAAATTCATTCTCATGTGCACACACACATTCCGATACACATATGCACATGAAACATATGCTTTATCTTTACACCTACAAGCGTCTTCCACACAGCCATCCCACATACTAAACCAAACACACATATGCATGTACACACAGATAGAGGCACCATCCTCAGCCTTTATTTTATATTAAAACACAGGAGGTGGGACCAGTGATGGAAGCCTGTAACTCCTGTGTTCAGGCCTGGACCACACACAGTAATAATCAGCCTCATAGTTCCTGATGTCGCACTTTTTAAAGATGTCTCACCATCGACAAGCTCTAAGTAACCAAACCCATTATACAGACTTATTTACAATGTACTTATGGCTTGCTTGTTCATTTTATTGAATGCTATGTATGTTATACAGCTTGCTGAATTTGTTTGGAAAAGGAAGTCTCATGCTCAGAACCACACACCACACAGTGAAGTTCTCCAGTTATTTCTTGTACTCCGTTACCCAATTTTTTCCCCCAATTTAGTCATAACTCATTTTCATCACCTCCCTAACGCATGCCTCCTTCATGAAGCCAGTGACCACATCTTTTTACGTTGTTATAGATTGGTTAGCATCTCTCTGAATGGCTATGATTGGCACTAATTGGGATAGAGGAAAGCCATACCGCC
This sequence comes from Notoglanidium macrostoma, assembly GCA_030068235.1. NCBI lineage: Eukaryota > Metazoa > Chordata > Actinopteri > Siluriformes > Auchenoglanididae > Notoglanidium > Notoglanidium macrostoma. Next base: position 13,360,738 of record JAQQZR010000016.1, on the reverse strand, counting down.
ACCCAGAGACCCACATGGATGGATGTGGCATACACAGTTACAAGTGACATCATTTCTCTAATTTGGCCCAGTTGGTAGTTAAGTACAGGATGTGCAGAAATGATTTTCTCTATATGTGCTCCAGATGATATCCAACATAGCTTCATGCTTATGAAGTGTAAATAATCGAAGGCTAACCCACTTTGTCGAGAACCATCGAATATCTTCTGATTATTTAGCAATAAATCAATATTGGTGCAAATTTAGTGCAGACCTTGACACCAGTACTAAGACCACCCGAAGTGAACACAGCAATAGTAATAGTAATAGTAATAGTAATAATATATGTGAATCTGGCATTATGGGGTGTTTGATCTGCTAAATCTCAACTATACAGTACATATGCATCAGTATGTGTGTGTGTGTGTGTGTGTTAGATGTTAGGGATGTACAATGTAAACATTATTCAATATGACCAGATAACATTTTCTAAGCAAATATAAATACAGATAAGAATAGAAGGAGGACAAAAGTCCATAAGGCATCTGGATGAGACTAGGCGTGCATCAGGACTGGGATCCTGTCGGACACAACCAAAAATAGTCTCACCAGCAGTGAACGTTTGTTTATATTTTGCGTAATTGATTTGTTAGAAAATATCACAGGCAGGTAGAATAAAAAATAATACATCATTAGTGGGATAAAAACAGTCCAGTGCACATCTCTCGAGTTATATGAGGTAGGGTTCATATTTAATTCCAAAGAAAATCTGGTTTGGGCTATGCAGACTCAGATAGAAATATGCAGATAGAAATATTTGAAACCCTAAACAGATTGTCATTACAATTCATGAAAATGACAATAGACCTAGGTGGCACAATACTAAAGTTTCCTTAAAGAACATGTTTTTTTTCCTCCAAAAATCATATTAATATTACACAGTATATTCCCTCCACATTTTATGAACCCTGTCTCTTCTATGAGTGAAGACTCGGAGAGAAAGAGTGCTTCCTGTTTAATGACTCGCCTGTTTGAGCATGCTCAGTAGACTCCTCACCTTTACATAGAGCAGCTGTACAGCAATATATGCACTGTGATTTCATATCTCTCTCTCTCTCTCTGTCTCGGGCACCCTTCTCTCTGTGCTTTCCCTCCCTCACGCCCTCGCTCCACCCTTATAAGTGTTATTACTGAGAAAAATGCCTTGACGCCCTAGCAGGTGCAGGACTGAGTCATCCTCCCTATTTTACACACCGCCTGTGTTTGTATGTGTGTGTATTGACTCATTGTGGCTGCTTTCTGTGACGTTTCACCGCAGCAGAAATCACAGGTACATGTTGTAATAGACCAGTCAACTATTCCTCCATCTTCCCACTGACCCAGCTGTCTTGAGTGTTTACCGTTAGACACACACACAGACACATGCACACACACAAAACAAACAGCATGACTCTTGAGTTTCCAGGATTACATTCTCCACCGAATGAGTAATTGTGTGTGTGTGTGTGGGGGTGACTTTGACGCTTCACACAGCTGGCTGTAGCCTCTGGAGAAGAGCAGACTGTGTGTGTCAGCGTTAACACACTCCTGTCAAACCTCAGCCTAATACAGGCGTGCATAGTATTTCGGAGACGTTTATCTGAATTACATGTTTAAAATAATTTTATCGGAATTTGGATTTGATGATCTTGTTTTTGTGAGAAGAGTTTATGAGCAGAGCAGCAACTTCTAAGCTCCTGCTAAAAAAGGGGAAAATGACATTGTAGCCACATGCTGACTAACATGTTTCTATCCAAAATGTTGCAGAAACCATGATTGTTGTGTCTAAGTGGTTAATTATTGTTTGACTTATTTTGGTCCTTTATTATTTGTCAACATTTTTGCTAGCTTGCAAACTGGATGCTAGCTAGCAGGCAAAGCTGCTAATCAAGATAAGCTGGTAGCATTTGTGCTAGAAATGCCGTAGAAAGCAAAGCAACTAACTGTTTGATGCCTACTTATGTGGTATATGCCAAGATACCAGCTGTTAGCATTAGCAGAGAACATTAGCATTAGCTTTATCAACTGAAGGGGCACGTACAAAATTTATTTCAGTATCTTTAGGATACAAAATTTCTACACTTTATTCTATTTTTTCCACAGAATTTTCTAGCTTGATACATTTATATAAGGAATTATTTAAACTGTAAGTGTTCAATATTAACAAAAACGCAGCTGTGGTTTTCTTCTTTGTCCTATATCACAAGCTTTCCAGCCACAAGCAGAACCATATGTCCTTAAACCAATAATTCTGCATCTATTGGTCTCTATTCATTCGGACAATGTGTTACAGGACAGGCGAGTGGAAAATAGTCATGCTCAGAGGCTCATATTCATCTTGCGTTTCACACACACACACACACACACACACTCACACATACTCACACAATATACACATATGTATAGGCCCCAGGTCTCCACATCTGTCACCAGTTAAACCCACCCTCTGACGCCATGCGCATGATGACTTCGTCTTCGATCCGAAGCATACGTTTAGTGGTCCTGTAATAGAAAGAGTCATTGCAAAAAAATAATTTGCCCTGTGATTAACAATAAATATCGTCTCCAGCCGGTGCCTATATTTAACCAACTTTTGGAAAGAGAAACGATGTGCCATATCTCATAAAGGCATAGAAGCGCCTTAGCAGATGGTAGATCTTTAGAAACAAACAACATAATAAAAGCAGGAATGAGAGAGAATGGGAGGGAAAAGGGAGTTGAATGAGAAGGGGTGAATGAATGACCAAAAGTGATGGAGAGAGAAACAAGAGCTTGTCTTTCTGTATGGTCCTCTGATGTAGAGGCTTCTTCACATGCTAATGGCTCATTTCTTTAGCTGCTGTGCCGTTAACATAACAATGGTGTGAGAGGGAAGGAACTAAACTCCGGCTTTCTTTGGGAACGAAACCTAGCTTTTCTTCTGGACAAAATGCTCTTCCTCCTTTGTGAGCGCCTTGAATGTGGTTACTGGCAACTCGGCATCGTGATCAAAGACTTCACTCGAAATGAGTTCGAAATGACCCAGGTTGTAGAGGGGGGATAAAGCATGTTTTTGACATTCCAAAGACATAATCGAGAGGGACATCGAGCCAATTATCTGTGTGTGAAAGAACCCATATCTGTGTGAGTGTATGGGTATGTTGGGGTTATTATCATTATTATTTTACAAAGCATGAATTATTACCAAACATGAAATATTATCAGTTCACAGTGCTACAGATATTTCTCTTTATCCCTGTATTATGGCTGCTGCTTGAGGTCTACTGATTACAACCTGAAAGTATGAACGTTTGTCTGTCCTTGGATTGTCCTTATGCACTACTTTGTGATAAATGCTGTATGTGACCTCTTATGGTATCATACCCAGACCCTGGTGTCTACGTGTCTTGGGATATGAGAAGACAGATTCCTAAAAGCAGGGAATTGTGGAAGGTCTTTATCTCAAGTAAACAGAGGTGCTGTCTTGACAAGTGCCTCTGACTTTTGTAATTAGCCATTGTTCTCTGTGGCTCTTGTCCCTTATGATTTCGGAGACAGTCTTGAATGGGCAACAATTAGCGCTTCACTTAGCCCATTAGCACCTCTGATACCCCCTCACCCCATCTCTGTGCAGGTGCATGTGAAGTCCAAAGAGACTGATTGAGCTCCCGGAATTCTACTGAACTTTATAATGGAGGTTCCATCAATCCACATTTATATGAAACAGGGAACATAAAAACAGGGAAGTACTCTTGATCAGTTTCAATCTGAAGAGCATGGATACCTATTTGCTCAAAATGCTTTTTTTACTGTAGTATTTTTATGCAGTAAAAATGTAAGTGGGATAAACCAAAAGTGGGATAAATAAACCTACACGAGCACAACTTTGGTCCCATACCTGTCATTCTTGAATGTCATTCTTTTTTGGAGGCCATGTTATCTAGTTACAAATTTTAAATCTGCCTTTAGGATTTAATCATAAACACGTTTAGAGTATACTGGTTGTATTTTTCCTCTGTACAGACATTTAAAAGTCTGCGGTCACATGTTACAGATGATAGATGGATTGTTGGGGGGAAAACTATTCCTTATTCATTCGTCCCTTCCTTATTCATTCCTTATTCATTCACTATTCATTATTCATTCAACACAGAGGTTTTTATGCACAGCTCTACCCACATTACAGATATCACCACATGTGAACATTACACACACATACACACACACACACACACACATAGAGCTTCATTTGAATGGCTCCATCCAGTCCGTCCTCCAAGCCAGTATCCTGCATCAATAAAAAGACAAGAGTAAAATAAAGCACGTATTTGAGGTATGTTCAGGGAAGGGCTGCATCAATAACGTTTTTAGGACACAGTACGAGCACATGTTTTGTCAATGATATCTGATACCAAAACGAGTAACTTACTTAGTGCCAATCGATCACAGAACATTTTGTTTAGTTCTGGTTATGTTTTCCTGGTTTACATCATGGCCATAGAAAGTGCATAATTGCATGTTCATGCACTTTATTTTAAACAATGTGCATTAGCTAGCGACATTGGATAGAGTAGGGCTGGTGTGGAGACGAGGTTAGGGCATGTCTCATTTTTTTCGTTGTGTGAATCCCTTGTTGTCAAGGACTGATAGTGGCCGAACATCAAGAACAATATATAAGCTGTTATTTTTGTGATTTGCCTGTATACATTTTTTTCTCACTTAGTCAGTGTTATGATATTTTATCTGGTTACTTGTATTGTAGGAATATGCTGTACTTCGTCGTGCCAGGTACATGTGACTGCAACCCATCAGTCACCATTAAACTATAAAAGAGTCAACCACAGTATTCACATTATAGCAAGAGCAGTTCACACTGACTATATTCCACTTGCCATGTTAGCACCTACGCTTCTGAAGTGACACTTACTATTGAAATGTTAATCGCCATTTCCCCAGTCGCTGTTTGCTGAGACAGAAGAATACTGGTGGTGTGATGCTTTTAGCATGTCATGCACATTGATACAGCTAGTAACATATGCTTTAAAGCAGGGGTTCTGAGCAGCCAGAGATCCTGTTAACTGTGAAAAGTTACAAAGATCCTATATTGCTTTAGCTATTTGTTGGCACCCCTCCACAGAACACATTTCTATTTAAATTTTCATTAGATCTAGAAACAGTCATATAGGTTAATAGCTGTAAGAAGTCAATAATAAATATAATATTTTATATTTGTATATTTCTATACATAATATATTATTCGATCCTGGTGGGCTGAAATTTCCACCATTGTAACAAAAAAAAAAAAGTCTCAGACCCCACTTTAAAAGACATGGTTTTAAAGAATATTTAACAATTGGCAATGGAGTCTGAGGCATTGTAAAGAAAGAATTCTCTCTCTGTGAAAACACTGTTCTCAAAATAGCCCAGATCCCAAATATAGATGTTCTCAGTTGTTTCCTTAATGAGTCAGTGTAACGATCTAAATGTGGGTAAGACATGGGTGAAAACCTAAAGCAACCTTCTAACTTCAGAAAACCGCTGGTATTACTTTAGCACATGTGATGTAAATATGTAGAACACACACACACACACACACACACACACATACACACAGAGGCTTCTGGGAGCACATCACACATCAGACATCTGTTGCCGCGATGAGACAGACGGAGATGCACCGTGGTGACCAGGCAGCTCCGTGGCGACAGCAGGCTGTCCTTCTGGTGCCAGTGTGTTTTTTACAAGGCAGGGAATAACAACACACAGCTGGGAGTGTGGGAACAGCTGCCACTAACATCACTACGCCCTAAATCTCTCCCTCTTTCTTCACCCTTTTCTCTCTTTCCTCATTCTCTCTTTCTCTTTCTTAATCTCGCTCTCTCTTTAGACCTCTCTCTCTCTCTCTCTCTCTCTCTCTCTCTCTCTCTCTCTCTCTCTCTCTTCCTCCCTGACTTCAGGGCTCCAGACACGCTGGAGCCGAAGCTCCAGGCTTACTTCCTCTCCGACAGATTTCACTTCCTGTCATTTGATGGGACTTCCTGCCATGCCTCTGTGATCAGGCCTTGAAGAGACTCCTCTCCGAGGTCGGCTTCCTGCCGCACGGACAGCTGCGTAGATAATTCCCACTTTCCGCTTTGCTCAGGGAATTTGCCTCTTTTCTTTTTTACTCACTCTTGCAGTAATGTCTTCTCCTTTTTTCGTTCTCGTTCTCTATGCTTTGTTGTTGATTTTTCCATTTTCCTGCATTATGCTGAAGGTGACCTGGGTTCAGGAATCTCTGTCAAGTCTTTTTGTGTGTGTAGCAGCAGAGCAGCACATGAACCAAAGGCCGTTTTTTTCCAAACCTGTGTTCACCACCGATTGCTCAGCATGTTATAGGACAGATTTCCAGATGCAAAAGGTCACACTATTTTAGAATAGTCTGAGAGAAATAAGGAAAGTTCCTTTCATACTCCGTTTGTCTATTCTGCTCTGCAGGCCACTTCTGGCTGTCCAGTTCAACATTCACGCCACTTTAAAGCAGCAAAATTGTTAGCCGATATTTGGCATGTACAATAGCGCATCCCCATCTGTGGTAAATTGGACATATTGGGCTGGAATGCTGAAGATGGGGAGGTCAGTAGCTCTGCAGGAGGCAGCCACTGAACAGGACACGATGTCTATTTTGTGTGTGAGTGCAAGAAGTAATCCAGACAGAAGAAGGTATAAAAAAGTGTTTGTATGGGATTTCAATAATATGCACTGAGTTTGTCTGTAATTACTCCGAGACACAGTGCTGTAGTGGTTAATGAGAGATACACTTGGACGTACATTCCTCCACATGGTCCTCACACACACACTCACACACACAGACACAACCTCCCACCATGTGTTGTCCTGCTGTCCCTCTGCTGTGCCCATCTGCTCCCTAGGGCTGTGTGTCTGTGAGCCAGTGTGTGCGACAGCAGGAGTGTATGAGGGACACGATGAAGACTCGGCATGTGAGAGAGATCTAGCTGTGAGGAATTTTGTTTGAACTCCCCAAACACACCATCATGGACACCAGACACAAGGAGCCATTTGGGACCGTCGTATGTATTAAACATCTCAAGGAAAGAATTTTGTATTATGAAGTTGACTAAACAAGGCGAATGAATTACAGATTAGTACTAATTATAGAGCTTTGATTTTTTTTCCTGTACATTTTCTGCTATGGTATGATAATGCAGTTGTATTAGCAGGCCCTGAGAAGGCCATTTCTCATTCACACCCTCAAGCTAATCAGGAGATCTTTATAGCTCCCTCGCAGATAATAATCTATGTCAGAAGTTGTAAACACAGTTATTTACACACCCTTAATTATAATGTCAGTGTTAAAAGTGAAAATGGGGGCTCAGCAACACCGATTTTTCACTTGCTTTGGAAGATAAACCATTCAAAGTTAACGTGAATATTTGGTGTGTCCTCACAAGTCAGCTGACTCAAAATTGAAAATAGCTCTTGCTTTGGTCTGGCCTGGTGGAGATCTTGTTAAACCGTCTAAATTAAACAGCCCAAAATGGCCTTATTGGCCCATTTGTATAATCCGCAGCCTCAGGGCCTGTCCGTCCGGTGGAGAAAGAAAGTACACTGGAGGAATGTGGAGGCAGAGATGGAGAGACGGAGAGAAAGGGAAAGTCAGGGATTCCATTTGCACTGTTGTTCAGTCATAAAATTGGACCATAAAGAATGAGAACAATTATTACCATTCGATCTCATAAAGGCATGTGGTTTCTGAGATGTAACTCGAGACAGTGGTGGAGACTGGATGCCTTGTTTTGATTTTCAGAACAAAAAAACTTTATTGCATTTGGATTGAATGACTCAACCTCTTTTTTTATAGGCCAATCACACTGTGTACCTCATGAGCAATAAGGGATTGATTTAAGATTCATTCTGGTACAGTAAACCATAGTTCCAAAAAAGCCACATCCAAAATCAGAAAGGTTACAAAATAATTGCAATATGTCCCTGGAGAAACTCTTTATGCGCGTGATTTATGATTTGGTTGAAAGTTAATTGACGAAAGCCATGCCTCAAAAAGAGTGCTTTTGTGCAGAAGTTAAAAAGAACTGTTGATGTACATATGATCAGCAAACTCCTTTCACATCAACAGTACAGTGAAAATATGCACAAAACATGCAGTCGTCTCTCTTGGTAAGCTTTTTGATTATGGCAATCTTTTTAAGATCGTCCAAGGCAAAACGTGGCAGTAATTATCATCACTCATTAAAGTCTGTATGCATGCAATAATCCTTATAAATGGGGAAAATAAATTTTTACGCAAACATGTATTCAAGAATGCAGAAGAGACAGCACTTAGGTCTTTAAATAACCTAAATAACTCTTTCTTTTTTTTCCTCTCCATTCTCCTTCCAGTGCCTCTCTCTTTCTCTCTCTCACATACACACAAATACACACACCACTGTCTCACTCTGTATGTGTGTGTGTGTTTCGGGAAGCATGCCTTCCCCAGCTGTGTGTGCAGCCCCCTCTGTGAGGGTTTAGGGCAGGCCAAGCTCACAGCTGGCCAGACATCGTGGAGCCAGTCGACAGGCGCATGGAGGGCCGCCCGCCCAGGCCTCTTCCTCTGCAAACATGCCCAGGTGTGGGGCCTGATGGCTGGCTTCTGATGTGTGTGTGTGTGTGTGTGTGTGTGTGTGTGTGTGTGTGTGCGCGTGTGAGAGCGGGGGGGGGGGGGGGGGTTCACGGCGGGAGGGGATGGGACGGGAGGGTGGAAGGAGGGTGGAAGGATGAGAGGGGGGTATTCCCACTGAACCTGTGTCAACAGTGACTGAAGGAGAGAGTTCTTGTGGGGGCTGGAGGCAGTTTGCAGCGATTATGGCTGTATTGGAACCACATTGTAGTGCAATCGCTCATGCTAATCCCAGCAATCAGGCAGGCGGATTCACAGACGTTAAGAGAGGACAGAAGAGAAGAGGACAAAAGAGAGGGAAACATAATTGTTGGGTTGTTGCTTAACTTTAATATACCTGGAGATGGTGAAGCATTTTTATATAATGATAATTTTAATATTGTCCAAGAAAAACAGAATGAGAACCAAGTATGTAGCTAGCTACTCTATTAATGTACCACTACTCGTTTTGCGACGCTTTGTTTTTTTTTTTTGGCCATTTCTAAAAGTAATCAGTAAGAGATATCTAAAAAGATTTACAAGGTTTATAAGAAGGGGGATGTTTTTTCACCTCCACACAGGTGAAATTTGAAACAATTTTTTTTTAAGAATGTCCAGGAAAAATCAACATAACAGAATCTAGCTAGCTTGTTATACTGTCTACTAATTTACTAACCCAAAACAGTCTAGAGATCTAATAAAGCACTCCTTGACATTTCTAAAGGTTATCAGTATTGAAGGAGATACTAAATAGTGACACAAATACAAAGGGGGCGGATAAGAGGGATGTCAGTTTTATGAGGGGGATGATCTCTCTCACTCTCTCTCTCTCTCTCTCTTTTAAACCAGGAGGATGGCATCCCTTCCTCAAAGAGCACAGATTTTACAATTTCCTCATATGAAAAGACAAAATAGGTCCCTTGAAGTTTTGGGAGTTTTCTCGGTACTTTGTTGCTCAGTTAGAAATGTATGAAGTCATGATTGAATGAATAAAGAAACACTTTTATGATCTCATGGCGGCCTTGGGGACGACACACTGGTCAGATGAGATAACACGCTGCCAGAACTGACTAGGCCTTTGAACAACTTTATCTGCAGCCCAGATGCACATGCACCCACACACACACTAATGAGGCAACCTAAAGATGTCTCTCCAGATCTGCCTTTCTCAGACTTCCTGATACTCTCACTCTTAAGTATAACATGGCAATCCAGTGCTCCCAGTGGAGGACAGAGGAAATGCACCATAACTTTATATTTGCTCTCTACAAATCAGTGCTCTTTACTGCTAGAAATCACACCTGACTGCACGCAGCGGTAACTATTTCCAACGAGAGTCCAAGAACTAGATTACAGAAGCCTCTGAATCTTATTTATCCTTAAACATGAATTACATTGGAACTGAAAATGGTCAGTGAACACATTTTGCGTGTATAAGTTAACACACACTCTAAATTGCCATTAGGATGATGCCGAATCTAGCTTTTTTTCATTAAAATTGTTGATATTGTAGCTATTACAACATGAAGATATATTATACTTGTGTGTTTTACAATAATTGTTACAATTAAATGTTACAAATGTATTGCAATTAAATAATGTCTCAGGTCAACTCCAAATGGCTAAGCAGTGAGAAGAACATGCTTGTTGTAAGCCATAATGGTGTACTGTTGTACTTCACCCTAATGTGTTGATTTGGACAGAATTAGATGTGCCTCAGCTTCTCTCAATGTGTCTCTGTGTTCGTTCGCCTGCATTCCTGTTACTCAGCAGTAACCACAGAACCCGTATTACGGCAAGTCTGTGTCCTCAGTGGCGCAGCCTAGCACGTTCGAGCTGTCTTCATGTTCTGACGGATGTGTTGTTTTCCAGAGAAGAGCACTCGCTAATCCAGCTCTGAAAGCTCTGTTTACATGTATTACACCAGGTGGGGAGATGGAGATTGTGTTTGCATCACCTCGAGTTTCTCTGAGTTTCACCACAGCGTTCAACAATGTGGGGTGTGTGAGGCCCTCTGCCTGCGCCAGTTTGGCTAAGGAAAACACACAGAAGGTGTCAAAATATCCATGACAAAGGGGGGTCTGTGTGCGTATGTGTCCTCATCACGTTTCTGTATTTGCTATTGTATGTGTGTGTGTGTATGTGTGTGTCTTAAAGTAACAGTGAAGATGAATTGATACTCACCTGTACATACAATAACAAAATCTAGGTCAGTGGAAAGCCTATCGCTGTTGGCTATGTTTGCTCAGTACATATCCTCAAACACACACACATTCTCTCTTACACACACACACCTACGCACACACCCCTCAAACACCACTCACATCTTCTCATAGTGTGTTTGAACAGCTGAAAGTTGCACCACCTTGTTGCTGTTTACTCTATGAATGCAAGGCAACTAGCTGGCCATTCAACATTCACAGGATGCTTTTGCCTTTTGTATCTAGCATAGTGTAAATCTATTCTTGTTCCCAGATGCACAAAGAGCCATTGATTAATATATCTGAGCCTGTTACTCGTCTTACGTTTAAAGCACATGCATAGGGCCTCCAGTCCACCAGGTGGACCCACAAACATTAACTATCTAGTTGCAGTGTTGTTTTAAATATATATAGCTGAAAGGTGAAACTTCCTTTTAAACATCCAAAATGATTTTGATTAAGTTAGAATATATTTCATTTCCAAACACTTAGCACCTCTAAGTATTATCAGTTACTTGTTGCTTATAGCAGTATTAACATACTGTACATTAGTAGTGTTGTTTTGCTTGCTAGCTCTTAACTTAATCCAAGATTAAAAGCTAGCAAATGTGTTACAAGATCTATAAAATGTTGGCTTTCATGTTAGGAGCATTATATAGGGTGAATAAAATCTAAAATCTATAAACTGCCTCCCTTGAGAACTTAGCTACTACATTTGCAATGACATTCTGATTACTGAAACGCCAAACCGAGACCAAAGAAGATATACACGGAAAAGAGGGTTGTTAGAAACGCCAACTTTGTCTAAACCAAATTGTATTTAGGTTATATACAGTTAAGGTCAGAATTATTAGCCCCCTAAAGAAATCACACAAAACCCTTAATATTTCCATGGAAATGACCATAATAAAAACTGTTAATACTTGTATTGCTTCCAAAAGAACAAAGACAAAATCTCCACAAAGTTTGATTAAGATATTCTATCGATGTGCTGAATTTTAACAAGAAATTATTTAAATATTTTTAATTTTTAATTATTTTATAAATATAATTTTAGTGACAAACAGGCATTGAAAAACGATTTATATAAGACCAAATACACTCACAGGCCACTTTAATAGGCATACCTGCGATTTCTCAATCAGCCATACTGGATAGGTGAAGATTGAAACAAAAACTGTCTCCTCATCTTTTCCCACAGATTTCCACAGGTTTCGTTGAGCCTGCACCCATTGTAATGTTCTTGGCTGACAAGAGTGAAACCAAACATGTTCTTCTGCTGTTGTAGCACATCCACCTCAAGGTTGTGCATTCCGAGATGCTTTTCTGCTCACCATGGAAAAGAATGGTTATGTGAGTGAACCATTCCGTGTAACCGCCAGAGACTGATGTGTGTAAAAATCCCATGAGGATTTTCTGAACAACTCAAACCAGCTTGTCTTTCAACAAATGTCATTGAAATTACATTTTTCCTTCATCCTGATATTTGATGTGAACATTAACTGAAACTCTCATATCTGCCTGATTTATGCCCTGGACTGCTACTTTAGAAAAATCTGAATCTCTTTATTCAATAAATGTACAAGTACACAGGAGTTCCTCTTGTCAGATAAGCACAAAAAATACATAGAATGTGCAACAGGTGTGTAAACATACAGACAACAAAAATGCAGACAGAGAAGCTGTACAATAAACAATAAATCCAAAACAAAAGCCACAATGACACAAAAAATACAATTCAGAAACCACAATGTCTGGTGAAAGCAATAACTTATTTTGATATTCGTTGTGGATGGCTTCTTGAAAAGAGTGACCGCTGTTGAGAAAAAACTGTTCAGTTTCATGTGGTATTGGTTCTTATAGAGCCGTACTGTTTACCTGAGGTTGTTCCCTGGATGTGTTTGGTCCATGGAGATTTATTGAACTTGGCTCTGATGTCACGCAGATGAAACGACAGCTGTCGCCGACTAGGCATCCATTCACTCCAGTCTGGCCTTTAAACAGGAGGATGCTTAGCCGGACCACACAGTTATTGATGGTGATCAAATGCTCCCCATAGTAGATATGTAAAACTGAGATATTGAGGTTTTGAAGCTTCCATGAGAAAAATAGTTATTGATGAACTTTCCTGCTTATGGATGTTGTGTTTATGTCCCATCCAAGGTTTTTGGAGATGTTATTATCTAGAAATTTGAATGACTCCACTTTACTGACTGCATGGTTGTTCATTTCCAGGGGGAGGTGGGTATTTACAAAAATAACTCACCATCTCTAGTGTTTTTTTTTTTTTGTATTGAGCTCCAGGTTGTTCTCGGTACACCATGACGCAGCGATTGATTGATTGGATAACTGCATGAATGAGCAAGGATAGAGGTGTAAATGTGGCTGGTGAGTGTATGTAAAATAAGTACAAATATTTTTGCATACATCAGTGCATACTGTATGTTAATGTACAGTTTTAATTTCATAACATGACCAAATACATGACACATCATTCATTGTGCGGTGAACACAGAACTTGCTGATACAAAGGGAAAAAAGTAGCCTAAATGTATATTACTAAACTTAAGCTGTACAGAACATGCACAGATCAATTACAATGGAGAAATGCATGCACATATACTGACATATTGATATTTTGATATATATTTATACTGACATTTACATAATATTGCAATACATTACAACAGAGAAGAGTCTCTAATCTTTACAATCTCATTTAAGCCCTACAAAATGTAAAGTAAATGTAAAGAGTCTGCATGCTGAGCATACTGGGTAGTAAGTTCACGCCTGAGATGTCTCTGTTCAGGCAAATCCATGTGTCAGCTTTATTTTCTGGCCGTGTCAGCAGATATTACAGCATTTGAATATAGACTGTGTATTCTAAAGTCAGACATTTGATTATAAGGTGGTAAGGAGGCTTGGCTGAGGATCTGTAATTGTGCTGCGGCACACTGACAATTTAGCTTGAGCCTGATGAGACAGAAACAACATAATAACCTGAGCATGAAGATGAAGCTCTCTTTCTCTCTCTCTTTCTTTCACTCTCACTCACTCACTCACTCACTCAAACACTGATGGGCTACTGTAATGTAAGCAAGGCCACAGCGATGACAAGCTGCTGATATTTACTACTATTTACTGAAGACCATGGGGGCCATACACACACATCTGGAGTCTAGACTCTCTGGCTCTCTGGACCAGGACCCACCCTCTCTCTCTCTCTCTCTCTCTCTCTCTCTCTCGCTCTTTCTCTCTCTGTCCACTATTTGTATAACTGCCTGTAATTACCCTAAGATTTTTGTGATAAAGGACAAAGAAACTGGAGATGCATCCTAAAAAAGGCACAATTGTTCACAAACTGCAAATTGCAGAGAATAGGAAGTGCAGTTAGAGGACCCTTCATGCATATTTAACACCCCAACACACACACCTGGTAAGACTATACTTTGTTCACACGTACAGCAACCAATTCCTGCATTTCTGCGATCACTGCGTGTGAAAATGAATCCAAACACCTCACTCTCTCTCTCTCTCTCTCACACACACACACACACACATATACACACAGGGAAACAGAGCACTAAAACTTGACACTAGTTTATTTTACAGACTCTCCAGCTCTCCTGCCCTTGATTTTCTCTCACTCTTGTTTTCTCTAAACCATGCAGTGCTGTTTGAAGAACAGCTGAGCTTGTGCGATGGGGATTCATTTTTCTCCTACCGTAGTAAGAAAACAATTCTCAGTGTACACTATGATTCATTTTCTTAAGGACTACACAAAACCATTTGGAAAACCAATCACCTAGTTTCTTTTCATGATCTACCCTGCAATGTTTTTGCAAGATTGTTTTTTTTCCTGGTAGGAATTGGCTTAATGGTTACCATTAAACATGGTGATCAAGATCTACTGGTTTCAAATGAATTCTGAAAGTCCACTCATTCTAGATGTAGCTACATAATCAGTCCACATTCTGCGTACAATTGAGTGAGCTATTGAATCTTTATCCGATATGCTAGTACTGTCTAGACAGAAGGTGTGAAGTACAATTACTTTGTAGGAAAAAAGAATAATGTGAATTTGTCATCCTACTATACATGATGTAGTTTACGTTATAACTATAACTGTGCCTCTGAATATGGAAGACTACCTAAGTAAAATATTTCAGAAATAAAAAATACGCATACAAATGAAGCATCTTCTTTGCACTTTGCATCCATAGGCATGAACGCCACCTAATTTAAAAAACATGTAATTTGTAATAGCTATATATATATATATATATAGCTATATGGCTACATTTAACTATGTTAGTTTGAATTTTTTGCTAATGCCAAATTAGACTAGCATCCTCTCCAGTAGCTAACATAACTGTCTCGGCAGCAAGTCAAATTCTTGCTAATGCTAACTGTTGATATTTACATGATTTTTTGCTTCTGATTAATTTGTTAGCAAACTACAAAGTGTTTGTAGTGAAACTATGATGTCCACTAAAACGAGGGAATAAAACATGGCCACGATTTAACTAAAATGAGGGAGAAGCTATATCAGTTTTCAGGCAAAACAACATAACTTTAAAACAAAAAAAATCTTCTAACTGTTTAAATAAATAACAAGTTGCTTTTCACATTGAAATATTGACTGTTGCTTGAGTATTTTGGTGGCTGGATACTTTTTTATTTTTAATTTTGACCCATTAGCTATACTTTCGCTTAAGTATAATTTCTCAGCATTTTTTCCACTTTTTTTTAGAAATAAAGTTACTGTTAGGGATTTTAAGCTAATGTTTTTTTTCTTTCACATCTAAGGGTTGCTAAAATCAGTAACTAAAATCAATGTAATTTGAATCTTTTTGTTTTTATGAATCTTTCTTGTACTTTCATACTTCAACCACATGTATGTGTTTATCGTTTTCTACGATACACTTCAACTGCTACCAGAGTACTTCTTCAGACACATAATTATACTTGAGTGAAGTGAATTTTGCTACTTTTCACACCTCTGTATCTAGATATCCATATGGTTTAATGCAAATATTTGCATCCCTTATGACTTCCCAGGGGAAAAAAGAAAATGTACCTCTATTTTAAAGTAAGTTTCCCAGAAACAAGAAACCAATACAAAACATATGGTAAAATCAGTAGGGAAGAAAAAAAACTTTCCATCTTTCTTGGATTCCAGAGTTGATCTGGAGAAGGCAGTGTATGACATCTGGCAGAGTTATAACAGATATGGCAAGAGGAACTGGGGAGGCTGTGTATGTTACAGCTCAGAGGATCCAAAAGCTGCTCGAGGATATTAAAGGGTTTGGAGGCAGTTATAAAGGCACAAAGGGTGGGCAAGTTATTAGGGAATATTTGGAAAGGGTGACCATCCCTGCTATTAATATAATAGAGTGTATACTATTTCTGTTACTTGTGGTACTGAAGGAGCATCTGTGAAAAAAAAGGTGCACTCAGCTGTACATCATCCATCCAGAAATCCTGATGTATCGCATGGGGAAATGTAGGAAACATTTGTATCCTAGGGTTCGATCTGTTAAACCAGTAGGAACCTTTACACTGTGATATATTATCATATGACGGAAAACATGAAAACATTGCTGTTATAAAATATCACACTTTAACCTGGTACCAACAGTTTCACTCATGGTTTTCATCATCTTTTTTATTCTGGAATGGATAAATATATATAATATTATACATACTTTATCCACAGTAAGATAGTAAACGGCTAGAAGCCACTGCCTTCCTTGATTATGTAACTTAAGTGTGGAAGTTATATGTTATATAAGAAACACATGAACAAATGTGATGGAAGAAGAAATTATGAAATCAGCAAAGAAAATGAGAGACCAAGTAAGAAAAGGTGGCAGAAAGAGGACCACGCATCATAAACAGGCCTCTGATTTACTCCTGCACATTTCTCTCCCTCCTTTTTCCATGTCCAGTCCTTCCCACGTCATAACGAACACGGCGCTTTTATGACCGGACCGGCCTTCGCTCCTTTCACTCAGCTCCTTCTAAATGGCTCTGTTCAGCCTTCGCTGTTAAACAGCTCATAAAAAAACATGGGCCACACAACGCACACGCACACACACACACACACACAAGGAAATTTTTAGAAACTAGAAATTTTTCACACTAGAAAATGTTTTATTTCATTATATCAAATCCCAAATTGAGATAGATAGATAGATAGATAGATAGATAGATTAGATAGATAGATAGATAGATAGATAGATAGATAGATAGATAGATAGATAGATTACACAGAACAGTGTAAAAAATATTAAGTGTGTGAGAGTTGTGAAGGTGGAAAGAAAAGTAACTCAAATAGCCACTCTTTGTAACCATGGTGAGCAGAAAAGCATCTCTAAATGCAAAAGGTTATAAATTCATACCAGACTCATATTGATCATATTTGAAATTATTTTTGGCTTTGACCCTGATATAATTGATAAGCGTGTCATTTATTACCTGAATCTATCACTGCTTAAAGAGTTCTTCAGCTAGTTCCTTAAATTTATTATAGAAACCTACAATAGAGTAAGAGTAAGCTGCTGAACTATCCCGCGTGCTGATTAGAAACCTTTTCTTCTGTGCATAATTTGGGAATTTGTCATTTGCTTTGTGAGAGTGTGGATAAATTCACTCATTCTGTCGCTCATCTTCTCTTCTTTAGTTCTTTAGTCATCTGTATCATCTTTTTGATATCTATCTATCTTTCTTCCTGTATTGTTCTGTTCTTTCTTTCTCACTCACTTGCTTCAGCAGCACATGAGCAATGGTCTTTCCTTTTTTCCTTCCCTGTCTTTCTTTCTTTCTTTCAGCTTCATTCCTTCCTGCCTACTTCTTTCAACATATTTCCTTCCTTCCTTTCCTTCTTTCTTTCTACTGTTCCTGTCATGTTACAGTGATGTTGACCTCCATCTTTGTTCCACTCTGCACTTCTTACCTGCACAGAGCTGAGAAACCAGCAGCTCATATTACAGGTGCTGTATCTGGCGTGTTTATCCATTCTAGAGAAAGGAGAACTGAAGTGTAACACATGTCCTGCATTAGTCACGTGGACGTGAAGGCCGTTGTCCAAAACAAGCTCAACAATGAAAGCAAGCTGTACAGAAGGGGTTCCAGTGCACAGTTAACCTCTGCCAAAGTTTAATCCTTATATTATTGTGTTTTTGCATGCTGGGGGTGGTGTTAATGCTGATTGCTGAATGTGATTAACAAAATTCCAGTGCTAGCAACGGTCCCAATGTAAGCATTCGAGTTAGCAACATCATGGCAAATGAAACATTTTTAACAGTATAACTACTAACACTTAAAATAAGAAAGCTGATCAGATGAAGATGAAAAGGAAGGAAGCTAAAATAAAACAAATGATCCGAAATATCAGTTACTTGACAAGAAATTGTTTTTTTATTTATAAAATTGTTGTACAAAAGCAATACTATATATAACCATATAACCACACTCTTGCTCATGTTATAGGTATAAATAGGTATACAGTAATTCTGAATATTTGCTATTAAAGAAGATCATGGGGCAGCATGATTCTTTACCCAAAGGGCTTCAATTTGCACTTGCTGTAGTTCCCATTTATTTTCTATTCTTTAATTGACTAGTTGCATAAGACAACATTTGAGAGTAGCAAGCACAAGCGTTTGTGGTTTCTGATGGCGGTCTTGTTGTCTCGATGTCTTCGTGTTGACTTATTAGCTGCGTAGCTAACTAATATAAACAGCCAGATAGCATTTGATATCTTGCTAACCAGCTAACTTTGAGAAATTTGACAACAGTTTGACTAATATGACCCAGCTTTAAGTGTGTAAATGATAAAGTGACATTATCCCCCAGTATCAAATGAAGATGAATGAACAGGGAGAGTGAGTGCCTGAGTTACCTGTCATAGGTATAGGAGGAGACATGAAAAACCTCACCACGTCAGAGTAGGATGGGAGGTAGTTCAGTTGTTCGTCAGTTCCAAACCAGTTCGCATCTACTACTTTTTTCCGCAGACACTTATCAGCTATGAATTAGTAGGCCCAATGCTGAAGTATTATCAGGAACTTCATTGTAAGAAGCTTTTAGAAGATGCTTTATTAAGAGCTTTCGACTTTCAAAGATTTACACTTACAGCACCAGTGCCAAAGCAACCAGAGCAGGAGATTGTTTTGGAGTGTGGACGCAGCACGGCCCCTCACTGTGTGTGTTTGGGTCAGAGCAGCGAGGCAGAACCGAGAGGAACTCGGAACACAGAAGGAGCTCCAGAGCACATCAGCAGAAATGAAAAGGCTCCCTGTTTACAAATGCTTTAATCTAGAGAGAAGCTAATCCAAATAAAATAAAACGTTTCCTTGCTGCTGAGCCCGATAGACCACAGACAATAAAACCGAGCAGCTCTCAGAGGTGACTTTCCGGTCACTCTTGACAGTAATAATGCATTGAATGCAGAGAAAATGTGTACAGTGATTATGATTTAAGCCAACAACAGTACGAGGCCTATGTTTGTTATATGTCTTTGATGAGGCAGCCATGCTGAGCAGATTTACAGTTACAGTATCTGAGCCAAAGGAACCAGGAAGAGGAGGAGGAGGAGACAGTTTTGGAGTGTGTACACAGCCCAGCTCCTCACCGTGTGTGTTTAGGTCAGAGCACAAAAATGGCAAAGAAAGGCCAAGAATCTAATGACGGAGTTTGATGGTCTGTGGAGCACGTAATGGTCCTTTAGGCTGCTTAGAGATGCTTTGTCACACAATGTTTTAAATAAGAGCCTAAAAGGGGCACGACACTCCTGATGTTTTTTTACAGACTGGATTCTGATGACTGTCTCTCTGTATCAATTGTTAAAACAACACTGTACTTCAAACTACAGTGAAACACCTATCAGGAAAAGTCCTGATTCAGGAATAAAAACAAATATGGCATTAAAATGCATTATTATCTGAGAAATGGATGGATGGTTGCTGCAGCTGTAAGTAGGAATGATGACAGGGAGATCAGGCATGGATATTTTCCTCCTACACACAATGACTCACTAGTTAAAGACTTTGCTTTTGTTCTCATCTCTCCCTGGTAGGGTTACATAACACACAGCATGTGTGTGTGTGTGTGTTCACTATTACCTGCATCCGCCAGGTGCAGATTATTTCACAATCACCACCCGTGTTATAAAATGCAGGGAAAACACAGAGTTGTGCAAGAATGCACTGACATGTACAGTGCAGATGGAGGGGAATGAATGAACACGTTTCAATGAGCAGCTTTGGTCTGGAAATACTAAAACAGATCTTCACCTGTGGATGCTTGTTGTGAAGAACTACATAAATTATATTCATAAATACTTTCCTAAATTGCTTAAGCAATAATTGTTACGTTCTATCTCTCTAGATAGATAGATAGATAGATATAAAGTAGTGTACATTACCAAATAAACGTCTGGCTTCTATTTTTTGTATTTTGTCGCCACCTAGTGGTCGAGCAGAGAGAAACAGCTCAGCGTTAAACATTAAATTCAAGTTTATAAGGTAACAAAGCAGTTTGATGTTCAAAGAGGGTAAAATCTGGAGTCATGTTATTGCAAATGATTAACCACTATGACCCTTTAATTCATTTCATTACATATAATTAACATGGAATATTCTTATAACTTGCTGAAGTGGTTATGATGTTACTTTTGTTGTTCTCATGTTAGCACTATTTAAATATTTAAATAATTAAGAGAGAGAAAAGAAAAACAAAGTAACACAGCAACAAAAAAGGCTAGCACATTCATATTCAAGAAATTATTAATGTTTTAAAAAAAATACTGTTTAAGGGTATCTGTTTAAGGGCTTGTTTGACAACCTGAAAACTGTGTTCATTGCACACACAAAATTGTACAATTTCGTTTGTACCTTTTATCTACAAAGGTACACCTTTTTTGTTTTCTTTTACACTATGTACACTATGGCCATACTTCCAGGTAATAGATACATATTAAAGATAAAAAATAAAATAAAAAAAAAGATAAAAGTACAACACCAGTGAAAAAGGAAAGTGTTTTCCAAATGTCTTAATGAAAAATTACACACTACTACTAATTAGTCAAAGTGACTAACTACTCATGACTACTTAATTCTTGATGCATTATTGTCACGATCACTTTTAATTATATTAGTAAAGAATGGTTTGTTTCTACTCATTTTAGAAAATTCTATTAGTATTAGATTTCTGATCAAACCGGTTGTTGATTTGAGCCTTTTATTGCACATAAACAGCCAACAACTGAAAGGCAGAAAGGACAGAACACACACAATGACATTTTTTTAAGCAACACATAATCAACAAGATTTTATACTGCGACCCTGCATAAAGGATTAGATAGAGTATGACCTTCTTTTTTTTAGTTTTGGCACCGAATGCTGTCCTGTGTTGTGCAGAAGCTCAGAGACATTTAACAATAGGTGGAAAAATGATACATGCAGCTGATTTCCAAGAATCAGTCTATAATAGACATACTCCAAATGGATATCTTTGTGTATATAAAGTATAAGTACATGGCCCTAAGGCTGAGCTGATTCACTATCTTGATCTCATTTCTGCAGTGAAATATCTTAAATTTAAAAAGTAATATAATCTCATATTACGCATGACAGCATTGTAAATCTCAAGAGCATAATAATTAACATGACGCATTTTCCTAAAAATATAAATACAGCTTAACAGTATTTAAGTTTTGGATAACCATTTGTGCATATCTTATTATTTGGGTCTTTCACTGCAATCTGTGTGCTTATTTCAGATAAAGAACTTTATCTATAGCACTCCTTAGCAAACCGTAACTACACTTTACCTTGAAATAACATCATAATAAGAAACACCTTTTTCCATAGGTCATCCATTAAAGGTCATAAAAATGTTCATTAGTTCCACAACATTCACTCAACCATGTTGCCTGAACACATTCACCCCTACGTAATATTTGGAATATTTCAAAAGTCTCTCATTATTTGAACACCGACAAGGTCGGTTTAAACGTACAACCCCGTTATCCAAAGTAACGCCCGAAAGTAGATTACTAACAAAAGTAAAAATGAATTAATAAATCATTAGATGTGTTCTTAATCTCATGGTCATTAGCATGGATGCTAGTTAACCTCGCTTTGTGTATTTGCTAGTTCTCTGCTTAATATTCAAAGTGTTAATTTTACCCTGGTTTTTCATTTGAGAGTAAAACGCAGCCTCGTAAAAACGAGATCGTTTGATTCGGTGTTGGAAATGCTGAAAGAAAAAAGAAAAAACAAGAAACGAATCAATTTAAAAAGGGACAAGAACTGAACAACACCCCAATCATGCGGTCACCCAGATATTACTGATTTAAACATTTTTCAATGTATAATTGTAGAACATCTTTGGTTAAAATTGTATAATTTCAATTCAGATTTCAAAAATAGCAAAAAAAAAAAAAAGTGAAAAGGAGCAACCGCAGGAAAGAAATTCTGCCAATTTAAAGACAAAAACATTACTAACAATTAATAATCGCATATGGCCTTTGCTCTCTTATTCATATCTAAATGATTACGTTCTGGTTGGAAATCTCGGTTTGTAGGAGCATTAAAGCTTGGCTTCTAAATGTGCAACCTTTTAAAGCGCACATGCAAATATCTGGTGCTCCTGAACGCATGTAAGTGGGCTAAGAGTGAACGTAGTGCAGTCATCAATGAAGCAGGATTTATATACTGCTTTATACATGGTGCTAGATTGAAGCTGTGCGTTGAGTTACTCCGAGCCTTCAGGGCTACTCAGAAGCGGAAACAGTCAGCGCCGTCTTCTGCGCTTTCAAAGACGATTCCTTCACACAAGGATTCCTACAAAACGTCACACATGAAAGGTAGAAATCAGAAAAAGTGTGTCTTTACGATAACTAGCATAGCATCAGAATGAAAACGTTAACCCGAATAACGGGGCCAAATTGACGAAAGCCCTGAACCGTAAATGTGATGCGTCTTTCTTTTTTTTATCATCAAATTTGAAAAGTTGCTTACTTGTAGCAAAGATAACTAAAACGATATTGAGCATTTTCATCCTCAAAAATGCCAATAAAATGTAAATCATTTCAGTTATACTATGTAGTCTGTAAATTAAAATAAATAAATAAATAACTTTTAAAAATGGACAAAGAGTTTTGCTGTTTGTTCAACAAACAATCCCTACTTGTGAAAAACTTCTGGGGTTCAAAGAAGAGGTTGAAGAGTACAACAGCTTTAATTTAAAAAGGTAATTGTGTAAACCATATAGGAATCATATGCATGTGACTGCTACAAATACTGATATACTACTCGTCCAATCACGTTGCAGCAGCGAAAATAAATAAAATCATGCAGATACAGGTTCGGTTAATGTTCCCATCAAACATCAGAACTGGGATGAAATGTGATATAACTGGTTGCTGGTGCCAGATGGGCTGGTTTTAGTATTTCAGAAACTGATGATCTGGGAATTTCCACACACACACACACACACACACACACACACAAACAGTCCCTTGAGTTCACAAATAATTGCGCAAGATCCAGTCAACTTAAGTTATTCATGCCAAAACATCTCGACGAGAGAGGCAGATAAGAACGGCCAGTCTGGCACGAATAACTACTCCTTACAACCGTGGTGAGCAGAAAAGCATCTCAGAACTCACAACATGCTGAACCTTGAGGCAGATGGGCTACAAAAGCGCAAGACCACATCAGGTTCCACATCTGTCAGCCTGGAGCAGGAATCTCCGGCTACAGGCTTACCGAAACTGTCCGGCAAAACATCACCAGGTCTTTTTCAACCCTCTTAAACTGGGCAGTTTCGGTGAAATCACACTGACCTCGTATATTCATGATCTTAGGAATGTCATATATGACTGTTTCAGGAAGCGTGGAGTGTTCCTAATACAAAATTAGCAGGATCTGAAAAAGAGCCTCTTGGCAGAACCTCATGTGACGGCACTTTAGGCAGTCACCAAGAACAAAAAGGAGTTGAAGTTACATAAAAGTAATCACAATTTTCCGCATCACTGTGTTAATATTGCCTATTAAGCAGCTATTTATATAAACATGGCTTTGATTCCTATACGGCTTAAGCAGTGCTGCAAAAATTCTTACATTAATGAAGATAGTGTGCAAACAGTACAAACAGACTGCACTTCAGTGACCCGTTACCGTTGTACATCACTATACACAGCACAAAATCCCAACCCAACTGTTCAGATATGTGTGACTGAATACCAACAGAACCACTGTTAAAAGGGACATGCAGAAGACTCGGAAAGACGGATAATAGACTTGAAACAAATCTAGCAATATGAAACTAATACTAAAACGAAAAAGGCGGAAAGATCCCATCAACGTGTCTTGATGTACTTTGAGCAAAAGAGAGAAATGATGAAATCCATCGGTGGAATATATATACTCACAGAAAACTGCCTGATACTCGAAGCTATGGAAGAACACAAAGAGAGAGGTGGAGAGAGATAGAGAGAGAGCAGGGGGATGAGACATAGAGAGAGGAACAGAGAGGGAAACGGAGGTGCTGTAGTCACATGGCCAAGGCAAACCAATCAGCTTGAGTTAACACAAACAACATGGCATTAAGCACATACAGTATATAATATTACAAACATCATCAAGAGGCGAACGTGGACATTAAACATTAAGCACATTTACACAACGGTGCAGCTGAACTCTCGATTGTGACTGGTTGGAAGGTGTTGATAACAGCAGCTCTGAAAGTAGTTTCGGCTGTAAGGTTTAGATTAAGATAATGCGCTATTGTATTCTATTGCGAAAGGTAATTACTTCTTCCATGGAGGTTACTTTTTCGGTGTGGTTTGTTTGTCTGTCTGCAGGATTGCGCTAAACCTTCCTAACTGATTTGAATGAAACTTGGTAGCATGGACCAGAGAAGAACCCAGTAAATTCTGGAGAGGATCTAAGTCACGGGGCATCTCCATGAATTTAGTTTCATTTTTGCTAGTATTGCAAGATTCAGCATTTTGGTCTTGGTGGAAGCCTGCGCTCAACAATGCCATACATCTTAAAATGTAAGTAAAGTTCGATACTGACAAAACATAGCCAATGTAGAAATACAATGATTCCACGGGAAATATATCCAGCCACGTAAAGTGGTTTCGCTTTGCAGCTTTGCATATTGTAGAAGAGTCGACTATTGTCCTTGGCGGAGGTGTGCGGCCTCCGAGTGCCCTTCTAATGTTTTGTTCATAAAAATAGAAGAATATTCATTGATATCATGATGTTTTCTGTAAGGACAAGTTTATCGATCATTTATAGAAAGGAGTTTAAAGTCGTCGGTGCGCTGTACTTAAAAGGTAAAGCTGTAACCAATGGTCTTCCACCATTGGAAGGTTTTCAGGTCTTTGAGATATGGATATTTTTTGTGGTTTCTCTGTGACAAAGTGCATTTTTTTTTTTGTCTTCTTCAATTCAAATTATAACACAGGCTTTTTTTTTTAAGAGTTAGTAAGGTTAGTAAGAGATAGAATTCAAATTTGTTAATGGAGTTTTTTTTTCTGTAAGACCTTAAAATGTACTACGGAGCAGAACTATTCGAAAAGAACTGTAGTGTTAGTTGTTTGGTTAGACCAACAATAAAATAATACACATGATGTACATCCTTATGAAAGTAAGTAATGGAAGTTTATATCTATAACAAACTGCATGTCTAAATCATCATATACTGTGCCCGGTTGTTCAGTATCTGAAACAGATGTGGTTTCTGACACTGTCTGACTATTAAAATGGGCAAAAGAATGTCAGACAGTTAAAAACAGTCACAGTGGCCAGCTTGAAGATGGAATTACATTCGGTCTCAAATTTCTGTCTCATATTTTGACCCAAAATGTGAAGATAGTATTTAAAGTAAGAAATGATTTGGGTGGAAAAACAATTCCGGCTTGCTTTTTTTTTTCTTAAAATACTAGATTTATTTAGCCATTTTCTGAAATGGCTTAATATAAACAAATGATCATTCTGAACCAAACATGCAGTTTGCATTAGCTCCAGAGCAAAACTAAAGAACATCATTTGGAACACCAAATATCTCATGGCAGATTGGCGGCATTTTGACATTCTTAATGTGTTAGGTCTGCAAATGTTAAAGTGGTATTTCTCAGATACCAGTGTCAGAAAAAATAAATCCCACACAATTCATGAGTTGCATCCCAATATCGATTGATATTCAAAAAGCACACTAAATTGTTAAAAGCGTTAAAACTAACACATGCTCCACCGATGACTCTCTGCTACAAGGCTTACAGGAAGCAGCTGGTAAGCCATGAGGACTTATTAGGAGAGAGACAGAATGACAGAGCGAGAGATAGCGTGCAGTCTGCAGGGGTCACTGAGGGCACTGTAAAGAGCCAACACACACAAACACACACAAGCTTGCAAGAGGACATGCACATGGACAAGCCTGAGAAACAAGACATGAACATAAACCACAGCACATCATGCCGTTAAAACAACCAGGGTCACAGGGATGGCTCTAACGGGGACGAGTTATCTGATACATTGTGGCATGAGACATCAAGAAGGAATAGGAGAGAAATGAATCGGATTGATCGGGACAAATTGAGTTAGTCTGCTGAGAACAGCATAAGCACCATGGACACTAACTTGGCTGTGTAGCAGCGCCCGTTCAGGAGTGTCAGGGAAGTGCAGGGCTGAGGGGGAGGGCGCGAGGGGCAGCCAGGGCCGGTTTCCGGCGCTGTACAGACGTGGCCGTTTGACCTGGTCGAGACTGGACAGAGGGGTGTAACTATTCCGCCGGAGCAGCAAGGGGGCCGGAGTCCTCCGAGCTTGCCCCTGGGTCAAGATGGGAGAGACCATGAGTGTTACACAAAGAAAAAAAGAGTGAGTGAGTGTGAGAGAGAAAGAGAGAGAGAGAGAGAACCAGTAAAGGAGAGAGAGAGACTGAGAAAGAGGGAAGTGATGACTCCGGGCCTCATCTTAGCGTCAGAGACTAAAAAAAAATGTCATTAAACTCCACATATCATATATACTTTAAATTCTTTAGCTTCCACACAGCACAATATCAAATTACCAAATCTGAGTTCCAATATTGCTACAACACACCATTGTTGACTTGCCAGGATTTTCTTTAAAACCTGTTCCAGTGTTCCAGATCAAGTTTTTCAGATGTTGCCTAGTCCAGCCAACTTGTCATCAGTTCAAAACTTGCCTCATGAACTAATGAAGCTTGAAGCTATTTTTAAACACCCAAGCATCCCGAGTTTAACTTGCGTTTAACATGAGTTTCACTGAATTAACTGGGTTTAATGTGCATTAATGTATGTACTAGTATTTAAAAATATGGTGTCAAAGACAGATGACTGTCCTGGTTACATCTTGGAAGGATTAACTTGCTCTTTCATTACCTTTCATCAATGCAGCTCCTTGAAAATTTCCAAACCTAATTCCTCATTTTTGTTATGGTTACATCTCAAAATGAAATTTAGTTAAATACATCTCTGCGCAAATAGCATTATTACTTTATTCGACAATGTACGCGGCACACTGGGTAGTCTGCACACTAGCTACAATAATTAGCTAGCTAATTATCATGTCAAAATCGATATGGAAATTGCTTCTAGAGTACTGTACTTGCTTCCAACAGTCAGTTTCCTGTAAGACTCCTGTTTGACGTAGGTGATATGTACTCAGAAGTTAGGGTTAGGTAGACAGTATTGGTGCACAAGAACAATGCTAGTTAGAAACAAAAACTTACTAACCATAACTAATAACTTAAAAAAAACTAACTAAATAATAACCACTTGGGTTAAGCAAAATTATGAGAAAAGAGAAAGAGATTAGACAGTGACACAACGTTTGTAATTTTGCCTCTGTACACCACCACAATGGACCTGAAATGAAGCACTCTTTCAGTTTTAATTCAAGGGGTTTAGCAAAAATATTGTATTAACTGTTTAGGAATTACAGCCATTTTACACAGTCCCTCCATTCATAGGCTCAAAAGTACTTGGATACATAATTATAAATATAAGCATCATATTTAATAGACGGATGCAATTTCTTTGCAGTCGACAATTGCCTGAACCCATGGAAATCAGCAAATGCTGAGTTTCATCCCTTGAGATACTTTGTGAGCCATATCAGTTTTTCATAATATGACAGAATCTGAGCAGAAAGTATATCTCTTTACACTTCAGAATTCATCCTGTTACTTTTATCAGCGGTCACATCATCAGTAAACACTAGGGCCCCAGCTCCATTGTCAGCCATACATGCCCATGTCCACCATGTTTATCAGATGATGTGGTTATCTTTGGATCATGAGCCCTTCCTTTCCTTCCCCATATTCTTATTCATATTCTCTTCCCATCATTCAAGTTAATTTCTGTCTCATCTGTGCAAACAATCTTGCCCCAGAACTGCCAAGGCTTCCTAATCTGTTCGTCCTGTTCTTCGGCGTTACCAGTGGTTTACATCTTGAGGTAAACCCTGGGCATTTACAAGCTGAGCTCACCACTGCATTTGATCTTTTCATGAATGTACAAACTTGTTGATTTGGCCACTCTTAAAGCTTCTGATGATGGTGTCCTTCACTTGCATTGACAGTTCTTTGGACTACATATTGAGAGTTCCCATGAACAGCTGTTCAAATTCAACACTTTGCATCAACTCCAGACATTTGATTTCCTTAATTTGCCATGAAATAATGAGCAAACAGGCCACATCTAGCCATGAAACTGCTTATTGTCTAATTTCTTCTGAGCCTGTGAAAATGGAGGGACTATGCAAAAATGGCTGTCATTCCCTAATGGTTAATTCAATATTTCTGTTAAACACCTTGAATTAAAGCTGAAGTCTACACTTCAGTTCCATATTGATTGCTTCATTTCAAATCCATTGTGGCGGTGTACAGAGGCAAAATTACAAAACGTGTGTCAATGTTCAAATATTTATGGACCTGACGATATATTAAGGCGGCTTTATATATTTCAGGTGGGCCACTACTGAAAACTCCAACCCTCCACAATGTACTTAATACTAAAATACACAGTTCAACCATTCAAGTTCAACCACCGATGAGTGAAATGATAACTCCGTAACAGGCGGAACTTCACATTTCAACAAGGGGAAAAACAAATTGAAGTAAAATGATTTGTGACGGGTGATCATTGGACTGACGGAAGTTCATAACGTGTCGAGAAAAGCAGAAGCAGAAGAAGATATACAAGCAGCAGTGCTGTTAAAAAATAAATAAATAAATGCCATTCAAAGTCACATGCGGGATCAGTGGCAGGCTGCATGCATGCCCCAAGCAATTATTCTGAGAGAATCAAATCAAATAAAACACAATCTCTATTAGAGTCACAAAGATGAGACATACAGCAACAGTAAGGTCCTGCTGAGACAGATAAGCTCAGCTGACTTACTAATGGTCTGTCTCTGTGTGTGTTCACTGCCTCCACATTCAGGTAAAACATCTCCACTTTGCAACCTGAAGAGAGTAAAGTAAGAAGGTAAGCAGGAGACGCACATGTGTGTTGATGGATGGATATGTGACAAGGACGTCATTATTGGTGGTCCTACCGTAAGCAACAGGGGTGAGTTTCAGAACAGCGTGGAGGGGACACTTCAAGTACGGGAGATCATCTACTGGGGAAAACAAGACATTACAAAGAACACTAAACAGTGTGTCTATACATCCCGCATGTACACTTATACACCTGCTCAGTCATGCAATTCCCAAACAGTCAATCTTGTGGGAGTGGTGCCAGTGGTGGTTTGAAGATTTCAGAAACTGTTGAACTCCTGGGATTTTAACACACATACCCTCTAAAGTTTATACAAGAAAATATGAAAAGAAAAAAAAAAGATCCAGTGAGTGGAAGGTCTGTGTGGGGAAGCACCTTATTGATTAGAGAGGTGAGCTTATCAGGGACAGACTGGATTGAGCTGACAGTAAGGCTATGGTACCTCAAATAACCACTCCATGGTGAAGCATGTCAGAAAGCGAAACATGAACCGTGAGGTGGATGAGCTACAGAAAGCAGAAAACTACATCTGGTTCCACTCCTGTCATGCAAGAACAAGAATCCGAGGCAACAATTGGCATTGAGAAAACTTCACCTGGTCTTGGGTGACGACGGAGCAGGTGTTCCTAATAAAGTGCTCAGTGAGTGTATATGTATATGAATATATGTGTTTGAGTGTAAAACCTGCGTTCTTGTCCAGAAAATAAGCCAAAAGGCATCTCATGACAGCTTGATGGCAGACGACCAGAACGTTTCCCTGTCTCTCCAGCTCCATAATCACTGGCTCAAGACGCTGGACCAGATCCTGATAGGACTACAGCGAGGAAAAGGGGACATAACAGGTTGGGAATTTTTTTTCCACCCAAACATTAAAGGAAACGGTGTCCGAGTTTGACTTTGCTATTTGAAACTTTTCATCAATATTGGCTAATGGGTTTCTACATAACCGACGATAGGATGTTATAGATATGGAGCGATGAGAACGGGAAGACTGCACCTCGCCTCCTGGGTATCTGTAATGGTACTTGTCCTGGTCTCGAAGTGCAAACTCTTCTGGGAATGAGTTCTGAATCATCTCGTAGGTCATCTCTTCACACACACCCTGCAATCAATAATAATGATGCACTGGAATTTCTGTAGCTCACCTTATAATAGTGAAAATATTAAGGACTGATTTAAAAAGAAATGGTACATAAGGGAGGGGATGTAATTCACACAATTTTACACCAAATGTAGTGAAGCAGCCAAGACTTTCATTGGCCGACATTTCATTCGTGTCCAGTTAGATGTTTTTTTTCAAATATTAGTTTTTTTAGCTAAGCACTGGAGAGGCTAATGTGGCGAACATATAAAGGACGTTTAAAGCTGAACTGTGTTAGACTCCTCATACCATTCAGATCTTTGGAAGAATTCGGTCATTAAACTTAGGGAGACTGGACTTACCAGGCAGAATAAAAGCAAACCGGGCTCCCAAAAAGGTGATTACGGTTTTCCAAAATGGCTGCCGCATAAAGTCATGGTATTCTGCTGAACAGTGAACAGTGTTCATGTTTAAAGCTGAGTACGTCATGTAGTTTCCTAAATCACCGCAAGACATTGGTGAGAAACTAACTGCAGTGTGAGGCAGATATTTACAGAAAATAATTTGCGATATTAGTCTTGTAGCTCCAGTGCAAAGCTAAAAAAATAAAAACCAGACCATACATGTCTCAGCTGATTGTGTGCATTTGTGTACAAAAATATAGATATTTCATTTAATGCTTAATAAGCGTCATTTGGCATACTAACAGCATCAATCTCGTTCAGGATCTTCCACTGTTCATATGGCACTCCCAGAGCCTCCGCCGTCTGAATGGATCTCCTTAGTTGGCTGGTCCAGACCTTGAGATCTGACAAGCCATACTCCTCGATAAACGTGCGTAGAGCTGTCGCAAACTAGACAAGAAATCATGGGAGCTGGAGTAAATTTTCACATATCCATAGCACTGCTATGCAGCCTTCATTAACACAATAATCCTGTTACTCCCTTGACATCTAAGAAGAGATCCATCTGCTTACACAGATGCTAATTTTAGACACTTTCTCTGACACAACCCAATTCTCTTCACGCCCAGACCTGCTTGCCGCGGGGTGAGAGCTCCGAGTCGCCCCCGATGCGACCCTGTACGTTGTGGTCGCTCTCGCCATGTCGGCACAGGTAGATACAGTGAGAGTGCACACGGATGTTCATGAGGTAGTAGACGATCTTGCTCTGGATGTAGTCCTGAATGCGGTTCACCAGGAAACGACGGCCTACGTTCACCACTTTAATGAAGGACAGATCTCTGAAAGAGAAAATGGAGAGTCGGGAGTCCACACACACGCTATAAGACCAAAAGTATGTGGACACCTGATCATCACACCCATGTGTAGTTCTTCCTGAAACTGTTTCCATAAAGTTAAAAGCACACAATAATCTAGGATGTCTTTGAATGCACCAAGTGTCAAAAGCTTTACTCTTTAACAAATGATCCTACTTGTCATAATCATCAGGATCCAGTGGTTGGTAAGTGACTTTGTAGCACTCGATACGTTTCAGGAAGTCGTCCATGACTCGTTCTCGGTGACTTTCCGGGTAATCTGGACTCGACACCTTCACTTCCTGTACACAGAGATGATAAGCTACATACAGGAGAATTACTGTTGTACTACTATAATGGAGCTGACATGTGTTGCTTTACCAAAATGTTAGCAGCAATAACATCCGGGTCATCACAGACAGACTCCACAAAAAACACCTGCGCATATAAACAACTTGTTTACACCATGAAGTCCTCACATTCCACTCTTATCTATCTATTTTAATACTCTGGATGTGTTCAGTACCTTATACGAATTCTCCTTCACAAAATTCAGGATGAGATCACGCCTCTCTCGGGTTGTATTTGTAGCATCAAATACCTCAACAGCAAAAAAAAAAAATAAATAAAAAGTCCACTTAATTAAAATGCAATGTCAAGGAAAACCGCATTATAAGAACATACAAGAACATTGCTTTATTGGAAATGTTGTCAAGTCACGAGCTTACTGCAATTTGTCCTCCTTCTTCGTTCAGATAGGCTTTCACATCTTGCAGGGCCACCAATGCACACTTCCTGTAGAGGACAGCATACAGCTATACACATTTGTACTTATATTTTGACATGTCAGAAAAATGGTTTCTGAGCACGAACAAGAAGATTAAAAACGCAAAAAGTGACCAACCTAACAAGGCATGTGTGAATGATTTAATCATATGCTGCACAAGTTGACACTGCCAAGAGAGCCAGCAACGTTCCAATTATATTATACTACGCTAGTATTATAATATCACTCAGCAGCGTGGTCTATTTTCTCCCCAACAAAACAAGAGACAAATAAATCTAGAATGACTTGTGCATGCATTCTGAACTCTCTGATATGAAGAGACGCATAAACAATACACACATAAATATATTTAACATCAGTTTACTATATATTGCATGTTCACATGTGTCAAAAACTGCTCTTTCGGTTTTCAGGATAAACATCTTGACCTAAAATGGTTAAGTAGGCCTACAATGAAGTGTCAGATTTAACACTATGCAAATAACGTTAATGGTGATGAGAAGTAGAAAGTGATTAAATACACTTTGCTCTCAGCACTGAGCACTTCGAGCGACAGATTAACAGTGAAGATGTCAGCCATGTGAACTTTAGACAACTGCTTTTTAAATAATCATATTAAACATTTCAGTACTGGTATATTTTTTTTACTCTGCAGAATCACGTAGAAATCAGAGTTCTTGTGATTGCCACTGCCAACCAGCAGCTCCTGACCACACAGCCGGTAATGTTCTTACGCTCTCCGATTCTCTCCTTAAATCTGAAATGGTGTAAATGCTCCTTTTCCTGTCTTCTAGGCTATCAGCTCTGGACGATTAAATGCTTATCATAATTATAATTGTACATTTGCAAGCAGGGAAAACTATTAATATCACATAACCCAAAGAGACAGAAACAAACATGCGATGTAATGCGGTATATTATGAAGTTGGTGTAAAGTGCTCACTGGTCTAATTTGTAAACTTGCCCATAATTAAGTGAAAGTGTCATAAATGGTAAATGATTATTAATGCAGTATGACTGCATCCTTGCACAGCATGAACAGAAGCTCCAGCAGTGTCTGCAGATGGTGTTTATATCAACATTATCCCATATTAAAACTGGTATCACCACCCACAAACACATTAGTCAGTTAGGCACGTAACCCCTTGCTGAAAACAGGAGCCAACACGGCAAAAACACCGAACTGTCCAATATACACAATTCTGTGCTATTTACTTATTAGTCTTTATTGGACTTACTTCCTTATTTTCATGGCCGCTTCATTGTCATGTCTGAAAAAATCATAGGACTTGTATGCTTTCACCGCTTCTCTTCTGTAGACCCCCAGATTAAAGACTGCAAAAAAAAACCAAATCAACTCTTCACTCAGCTAACGGCTAAAACAAATAAGGAATAATGCATGATTTTAAGACTCTGGTCTTAAATGATGAGGGAGAATTATTATTTTTCAAGTATGACACGTTAAACTTTGTAGCCATTTGTAGTTAGATATAATGTTGTGTAACGTCCACGAAACAATCAGATCCTGTTACTACTTTATAAGAAGAAGACAATAGCTTGCCATCCAAAAATTGTGCAAGCTCCTCCGAACTTAAAAATAAAACTTAAAGTTATGTCCGATTGTTACAGTGCACGGACACTGGAGACCCCAGTGTTTAATAAAAATGTATTTTTGTAGCATGTTATGTATATGTCATATATATGCCTGTGAATTAGCTGCCACTAAAGAAATATTATATTAGACCAAGTGCATTACTATAAACCTCTCAGATTTGCTGTTATTGAAAATTAAGATACACCTTCAGAATCAAGAATCAAGAAACAACGCAATGGCAGAAAATTCTTTTACAGCTTATGACAAAAAAAAAAAAAAAAAAAAAAAAAAAAAAAAGGAAATCCAATCCTTTTGTATTCACACACCTTTAGTTGGGACTCCAATCCAGTTGAGATAACGCGTGAGCTTCTTTGACATGTAGGTCTTGCCTCGTGCAGGAAGGCCAATCATGACGATCAGGGTTGGTGAGTTGGTCATGTAAGATGCCCATGCTAGTGTGAACACACACATGCTTAAAACAGGTTATGCACACTTACTGAAGTCTAGAGCTCTTGTGAGTTAAAATACAATTCCTATACATTACGGGTGCTTCTCATTTCTATAATTGCGCTCCTATTTCCTTTTCTTGTTTCCCTTCTTTCTCCTCCCTCTGAGGAAGTAAAGAAAGGATGCAAGGAAAGGAAACAAGAACCAAGCGTTGTTAACGAGTTCACTGTATTAACTGTATAACAGTTTGGCCTATACAGAACAGCGATTACTCACTGAAGAAACCTTTAAAACATTGCTGAACATGTACATCACACGCTTAAATGTAGATCTTTCACAAGATTCCGCTTGTCACATGATTTTTCCCGTTTTCCGTTTTGGAGCATTTATACTGTATGTTTGTGACGGACCTTAAAAAAAAAAAACCCTTCCTAGTTGAAAGAACCTGCATACACTTCATCCTCTTTCCTTGTTCCTTGACTCGAATTGATACTTCCTTAAAGATGTCGGCCCTTGACTGATTTCTGCGTGATGAGTTGAAGGAAAAAGGATCGAGGAATCGAAGAGTTTTAGGACGCATTCTCTATGTGAGCTTTTATAAACAGGTATAGCTGAGAAAGTGTGTTCTAGTTCTGGGCGAAGCCTGTTTTTGGTTCGGAAATATAGAATGTAAATGAAATCCTGAAATGAAAACCAGGTCCATGTCCGGTGCATAGCGATATTGCAAATATTGCACAGCTTTTACAATATGCCTTTAATAAATAAGATGATTATTTAATACATGTCCAGCTTGCAGCACTATCTGAGATTTACTTTATAAGCTCTATATTTAGAACCGTATATTGGAGTGAAACCTGGGCTGGAGTGAATTCATAAAGTCGGTTCCTGACAGAGCAGCAGAATGAGAACATTCTGTCCAGTTGATACTCGTCTTAAAAAAAAGACAGTTCATAAGAGGGCATGATTCAGCACTGAGCAGCGATTTAATTCTACAGATCACTGCTTTGTGTAAAGGCAGATACAAGGTAATTTCATCATTTTCCTCTTGGCTTGTATGATTTTTCAGTGTTTATATCCTGAATCCTGTTTAGACCATTGAATTTAATCAATAATTTACAATGTAATTGGCCAAGGACAAGTATTTACATCATGATCCTTAGTTAGTAGGTAGATTTATCAATAAATATCAATTTATATCCTGAAACGACTATCACTTTTAAAAATTTATGCGGTCCATCTGAGTGATATCTTCATCCTGACTACATGACCGTTGCATCTCTAGATATTTGTCTAATTAAAGGAAAAATCTACCCTGTATGACACACACATCAATATTTATCGAAGTAAAAGATTTACGTTACGACTAAATTCTCAGTTGACTTTTTTGGTTCAAATTTCTTTCATAAATATAAACATAAGTCCATTTTCACTTTTGCTAACGGTTTCTGTTCTGTACTTGCTGATAGTTGGACCAGTGGGAAATCGTCTTTACGCACTTTAGTCCTCAAGTCTTTCCAGCCTCCTAATCTGTACACTCTGCTCAAACAAATCGGTTGCTGATATGCCAGTTGTCAAGCCAAATTGCTATGCCGTCAATACTTTACCAGTACCTAGCGTTTGCTGCCTACTACTTCTACACTGGAGTTCTAATTTAATCTGACGTTGAGCGTCACTGGACAATTCCGCATGAGCTAAAAGTGAAACCTGACCATCACTTATGTTTGAGATCCTATTAAATAGCTTCATGGCTGCTTTAGCAATCGCAAACAACAGCTAACTTCTTACAGGAATAATGAAAATACAACACCATTAACACCAGAATCTCCAAACACATCACATATATTTCAATATCAATATTTTATTGTGCTTCAGGGTGGAATTTTCCTTTCAGCTGGAGCTGTAGTTGTGATCAGGCAGTTTAACTCCGATGAGTTCATGGCAGTCTTTCTACTGTGGTATGTAGGCCAGATTAAAGTGGTATATGTGGGATGGCATTTTATGAGTTGGAGAGGCAGCTGACCTATGCAGAATCTATTGCAACCTGACCTTTTCTGAAAGCAGGTATACAAGGTGGCCAGTATTTGTGGTAAGAAATGTTGTTTAGGAGAAAAGCTGGACAAGTTTGCCTCAGCAAAAATGACATTTGCATTGCAGCTCCGGGTTCTACAGTTTGATCATAAGCTTGGGCTACTGCCTGTGTGTAGTTTTGCATGTTCTTCCACGTGAATGGCTTTCCTCCAGTTCTCCGAATTTGTTCCACCCCATAAACACATACTGCTATGTGGATTGGCTGTGCTAACTCACCCCTAGGTATGAATGTGTGTGGACCAATGATGGACTGCCATCCCATCCAGATGGTATTCCCACCTTATGGATGGGTTCAAAAAATGCACCAGTTGAATGAGTCACACATATATATGTATGCACCTGTAACAGCCTTGCCAGTCACTCATCAAATATCTATTAAGTGCAGTGCATATTGTGAGTTTTTGTGCAGTGTGTCCTAAAGGGAGAAAACAGAAAGTTGTGCTTACAGCATTGCTTCCCGTTGGCCCTGGGCTCTGTTCTCTTGGCTTCATCACTCATGCTGCAGGTTCTTCCACAGGCAGAAGCTTTGCTTTATGAACACATGCACACTTGCACCTGCAGGAGTTTCCAGGGTTCTGAGAACACAAGATGAACAGAACATTATTAATATCGCATGCAATTCGGATTAGTTGTCTGATTTATTTCTGCAGGTTTGGCGCAGCAAACAGCAAGCTCGTGCTACGTCATCAGTGTTGAGATCAAGATGCTCGGAAACAGAAGCCGCCGATAATGGCGATTTGACTTCAGATGTAAGCATAAGGCAGTGTAAGCATACTGCACATTCAACTTACAGAAACAGCGTTTGATCGGGTCGTTGGGACTCACCGTCGTTGTTTGGCTTCAGGATGCAAATGGTTTATGCTTTATGTTTTATTAAAAGCCATAAACCCACATGACCGTCAAGGCGGAATTATCGTCCTTGCGCCGTGCGCGCGCAGACCGGCTTGACGACCTTCCAGGGCAACCAAACGCCCCGCCTCATTGGTTGAAGGTGTGTACTGACGTCACCACGCCCTTACCGTAATTCCACCAGTAGCGCGTTCACTGGATATCGGAATTACCGTAATACTATTATTGTAGTTGGCTAAGCCAGTGGTTCTCAAACCAGTCAATTAAACTGTAAAACCAGTCCCACTGACTCCATCAGAACATATTTCTTTTATGAACATCCTCAAACGTGTACAAGAATATTCTGGTTGTGTGTCTGGTTAATTAATTTAAGGCCTACCTGTAATTAAGGTTGGGTTAAACCCATTCAGTACAAGTGACCTGTCAAAAAGCATACAAAAATATAAGAACTCAATAATAAACATAAATTTTGTAATGCTCGGTTGGGATTTCCACCACTGGAACAAAATTAAAAAAATTCACAGACCCCAGTTTGAGAACCACTGAGCTATACCTATTGCCAAAAGTTTGTGTACACCTGACCATCACACCCATATGAGGGCCAACTGTTGCCACGAAGTTGAATATTTATGCTGTAGGGTTACAGTGGAACTAAGGAGTCAAGCTCAAACATGTTCCAGGCCTTGTGAAGCTCCATGAATACATGGTTTGGGAAAGTTGGAGTGGAAGAACTTGAGTGGCTGGCACAGAGCTCTGACTGCACTGAACACCTTTGGGATGAACTGGAACACCAACGCCCCAGGCCTCCTCATTTAACATCACTGCCTAACCTCACTAATTCTCTCGTGGCAGAACAGGCAGAAATTCCCACAGCCGTGTTGCAAAATGTAGTGGAAAGCTTTCCCAGAAGAACGTAGGTTATTATAACAGCAAAGGAAAACTAAATCATGATCAGGATGTTCAAAAAGCACACAAGGTTTACGGTCAGTTTACAGCATAAATCGTATTTAATTATTGTTTCCGTACTTTTTCCAACAAGCACCACAACTTCCTGAAATCATGTTTAAGCAAAGAGGTTTATCTGAAATATTCAATTGCTTTGGGAGCAAAGCATTTAGTTTTTTTGTTTTTTAAACATTGATCTATTTTCATAGGATTGGTACTTTTGTGCCTTTGTATTCAGTGGAAAATAATTTCAGTTGAACAACCTAAAGGTTTGTAATTAGACTGTGTACCATTGAAGGGAACAAAACTCCATCTGTATTTTTATTTATTTATTTCTGACAGTGCAAGTTCCTCATAAGCTCACAGATTAATAGTGCTCCAGGAGGATCCGGCAGTGAGAATCGGGTGTACTAGATTAAGGCATCAAAAAACCTCTAAATTTCAAATGTAAAACAAGCAGAGATTCAGATAGTTGTACAAAGTTGCTTTTTGTTGAATGTTCATAAAGATATTAACCATCTTCTCTTGTAAAAAAGTGAATGTAACAAAGTTTACGTTGCTTCCACACTTTTGGCATTTAGTGTACATAAAAACATTCACAGTAAGAAGAGTAGTAGTGGAACTGTTCCATATAGTTTAAAGAGATCGGGCATAAAACAAAAAGGAATATACTGTACAGTATTATGTAATATCAGGCCCCAATTCTACTTGAAACACGTTTAATAAGAACTAAACCGAGTGCACCCAACATATAATTATTTTATTACCCCTTAAAAATTTTTCACATCATTCTAAGTTGATTGCTTATATCCCATAAATAGCTTACACTGTGTAACACATTCTTCATAATACAGTCATAAAGCACTTAGTGGTTATGTGTGAAGGTGTGGCTTTCTAAGTAGGCAGGATTACTTAAGAGTAAGACTTCCAGAGAATTCAGAAGCCAGTTTGTAGAAATACACAAGTGCATTACGAAATTTCCATCACATCTAGAAATCAATCACAGAAATATGAACATCATCAATGACACACTCACTGGAAATTCCACTTCAGGCTAAAAAACTCAGGCACTTAAATGGTTAAAAAAAAAAAAAACCTGTATCAAATCAATGAAGTGAAATTTAATTAGTCCAAACAGTATCCAGGTCATGAATCTGGAAATAGAATACTAAGCTTCATGTAACATCAGCATGGGATGCATGAAGTTCTTGCTCAGTCTAAATACACCATTAAACTGACATGCTTTGGAATGTGTATCTCATCAGCCATGTCCAAAAATTGGTCATTATATTAGTTGTAAGGAAGAAAAGTCCAAAGCTAATTTTGAAGTCAGGAAGAGCTGAGCTGATTCTAGATGTGAGGATTCACAGGAATGCGTAGATTTAGCCAGTAGATTTGCACACATGTAATAGTGTAAGAGTGCTTGGTCCTCTAGCAGCACAGAGCACGTTCACTCTGCTCGGTCCAGGAGTGTCACATCACGATTTGATCTTCCAGAGCTGCACGGAGAAAAATACATAAATGATGCACGTAAAACTGCTCTCAGAGTACAGTCATGGTGTCACACGGTTGCACATGAAGATGTCATTTAGATTCAGTGTACCTCATTTAGCAAGCTGGATATTCCTTAACTGTTCATATACAAAAGAATTACTTGGTATTGACAAAAATGTAATTACTTCATATGTCACAAAAATCCTTGAGTTTGTGCAAGCAAAAAACCAGCTGTGCTGTGAATGTGCTTGGTAATTTACACATGATCGGCATTTATCAACATACACACACGGGTCTGAAGGAAAGCACTGTTACCAAAACTTTTGTAAATCAGGCAGGAATTTTTTTAAGTTTGGTTTGGCCTACAAAAACATCTACACTCCACTTTACCAAAAGATTGATCAATGGTGCCAAGTACATGTGAGAGTGTAATGGTCACTCACTCTGATATTGAAGCCCAGCAGGTCGCTGATCACAGCCGAGACAGCAGACAGGATGACCACTCTGGTAATGTTATAGATGAGGGGGTTCACCGTCAGCCCCAACAAACGAAATGGTGTGTCTAGCTCCTAAAAGGACGATAAAAATAAAAGATTTAGCAATGGCACTCAAAGTGTGATTAACTTCTAAAGGTACAATTATTTCTTAAACTTTTTCATTTTTTACATTTACCAGTCCACCAGACTATTCATATCTTCATTCATAAATGCCTGCATGTTTAAATACAAGAACAAACTGACTAATGTTCTAGAATCAACTGATTATTGCAATGTGAAAGTTTTCAGATCAGCCAGCAGATGGCGCTCCTGTTCAGTTCTGTCTAGTCTGCATACTATACTATGACTAAACACCAAAATACACTGCTATCAAAACCCAAAAAATAAAACTGAAAAATTCAGACATATAATTAACAAATAAGTGATAAATGAATTTTTGAAGTGTAACCATAGGCTCTGTAAGGAGGCTTGGAACAATGAGGGCTTAAACTCATGGAAATGAGTACTAAACCCCTTGAAAGTCCTTTATGTGTAAAGTATATTGATATCTCATAAAAACTCCACTCATATCAGTGTTGGCATAATGTCAGTGACTTGCAGGAACTTGTTGGAGTAATTGATACTGTCAAATGAAGATGACTTTCCTGTCAAAGAGTCAAAAAAGAAAGCAGAAGCTATAAGAGGCATAGAGGAAGTAGAACAGAGATGAAGAGACTTATAAGTAAGACAAAAAGTTAAGCAACAATTGGAGTAGTAACAAGTTCTTTTTATTACCAATCAAACACAAAGAAATTGATGCTCAAATGGCTAGTTAGCAAATTATATTAGAACACAGCTTCCTAACCCGTGGTCCTGGAGTACCCATTTATGATGTTATTGGCCACATAACGGCAACGAGCTCTTACAAAATGTCAGAAGGACCTTTTTCTTCTAATAGTCTCAAGAATCTAAAACTTTGCTAGCCAATTGCGATTTCCTTTTATATTAGCAGTCTAAATTTCACCATGTGAAAGGACACAGTGACGAAGCGCATTGAAGACAGTAATGATACAAAGCTTACTTTCAGTAATTTCGTGGCCAGTTTCAGCACATTGTTGACAATGCTTAGGTCATCCTTCTTCTCTGGTTTCTTTTCCATCTTCAGATATAAGTTTATCTGAAGGAGCAAAATTTCCAAGACCAAGAAAAGAGAAATAAAGTCTGATTTAGTGATTTATTTATCTTTAACTTCACTTCAAACCTTTATAATGGCAGTAATCAGGCTAGTGCTAGGATTTTAGATGTGTTGATCTGTGTGTTTTCCAAGACTTTATTATGGTAATTAAACACAGACACGCACACACACAAGGTTTCAAATCCAAGCGACCTAAAACCTTATGCATGGGATTGGTGACTAGCACAGATTGCGGAATGTGTGTTCCTCTTGACACCATGACACTTTTGTTATACACTCAGTGAGGAGCACAGATACAATACTTTGTGTGTGTGTACCTGTTCGGTGAGCAGCACAGAGGAGTTGCTATACTTGTGGTTAATTTCAGTCCCAAGTGTGGCCAGCCGCAGCAGGAAGATGATGAGTGCGGTGCCCCACACCAGCAGCTCCCAGTTACTCTCCAACTCCAGGAACGTGTGATGGCTGTTCAACACCTACAACCACAAAATACAAGCAATATATGAACTGGTATTTATGACCACAGTGAGAAACCATGGTGGCTAATATCCTGTCAAATGTTGCCTGACCTGTGCACAGATGGTGAATGCAATAGACAGAGCCAGGAAGAAGATGGAGGAAACAATGACATCCACCGAGCGCTGAGGCCCCCGCCTCTGTGAAGCCAAACACATTTCAGGAATTTAGCCAATTTGCAAAGCAGAATCAAAAGTTTACACACACACACGTCATTTTATGACATACATATTTTTTAAAAAACAAAAGAAAACAGCTATAGAAATGGACCTTGAGGAAAGACCGAAGTGAAAGCCACATCTTGATGTTTTGCACCTTCTTCAGCCTAAAGTGAGGGATTGCAGATTTTTTTGCTTTGCGTGCCGACGTGATGTGACTGAAGAGTTTGGCGAAGAGCAGCCGCTGTGAATGACATCGCACTCATTTAAAATGCAGGGTGCAGAAAGACAATAGAACTCCGTAAATCCAGACATTCTACCGAACCTTTCCGGAGACAGGAAAGCTGTTTGCTTGAAGAGAAAATCAGAGCCCGGTACCTGTTTGTAAGTTCTTTCAGCGACACACATCATAAAGAAGAAGAGGCCAGTGAGGAAGACTCTCTCCACAGTGGTGATAAGGAAGAACGCAAGGGAGTAGGTGCTCGGCTTCCCGGCTGCCATGACGACCAGTTCATTGAAGGTGATGGAGTTCAGACGGGTCATATCAAGGTGCTGAGCCAATCGGAAGCAGAATGGGAGCAGGGACAAAGTGGCCGTAACCAACCCTCCAAAAACCAGGTAACCCATTCCCTGTTCCACCATCTTTACCTGCACAGAGAAGATGACAGGATAGACTAATAATAACAACAACAACAACAACAGGTAAAGAACAGGTCTAAGAGATCAATCTTCTCATCAGGGTCACAGTGGATCCAAAGCCTATATTGGGAACACTGGAATACACCCTGGATGGGATACTAATCTACCTACTAGATAACTAGTCTAGGTTTTCATGCAAGAAATAAAACAGGATCAGGGATGGGTGTTCGGTGATCAGCAACACGGTGTTGTGATGTAGTGAAGTAAAATGAAGTTCATTATTTTCCAATAACAGCACATCCTGAAGGGTTTCATTCCACTTAGCAATTTGCCAATTACAATTTTTTTATTTATTAATGAAATGTCATGCTTTTTATCCATTTATAGTTTTATTTAATACTGTTAAATGTCCACAAGACAAACTAGTTCCTGTTGTCACTTATGTTAGAGCAGCTATAAACAGCCATGACCTCACCAGCGA
Organism: Notoglanidium macrostoma; assembly: GCA_030068235.1. NCBI lineage: Eukaryota > Metazoa > Chordata > Actinopteri > Siluriformes > Auchenoglanididae > Notoglanidium > Notoglanidium macrostoma. The sequence continues at coordinate 13,317,335 of JAQQZR010000016.1, read as the reverse complement.
AATTATAAGACAAAAATGCAGCTTGTCATGTTACTGAAATAATAATAATTCCATGGAGATGTGGTATAAGATGTTGTTATTGACCCCTTATGATTGCAGCCTACAGTATTTTCCACTGAAAGACCTGTAAGTAGGGACTCACCTGTGTAAGGATGATGCTGCTGATCTCCAGCACGGACATATCAGCCTTCTTGCACTCACCCTGCTCCCAAATAATGGCACTTACACGGTCTTTAGAAGGGTGGCAGGCTTGAAGCCATGAAAATTGGTGCTGAAAAACAATGCAGCTACTCTTAGAAGCTGTCCAGCTCTTGGGTTAAGCCTTTTAGACTATATAAATGCGCATCATCCATACTATAAAATGCAAAAAAATTTAAAACTACCTCTCATCACATAGAACTGACCTGTGAGAAAGCCTTGTCCTCATCACTGCTGAGGACATTGAATGGAGGCAGGGTGTGGTTATGACTGTGAAGCCCCTCATCCCCACTCTCACTGCTTGCTGAGGAGGCGGAGTCAGAACCCTGCAGAAACTCCTCCCACAGCATGTCATCGGAGTCAGAGACAGGGCGGGAATCCTCAGAGGGCTGCGCAGGCTTCACTTCTGGAGGTGTTGCTGTGCCGACTGTTGTCACGCCATCATTATCTTCCTGCTGTGGACCATACACTACAGAACTACAGAACTCCAAACAATAACTGCACACATGTACCACACATACGATTATTTCCACTACAGAAAATCTGTACTTCTGACCTGATGCTTTGAGGTGGCGGGAGACTTCGTGGCATTCTGAAGTCTCTTCCTGAGTCCAGGAGCAGGTTTGGTCTGTTGATTTGGGATGAGTCTGTCTCTCGGTTGCTGTGCTACATCAGCTTCCTCATCCTCACTGGAAAGTTCTTCAGAGAGCCCTTCCACATGCTCCCTCAGGGAATTCTGCACCAATTAAGACCAACAGTCTATGAGAGCATGACACTTTATTTCTGTGATGCAGCTGCTTTGTTGTTACTGCCATTCCTGAACATCAGACCTTCACAGATGAACCCCAAAGAACTGTTAATTCCTCAGAGATTACAATGACAGATGTTACCTGGTTTTTCTGTGAACTGTAGAACTGCTTGCTCTCTTCGCCATGCCATGGTTTGATCTCTGCTGCTCCCTTATCTGACTGATCTGCTCGGTTCACTTTTTTAAACTTCCTCTTTCTAGACAAACACAATAAATGAAACATTAAAGTCGGTGGCAAATCATTGTGGTGGAAGAGGAATAAAACTTATATAATAAGTGGAAAATAATCCACTTCCACCTCCGCTTTGTGTTGGGTAATAAAACCCCACACCATCGTGATTATTTTCCTAAAACAGCACGTCCTGCTGTGTTTTATTCTGCGTTAACATCTGCAAAAGTAAATCGTTTCACCAGAAAGAGGAGCAGAAATTTTATATTTCTATAATATTTTCTAATATTCTAATCATCCCCTTGTTACCATAACCCGCTTACCTTTTCTTTCGAGAAGGGCTTGTTTTCCGGGAGGTAGGGTGAACCGTGGCCAGGCTGGACATTAAACTGCCCTCCGAGGTCCTGCATGATTCAGTGGACACTATTTGGCAGTGCACAGTTCCCAATAACATCATCAGGCACATCGGACCCAATACCTCGCTGGCTGTAGCTGCAGGCACCTTGATAAACAGCACAGCAGCTGCCACTGTTCAGGAGATAGTCATTAGTTATACATATAACGGTAATAAGTAGAGAGTAACCTGCTCAACTGTAGTACTAACAGGAACCAATGGCACTTGGAAATGGAACTAGCACCATTGTGTGGTTATGCATACCAGTATCACACAATACTATGGATGACTTTACAAGGGTTCATAATAACAACACTACAATATTGTTTTTTATCTTTTTTTCCCCTATGTTGGACTTAACATGATTGATCATGACCATTTCAGCCCGTTTCTCAAGTTGGTAGAAAATTAAACTGAACCCCATGTAAACTACTTCCTGTTTGGGCCACCTTTATGCTTTCTACATGTTGTTTCTCATTTTAATATACTTCTTTATTAAAATGAGTGATTGATTTTCCACTACCAACAGAAAAATAGTTTGGACAACTCTTCATACATAACATCTCATCTTAAACATCAGCATCTTGGTCTGGCATCACCACAAGGCAAGGAGGCTTCTTTATATTGTATAGATTTAGGTGATTTGTACCGTGTCTGACAGCAACTCCAAGAAAATGATTTACCTTGCAAGAAATACAGCACCAGAATCAAGGCGGCAATGCATTTGGACGTGACCTGGATCCACCACTTGAAGAAGAATGGGTAGAAGAGAACCCTGACCATGCCTTTACGGGTCAGAGCAGTCCATGGGCTCTCCGGCTTCGCCTTGCTAAACGTGGAGCCTGGAAACGAGGAAATTGGGAGTAGTGCTTACATACAAATACGGCGTCATCCAAAAGTTTCTGCCATTTTCATTACAAGCAAGTTTTGAGAAGCAGGTTCACCTGCTCATTCTATCAAGAAACATTATGTCAATTGTCAACAATTCAGTGAGGAATAAAACTGGTTAGATCAGCAGGAAAGAGGAATGCACACCAACAGACATGGTGAAAAAGAAAGAATACTCACCCCTCACCAGGTCAACATCTATGAGGTCGGGCTTGATGTGGCCAGTTTTCTTTGGCTTATTTCTAATGCCCTGTACAAAGCCGTAAGTTTTTTTTAATTAACCCAAAGTTTTCTACTTCTTTTCAGAAAACATTACCTAGCCTCCCTATGAACTTATAAACTAGGAGAACCTTAAATTTTACCTTCAGTTCAGCCCGTTCCAGAGATTTCTCCCATATCTGCTGGTCGTAAGCTCCAATCTATGACAAAACATGAGTATGAGGCCACATTTCGCTGCATTTTCTCAAAGCAGGAAACAGGTTTGCTCACCTTTTCTTGATACCACGCTATTCTTGACATCTTTGAAGTATGACAGAGTCAAAGACCTCCAGGAAGGTCATCTGACTCATCTCATACAGTAGCTTATATTAGTCACAGTCCAATCCCTAAACAAACGAGAGAGATAGGGAAAGAATTTGGATGTTTATTATGAAAACCAAGAAACATTTACCGGAAGATGATGCCATTCTCACAGATCCGAATGCAGATGTCTAGACAGTTATTCAGACTGAAGTTGCTGCCAACTGTGGCGTGATGATGAACTCTTTTGGAGTCATTTAAATCTTTTATTCGCCAAAATCAAGGTCAACTGGTCCAGCATTTATGTACAGGCAACAATGCATCATAGTCTGATATTATCTGCTTAATTATATTATGTAATGCATGCTTCTGGAAGCATCTACAATTGTTTTTGCTTCTCTGTTCATTTATTCAGGGTTTTCTTCTCTACCCTTGTTTCATTTATCCAATTATCCACCCAGTCAATCATATGGCAGCAACATGATGCATAAAATCAGGCAAATACAGGACAAGACTTACAGTTAATGTCCATATCAAACATCAGAATGAGGGGAAAATGTGATCTCAGGGATGGTGACCATGGCTAGGGTCTTTCAGAAACTGCTCATCTAGTGGTATTTTCATGCACAACAACTTCTATAGTTTACACAGGATGGTGCAAAAAGAGAGAGAGAGATTATTAAACCACCAGCTATTAAAGCCAAAAACATTTCTCTTGCCTGTATTTGATTTTATTAAGACTCATTACAGACTTATATCTGGTTATTTATCGGTTTTGTCAATATTTCTGTATCATTGTAGGCAGTCACGTGCATTTAACTTACCTGGCTTTCCGAGCAAAGCGTTGCATTACCACAGAGATGTTAGCTCACTAGCTAATGAGGAAGCTTATCAGGAAACGATTCACAAAACAAAATGACTCTTCCAACTAATTATCCAGAATGGCACCCTGCAGCCGCTGTGTATATAATTTTAATCAACGTTAAATTCTTGCTCCTCAGAAAAGATGTGAGTTGTTACTGTTTTCATCTGTTTATGTCAATAGTTGAGAAACAGAACACGGAAAAACTTTCTTTAAAAAAAAAAAAAAAAAAGAAAAACGAAAGAAAAAAAAAAATCCCCCTGGCTATGTTGCTATGACGACAGGCAGACGTGCAACGTGAGTTATTACGCAAAACAATACACAACTTGGGACAAATGAAAACTGTACAAAACATTAGAAGTCTATAAAATTCTAGCTCCAAATAAACTTCAGCCAGTTGAACTGGTAAGAGTGAGGCCTGCGACAACAATGTGAAGTCAGCCTTTTCCAAAGTAAAAGATCAGCTCAATAGCCGTGCAGTCTTTGTAACCCTTTCGGTACACTTAATTTTAAAAATCGATGCATTTAAAACACACTTACATAAATCGGATTACTCAAACTACACTACGTGTTTTCATCTGATTATTTCCTACCTGGATTGTATTCTCATGTTTAGTCAGATGTCCCTCCAGTTAAAAAGATGTATGATTGGTTTGTCACGTGTAATATAGAGAGACATGCGTTTACATTTGCTTAACATATAGTTAAAATTAAGTGCAGACCTTCTAAAATGGTTCATGAGATATGTGTTTTAAACGCATCCTGAATTCACTTCCCCATCACATCAGGCAGTGTGAATCCATTGCTGAATTTAAAAGTAATCTAAAAAATCCATCTCTTTCGACTAGCATTTTCACTGTGTCATGGCTACTTATGACTGCTGTCAATGAGATTGTCTTTTTTATGTTTGTATGTTTATATTTGTGAAGTGACCTTGAGTGTCATGAAATGCACTTTTTAAATAAAATATTATTATTATTATAATTCTTTTTTTTTTTTTTACCTCTGTGCATTTACACTTGTATCACTGATGTGAATAATCCTTATCTAGATATAATTCTTATACTCAAGACACAGAACACCACTAAGTTTAAAACAGGGGTTTTAAAGTTCTAATCAAATTTAGATGTACACCGACGGGTGAAGTGAATAACGTTGACATCTCGTTACAATGGCACCTATCAAGGTGTGGGATATATTAGGCAGCAAGTGAACAGTCCCTTCTCAAGCTTGATGTGTTGGAAGCAGAAAAAATGGGCAAGTGTAAGGATCTGAATGACCCAAATTGTGATGATTGGATGACTGGGTCAGAGCATCGCCAAAACAGCAGGTCTTGTGGCGGGTTCCTGGTATGAAGTGGTTAGTACTTACCAAAAGTGGTCCAAGGAAGGACAACTGGTGAACCGGCAACTGTGAAAGTATTATTACTATAACAAAATATTAAGTTAGGGGTACCATCATTTTTGTCCAGGCCTGTTTCATGAGTTTTTTTTTTTATTAATTCTGTTGAAGCATGGTTGAAA
>JAQQZR010000016.1:13267158-13309716 GCA_030068235.1 Notoglanidium macrostoma | reverse complement strand
TAAGGTTATTTTTGTGACCATTTTGAGTTTTTCTTTCATTGACTGAAGGGTACCAACAATTTTGTCCACGTGTGTATTTATTATTAATCTGCACACTAAACAGTCAGTTGAATAAATGGAACTAAAACGGAAATCTTCAAATTATAATACACCAATCAGTCATGACTTTAAAACCACCTGCTTAATATTCTATAGGTTCCCTTGTGCAGCCAAAATAGTTCTGATCCCTTGAGGCATGGACACCACAAGACTTCTGAATGTGTGCTGTGGTGTCTGGCACAAAAACATTAGCAACGGATCCTTTAAGTCCTGTACGTTGCGCATTGGGGCCTCCATGGATCAGACTTATTTGTCCAGCACATCCCACATATGCTTGACTGGATTGATATCTGGAGAATTTGGAGGCCAAGTAAACATCTTGAATTCTTTTTCATGTTCCTCAAAACATTCCTGAGCAATTTCTGCAGTGTCACAGGATGCATTATCCTGCTGAAAGAGGCCACTGCTATTAGGGAATACCATTGTCAGGAAGGGGTGTACCTTTTTTGACCTTTCTTAGACCACTTTTGGTAGGTTGGTAACTACTGCATACCGGGAACACCCTACAAGACCTGCCATTTTGGAGATTCTCTGTCCTTAATATCAGAAAGGACAATTAGCAAAATTACGAAGGAAGGCGAAGCAAAGGTTTAAAATGTAATTCTTAATGCATATATTGGAACAATTGAATTTGTAACGTGCCCAACACTACCGTAATGTCTAGTGAATGATCATTTACATGAACTACCAGATATCTTCCAGGCCTGAATAGCCTCAAGCACACTTGATTGCATTGCACTGTATCTGTCTAGGTGTGTGTTCACAGATGTGCATATAGACAGTATATAACTGATACCGATGTATAAAAAGACATATCTCTGTCCTACTTCAGAGCTTTTTCAGGACGCTCCACGGAATCCCATTTGGATATTATGCCCCCCCAGTTAAACATCCACTCACAGTCTTAATGTCCAGTTTAACTGAATGTATGCATGTGTAGTGTGTGTGGCATAACCAGTTTCAAATATGTAACATGGTGTAAAGTCAAATATACTAATTAATACTACCTCAGTGAAGACCTAGTGTGTAAAAACCTTGACTCACTTTTGTTCCCAGAAAAGCTACAGCCTTAGACAATTTCATTGTTTTATTGAAAACATGTGTATATCTAAACCACTGAACTCTAAGAAAGTAGCAGTTGATAAAATCTAAGTCTACTTGGAAATGTTGAATGATGTCATCAGTGTCCGATTCCAGTGATGTGTCAGGACATTCCGAGTTGACCTACTTTCAAGAGCAGGCTTATAGATTACACTACCACTTCGTAAAACCACCAGAACTCTCAAAAGGTAAAGTGTAAAGAAAATATATCAGTATAAGATTAATAAATTAGTACAGGAACTTTCCTGTATTGATGAACAAAATGAAAAGTTTCATTGAAACATTTCACTGAAAACTGAGAACGTGTACAGACAATCATATTTACAAGAACTTTGTGGTTCAGTTGAACAAATTTTGTTCATTTGTAAACAGGATGCAGGAAGCAGTGGCTCATAACTAGCCTGTAATTCTCAGGCAGACAGAACAAAGGCAGGGCCTCGATAAACAGCTTTTCAAAAGTCAGTCAGTTTCTATAATTCATTGGCTCTGATGTGTAATGTGTAATTTTGCTCTCTGAATCCCACAACTCACTCTTAATAACTGCTCCCCCAATACTTGTTTGAAAATCCAGAGAAGTGTTTGGCATGCAATTAAACACATCAAATGTTTGCCATGGTGAGTCATGTAATAGATCTCAGTACTGATAGTTGAGGTTTGGTTTGTGATATAGTCCAATAAATGCTTTGAATATGAGCAATTACATAGTCATTAAATATTTAGACTTAATTCTGTAATATTCAAATAAGTGCTTCCTGGTGTCAGTTCAGCCTGTATTCACTGGCTTCAGGCCTAAATACACTTTTCATGGTTCACTCTGGGATACGGTGTCGATCTTTAGCAACACCCATAGTCCTATTGCACACTGCTGAATCATTTAAATGCTTATCCAATGCTCTCTTTCAAGAGACGGGATGCTATATCCGGTACATTTTGTCTTCTGATCCCAATCTAAGCATGATGTCAATGTTACACGTTGAACGGATAGTTCTGTAAGTACAGAAGCAGAAGACGTGGTAGGGGCAGCTGTTCTGGGCAGCTTGTGTGTCTGTTTATGGTGAGGCGGGCCAAGTGTTGTAACGTGGGGAAGGTTTTGGGTTTATACAGAGGCTGTCTGAGCTTCAGCAGAACTGCATTGTCCTTCACTGCTGCTGGAGCTTCTTCCTCTGGCTTAGATCTCTTCTGTCTCCTGCTGGTGCCCACGTAGTGCTGCACGAGCCCGGACACGGTGGGGAAGGACAGCAGCCGTGGACAGGCGCTAGAACTGTAGTCCAGGCGGAAGCGGTTGCCACTGTACTCGATGCGTACGTTGGTGGGGCCTCGGTTTGTCTTCACAGAGAGGGTGAAGAAATAGTGTGTGTGGCTGCTGTCGCGCACAAGGAACGTGCCCTCTGCTGTGCCGGCCAGTGCGTCTCCGGCCTGGCTAGCTGAAATGTTCCCCCAGTACCAACCTGAAAAACAAAGGAGGCTATGCTGAAGTCGTATAATGATGCAATGGAATAGCTTAGTGTTTCCCATGGACTGTTTTCTAATTATCCAAATATTTTAAAAGTGCAGATTAGACTAGGAAAAATGCAACAGAAATTACAAGGAAGGACATGGGGGACAACTGAGAAGCCACTGCAAGGAGCTCTAGAACTATTATTTATTTATTAACATGCCTAAAGCTGGTTTTAGACTCTGCATAATCAAGAAAATATTTCCTGAACTTTATAACAAACTGTGAGATAACAGTTTTCGGGCACTTTTTTTTTCCCCTAGAAATGATTGTCGACTGTCCCTGATCACAATGACACTAAATTGGCAGTCAGTGAGAACTTCACTCGATTTGTTCTGTTCTAAGACCTCCGATTTCAAATCAGGACCAAGAAAGTCTTTTACAATGTGCAATTTTTGTATGCAACTGCAAAGTCTGGCCAAAAATACAGTGGGTTAATATAACGAAAAGTGCTTGAAAGCCATGATTAAACCAAACTACAAGAAAAAACTAGCTGGTGAGAAAACTGGTTTAGAAATTTAAGGTGAAACATTAATATTATGTTTGCAGGGAACTAATTAACCAGAACGTATTCGTGAGCCTTAGACTTATATGAAAATGCGGGTTCTAGGAAATGGCTGCTGACAGTGCCTTACTTATTTACTTATGTTCTTAATGTTCTAATTTCAATTGTTTCTGAAAAAAAAAAACCCAGAAAGTGGCCATGAGGACAAAGTGCAAGCCTGCTTGTGCTGTACCTGAGGCATTCAGGTGCTGAAATGTAGCATGGATGCATCGCAAGTTTTCGAACGAGTCCCACGGCTGAGCCGAACCCGGGACCGGCTGGTTACAGGGACCTTCTGATACTTCTGCATTGTCCGTAACTCTCATCTCTCCAGTAACCATCTCTGAAGGGAGAACTTGAATCCTATTAGGAAAGACGAATCTATTGTTTACAAAAGGACTTGAAAGGACCATAGCTTGGTTTGAGGTGAACACCATAAAACCATGTGTTAGACCTTAAAAAAGAACCAACAACATGCCTGACCAAGGTTACACAAGCAACATTCTTCTCTTAGCTAGTCTATAATGTGATTTGATTAGACCTTCATAGTAGTGGGATTTTTATAGTGTTTTGTACCTTTAATATTATAGGCAGTAGTGGTCCAAGTTTCTGCACTTCTGCCTAGAAAGTTGTACAAGTAAGGCCATCATCCTTAAACTGCGCAGCTCTTTGCGTGGTTTCTACCATATTAGGAAGCTACACCGGATAATGGATGGGTCTGTGGTAGCTCAGTGATTAAGACAATGGACTAGTGATCGGAAGGTCGTGAGCTGCCACTGCTGGGCCCTTGAGCAAGGCCCTTAACCTTCAATGCTCACTTGTATAAAATAAGATGTATGTAAGTCGCTCTGGATAAGGGCGTCTGCCAAATGACGTAAATGTAAATGGATAAAAACATCGTCTGCTGCACCAAAAGAATGAAAGAAAGAATAGGAATCTAAATCTATACCCAGAGCTATGCAATTAAAACTAAATACGCCCCTACGTAAACTTATATCAATATCACTCAGTGTAACATTAAGTCAAAAGAGCTGCCCTGAATGTGGGCCTTACTTATCAAGTGATATTTGATGCAGTTTATTACTGACCCTATCTATACCTAGTGAAGAACATATCTTATGGCGTCCCCGGAAATGTCCTGATTCAAAGATTATCATAGATCAAGTGCAGCTGTACACACTAATCACATTAACACTACCATGGTTCTAGCAGTTTTTTCCTGTTCTCCAGGAATACGGCTAGATTTGTTTAGAGGGAAAAAAAACAGGCCTTGAAACATGATAAGTATTAGAGTGCGGGGATAAAGCAGTTATAAGACAAGACAGAAAAATGACAGATGTAGGTATGTAATAAAAAACAAAATATCAAATTACACTACGAAGACTGAAACAATATATCAGGTGACTTTGAACGAAAGGAATAAACTTTTAAGGAACGAGACTGTTGAAAGGTCAAGTTTATTATTATTATTATTATTAATAATAATAATAAATACAGGGTTATGTTTCCTCCCTTGTCTCAGCTGGGGACAAAATTTTCTTATTTCTATCTGTGAAAGTGTAACGGCGAAATGAAGCATTAACCAAGAAAAGAATTTAGGTCGTTTTGTGTCATAGAATGTTAATTATAAGAGGATTAGTGTAAGGGTTAATAAATATCAGGCTATTTTTAGGGTTAGGGTTAGTAAATGCAAATTAAAAGGATTATGGTTAGGATTTTACTAGGCTTGTGGTTAGGGATAGGGTTAATAAATGTAAAATAAAGGGGTTAAAAATGTATATTTTCGAATATATTTTCTGCAAACTTAACTTCGTGACTGCACGGAGTTGGGAAATATATAACTTGTAATAGGTAACTATTTAGGGAAAAAAAGTTCTTACCTTGGCACACACAAGAGCATCACGAATTAATTCAGAACTGTTATATCCCCGGTCGGTGACGCCAATTTTTTAACGCTTTAAAGATGCTGAGTTACACAAACAAAGTCCAAGCCGACATCCTTCTCTGGCGTATAAACCGACGCACTCGGAATGCACACGTTCAGTGGGTCAGCATTTAAAAAAGCACACGTCGCTCTCACGAGCTCCACGACCGTGAGAAGTGCTCGGCGGCTTTCGGAAAGAAGAGCACCGGGAAACGCTTTCCGAGAAACGGCTTTTGTGGAGGCGCGTCTGTCTGCGCAGCGCGTTTCACGGAACTGCGCTCGCGAGCTCCGGCGCGCGCTGATTGGTCCTCTCTGCTCTGTGCACGCGCCAGTTAACGCGTAGCCGAGGACTTTTTCCTGGTAGAAGGCTTTCCAGGAAAAGCTGTACCAGTCACTCGGAATGGGTACGTCCTAAACCACATATTATCCGCACTAAAGAGTGCAGCAAAACACTCATCCTGTTTGGCACACCGTGTATTAGAGTACTAGCCTGTACATGCTCACAAAGAAAGCTACCATCTGTAGTCTAGAGGGTACCAACAAGGAGACATTTTGTGTTGTGTTTGTTTTGTTTGAATATTATGCCTGGAAAACAAACGTAGGCTTGTTGGACCTACAACGCATGACAACATTTTTCATATGTTTGTAGACATAAATAGCATCTTTGATCAATATAATACTGTAAACCACTAAGCACTGTGTAATAATCTAGGCACCCTATTTTTTAGGATAGATTTTGTTATAGATATTAATTTTATGACGTCTGCATTACTGAGTCAGTACAAAAACATTTTAGATTTATGAACATTGCTTCACCCCAAAAATAATTTGTATTTAAAAAATGTTTGCATGTCAGTAAAGAAAGCAACACATTAGAGATCACTTTTTCAGACAAGAAACATAGGTCTTGTGTTTTGCTGCTGCTGCTGCAAAAAAAAGGGGGGGAAGCAAGTGTAGCAGATTCTTCAAGATGCTCAGTAAAATTACCAGCTAATTTCCTTTTAAAAATGCACAACTTGTACCTGGGACTACTATTTAGGGGGGGAAAAAGCAAAATGGTCGTCACACCAAACACTGACTTTGTTTAGTTTATTACTGTTTACTGCATGTTGGTGTTTCTCTTGAGAGCATGATTGCAAGTTGAATAAACATTTTAATCCTAACATCATCCGAAGACTATAATTTTGTTATATTGCTGTATAATGTTTTTAATTGGATGAAATGTGATTAGATGAAACCTCGTTTGCATAAACATCAAAGCCTCAAAAGTACCCTATTCGGGTGTAGTGTTTTGCCTTAAGAACCACTGGTCCATCACATGCACTTTTGTAGGTAACAGATACTTACTAAAGGTACAAAACCTCCCCTGAACAATACCTCCCCGGGAACAAGGAAAAGTACAGTTCGGTACCTTTATCTGTGAGAGTGTATGTTTTATCTGTTTTAGGAAATCAGTCAATGTGGATAACGATGGCCAGATAAATATGCATTTCAGTGTTTTTTTAATTAACTTCTGTAGTTTAAAAAGAAGTCCCTGCTTCTTTTTTTTCCAGAGCTTAAAGGCTTAGCATGTACTCACTTGACCTTTCTTTCTCAGAATCCAGACAAAGCAGACCACAGACTGGAGATTAAATGTACAGAAGCACGTTTTATTTTAATATTATGCAAAATAGAGTGTTTTGTTTAATATTTGTGGCCTTGTGAATACAGTGGGTCTTAGAACATTTAGCAAGAACACATGAGTGGTAATGAAGGCAAAACGGCAGAAAGAGAAGTCAGACAGGTTGCAGGTTGGAGGGCTCATCTCACACAGCTCTTTCCTAGCTCCTAGCTCTCTTCGCCATTCTCCCCTACTCCCTTGATCAGACGCTTGTTCCCCCGTTTCCCTGTAGGGCCCTTTGGCTTGGCAAAGACTTGTTTCAGGGCCTGTGGCTTAGGGTGAACTTCTTCATATAGGTACTCTTCCGTCAAGCCCTCTCCACTGTCTATTTCCATCTTCAAAAACATACACACACACACACACACACACACACACACAAATAAATATGTAAGGTGATTGGAGAGATTTCATTTCATGCAGTATTTTAACATCAGCTCCTAAAATCAGTCATAACCCAGAAAGCAGCAGAGCAGCCTGCTCATCGGGGAGTCTTATTCACAAAAACAATGTGCTCCATAATTAGAGTTCTCACTCTTTCTTGGAAATCTCTTTCCAAGATTTGTTCCATGACTCATATGCAGGATAGCTGCTTCTCATGAAAAGTTATCTTAGCCAACATGCTCAGTATTAGTGTGTTTATTTAAAGGATTAAACATTAAATAGGTAAGGTAAACTTAGTTCTGATTCCCTTTTATTGTATAAAAATAATAAAACAACAATTATTCGACCCTCAAACCTGTACATATTTCTCAAATGTACTAAATTTACCTCACTGGGATTTTCCTGTTATAATAGTAAAATTCATAGAAAATAATAATGAATAAAACAAACCAATAATAATAATAATAATAATAATAATAATAATAATAATAGCAAACTAATGATTATTATTATAATTATTGTTGGTGGTGGTGGTATTATTAATTGTAATAATATTTATTTGTTTATTTTATTAATTATAAAACAATACAAATATTTTGTTCATAAAATGCATGGTTTATCATTATTAGTAACATAATGATGTAGTTAGTTCAGAGTGATGTAGTAGGTCAACTTTACACTTTTCCAGGACATTTTCTCTTTTTCCTGGTGTTTTCCATGACTGGAAAACCATTCTATACATTTCCAGGTTTTCCAGTTTATCAAGAATGCATTAGTACCGTACTAGTTTCCTACTGGCTGGGGGCATTACCTTAGACTTATACTGATCATTGTACTCAAAAAAGGGATTATAAACATGTATAATGGATGTCCTAACTCCAGATTACCTTCTTACTGATCTCTATGTGGTAATCCCTCTCTACCTCCTCCAGCAGCCGGTTCTTACAGCTGGAGTAGAGCATCCGCTCCTTGATGCTACAGCTGTACCCAGGCATGGAGTAGATGAATACTAAAATCACACAAAACACAGGCACAGAGAGTGAGAAAGGGCAATCTACAATGTGCTAATGGTTAAACCACTTCAAGGAAATGACATATGTTAAACTACAACCTCTCTTCTGCATTACAGGACCTATTTCGTGACACCTGACATGCTACACCTGTGTACTGTCATCATTACTTAGATTAAATCCAAGAATGTGTTTAAAATTACTAGACCAGATCGTCAACCATAAGAGACAGACCAAGAAAGTACTCAACTGTTTAATGTGTGTTTAATGTCTATTCACTGTTTCTGTAGTGTAGGTGTTTATCACAAGCAATCATTTCAACACAGTACTAAGAAAAGGATGTAAAACCTGTTCACTCGAAATTCACTTAAAATGAAGTCAACATCTGCGCCCATATCTCTCCATCCTTTCCTCATTACAGACATTTGTGGCAATCATTCATACAAGACAGATGCAATGGACAGAAATTAGGTTTAAAATCCAGAGATGGGTAGTAGTTAAATCTTTTCTTACAGTTTCATTCATATAAAGTTTAGTGAAATGACACTCACATGACTCATGCATTTGATTTCCTGGGTTTTTGCAGCAGATCAGGTTTGACAGGAACAAATATGCTGCTAACAAACATCGCACCTTTTAAGCAAATATGACTGATAAGCAAATATGTTCCGTTGGTTGGTTGGTTCCAGACACTTTTTTTTTTTTGCTCAGGTCAAAAACATCAACTAAAATTACATGACTGCCATTACAATAAGATGTGAGGGAAAAAAAAGATTGTTTAAAAATGGCACACTCTATGCCCCAATGATAAAGTAATGGTTTGATGAAGAATTTATCATTTACTTGCAACTATTAAAAAATTTATGGCATATACACTGCTCTATCTCTCATTTTACAAGGAACGAAGGAGGAATGGTTCATCAGGAATCTCTTTTTGTCTAACAGTATAAAGGTTTAGTTTTGAAGTACCAGCACCATTAGCACATCAGTATAAAGGCAGTAAGAGAGTACAAACTGTGTAGCGGCCTGGGAAATCCCTTAACAAGGCGAAAATTTGACATTTGCTACTAAATATAGTTCTGAAACTAACAGAGTTTCCTGAACTGAAATAAGTTTCTCTTTTGCATCTATCTCAACCACAAGTTATACCAGTTAAAATTCTGGTTCCTTCTAAAAGTAAAAAATTTATAAATTTGCATTCAGGAGCATGAAAGTCTATTTCATTGCAACACACAACTATCTGACATCCTGCGGAAAGTGTGAAATTCACTGTATGAAGGAACCACAATTAGCTAGCAAGGTTTTCGACAGCGTTAGACAGTTTGACTGTTTTTACCTTGTTAAACTGCGTCCTTACCGAACAGCCAAAGTAAGGTAAAAAGTTAGAAGTAAAAAAAAAAATCGTGTTATTTTGGTTAATTATAGGTATTTATGGTTTCTTGTAGTTTGGCATGAAAGACCCAATTATTGCCAAAATTTCCCAAAATAGGTGCAAAGATTTTGTAAAATCTGGTGTGCATTGGGATCCTGCAGAATGCAACAAAAAACTTGCACAAGCATGCGTTTTTTACTTTCATGCAGATAGGGGTCATGTATTATTTTCACACGACAAGCGATGTAGCTGATATTGAGGGGGGAAAAACACTATGTGTACCTGTTTAGTGTTCTAAATTGGGTGTGTCATTGCAAAAAAAAAAAAAAATTGTAATTTTCCAGACCGCAATTTCTAACTAAATAATAAATAAACTTAACTGTGTGGGTTTCCTCCATTCACTTTATATAGAAGTAAATGTTAAATGATATTTGCACAAAGAAAATATTGGAAAATCAGCAGAAAGGCCCAGGGACTAACCCACAGCCTCCACACTCTGGCCCTGATACGAGTGTTTATACAGGAAGAAGTGATAGCGAGGAGCATCAGCAGGGATTCGGCCTGGC
Source organism: Notoglanidium macrostoma (assembly GCA_030068235.1). Classification (NCBI taxonomy): domain Eukaryota; kingdom Metazoa; phylum Chordata; class Actinopteri; order Siluriformes; family Auchenoglanididae; genus Notoglanidium; species Notoglanidium macrostoma. Next base: position 13,299,564 of record JAQQZR010000016.1, on the reverse strand, counting down.
AGCTCACGAATCTCTGTAGGATTGGTATGGACCAGCTCGATTGTCTCTCTCTCAGTGTCCAGCCTCTGAGAAAACACACACACACGCACATACAGTGATAACAGAAAGATCAAGATGTTTGAAGGCAGTGCATGACACTCCTTAATACAGAAATGTAAGCATATCTAAGTGTTTTTGTGTGTGAGTGTGTGTATTTGAGTGGGACTCACTAGCTGGATGTAGTTGATGCGCCTTTGTTTGAGTAGCTGTAAAGCTCGTTTAGCTTCCTCCTGCAATGGGAACGCCAAGCCCTGCAGATTCACTGGCTTACTCTCCACACTTATTTGTGTCTACCAAGCAAAGACAGAGACACACACACAAACACACACACTTAACCACCATTGTCATGTGAAGCAACAGCAGGCTTAACGTGTCATTAAAGCTGTATCAGCAGTCTTAAAGCTGTGTGAAATACTGGTACTGTAGGTGGACAGCACCTCAATCATTTTGTGTCAACTGTAAAAAGTAATTGCTAAGTTAATACTCTTAGCTTAACTAAAATTGTCTAAATATTTCTGCATAAATAGAAAAAAAAAAATCATTACTTGAAATGCAGGCCACTCTTTTATGCTAATAATTCGAAAAACATTTGTTTAAGTGTTTTAATTGCACTTTTTGGTGATTTAAAAAAAGTGCAGGTTGAGGCTTTCATGGCATGGTCTATGCAGAACGAAAGTATAAAATGCTAAACAAACCAAGCAAAGGTTTGTTCTAAACTAGCTGTGCATTGTAGTCCAACAGACTTTCGCTAAAAAGAAACAGATTTTTTTTCTGATGTTTGTTGGTGTTCACTAATATCTTTTTAGTGTAATATGTGCCAACAAAACAATTAGGACATATAACTAAGTTGGGTCACTAAAAAAAATGTTATTTTAAGATTGTATGCTTATACATTAAAGACTGGTTCTTCATTAGTTTGGTTCTGTATGGAGGTTAATGAGCAGACACTTCCATGTGATGACAGACATTTGAGAAGCCATTTGGTCAATACAATATGCAGTTTTTTCTCAACAATGTTAAAAAATTGTTATAGCACCAATTTAAAAACAACTAGGTTTTTCATTGCAGCACAAAGATCATTATTAAATGGTGAAATCACAGTAAAAACTCTCTTTACTAACTGAGATTATTTGTATTTTGTAATGCTTTTACTGCGCCCAGGTCAGTTCAGGCCTGATGTGGGATGCAGGAGCTTTGAGTGGTCTGGAAGCTGGGAATTTGATATGATTAATCTGATTTTAGTTTACCTTTCCTCTCCCAACTGGAGTAGTGACTCGTCTTCGCTCCTCCTAAGAAAAAAGTAGATAATATATAGTATAATTTTAAATATGTATATATTTGCATGTGCACACACACACACACGCACACTCACACACGGTCTCACACCTTAAACCACATCACACAAACAAGAACTTACCCATACAACCTTGTCCTGTCAGGTGCATTTCAAGCAATAAACTGTCATTAATGGTGTTTGGGAAAAAAAAACATTCTTCTCATTCATGTTCTAGCTACAGTGCAGTTTGAGGTGAAGGTCATGTCAGGGTTCCAGTAACATGAAGTGTTGGCTTGCTCACCTCTGTGGCTTTGATCTGATGGAGCTCCTGCTCAGCTGCAGTAAGAGGACCAGGGCTGGAGGAAGAGGACATGTGGCGAAGATAACCCTGAAAACACACATCCTCCTGTAGAGAAGAGGAAGATTAGATAAACCAGTACTTTTCTCTCAGCATCTGATGAGGTGTTAGAACTGCTCCAGGATGTTAATACTTAAAGATACTTGGAAATGGTTTCACATTGGCAGATTTGTCGGAATTCACAGGAGTTAATTCAAAAGTTACAACCAGTTAGGTGAAAGGTGAGGGGTTGGGATTAGTGGTTAAATGTACTGTTATTTAGCAAAGAAAAACTGTTGATATGAAGTTTTTCTGGAAGAGGAGCATTTCTGGAATCAGGGCATCTTAACAGTCAGAGTAAATACTGTTCCTTTAAGTTGTCTACCATGGAAAAGACATCAGGACAGAAGACTTTGCACTTTGCGGTTTCCCAGAAACAAGCTGCATTTTTTTTGTCTTATTAACTTCAAAAGAAAATGAGTGTTGATAGCTCTTATAACTTAAACAGGAACTAACTTTGTTTCATGGACATTCCATAATATTGAATATAACTAGAAATTGATTTTAAAAAAGGTCAAACTGTTATTCATTAATAAATAAATAAAAATTGTAATCTACAGCAAATTTCTGTGGTACGTATATGAGAAGTGGATGGATGGATGGATTTTCCTATAACTGTGTAAATGGCTGACTAGCTGTCTGGCTGTCTGTCTGGCTACCTGGCTGGCTGGATGGATGGATGGATGGGTGGATGGATGCATGGGTGGATGGATGAATGGATAAATTAATAGATAATCCCATAACTGTGTAAATGGCTGGCTGGATGGATATTCCCATAACTGTGTAAATGGCTGGATGAATGGATGGATGGATGGATATTCCCATAAGTATGTAAATGGCTGGCTGGCTGGCTGGCTGGCTGGCTGGATGAATAAATTAATAGATATTCCCATAACAGTGTAAATGGATGGATGGATGGATGGCTGACTAGCTGGTTGGCTGGATAAATTAATAGATTTTCCCAGAATGTGTAGATGGATGGATGGATGGATGGATAAATGAAAATGAACATATGAGAAGTGGTTGGATGGATATTCTAATAACTGTAAATGAAGGGATGGATTGATGGATGGATGGATAAATTAATAAATTTTCCTACACAGTGTAAATGGACAGATGGACAAATTAATAGATATTCCCACACAGTGTAAATGGATGGATGGATGGATCGATAAATTGATAGATATTGTCATACTGTGCAAATGGATGGATAAAGGAATATATTTTGCCACACTGTGTAAAAGGATAGCTGATGGATCAATAATTATATATTCCCATACTGTGTAAATGGATGGATAGATGGATGGATGGATGGATGAATGGATTGGTAAATGGATAGTTAAATCAACAGATATTTCCCCACTGTGTAAATATTATTATGTTGATATTTAGACAGTATTACATTTTCTTCTGATAATAATAGCAGTGGACAGTCACGATGTTGACAGTAAGAACATGTCAACAGTGAAGCACTGAAATAATGACATATGTAACAGAGTACAGTACTATGTGTAACAGACTCCACACGTCCACCTACTTGTGTAGTTCCAAATAGTTCATCTTTGATGTGACTTCCACCAAACTCCTTTTTCAGTGTGGCACGAGTGGCAGCGTACACCATCTTCAATCGCACCTGCAGTCAGCACACAGGCCAAGTGTGGTATCTGAGTACCAAAGTGCCATACAGTACGTATCTGAGGCATGTGTGTGCGTGTGTAACTGTGTGTATGTGCTTACAGGCGACTGATCTGGTGACCAGGAGATGAAGAGCCACTCATAGCCCTGCTGGTTCTGCGTGTCCAGACGGAGCAGGATGTAGCATGGCTCCAACGAGTCCAACAGAGGCAGAACACATGGGTCATAGTCCCGGTCCCAGCTCTGAGAGGGTTCTCTGTAGCACCCCAACACCAATTGCTCTAAACACACACACACCATAGATAGCTTATCAGTCTGAGTCTCAAAATAGTATGGTATGATGAATTCTTTATCTCATACTGCATGCATTGCATATTTCAGCCATGCGCTGGTGAGTCTTCAGTGCGCAAATAATGTTCCTCAGTCATTCAAGACACACTTACAGCATTAATATTTATCTACAACTCGAATTCTCTTACTCACCACTTCTTATGACAATCTTTATGACTCTGAAGGCTCCTTGCCTCGCTTTGACCAGGAACTGCCTCAAATCCGCAGTCGCTAGTAATATAATGAAAAAGGAGCCAGTTATGGATTGGGTTTTCTATTTTTGGCTTACCTACTATGTGTACACAATTCTAAGGAATTAAGCTCAAGGCTTAACCTGATTCTCCAGCATTTTGTAACCTAATCTATAGCTACCATCCTACTGTTTTGTTTATACAGTAAAGCTTTTTAATCAAAACTTATCTACAATGGAGATCTATGGGCAGCACTATATCTGTAGTCTTATCATTTTAAATGCTTATTACATTCAGCACGGTGCTAGTGCAGCTAGTGCTGCTGCCTTACAGGGTGGCTGGTTCTATCCTGAGCTCAGATTACTGTCTGTGTGAAGTTTTACATATTCTCGCCATGTCCGTATGGGTTTCCACTGGGTTTTCTGGTTTCTGCCAACCTTCCAAAAACATGCCTGTAGATGGATTGGCTTTGTCAAATTCTCCCAAGGTGTAATGTGTGTGTGAATGTGTGTTTGCTGGACTGGCGCCACATTCAGGGTGCATTCCCACCTCATGTCCATGTTCCCGGTATAGACTCTAGAATCAATGTGTTCCTGTTTATTAGCAGAATGGCACTAATAAACTTAGACTTTTCAGTTCCTCTTTCAGTACAGGGAAATATCTTGAAATTCCCATGTGTGGTATTAGCACATATGCTACAGATGCAGAAGTAAAGATTGAAAATTTTGAAAAGTCCTAGGGTATTTTGTTAATCCATGCTTTGGAAACTGAAACATAGAAATGATCTTTAATACAGTTTAATAAGAAAAGAACATATGCTTGACCATCACAGGTTTGGCAATGAAGTGAGCTTGAGAAACCTTAGCTGTCAATGTAACTAAGTTTGGCAAATAATAGCTCTGTTCATTGTGCAATCCGCTCAGATATAAGATTCACCTTATTGAAAGACGACTAGACCAGTGAAGGAAATGAATACTGACAAAGGTTTCTTTAAGTCAAGACAGCAGGTGCCATGGCTTCACCATGGTAACCACTTGGCCAGGGTTCATAAATGATGTAGGTTCAGGTGAGATGCATGAAGTGTAGGGCTTCCGCCCTTGAGCTCCAGTTACACTGTCTTAACATTGACATAAATGTATTGCAACATTCCATTTCTCTTAATACTTAATAATGTATATCTCCAGTTATGTACAAGGATGAAGTAAAGCTTTGATTTTGCTTTGTAGTTTTCTAACATATTTGATTTTTTATGAATAATTCTTTCACGAGAAATGTTGCTTCTCACCTTAGACACACAAGTAGACATAGGCTTAATAAGAATGAAAGTATAATATAACATAATATAATGTCCTTAATTCATTTAATCCAGCTATAAGAAAGGTTGTTGAATTTTGTGTTGGTGAATGAAATTCAGTCATCACTTCATACTCAAGACTCAAGGTTAAGACTGACTGAATTGTTAACTATATTCATTTGCAGATTAAGCAACAGTTTTAGGTGTAGCTTTGGATTCAGATATTCACACTATGATACACAATTCATTCCAATGGAAAAGGAATTTGATCAATACTACACCTTTCAACAGCCCGTAAAGTGTTCAAACAACTAACCCCCATTGTATCCGATTGGAAGTCTGATAAATCTGAACAGAAAGTGATAAGTACTTACCATGGATACCCGTCTGATGAGACATTATTCCCAGGTTCTTTAACCCTCCAGTTCAGCACAGATATCTCCTGAGTCCTCCTTTTGTCTCCAGTCTACACTGCTCCAATGGCACTGATACCAAGGCCCCTAACCTATCTTACCTGAGGGGAATCCTGGTTGAAATTCGATCTGCAGAAAAGAGAGGAAGATGGGTATCCTTAATATTGCCTCTGTGAGTGGATCTGGAGTCCTTTATGTGTCAATGGCCATTACTGGGAATTTGCAGCTGTATACAAGCTCTCTTCGAAAGAACTGCTGCTAAGCTTTGAGGGACACCGATGCTGTCATTACGCACAATAGCTGTGCAGTTAGGGCCTACAGTATGTGTCTCTGGAGCATCTTTGGACCTGCCGACTCCGGTCGGTTATCTGGAGCTTCTCGTGTGAATAGTAATGACACGCTATCACTGGCAAACGTGGAGGACTTGATCCGTACACAGCGAACTGCTTACCCCCCCACCACCCCAGCTCAGATTCCAACAGCCTGTGGTCACTGACACGCGACACTCGGCGTGTGGTTGATCCGCTGAGCCTTACAAAACAGTTCAGTTCAGTCTTCTGATCTGATCTTATTTAATCAGTGTCCTTAATGTATTTATAAAAGGAATGGCTATGACTCGGAATCAGCACAGGACACCATGATGCTTGCTCTAAAGTTAGCATTGCAACTTCCAAACTGAGGACAGTGGGTTTATTTGGGGGTCCTCAGGGACCTATATTTGGTCCCATCTGATTTTTGTTTTGCACTTGATCAAATTATACTTCGTCACATAGTGTGAAAGTGCCAAATCGGTACCATTATCTGGTGCTGTTAATGTAAATCAGATCTACAAAATTTAAGAATTCATATGAATTGTGCAACAAAATAGCAGATAGCCTGTCTCTTTAACTGAACCTGAGAGATCAGTTTATTTGGGAGAACGATCTACATTCACTGTATATGTGCGATTATTGACCTTGTACTCTATCCATCAATGGAAAAGGCCCTCCGCTGACAAGATATTTCTACATGCTACTACATCATGGTGGGACAAGCAGTGAGGGGCACAGGAGGGTTTAGCAATCATTTGATATGCTGAAGTATATCAATTTGAATAAAGAGCTGGTTATTTCTGAGGTGCAGTAGAACAGTGGAAGATTTACCCTATCATCAGGAGTTTGCAAGTTCAAATCCTGGCGATCCAAGGGAGGAGTATTGTCCATGCTCTTTGGGTGGGAGAGATGGCGTACTCTCTTACCCCTGGCAATCATTATAACACTAGACAATCATAGGTGTTTGTGAGTTAATGTATGTGGGAGAGGACAGATAGCACTAGTTCCATACCTACCGAACGTTTTGTGGCCAGTTACAGAAATTTTCTTATATGTTGAGGGTTTTGGGTTTTAGTTGCTTTTAGGTGAGTTTTAAGTTGTCATAATTCATAATTCATGGGCACAAAAAAGAAAGAAAATGGAGTGATTATATGTGTAAACTATATAGAACACTGGATTTGAATGAGTTATAATTGGATTTTGGGGTTACATTATGGCGTTGCATTATCAACATGGATGCAGCTCTTTATAGTTCAGGGGCTGTGTGTGTTTGTGTTTCCTTTCATGGGGTGGCGGAGATTGATTGATTCTTAAATAGTTTGCCGAAGCCCGGGCAAAATGCATGGCAAGCCTGCACTGCCATTTCAAGTACACTGTACCTTTACTCTTAGTGGCTTCATGCATAATTCACTCTACTGTAGACCTGTCACCATTCATTATTCAACACAACGTAGATGCCTATTGTCACACATGAAGTAGCAAGTGATCTCTTATAACTCAAACACAGATGATGGAATTGTCTTGAATTGTTTAACATGGCATAATTCACTCCAGTGCACTTTCCTACAGTATATCTTCAGGCTAAACACGCGAAAGAAAATGCCACGCAGAGACTTTTATTTTGAAAACTTGAAAAACCCCTTTCTCTTCGACATCGTGTTGTGCTTCTTCTTGCTTCAGCCATGTGAGATGAGCGCAGTGAAGTTATTAGGTGTGTTGCTAAGTAGGCACTTGAATAGCCGCTGTTTTAATCGCTGTGTTGTGTGGAACACACGAATAAATGATTGTGAAGCGCCACGATGTTTACGGCGTCTTGGGAGAGGTTTCGGGACGGTTTCGGAGAAAGACGCAGACGCCACTCCTGGGAGAAAAAGAGGACTGAGAGCCGTGGATATCGCAGAAAAGCTTCGGCGTGAAAAAGAGAAAAAGACAGACGCAGCAAATACGGTCGGTTAAATAAATTTTACTTTGCTTACTAGCGTTCCAAACAGCTACTTCCGGTCCGACCGCATAAATGTTCCGTTCTTGTCCCTTTTCCAACCCTTTAAAGGTTCCGGTGTCTCCTGTGCAGCGGAATGTGACAGAACTGAAGCAGATCACTCAGCAGCTCCAGTCTGTCCATCCAAATGTTTTCGCAAAAGCACTTTCAAAGAGTATTCTGTACCAAGACCAAAACCTCATCGCTGTAAATAAGCCATATGGAGTCCCAGTTTACAGTAAGTACTTAGTAATATTATAACTGACTGGAAAGGGCTGCTTATGTAGTATAATCATAAAATCCTTCTAAGAATGATGGTAGGTGTCACAGTTTACTATATATTTAGTTTTTCTGCGACAATGACACCCAGATAACACCCAGTGAGTGACTGGTCCACATTGAACACTTTCATATGACCAACATAAATAACACCAAACAAATAAATGAAGTGCAGGAAGGGTTCTAGGGTGAAAGCAGGAATCTTTTCTAGTCTTTTGATACACACACTATCTTCAGAGCAGTACGTCGTGATTTCATTTCTTTCCTGAATCATGGCTTCTCATTCCCGTAGGTGCTGGAGGCATCAGGAACAGCATTGCAGAGAGTCTGCCAGTTCTGGCCAAGATCATTGATGGCATGAAAGGAGGATCCAAGCTGCACGTCTGCTACAATCTCGAGAAGGACACCACAGGCATCTTGTTCCTGGCCAGGACGGAGGAGACTGCCGAACGTATACACAATCTCATCAGATCGCATCAAGCAGAGAAGAGATACATGTCAGTGAATATGAAACTGAGAAATATCTAAACCTCACGCAGGGCCGGGCTGAGAATCTTTAATCCTATTTGGATTGAAGATGAATATTATTAAGGACCTGTCTCACTTCAAGTTATCCGAGTCATTAAATCCTCTGGAGCATGCCGACTAGTTAAAGTGTGATTTCTGTTTATTTATTTATTTGTTTGTTTTACCTAAGTGTGCACAATCTTACAGGAAAAATATGACTTTGTAGTGATCATGCGACATGAAAAGTGTTATAATATGCAAATACAGGACACCTAACACCTGTAGAATGTTGGGGGCCACTTTCCATCAGGACGTTAGATGAGAATACAAAATATAGGCTCTTCCGCACTTTCTAACTGGTTCATCAAAAAACGTATTATTCTAAAAGAATATGCTCAGCTAAAGTGATGTACCGTGCTTTGCATTTTTGATAGCGCCTCTCTAACAAACTCAGGAACAAATGTATTTATACCGAGATCATATAGGACTTAATTACTGCTTATGTGATTTCTGATGGAAACTGGTTGCACGAGAACTAATTTAGGAACTTCATAGAAATGGGTATGAATACCTATGCAGTCAAAACTTTTAATTATTATTATTTATTTTTGCTATTATGACTGGCTAGTTTGTGTTCTTTCATGACGTACGCGACAGGGTTTAAACATTTACAAATGAAGTGGAGGGGTGTGAATACTTATGCAAGGCCGGTAATAATGATATCCAATCCTCTTATCACGCAGGGTGATCACTGTCGGTGTCCCCGTTCCTTCTGAAGGTGTGATTGACATCCCCATCATTGAGAAGGAGGTCATGGGAGACCAGCATCACTTTAAGGTGAGCAAACATTTAAGGCTTGCTGATGCTAAAAATCATGTCTTACCATCGTTCATCACTCATGTTTATTGCCCATGATTAAATGTAATACTGCAGTAATAACTCGCTCGTCATACCTGTCTGGAGAAAAATATACTGATAACAAGGTGTGATGCAGATGGGTCTGAGTCCGCTGTACAGACCGGCTGAGGAGGGAGATGGACTGGTCCGAGTGAGAGCTCACCGGCAAGCGCACAGCGCCGTCACGCGCTACAAAGTCCTGGACAGCAGTTCAGGATGCAGCTTGGTGGAGCTCCAGCCAGTCACAGGTACTGAAATCATGAAACAGAAACGGTCAAATCTTGGATGCATTCATTCGTTCATTCATCCATCCATCCACGATTTATACCGCTTGTCTGTTAAGGGTCGCAGGGAAGGTGAAGCCGGACCCAGCTGACTTCAGGTCAGAGGCGGGATACACCCTGGGCGGGTCACCAATCTATCACAGGGTTAACACCGAGACGGACAAGCGTTTACACTCACGTTCATATCTCTAGGTAGCCAGTTGACCTAATTGGACTGTTGGAGGAAACTGGAGCACCCAGATGAAACCCACACTGACATGGGGAGAACATGCAAACTCCTTACAGAAAGGCCGTAGTCGGCCGTCAGGTTCGAACCCGGAATGCTCTTGCTGGGAGGCGACACGGCAGCACCGTACCGCCCCCTCGAAGCTCATACGTTAATTATAAAGATTCAAATTAAAGTTGTTCCTTTAACAATGATATATGAATGCTACTCGTCGGGACACGGTGTCGTTTAAAAATAATGGAATTGTTTAATGGTGTGTGTGTGTGTGTGTGTTTAGGAGTGAAACATCAGCTGAGGGTTCACATGGCATTGGCTTTGGCTTGCCCTATTCTGGGAGATCATAAGTACGCCCACTGGAACAAGCTGGCTCCTCAGGTATGTAACTGTAAACACATCTGACATCCGATACCGAACGAATGTTCAATATTGAATCTGCGACCGTGACCGATCAGTGTAGTGCATGTGTGGATTAATTACCAAGATGGATTGATTGGCAAACTGTATCCCGGTCAGTTGAAGTAGTCCAAACTTAACCCAGTCACACTGCAGCAGTGGTGCTGCTGATGAGAAAACCGTTCATGTCAATATATTAAACACAATTTCACTTTTTTTAGACCAATTATGAGCACGACAATCACAGACATCGTGGAATATTTTATTTAACTCCTTGTTATTTGCCGCTATCCGCTGCTAGAAGTGAACTCCTCATGCTGAGTTTCATGTATAATACAGGGCATGATGGTGGCCACCTACACTGAAAACCGGTGTTTCTTAGGGTTGTAAACGTGTTACATCGCTACCTCCGCTGCTACATGTTCATAACTTTATCAAACATATCTTCCGAAGAACTTCTGCGGACCTGACCTTGTATAAACAAGGATGAAGACACGTCTGTACAAAGAATTTCTAACACACAAGTTGTGTTGTACCGTGCGACTGTAATATTTTCCGGCTAGGATATACGATACAGGTATGTCCTAATCGCAACAGTTCTACTCTGTAGACATTAAAGTAGATAATGCTTCAGGCAAAGTGCTAATTGGTGTTGCAAATATTTTTGTCTGGGGAGCTATTGTTTTTAGCTTTGTCTGCCAAAAGTTGTCACGTTTCATAAGCTAGCCCTGCCAGGATCACTTTTTAAGGTTTGATAAGGCCTCCAGTGTGGGAAACTAATAAACGCTGAAATAATATTTCGGTGACACGGTAGAGCGCCACGGTGCTAAAAATAAATCTCCCGTCTCGAGAGATGATCTTAAGAGATGACTTTTTCGCTGGTCACACTTCACCAAATGCGTGGATCATGTTTCTGCCTGCAGAAGTTACCGGAAGGCGTGCTGCGGCGGCTTGGGCTGGAGCAGAGCAAAACCCGACACCTTCCTCTCCACCTCCATGTCCGACAGATCACCCTACCCGGGGTCAGGGGTCACGGTGACCTCACCGTGTCTTGCCCGCTTCCCAAGTTCTTCACTGCAGCTCTGAAGAAACTGCAAATCGAGCTGCCTGAGAAGCCATGAGAGATGCCTCGGATATGACCGCGAACGCTTTAACTGGAGACCAAGGCTTACAGGAAGTCAGAACAGCGGCATCAAATAAAGCGAGAACAGGATCCGCTGACTGGACGTCCAGATCAAATTGCTTGAGCAAGTTTGCGCAGTATAAGAATTTAAGATTGTGTTATGTCTGATTATTTAATGAAACCCCAAATAAATCGAACTTCAGTGCTATATCCGTTACCCTCTACGAATTTTTTCCTTGCAATATCCTTCCATGTACAAATACAACAAATGTATAAACAAACAAAACAAACAAACAAAAAGAAAAGACACTACACACAGTTACAGGGACCTCACTGTACAAAAGGCATGTTTGAAAACACAGGCTTCAATTCTTCAGTCTCCAGCACCACTATAATATCAATACATATCAGATTACCATAGATGCATATATAAAAAATAAAAACGAAACATGGAAAAAAATAAAAAATAATAATAATAATAATGAAGACCAAAAAGTCTTTCTGTGTAGAGTACACTCCTTAAAGTGTCTTGACTGCGCTCCTGCCAAGTCAAGGGTGTGTAAGGGGTTCCCCAAAAGAACCCTTGCGGAGATGACTCCAGTCGAAATCGCACACTCCTCGCCTCTCCTGGTTACGATGGCAAGAGGACGGGCAAATTGCGGGGAAATAGTGAGAAAGTAAATGACGGTAGATGACGAGTGTGAAACGAAGGGGGTACATATTTGATAGAGCGACAGCTAGCGAAGAGAAACTGCACGTTAAAGGTGGGTGCCGCCAACAGGCATCACACGAACAGATTAAGTAATATCTTTATTAAAATAAAAAATAATAATAATAAAAAAAAAAAAAAGGCTTGCAAATTCGGTTCAGTTCAGTCCTCCAGTGGTGGCAGGTCAGAGGAGGCACCTCCTGAAACGAGAGGTTTATGGAGGCCGTGGATAATCAGTCATTACTCAGTTTACAAGGGATCTTTTTTTTTTTTATATATATATATATATTATATATATGTGTGTATAATTTCAGAACGCATCAATGCCACGATGTGATGTAGTGCAGTTTTGAGCAAACCTCTAACGAAATCCAATTAAGTGACGATACAACGATCATGCTGACGTTCGTTAAACTCTGAACCATTTCAAGCTCAAAACGAGGATGCCTACTGAACATTTGTTGCATTTTGTTAACTAGTAAACCGACACTGATTTTCTTTTAGGGTTAGCAATCAGTCCATGCCAGAATGTCGAATTTCCTCGGCCTGGTTAGTAGTTTTAAATCCTACTCGAAATGATTTATAGGTGACTAGACGTAGGTATCGTTGCCTCCTCTGCCCACGTGCCACCACTGGTGCGTGCTTCAGGTTGTGTAAATACGGAGCACGAGGAGACACGGCGATGGCTACATTCCCTCCTTTTGAGTTTGTGAGCGACCGAGTCGTGGTGAGGACGGAGGAGCTTGGAGGTGGAAACCTTTCTTTCACAATCTCTCTCTCTCTTTCTCTCCTTCTCCCTCCTCCTCCTTCACTGGATGCTAGCCTGCGTGATGGAGATTATTTCTTGGATTTCCCGCACCACCATGATGCGCGTTAGCATCTGCTCCAGCTGCTCGCTCGTGATTGGCTGGGTCGAGTACCATATAGGGCTGTTGGGGGCTACGACAGGCTCTGGTGTCAGGTAATACGTGTCATTCCGGCCTTTGGCAGTCTGAGGGCTGGAGGGGGGGAAAAAAAGTACGTGTGGTTAAGACAATGTAAAAGAACAAAAATCCGTAGCTCTGCCCATTTAAGCTCACCGTTTCCTTTTTTATATGCATGATTAAAGGAATGGGAAATGCTTCGACTAGGCGCTCACCATTTGAAGAGGTAAAAGTCATAGAGCTTGATGGGGCAGCGAAGTGGATTCTCTGGATCCTCAGCTTGCTCTGCGTACATATCATCCGTCACTAAAGCAAAAAGAAAATACATTTATATTTCTTTAAGGCAAACATGGTGAAAAATAAAAGTGGATTTTACAATATAACTATAATCACTTTTAATAAAGACTCCCCCCCCCCGCTCACCTTTCTGACCGACATGGTGAGAGCCGACTCCTTTCAGGTAGCGGATGCTGGTGCTCTTGTCTTTTGGGTTGGTCGGGTTCTTCTTGGTGTGCCGGAGCACTTTAGAGAAGGCCACTTTCATATGCTGCTCCACTGTAGTTAGGTGGAAATACCTGCAAAATAAACATTTCGCCTAACGTTACGCGACGTGTTCCTTGAAAGTACAACACAGGTGTCTCAGGTCTCACATTTAATTAATAAATAAATAAATATCAGTTTAGTACACTAATACACACACCTCCTTGCTTTTAATCACCTGCATTTATCAGAAAGGAACGTTTTGAACAATCCGACAATAATAAACAATTGTCTAAACTATTATGTTTCTGGCTCCATTTTGCCCCCTGGTGTAATACCTCGGTATTACGCGAACTCGCTTTCATATTTTTAATAACGACTAAGAAGCCATGACATCCAGTGACTCACTTGGTGTTGAAGTACATTAGTGTAGTGAGTAAAGTAGACGGAGAATGAGCTCCCAACTGTTTACACTCCCACAACATCTCCTCGGTCACATGACTGGGGATGATGTAACCTGAAAGAAGAGGCAATGAAGCATCATTTACACACAAACGGCAACAAAAATGTGGTTTATGCTTAATGGTTTGGTACCACTGGGACAAATATCTAACAGTCCAGTATAAAAAGTTGTAGTAAAAAAAGGTAGACTTATGCTCACATACAAAAATCAAAAGGCAAATGGATCTTCGGGAACAACAGTTAATAGCCTCGAAACAAAAGTTCCAGTTAAAGATTTTGCTGCTAACAGGAAGCACAACATTCCGCACAGGCATGCACTCACACACAGACAGGAAAAATAGGGCTTTCTTTACCTAAGGGATGGACACTGGGCCTCCATTCTTCCAGGATTTTGTGTAGGCACTGGGAGAAGCGGGAATAGTACTGATCTGAAAAGATATCGTCCACTCTGCCGTTCTCGAACATGTACTAAATACAAAACACACAGGTAAAAATATCAAGCATGAGACACTCACAAAAAAAAAAAGAAAAAAAAAAAAAAAAAAAACACATGTCTTGCGCAAAAAGAAATAAGGCACACAACACACTTTCTGTATGCATAAGAATATGTAATATAGTGCGTCGGGTTCAAACGTCTCCCCTTCTAAGCCACGGGCCTCCTGGGTCATGAGAGACAGAGCCACGTTAAGCTCGCCCACTGAACTGGAGACCAGGTCCTCCCGGAAACGCAGAGGCTGGCGGCCTGCAGAGAGACACCCACGCGCGTAAGCAATGCGTTTAAAACCATCCATTTCTAGAGGAACAGGGGGGCGGATGAGGCTTTCCGTCAGCCTGCTAAATGTAAACAGATGGTCAACAAAATCACTCACGGCCGATCGGCGCCAACTTGTTCTGCTCGTTCTTATCGAGCTCTGCGTTTTTGCGCTGCACCCAAAGCCTCCAGGTCTCCAGGCCTTCCTCTGGCTTTAGCACTGTAGGAAGAAGCAGCTCAGGAGGAGCTTCGGCTTGCGGCTCTGCCTCCGCCTGAGAAGGGAGAGGGAATCGTTAAATAATGGGTCGTGGCATCAGCTTGTTTTTGTTGCTGCAGGAAATTGAAGTATTCTGACATCGGTTCTGTTACAGTTCACTCAAAACTCAAACTATACTGGAGGTTCAGGGGCAGTCGAGAAATGTCTAATTGAAACACATAACAGTCACATATATGAAAGGCATTTGTGAATTAAGCTTAATTCAGGACTACATTTTCAGTTGAAAGGATTGGTCGTTCTGTAGCTCTGATGGTACACAAAACACTGAACTGCATTTTACTCTCTCATTTCTGCATCGTACGATCCTTACCGTTACAGAACTGTTATAGAGACAGGTTTAAACAGTGGATTTCTGTTTTCACAGAACTATGGTACTGCTGTAGTGATTAGGGATTAGGTAAAGCATTCTTAATCTTGTAAAATGGAGTACGAGTCACATGGATAAAGCCTGTTTTACGCTGTGCAAGTTCAGCTGTCTTTTCGATAGACCTGAAATTACAGAATATTTCTACGCTCTGCTTACGTCATCAAGCGGCGCAAATCTGGGCTCGTGCAGGAAATAGGGCCCGGGATCATTTTGTCCGCAACTCAGAATCAGAGACTCCATGAGGGTAAAATCATTCTGGCAAGTCTAACAGCGCAAACCCGGCTTTAACCTGCTACACTGACTTTCAGGCCAAAGCCTCATAGTTTTACATACATACATGAAATAACTGGCATGATCAAAACCACAACAAGGCGCTACAAAAGCAAGCCTATTAAAAATAACTCGTGCCATGCCACACTGCAATTTCCTAACCTGCAGATGGAGCTGTTGCTCTTGAGCTTCAGCCTCCTGGCCATGCTGCTGCTGCTGATGCTGCTGCGGGTCCCAGATGTGCAGTGCCTGGGTGGTGCCTGCGTAGCCTCCTCCGACAGCCTGGACCGCCACAGGAATGTGGATGTTTCCGTTCATGAACTGTGCCGGGAAGAGAGAGTGCACCACCTCCTCCTGTGACACAGGCACCGCAACCTGGGCCGTACCAATCGCCTCCATCTTGTCTTTATCTTTGTCCTGCACCTGCACGGTGCTGTAGGCCTCCTGTGGGATGGCGATGTGTGCTACACCCTGCTGCTGCTGGTACACCGGGATAGTCCAGGTCTCTCCTGATGCACCCGTGATGGTGCCGGCTGTCGCTGTGCCGTACAGGTGTGCGCTGTCTACAGTCAGGAGCTCTGGCCTTAGCGACACATAGCTCTGCTGCTGGCCCTGGGGAATGGCCAACACGGT
Organism: Notoglanidium macrostoma; assembly: GCA_030068235.1. Taxonomy (NCBI): domain Eukaryota; kingdom Metazoa; phylum Chordata; class Actinopteri; order Siluriformes; family Auchenoglanididae; genus Notoglanidium; species Notoglanidium macrostoma. The sequence goes on along the minus strand of JAQQZR010000016.1, from coordinate 13,283,119 downwards.
GGCTAGCTGCTGGCCTTGTGCTAGCTGGTAAGACACAACGGCAGGCACATCGACCTTGCGCTTCTTAGCTGGCTGCAGGACACCCGGTGATGCTCCGGCACGACGCTCTGCCTCACGTTCCTGCTGCTGGGACTGAGCTGGAGACAGAGCCTCCACTGTCTGGATCTGGATTTGCTGACCTCCGGCCACGGCTGCTACCAACTGCGCCTGGATCTGGGAGCCACACGCACAGTAAAAACATCATTTCTATGTATCTACAGGTATTCACATATCATGCGTCACCCTTTTATAGCTCGACAGATAGTAATCGAATAGGATTACTAGTGCACACTTTAACAGGAACCTGGAAAAGCTAGATATTGCAAGCCTGCAGGTGACAAAGGTTGCATCGCTTCATGCCCACAAAATATTAACTCCATTAACTGCGAGTGAGAATGTATGGTTATGATCTTGCCATGTGCTCACTGTGCATTCCGTGTGTCTATGTGGACGTACCTGTTGCTGTTGTTCCTCAGTTAGCTCACCCTGCTGCACCAGCTGTGTTGTAGTGACCCCCGACAGCTGCTGTTGAGTAGGAGACGCCACCTGCAGCAGCTGACCAACTGTCTGACCCTGCTCACCTTGGATCTGCACCTGCGTAAGAAAGAACGTGAAACGGCCAAACAGTAGGCCAAACACGAAAAGATGGAGGAGAGACTTTTTTTCGGGTTTGTAATAAGCACGAAAGATTCACGCAGTATCTGGAATCCTCAGCAATGATAGCGTTCTGTCCCAGCCAACAAATTCAAGTAATGCCACGTCACATACAGTTGCTATGATGACTCCTGCATGTTTGGAGACAATAACTGGCTCTGCGATCTTTTGACGAGATATAAACTTTCCAAACACTATTAGTGAAGAGGATGAAGGATTCTAACCTGGACCTGAATCTGTTGTTCGGACGCCTGCTGCACAGCTGCAGCCAGCTGTGGCGAGATCTGCGTCGAGGTCACTTGAACCTGCAAAAATACGACCGTCAACTAGAGAAGACGCAGAAGGTTCATTTTACATGATCGCAGTTTATGCTCTTACTGATTTTTAACCCAGTTCTTTAAAAAAAAAAAAAAAAAGGCAAATAAAATATCTTTGATCACATTATATAAATTAATCCCTATTATACCATTATCCCAGTGCATACATTTCCAGCAGCTATTAGGTTATCTCAGGTAGCTTTTAAGAGTGTTTGTTTCTTACTGGGCATGCCAGCTCGAGCAGCGACCCTGCCACCTCTGTGCTGTCGGTGTAGATGCAGTTGGGCCCCTGTTGGTACACCATGGTAGTGGTGGTACCACTGGTCTGCTGGCTGAACTCTTGCAGGATCTCGGGGCCCTTGGTGGCCAGCGACTCCAGGAACTCCTTCATGCGGTGCTGGGGTACGGTGCGAGCCTTCTGTCGCACATACTCGTCGAACGAGATCGCACCGCCTTCGATCGGCTCATTCATGACAGGTCAATCCACCTTGAACTGACTGAAGCCTGAAAGAAGAAAGGACCAGATTGAAAAGATTTGTTAGCACTGATATGAAGGATGCACAAAATGTTCCAGACAGTTTTCCGAGAATGCGCTGATTCTTCTCGACAGAATGAATGTGTAACCTTTTAACGTCACGGTACATCGTACAACCGCGGAATATATAGCGATATGATTACTATATTCTTTTTGACCAAATTGTGCAGTAGCACCGGCTGATAAAAACACGCCGACTTGTCATGGAAAAGCAAGTACAACATTGTATTAAAGACCATGTTATAATAAATCGCCTTGATCAAACCTTTAGAAGCAAACAAAAGATACCACAGAGTTCTGGTTCTCTTTTGTAATGAAAAATCCCATACTTTCTTTTTGCGCTATGCTTGTAACCTTTCCAGAATGCCTGTTTTCTGATTTATAAAAAAAAAGCCCATCGCCCGACCCATGAACAGGAAAACATTAAACAAAACGCTCAAAAAAGACGCTGCATTAGTGGCAGGTCTTGAGTCGAAAATATTTTGACAAAAGAATGTCCATACATCTTAAAAACCATCTTTATTTCTAAACTGTGAAGGAGAATGAATTTCATAGGCACTCATTTCCAATTTAGATTAGATTAGATTGAATTTTACAGCCATTGTGCAGAGTATAATTAAAAAGCCACACAAAACAGATTTGTGCTACAGTAGTAATTGTACTAATAGTCAAAACGTGGACGTTAATTAAGTAAATAAGGAAAGGAATGCTCTGAGGCTTTGTATTTTTTAGCTCAAAGACGACAGCAGCTGGCTGAATCCCAAACGCCTACTTATCGGACTTCATAGTGCACTACATAGTGCGCAAAATCCATTACTATACGCATGTGGTCCACTTATTAAAGGAACGAGGAGTCATTTGGGATCGTGCCAGCCTTGTACAGCGCTGCCCTTTGGACCATTTGTATCTGAAACTAAACTGAACCTCAAGTCATACTGTGACAATAACTGTTTAGCTAAATACTTCGTTTACAGTTCACGTCAGTGAAATTAAACCATTTAGGTACATTGTAGCCGGCAACATAGTGCTAATAAGGTTACCAGGGGCAGATAGATGTGCCCGAGGAAACAGCTAGCTAATGCTAGCTAGCGTTATGGTACCAAAACAATATTAGCTTGCAGGCTAGCTAGCTTAGGAATTTGTTCAATTAAACCCTCATTGGCGCCTAAGAACCGTAACGACAAGAGCATGCTAGAGAAATATAGGATCTTAGGTTTATTACTATTATGTGCGTGTGCCAGATAATTACAGAGTATAATGATATTTATTCCAGTAAAGACTAGCTTAGCTTCACTGACATAGCGAACTAACGTTAACTAGCTCGGCCGCGTATCTTGCCATGCTACCTTAAATAAAACCAAAATCAATTTCCGCCAAAACACGCCGTTCAAAAAATAAAAAGCCACCAAAGCGCGTCTTAATTCATTCTGTAGCCGTATCCCGTGCATGATCTGTAGTTATAACATGCCCCGAGGTACTTTTTTCCTCCATTTAGGAGCACCAAACAATACCAATAAATGATGTGACGTGTGCTTATTGCTTTTTCAGATCGCGGATATGCATTTCGAGATTAATCACACCCTTCAACCGTCGTGCGATCGGTTGCATGAAGCTCCTACCGTGTTAGAAAATGTAGAAACGCAGCTTCTCGGCTCGCTCGACTGGAAACAGGATCAATATATTTTGTACAAAAAAAATTTCCGAGAGCGGCGCGTTGACGGAAGTAGGCCTTGTATGAGAGCGCGAGACCCCGGACTGTCCTGTTCACACAGCGCCGCTTCAGTGGAGCGCGCGCAGCTCCCTCTGCAGGCCCACGCGCACATTCCCACTCCGTGAACGCGCGTTGGAAGCCGCCGTGAACGCGCGCAGCAAGTGGACGTTCATGACAGGAGAAAAATGAACATTTCTCGTACCGTCCACGTGCATTATACCAAGTCCGAATATCCAGTGTGCAATGTTATTACTAACAACTATTCTTATCAGTAATGATTATTAAATATTATTGACGGTTAAATCTAGTATCATTTATCTGCATTTAATTTTTTTTCTTGCCATCAGTAGTCCCTATTATACACATCATAACATTCCTATGTAACAGTTTGGTTTAATGAATAAGATCTGCCTTCATATTTTTTCCAGGACTGCACAGATATTAAAAGAACAACAGACACATTTTCATCTTGCCGATTAGTTTTAATGTACTGTTTTCAACGAAAGCTGTGAATACTATAAACGCCGTTTTTCTCATTTAGGAGTGCGTATGCCTTTAAGCGCGGCTTTATTTGTTCCAGTCCGCCTTAAAGTGCTAGGCATGTGTCTGTGAGGGCCTCCCCCTGCAAAACGCTGCCTAACTGCGCTCTTAAGGTGGACCGAAAGAGATGCGCAATACAAGTGCACCTTGTTCAACACGCACGGCCTACGAAAGAGTTAATTCCCACGGTTTGTGCCTTAACCCTAATATGACCCCCGTCCGATTTTTTTTTATGAATGGTAAGTTTTTTGAAACTTTACCAGGAACCACAGAAATACATCAGCTTACGTAACAGGCATCCACAAATGCATTAGTTATTTAATCATTTCAATTAACACACACCAAGGTATATAAAACCAAAGCAGATGTGTTCAATAACTTGGATTAAGCGTTAATGAAAACTTCAGGTAAAACTGTAGCAAGTCTCATCATCACTGATTCACAGTGTTAAGAAGAGAAAAAAACTCTCACTACAGATGTGGGAATTTACAGGAGATACCTGATTATACCAGGTAAGTTTGCATCAACACTTAGCATGTTACACATTGCCTTAAGTTTGAAAAATACCTCACCTTATCTCATGTAAATATGACCTGGACTATTTTTACTATTTTACCTTTTTCTGTGCCATACACTCTGAGAACGATTACCAATACTGACAGTGAGTACCATCCCTTGTTGCTGGGGTGATACCCTGAAACGTACACCTTTCGTACCTCTAGTGTGTACCTAGAAAGTGTATATATAGAGCTTTATTCTAAAATGTAATTACGGTGCAGTTGTGAGCATACTTGTGGCAAGAAAGACATGAATATAACAAAACACAACAACAAAAGAACAGCTGTGTTTATTAGGCACTACAAATGTATCCTTTGAGGTTCCACTTCAGTAAAACTCTCTTCAAGATATTATATACAGCAGTACCTGACCTAATTTGCTTTATTGGACCTGGTAATTACAGTGTTGACTAGGAATTATCGCATAAAAAATGACCATTTAATATAAATATTAATATGGGTAGTATTTCATTGTAAACAGCCAATCCCAGCTGACTTCAGGTAAGAGGCAGGGTACATCCTGGGCAGGTCGCTAATCTATAGCAGAGCTAACACAGAGACAACCATTCGCACTCACATTCACATTTATGGGTAGTTTAGAGTTACCAGCTGACTTAATCGGCATGTCTTTGGGAGGAAAATGAAGTGCCTGGTGGAAATTCATACAGGCAGGGGACAAAATGCACACTCCACACAGAAGGGCCCCAGTCGACAAGCAGGTTCTAACCTAGAACCTCCTTTCTGCATGGTGATAATGCTTACTACTGCACCATCTGGAAAACCCAAACTGGGTAAGGTGCTGGTGGTACTCTAGGACCAGAACTAAGAAACACAGCTGTACTAAATATTTGTTGAAGTGCCAGTGCAGTCCAACCAAAAATCAGACACAATAACAATTGTAACAGACAAAAAAAAAATCATAGTATGGAATAACCACACTGACAAAAGGTAACGGCATCCCAAAAGAAAGCAAAGATATAGAGATATACAGCATATAGCTCTCAGGGATAGAGCTGCAGGAGTTACTGCCTCAATGTTGAAGGGCTCTTTGAACAACTGAGTTTTCAGACATTTCTTGAAAGTTATGAGGGAATATGCAGAACAAAGAAAGCTCGAAAATTCACTCTACCATCAAAGAAGCAAACATATCTGAATCTGGGTCAAGTTCCTTTTGGACCTGAATATCTGATCACAATACTTTATGCCCGTAGCAATTCTAATGACAGGAAAAGCTTTTTTCTTACAACACTTCCAAACGTCTTGTTTTATGAATTTAATCGTTCTTTTTGAAATATGACAACTAGAAGATTCAACTAAACTGTGCAACTCCACAGCTGTGATTTTTGGGCTGTTTCCTTTATCTTTTACTAAGTAAGGGGACAACGTGTTCATATGTCCAATTCCAATTTCAAACTGTTTCAGACGTGCGGAACATGTAAAAGGTCACTACTTCTATTGCCACTTAGATGAACTCCAAAATGAGCATAAAGCTAAGATTCTTTGTCCATACAACTCCAGATCGACAACATTGCTGTTCATGTAAAACATACTTCATTGTAACCAATCTCAATATCCTAATTTTGATAAAACTAACAGATCCAAGTGCACTAATGAAGGGTTTTATAAGTAGCTCATTAGGAAACAAACCTGAAACACATTAATTGGTCACAGGTGATTTAGATTGCTATACCACTGATTTCCTTGGGAAGTTTACAATATATATTGACTGACAAGGAACGTTGGTTTAAAGTCTTGTTTCAGTCTGTGTTGTTGTAAGTTAGCTAGTTAAAAAGTGTGAAAATGTTGTGGAAAAAGAAAAAATGTTTGATGATAATGGCAATACTGATTCTGAGTTTCTCAGCACTTTCTTCTGAGACAGTTCATAATGGTAAATCAGTTCAGTCTGGTAGACTCCTCATTGGCTCCAGCAGAACTAAAAATGACTCCAAGGATGGCATTGTTAAAGTGCATGATGAATATGCTGACTATGCCAATGAGTACCAATCTGATCAGCCAGCATTAACAGGTACAAATGTAATCTAGCATTTGGTGTGTGTATATGTATATATAACATGTTCTTGTCCTGATATTGGTGTAATATTTTTCCTCATGCTTGTTCTAAGGGTCCCAACTGGGCAAGTTAATGCTCAGGAGCTGGAGTCCTTCGGTGTGGTGTGATGAGGATTCAATGACTCTCTGTATTCAGGGAAGTCGAATACCTAATTTCTTGGTTGAGACACGTGAGTAGTCCTGCTAAAAGGGATGTTGGTTGTCTTGCGTCTAAAAGTGAGGCTTTAATAACCTGTCTACTGAAGTAGTTTGTCTTGTTTTTACCACTTGCAGTAAATGGAGTTTTCACTTTTTTTTTTGCTTATTGTCATGCAGGAATTATGGGCTATCTTATTTGTGAGTTTTATTCCTTGGCTCAATTCTTTAGCTTGACTTAAATTGATGTCATGGAATATTATGGCTACCTATGGCTGAGTCACTATCTTGGCGCTTAACCTGCAAATATTCTATTACTTGCCCCAAACAAGTGTGGGGTCTATTTTGAGAGGAGGCCAAGCTCTATTATTGAGCATTCTTGCTTTCAAAACAGGCCTACACTCCCTTCAGTTTGAACTAAAATTCAAAATGATATTTTGTGTAGAATTAAACTTTGCTTTCCCTAGGTGAAAAGGGCCTCGTACCATTAATCCAAATGCCCTCAGAATGTGGCTTCTCGATGAAGAGGGCTCGCAGAGATGTTGCACTTGTTGCCAAGTATGATGGCTGTAATGTTGCACAGCAGGTAACATGGAATTGACTTGCCCACTATGGAAATGTTGGTTGCATGCATTATCTTATCCATGAAGAATATATTGCCATTTATGATGTAGAATACCATTTTAAAAAAAAGAAGAAAAAAAAGTGCATTTGTGGGGGGTTTTGTTTTCATTTTTAAAGTGCTCTTGAGCATGGTTGGTAATTGCAGGGGGATACCTACATCCTGCCACTGCGTATTTTTGGAACTGTTGTGAAGTTGGTCTGTCCTGTGGCTCGTCCTCTCACTACGGTCTCGTGTAGCCCTTCAGCTATGGTTGTCAATCTAGACATGTCTCCAGATGCTGTCAGGCTGAAGGGTGAGTGGTCTCTGCTTTACGGTGGATTTATTTTCGTTGAGTAATTTGCTACATAATGTTTGGGGAAGATGCTTTTCTGTGTGTCTTGCACTGAACATTTCATTTTAGTGAATGGCTCATGGCAACCTGTGAACCAAGCTTCCACTACCTGTGGATTTACCTTGGAAGTTGGAGGTGGATTGACCCTCACTGCACCATATACAAGCAACTGCTGGCAATTTGAGGTAATTCTGTATTTATGGGCTTGTATGCTAGCCTCGTAACTACTTGACTGCTGATCCTTTGTCTTTTTTTCAGGGTGCTGAGATGCTTTTGTCTATGCAGTATGTGGCTGGGGAGCTGACCTTGTCCTGCCCAGCTGTTCCACTCCCAGCTACTACACCTTTACCTCACACGCACTTCCCACCTACATCTCCTGTTCCACATGTTCCTTTGGGTTATCCTTTTTATGGATATGTTAGGCCAAGGTATTTCAATTATAGCCCGCTGGGAATGCACTCGAATGCCCCCACAACTACAGTTACAACAACCACAACCAAAACCCCAACAGCTGCTCCAGAGACCACTGTTGCACCCAGCAGTGCTGACCAACCTTTGGTACCAAAAATTAATGCCAAATCATGGTATCCTTGGTTACATGGCATATACAAGCCTTATGCTTATGGTATGCCAAGGTATTTCCTTCATGGGCGTCCTGAAACACACTCAAATGCCGCCACTACAACTAAAGCCCCAACAACTACCCCAGATACCACTGTTGTACCCAGCAGGGCTGATCAACCGATTTTGTATCCTTGGTTTCCTGGCATGTGCAATCCTAGTGGTTATGGTGTGCCATGGTATTTCTATCAGGGTTGGCCTGGAATGCTCTCAAATTCCCCCACAACCATGACTAAAACCTCAACAACTACCCCAGATACCACTGTTGCACCTAGCAATGCTGACCAACCAATTTTGTATCCTTGGTTACCTGGGATGTATAACCCTTATGTCCCTGTAAATTCACCTGCTGTCCCTGTAAATTCACCTGCTGTCCCAGTTTCAGGCAGTGGGGTCAAACGGCAGTACTTGATGCCTTGGATGAATGCCCTCCCTAAGTACCCAGGACTTTAGGCTTAATCAAAGGCCAGGCTCTCCAGTAGTTAACCCATCCACTTTTGTGACCAATCAGCAAGTCATTCCCAAGATAACTTTGCCCTTGTTTTCATCTAGGTTTTGAATCTACCCCCCCCACCCCACCACTGGGGCGGTGCCATGAATTACCCTTTTATTTGAAGTTTTGTCCATGGTGTCTTTACTAATGGTTGATGGAACTCTGTGGCCAATTCTGCCCAATTTTCTCTGCTACATGTGAAAGGCTGTCCATCAGTAAGCAATGCTTTTGACTGCTTTTACAGTAGTGATTTCAAGTACTGTAGTTGTCTTAAGAATAAATCTGTTACCATGGTGACTTGAACTTGAGTGGCTCTTGCATGCTCTTATTATACTCTTACATTTGTAAACTATGTAAGCTACACTCTGACTTGGGCATGGCATCTGTGTCCCTTTTGCACACTTCCTAATTGGCTATATTCATTACTGTCCTAAAATGGAAGGGTTAGGACTTGGCTACATTGGGGCACAAAGAGTCCATGCGGCGGTTCTGTGACAGTTGGGACTCTAAGAGGTGAGATCAGAATTGTCATTACTGTTAAGTTGTATAGTCCCTTGTTCAATACAAATAATCTTAGGGTAACTTGCTTGCTTTAATGTTGGCTATGTGACAGCATTTTATATCGCAACTCATTTTCTGTTATAGCAAGTAGTTTTAAATGGGTGTGTACTACATTTAGCCATCTGTAGCAATCTTCTGTAAGGCGTTTGGTTGGCTGTTACTGGCAGGCTCACTGGTCTAATTGTTCAGGTTGTACACCAGTATGTGCCTTTGTCTCAGTTCCTTGCAGCACATAATCTTTCATTCCTGTTTTGGGCCAGACTACCCAAAGAAAAACAGAACTATTAACTATAGGATAACTATTCTTCTAGCTAAAGGAAAAACTATCCTATAGTTGAGGATGACATTGCTATATGGCTACTACTCTGGTCTAACTTGCTTTGAAGGAGGCATGGCAGCTACTTAATCCAGATGTTACTGAATCAGCATACAAGTGAATTTGTTATTATAGTTCATTAATATTAAGTGATGTAATGATCACATTATGCTTAGTCCATCAAGCATGCCAGAGAAAAAAAAAAAAAAAAAAAAAAACACAATACAACGATAAGCCTGTCCATGCCCACACCAAAGCCTTCCCACTAGTGTCACTGACCCAATACAACTGCAGCTCTATGACTACAAACATTGTAATCACTGGCTTGCTTGGCTCTGCTAGGTATGTTTTCTGCTGCCTTTGATTTACGTCATAATTTTGCAAGTTCAAATGTCATTTTTAACCTCTGGATGTTCAACATACAATGTTGGTGGGTAAAACATGGATGCCTCCATGTCGGTCTTCGGTTATCCAGTCAGCTAAGGGTGCTGAGTGATGTATGTTTTCCTCCTCATTACATCTGTATAGTAAATGTTATAGATTTAACATGTGAATGTTAATTGACCTAAAGTTGTGCCCTCTAATCAAACACCTCACACTGTGGTAGTTTTCTGGAAGAAACAGATGTGCTTAGTAGTATTTACTGTAAGTAGTAAATGTACAGAGCTACATTAATTTATCACTCTATGGATGTGTGGATTAATTCGCCTGTTCAGAAACATGCATGTAGGTGGACTGACTATGCGAAATTGCCTGTAAGTGTGAATGAGCATGTGAATGGTGTCCTGCAATTGACTTGAATTCCATACAGGCTGAATTATTCCACCTTGCCCAGTGTTCCCAGCGTATGCTCTGGATCCACTGGTCAGGATAAAGCAGTTACAGAAGCTAAATTAATGCATTATTTATTGGAAAATGGTCCATACCAGTTTGCCTTCATTTTAAATGGCTATTGAAATTTTTGTAGCCACAGAAAAACAGCTTTATTGACTTAGTTCATATATTATGACCGTTAAGAGTAGTTCTGCTGCATTTGACTAAAGGTCAGAAAATAAACACTCCTCAACACAGAATTCCTACTCAAGAACCCAGTAGGGTCTCCTCAACTCTGCCTTCCTCCAAGTTCAGCAAATGATGTGAAATCAACACGTTTGAGCAGAGCATCGACAGTAAACAAAGTAGCACTTCTTACCTTTAAATTGATTATGCTGTACATACAAGTGTTTGCTTTAGATAAATAAAATTCATGCATAGTATTGGCTTGTTAAATAACAATGACTATACAGTTTGCTGTTTTGTGGAGGAAAATACACATCAATCCAGACAGTTAGCTGACTTGCATGGAACATGGAGGTATCCTCAATGTTTTTTTCCCCACTTTTTAGCTCAAATACACAGAGGTAAAAAATTGTCATTCCCTAGTTCCAACCCTCCATTTCTGAAATAGGTTGAATGCAGCATTCTTTATTGGTGGTTATCATAACACACAGCTGCATATACTCTATGCCAAATGACATAAATATATTCACTCACCTATATACTATAATTATTTACAAATAAAAAATGTAAAAGTTGTAATTACACAAATATTCACTACTGCTACTTTGAAACATGTAAATTATATCATCTTGAATCATTTCACTTTAAATAGCCACTTGTTCTGTTCAGGGTCACGGTGGATCTGGAGCCTATCACAAGGCATCATACTATATATGATATAGTATACTATATGCAAGCTCCAGTTGCTTCAGAATGTAATGGCCAGAATTCTTACTCGAACCAGAAAGTTTGGAAAAAAAAAATATTGCTGCTGACCTATAAAGCATTGAATGTTCTCTCCCAACAGCACCAGAGACAATGGATTAAAACTGGGCAAATGTTTCACAAAAATCAGATTTTTTTTTTTGCTGCAGCAGTTGCCATGATTATGTTTTAAGAAGAAACTCTTAGCTAATTTTAGTAGCGCTGAGCAGAACTCTTACATAAGTGGAAAGATAAGATTCCTCGTCAACACAGACCCAAATCTTCATATATAATTCAGTTAATCCGCAATCACAATATCTTAATTTTGCTAAAGCAACATGATAAAATGCACTTATGAAGGCCTGTATAAGTAGCCAAATAGGGAAAACAAAAAAGGACATTTATTGGTCACCGGTGATTTAGATTGCTGTGCCACTGATTTCCTAGGGTAACTAATCAAGAGTTATGATATTTATTCACTCAGAAGGGCTATTTGGGTATTGTTTAATGGTATGTTTTAGTTTGTAGTAGTGTAGGTAAACTAGTATAAAGAGTACAAATGTTGTGGGGAAAAAAAAGAAACATGTTTTATGATACAATCGCTATTGCTGCTGACCTCCTCAGCATTTCGTCTTGAGACAGTTCCTAAAGGTAAATCAGTTCAGTACGGTAGGCTTATCATTGGCTCCAGCAGAACTACAAATGAAGCTAAGGATGGCATTGACACAAAGTTGTACAATGAGAATGCTGGATACGCCAGTGGGTATGGAGTTGGTATAAATGTACAGCTGGAGTTGAGGGGTATAAATGTAATTCAGTCTTTTGTATATAGCTTACCATCCTGTTTTTGTCTTGATACTGATGTAATTGTTTTCTCATGCTTTTTAGAATGGTCCCAACTGGTGATGATGATGAAGGGTGATGATGAGACAATGACCCTACATATTGAGGGAAGTCAAGTACCCAACTTTTTAACTGAAACAAGAGAGTATGATCTTGTTAAAAGGAATGGTGTGGTGGTGGTATTTATTTATTTAATTATTTTATTTTTTATTTTATTAAATACATTTGCAATTTGTGTTGGTTTTCTCAAGTGTCTTCTTGACCAATTTGGTATTGGTAATTGCAAGGGAATGCCTATATCCTGCCATTGTGCATTTCGGGAGTTGCTGTAGACTTGGTCTGTCCTGTAGCTCGTCCTCTTGCTACAGGTTTGTGTAGCCCTTAAGCTATGGTTGTCAATCTTGGCATGTCTCCAGATGCTGTCAGGCTAAAGGGTGAGTGGTTTCTGCTTTAGGGTTGTATTTTATTTATGATAACTTTGCTGGGATATCTTGCACTGAGAAGGCATTTCATTTTAGTGAATGGCTCATGGCGATCTGTGAGCCAAGCTTCCACTATCTGTGGATTTACCTTGGATGTTGGATGTGGCCTGACCCTCACTGCACCATACACAAGCAACTGCTGGCAATTTGAGGTAAATCTGAATTTATGGGCTTGTATGCTAGCCTCGTAACTACTTGACTGCTGATCCTTTGTCTTTTTTTCAGGGTGCTGAGATGCTTTTGTCTATGCAGTATGTGGCTGAGGAGCTGACCTTGTCCTGCCCAGCTGTTCCACTCCCAGCTGCAACTCTTTTACCTGCTAACATGCGTGTCCTATATGTATCTCTTGTTCGACATATTTTTCTGTGGGTTATTCTTTTCCTTATGGTTGTTTTGAACATGGCATTTTCTGTTATAGGCAGCCTGAAACTCTCACAGATGCCCCCATGACTACCTCAACAACCACCCTGACTACAGTTGCACCTGCCAGTGCTGATCAACAGGCTTTGCTTCACTGGTTACCTGCAGTGCATTACCCTTATGCTGTGCCATGGTATTTCCCATATAGCCAGCCTGGAAACTACCCCTACAACTACCACAGTTGCACCAGCCAGTGCTGATCAACAAGTTTTGCCTTTGTTACCTGGACTGTATAATCCTTCTGGTTATGTTGTACCATGGTATTTCCCATAGTCAGCCTGGAACCCCTCAAGTTACCCAAACTACAACTATGACTACAACTACCACAGTTGCACCAGCCAGTGCTGATCAACAAGCTTTGCCTTCTTGGTTACTTGGACTGTATAATCCTTCTGGTTATGGTATGCCATGGTATTTGCCATAGAGCCACTCTGTCTCTCCCTCAGTTGCACCCAGCAGTTCTTTGTTACCTGGAATGTTTAATCCTAATATCCCTTCGCTTGGTGTTCCAGTATCTGGCTCCAACAGTGGGGTTAAACAGCAGATGTACCACTTGCCCTGGATGACCTTTCCCAAGTATCCAATGTTGACTCAAAAGCCAGGCTCTCCATTTGTTAATCCAACTAAAGTGGGGTTATATTCTGCTTATCTTTCTCCACTATAGGACAAACGTTCAGGGAAATGAGCAACTCCTGAATGTGGTTAACAAATGGTGATAAAATAAACAAATCAAAATGATGCAGTGGTCATGTCCTTGCTTGAGAGTATAAATCTGTTACTGTGGTCATTTCTACTGGTGTTGTACCTACATGCCCGAGTTTGCTGGATAACTGGTGCCCCCTCACTTGCCCAAGTATTGCATCTTGAGTCTGTCTGTCCTCTTACAAATGTTTCCTCAAGTCAGCTTGGTACTTGTCCAATATAGAATGATCAGGATTGTGTTATCTGGGTTATCAAGGTTTCTAACAATGTATTAGTAACAGGTAGGTTTTACATGACCTCGGTTGCAAAGTCAGAATCGGCATTGCCTTGAACTTTACGTTCTATGTTAAGTAGGCTTGTGGTTACATCTGCTCGCTTGAAAGGTCCTTTACTTCATTAGTTCATTTCAGCTTCTACTGATAGAATCTATGTCTTATGCATTTATAGAAATCTGTTGTAAGGTCCTTGTTTTGGTTGCTACTGCCAGGCTCAATCAGATTAGTGTAAAATGCATGTGCTATATGATTTTGTATGTGTAAAAGCACTATATAGCCTTGTACTTCTGTTCTGGGCCTGACCACCCAACCAAAACCTAGACTTTTAGGATGACTATGCCTTATATACAATGTTATTTACGCAGCTCAGTTCAATTCTACAATTCCACTACTCTCTAAGATCTGTGACACAATCTTGCCATAGTCATCTGGTTAACACAACCTGTTCAAGGATGTCATCCTTCTCAGCCTCATGGTTAATCAGCTGCATCTTTGGGTAGTGATGAGGTTGCTATAGCCACATGGGTTTGGATGTATTCAACTGCTTTCCTGGGCATTATTCTCAACACTATCTCCTCAGACAGCACTTTTCTTTGCTTTTAACAGTCCAGTGATTTTTCTTTTTTTTTCCAGCTATATCTATAGTGAATTTTTTGAGTGGTTAGGTGTGAACTTTCTCATACAGTGTAAACATCCCCATGAGTACATCTTTCTTGAACTGGCATGGTTAGTATGGTATGGTAAGAGTGGCTGGCACTGGATCAGGTTGGATAAACTTATCGCGTCATGTCACCCGTGAATGTCAGGTATGAATGGCAGACACACCCAGCTGGCATTTATTTTGGTCAGTTTCACTTTTGCCCTAAGAGTAGCTCCCAGGACTTGTGGGATGAGATCATGTTCTCACTTTGGGCCTCTCATTGTAATAATGCCATCAATGGATACATCTACACCTTTAATGTTTTTGTAGAGTAAAAGTATAACCTTAAGGTATACCTCAACAGCTTACACAATTGAAAAGTTAACTTCAGGAAACTATAACCAACTAATAGTGTGATCTCACCCAAATTTTACTGCCAAAATCCCAAAGGTGTATCCATATTTACATTTGCATATGGAAAAATTATCCTCCCATGTGTGAAGTTTGAAAAGTTCTGTTTTGCTCTCTTGGTACAAATAAACTGTTACATGAGCATGTTGGCTCATCAAATTCCTGAATATCTCCAAGACTTTCTATTCTCTCCACCTCCATTTTCAATTTGTCCAGTAGCAAAAAAAGACAATGTTTTTCAAGGGAGGTTTATAGGAAGCACGTTCTTGTCTATTCAAATAGTGTGCTCCCTAGGCAGACAAACCCTATCCTTTGAACTGTACTTTTGCATCAAACTATTGTACTCTTCCTGGTGCACTTTCAAATATTAGGAGCCTGTTTCTGTCTTTAAAATGTTGCTAAATCAAGTACAGTCTGCATCCTTGTATGCCTAATGTGCTAAATCATCTTCTGCTTTCAGCTGCTCCCGTTCAAGGTGGCCACAGCCGATCATCCATCTTCCGCACGTCTGATTTGGCACAGGTTTTGTCTAATGTGCTAAATATTTCCCTTTAACTGGAATACCAATTCCTGCATGCTATGTGATTTTACTTCAGCAACATGTAGCCTAGGTCGTCAGCTCATTAAACACATTATTTGAGCACCTATATACAACCTGAACATACCCTGCTCTCTACAATTGCAATGAAATTGTCCCACAGTATAACTTTCCGGCAGGAGACCACTAGGTCACCAACTAGGCCTCTCCAGTTAGAAGAGTCTGGATGCAAAAGCCTCCATTCACTCTTCAGCCAGCCACAAGCTGAGGTAGTGCCTTTTACATATCTATATACACCTCGACATGGGCGTCGCCGACATTAAATCTGAGGGGGACGTGTCCCCCTCACATTTCATAATTATTCGTTTGGACCCCCCCACATTTAACATAAAATATTAGTTC
>JAQQZR010000016.1:13253775-13266152 GCA_030068235.1 Notoglanidium macrostoma | reverse complement strand
AAATAGTCATTGAATTAAGTGACTTTTGTAGGTAAAATTAGGTGTTTAACAACCTGTTAAAAATACACCAGAATGCATGAAATGGCATCTAATTCATTAAAACATTTCTGGACCCCCTGCCAGTGTCCTCCCCACCCACATTCAAAATGCTTCTGACGCCCCTGCACCTCGATGTAACACACAACTCGTGTTGCAATGTTCTCCATGCAGCTCCCGGGTTTCTGCACCAGTGCGGTAATGTTTGCAGTATGCTGCTTAGAAACAGAGTAGCATGTCAGCTTTTGATTTAGGCTCATGCCTGTGACGCAAACCTTTCAGCACAAATAACTTGGCAGTATTCAAGCTTGCTCATCACTTTCTGCTTTGTTCTGCTCATGGTCTCAAACACACATGGTTACTGTCACTGCTCATGCAAAGAAGAAAAAGAGATCACACTAAAACAGGACTAAGCTGAGCCACTTTAACCTTTGCCCCCGTAGCTCATCCCTCAAACACCACACTCTCACTACAGACCCCAACTATACCATGCCTCCACCTTCTGCACTTTCCTTTTTTGTTTTATTTACCAATAGAAGGTCTTGTCCCTGGATTATTTTCTCAAAACTAAATGATATTTGGTCAGCCACTTGTTTACACTGCATGGCCAAAGGTATGTGGACACCACAGCCATATTCCAAAACTATGGCCATTAAAATGGAAGTCACAAATCCCACCCCAAATTTTCCAATTCAGCTCACATTCGACAACTCACTCCTAATGGCATTTTCACTCCTAATCTTGTAAGGTTGAACTTCATTTTCAATAAGAAGAAATCAGACAACAGGGTTCTGGTCATGTTTTTCATGAGTATAAAGCTGTTACCATGGTGATGATTACCTAGAATAGTCTAGTGGGAAGATGGTACTGGTTCATAGGCTATGGTTTGCAGAGGTGCTAAGCTGCCATATGGAAAATATAAAGAAAAGGGATTCAGTAATGCCATCAAATGTAACTTTTTCTTTTGCTGAAGTGTGTGAAGTGCATGAAACATTTAGTGAATTTCCTGCTCAGTGATGTGTTCTGGATGCCTGCTTGTCTTTTTATACTGGGTGGTCCTTAATGCATATTTCTAATATTTTCATGCAAATCGTATTTTATTTGTCCTGTCTGTTTACATATATGAAAGACCTGAACCATATCCAATTCCGTTATCTATACTGCTTATCCGTCAGGGTCGTGGGGGTTCCAGTCGACGTTCCAGTTCATCCCAAAACTGTTCAGTGGGTTTGAGGTCACAATTATGCAGATCTCTTCCGCATAAAACTGGAACTGGCAAAATATGAACCTTAAATGGTGTACAGGTGCATTCTAATGATGAATCAGGTTTGGGCCCTTTAGTTCCAGTGAAGGGAAACTGTAATTCTACAGCACATCAAGTCAAATGGCTTTTATTGTCATTTCATCTATATACAGATGATACGGTACACGGTGAAACGAGACAACGTTCCTTCAGTACCAAGGTGCTACATATAAGACAATATAGAGTTACAAAAGTGCAACAGAAAAGAACATAACGTGCATGTGTGCAAACATTGCAAGACAACATACGTAACTACATCATGAAGACATCATATACAGTTGTATGCTTGCTAGGACAGTTTGGGGCAGGAACACATATGAGTGGAATAATATCGGATCTTGTCATAGACAGCAAAAAAAATGGAACTGGTTGGAATTGTCATTGTAAGTGCATCCTCAGATACTGATCTAAGAAGCTTATATTAATGTGACCCATATTGGATGTGATCAGATCAGAGTTGTTTGCGTGTACGCAATGATGTCAGAAAGCAGAAAAAAAAATAAATAACCGACAGTGTAAACATGTGCTGAAGCCGGACAGATTATGGGTGAGTAAACATGCATCCTGCACTTGTCCTTTTGCGTGTCTCGCCGTGCGCGCTGCTGACGTCATCGTGGGAGTGTCTCAACGGGAGAAATGAAACGGACGGTCATCGGCGCAATCCTCTCAGGGCTCACGTAAGTTTGTATCGCGCTACGCTCTCTCTTAAATACGAAATAGCATCCACTGTCAATTGCTGACATTACTCGTTACACAATTCAGCACAGTTGCTGGTTCGGTTGATGTGCCAAGCCGTGTCCTGCTGCCTTTAGCATGCTAACTCGACCTAGCATCTCTCTGGCTCTCAGCTAAGCTAGCTTAGTTAGCATGTTTAGCCGGATAGACACGGTACTAAGCGTGACTTTGGCTAGCTCAGGCTGAATGTTAACTCGCAAGACGTGTATCAGACGTCAGGGACACTAACATTACCGTGGCATCTCGTATCACACATGCAGGCGATAGTTTTCGTGTTAGCAAGCTTCAGGACGGTTTTTAAACGGTTGTCAAATGGTTTAATGTATCGGAAGTTAGCTAGGTCTCCTCCCTGGCTCCACATTGACGTTACAGCCGGCCAAATAATCGTGAGACAGGTGACTTGCTACCTAACCTTAGCTCTCCTAGCTATTCCGATAGAACCATACATGGACGTGATAACATTTCGACAGGTGTCATGCTCATATCATAAAAGAATCTGATGCAGGTGGGATGTGATGTCTCAGATGTATGCGGCTTCATCGTGTCTTCTCACATCTCTCTGTTTGAACTAGCCAAAAGGGCGTAAACTAGCCATCAGGACTACCAGATGAATGCATTAACAATCCTAGCACGCGAATTTGATCGAATGATTGCTCCATTAATCATGATGGGATGCCATTAATGTAATTATTGTGAAGAGATTTCACTTCCTTTAACATCTCTGTGAGGAATATGATGCTTAGTCCTGGACAGCCTGTACTGATCAATATTTGCATTTTTTTTTTCTTTTCCCCCTGATCTGATCAGACCCCTAGCAATGCTTTTTGTGCTGCTGAAATATTACATACGGTGTTATGTCTTGTGCAGTGCTTTTGGTTTTTCAGCATCAATGCCTTGATCAACGGAGCCCTTTCGCACAATTAATGCACACGAACGTCACGGTTCACCTGCGATCAGTCCCGAGACGTGAAGCTCGTGCTTGACGTGGCCTGTAGTGATCAATACGAGCGCTGCAATTGTTTTCTGGTCAGATCTTATTTCCGTCACGGTGCTCTAATATTGTGTGATGTTTTACTACGTGTTTTTCAGCATGTAATATCGCCAGGTTTCCAGGCTAGTCGACAGGAACAAGAAGAACTACTCTATCCCATCTGGATCGAGTGACGTTTATCGTCTATGACCTGAAGAGATTATTTTGGATTAACCCCCTAGGATTAATTCACACCATCTTTCTAAATGGCGACGACAAAGCGGGCGAACTGATGAATGGGACGAGGTACAGTGCTGCTGGTTATGAATTATCTTGTCATTTGGAGAGAATGGTCACAATGTTGTGAGAGCTGGCTGCTGACTTGTGCAGTCAGAGAGAAAGAGAAGGTCTTCCGAGGAGAGGTGTCTGTTAGTTTCTGTTTTAATTATATGTAATAACTGTCAGTCTGTAATGCTTTAGATATTGGCAGTTTATCAGCATGTGAGGGTATGCGGTCATATAAACACACACAATGATCCTTAGTGACGACTGGATGGGAGGGCTGAAACCTAATATCTGTCAATAGCACGAGAAAAAAGCTCCTAGGATTGAGCTATGTATTATATCACAAGGTCTCGTCAATGGCAAAACGAGAATGATGTTCGCCAAACTATTACACACTTAAACACAGACAGGCAGCGGCATTGTCGTGGTGCTCTACCGGATCCGTGCCGCGTCTCCTACACATCCCAGATGCGGTACAATCTAATGGTGTATAATTTCCATTCAAATAAACTGAAAAAACCCCATCGAGCTCTCTTTTTGTGTAATTTAGCCTTTGGTTGGACATCTGTGTGCTTTGTCTACATTTTACTTCCTTGCATAAGAAATCTAGGGTGTGTAATCACCTGACACTTATGTATCTACAGTCTGAGTCCGAAAGAAATCAGCCCCAGCCTCGGTTCTTTATCCCATGCTGTGTTGTGCTTGGATCCAAAATAACTTGTTAAAAAAATCTAATGCCAACAGTGAAATCTTATATTGTTATCTTATATCAATAAGACAGTCGGGGTTTAGCCGTGCTAGCTGGTGTGTACCAGCCGCTCCTGCTGATCTCTGATGTGACCTTGAAGAGCTGTATGAGTAAGACCGGGGGAGAGCGTGGCACCGCGAATGAGCTGACCCACTTCATCTATACAAAATGCGGTGCCCTTGGTGTCTGTGTACACGCCATGGGGCGTGTTTTTAAACAGCATATGGGGACCATGACTCATTTCTCGAGCCAATTGTTCGCCTTCATTTACCTTTTCTAGCAGCCCAATAATCCCTCAGGGCGTTTCAGGTACAGTATGCGATAGCTGTGCTAAGTGTGCGGATGTAACATGTCACTGTTTATCTGGTTAATTAATTATTGAACGCGCCGGCGCCGTCACTGACAGTTCATGTACGCTGCTCAATATGTCTCTCGTGTTAATCAAAGACGCGTCTCTGTGCGGCTCACTGGTCAGCGGTTCGCCTGAAAGACCAATCGATCGTGTAGTCTTGTAAATGGCTTCGGACTGGCTTTTTAAAAACGGACACCAACACTCCAGATTGAGTAACTGAATAACAGCTCTGAGTCATCCATGTTGTCAACTGGGAGATGTTTGGTGTTGGTTCATTCTTTCTTGTTCTTCAGGTAAAGGCCTTTGCTTTGGCTAGTGGGTTAGCGCGCTGAAGCGTCAGATTTTGGCTACAGCGGTCATTCTGTGTGTGTACACACGACTGCGGCGTCCTTTGCATCCTTTTCTTTTTTCTTTTTTTTTCTTTTTTCGGAAGGCTTAATCAGCAAATGATGAGGGGAATGTAATACTTCTTTATATGTCAGCAGTGTGGCAGGAGGCCGTGTTTGCTGACGGGCTGCAGGAAAAGGGTCTGCGTTTTCTTCCATATAAGGCCTAGTTCTTTGAAAGGAAGCGTTTTTTGGCCACATTGACTGACAACAAGCTGAGTTTGAGAATGTATAGAGGTTATATTGCACATTCAGCATATTATGTTGGTTCTGAAACGCCGTTACGGCGAGCTCTGTGTAGCGAGCACGAATAATGAATAGGAAGCCGTTTTGTGGTTTTAATTCATTCGATTGTGTCATTGGGTCATACTGTTCAACTAAAAATCGTACAGGTCAAATTACATAAAATTCCTTGCTTACAAATGACTGGCTATGCAATTAATGTGACTGAATGGTGACCATAGTTACCTTTTAATGCTTAACCATAAGGTAATTTGAAGTGGTTATTCAAAGCATGTGCCACTTTGTCTAGAGTTGTGGGCTCATGGATGAGTTCTGAATTTGATGCGCAGGAAACATGCGCATATATTTGTGTCCATTTGTCTGTTTATTGGTATCCCGAGTGTCGCAACACAAGCGCTCTCTCTATCCTCGAGTTGAGATCTTGACGATACCACAGCCATCCGTGGGTTAGGAGCCAAGGGAGGGATGGCACACTGTTTCTGCTCTGTTAATCACAGCAACACTCGTAGTCATCTGTTAGCTAACGTATGCAGAAGAGGGGAGATAGCGCTTTTCTCCGAGTGTTTTTTATGCCGTCATGTGACACCGCATGAGGCGCTGCTCGAAAAGATGCAGTTGGCTGGCTCCACATGTGTCAGCGGAATCACGTGTCTCCTACAGTATCTGCACTGGTTCATGTTTAGCAAACTGGAGTCGCTAAACAACAGAGCAGTTTTTCATACATTGATCTCCTCCGCTGTAGTATTTTGGTCGATTAGCATTTTTACAAGTAGTCGATCTGGTCCTCTGAAACCCGTTCCCGAGTCTGGACCGCTGTCCGCCAGTTGACGAGCCCTGCCCGGTGTAGTGAGCTTATATGGTGAATAAGAAGCCGTTTGGGATTTGAGTGCATTCAATTACTGATTAATAATTTAAGTATGCGAAATGTAAATGCAGCTTTCGAAGGCAAG
Organism: Notoglanidium macrostoma; assembly: GCA_030068235.1. Lineage (NCBI taxonomy): Eukaryota > Metazoa > Chordata > Actinopteri > Siluriformes > Auchenoglanididae > Notoglanidium > Notoglanidium macrostoma. The sequence continues at coordinate 13,260,144 of JAQQZR010000016.1, read as the reverse complement.
GTAGGGCCGTTGAGTGTTGATTTGGGATCGTAATTGAGACTTGTTTACCATGATCTCACTTCAGCATTCCCAAGCTTTATGAACGTCAGCCAGGAACGTCTAGAATGTTCATCTAGTCAGGTTGCCATGGGCGTATAATCTACTAAAGTAGTTTGTAGTAGTATGGGTTCAGAAGCTTCAAAATGGTGCGTGCGTGCCTGATTTATACACTGCTGTGAATTATTCTGCCTGTCTACTGTTTCATTCACCGATGGCTGACATGCACGGGTGTAGAATAGACTGGTTATTGGATGATGATGGTCTGACAACAGCGTCCATTTTCTTCCATAGCCATTCCTGAATTGAGAGCCAGAGGAGGCCGGGCTGGTCTGATGGTAAGCAACACTCTCCGCTTCTCTTTTTTTCCCTCTCTTCTCTCTTATGCAGAACTGTTTGTGGTGTTCTTTGTTCATCCAAAAAAAAGATGTACTGTGTGGGTTGATCTTTTCTCTGCCAAATATTCTCTGAAATGCTTAGTATTGCCTTACAGGATGTTATTACAATGTATGAAACATGCTTCAGTGTTAATATGTCTACGGTTAAGAGTGCACCGTTTTGCACTTAATGGAAAAGTGCTTTGGCGAAAGAGTACCAGGGTTACTGGCTCCTCGTATCTCCAGTGAGAAATCGCTACCCAAGTTTGCCCCAATTCACACGCCACGTAACCCACATGACTCACAGACGCTAAAACGCTGCTTTGACTTGTGTTCATGCTTTTGATGTCATCCTAAAGAGTAATTAACAGTAAATCGAGAGTGAATTTCCGCAGTGAACCTTGCTGAGCCTCAACTAATTTCAAGAATTGATGTTTTGATGTATCACAATCTTTGTGTTCATATGTAGACAAATTATATATTAAACTCCAGACATGTCAAATTTATTAAAGACCCTGTGAGCGCTGCAGAAATTCATAGCTCTAATTCTTTAGTAGCTGTTTTGTCACATCACCATCCATGACTGTAGACTGCTTAGTAGAGCGTGTGGTTATTAGTGTAGCCATTGCAGCAAGAGTACCTTGGCTTTGAGAAACATACAGGTTTGGCATGTTTGTTCTGTGACGTAAAACTTACGGGATTGGCACAGCAATGACTCATCCTAATGATATCAGTTGAGGAACCTGACACCTCCGAATACGATTAGGTGCGAAGATTGCCACACCTTAATCTCTCCAAGCCAAGCAAAGTGCTTCAGCTTTGTTTTTAGCCTGAGCTTTCCTGTATTTGCTGCTTGTGTGCCATCACTCAGTGCTGCATGTCACAATCCATGTTGTTTTCCTTGTGTGGTAGACGAGCATGACTTTGAGCCAATCCACAGATGCATGCACGCTCACAGAAACCACCCGAGTGCCAAGCACCCTGCTTCCTGGCTTTTGAATCTGCCTGTCAGAGGGTTAGGGGTGGCGGGGCTTAGCTAGACCCTGCCCCTATGCCGACCCTCTAAGTTGAACCTGGCAGCCTTGAGATGGATCAAGGTGCTAGCGAGCAACCTGCTGCGGAGGAGCCAGACTCTGGGGCTCGAGCCGAGCCGGGGCCAAGCAGGAGGGCTTCTGAACCTGAGCACAGCTTGTCCAAAATTACTCAGAATGCCCTGGAAAACATGGGTGCCCTCGGCCATGGCCTGAAGCAACTCTTCCAACCCCAGCGCCGGCGCTCATCCGTCGTGCCACAGGACCTCTCCTCTTCCTCTGCGGGCCCTGCGGCTGAGGCCGCAGAGGCAGGGTCAGAGTTGGGGGAGTCCTCCACCCCTAACATCACGCCTCCTGACTCTGACCTCCCACCCACTTCCACCCCCCCCGCAGCTCTGAGCCGTGTGCTGCAGCAGATCCGAGGTGCTCCCCCCATGATGAAGCGAGGGACCAGCCTGCAGAGTCGCCGCAGCAAGACTGGGGGGGGAGGGGAGCCCCCCCAGAAAGGCAGCCCCCAGATCCATCGGCGCAGTACCCAGGAGGCTTTGATTCAGGCTGGACGCCCTCGGTCGTCCTCCACCACGGACACTCCCAGCAGCCCTGCCTTGGTCGACATGCTCCTGACCTCCGGCTATCAATCTACCGAGGAATCGGACAGAGTAAGTAATAAGTACCTCTTTAATTAATCGATTCTTTATTCGCTGTGGCCGAATGGAGACTTTTAATTACAGGTCCAGTTTTCAGAGATTCTTTCATGGCTTTAGATCATACTCATGGCTGCTTCACCCTGTGGGACATAACCCAGGACTTCCTAGAAACCTCTCCACTGACCAGGAGATCTCATCCTTTCTTGGTGACCGATTGTTCTGATCAGTTTTATTGTTTCACCTTTCTACTCCTGAGTTAATGAGGATTTCAGATCTGGCCTGACTGCAGCTAGTGCCTAAAATGTGCAAGAGAGAATAGGTTATGGAAATATGAGCAAGTCATCTCTGTTATTGGCTGATGTTCAGAACAAGAGGTAACGGTTCATGGCAAACACGAGTTACCTTTCGAGGTGACTGATGGAAATACTGGGCATTTCTGCAAGCTGACAAATATCTAGAAGTCCTAATCCAAGTGGTCATTCACTGTTTATTACATAACAATTGTGCTTGAATATGCGTGCTCATTTAGTACTCGTGTTGTGCCAGTGTACGTTCAGAAGGTTGGAGGTGTGAACATTGTATTTTTGGTATTCAGCACCACACCACAGCCATGGTTGTATAAGGTTCAACAAGAACTCTCATCATTAGCATGCCTCATTTACTTCCAGCGTTTTTATGCCGGTAATAGGATTCGTGTCCTTGCGAGTTAAAGCAGGTTGCCAGAATTTTCATCCAACTACAGGCTTTTCTGAGATCATCGTAGAGCTTATCTAAGGTTGCTGTGTTTTCAAAGCCAAGGCAAAATTTCACTGTCAAACGGAGTACTCGATACAAGCAAACTAGGCAGTAATAAAGCCTTGCGCATTTTATTTTGGACCAGGATTTGGCATCTGGGTACCTGATCTCTTCTTTTTATTCTGAAGGGTTTGGCCTGAGGTTAAGATTTCCCAGCAGGTAGTGCTGCTCTACAGCCTCTCGGAGATGCTTTTCTTCATCTTTCCGTCACTGCAGTGTGTCGGTCTTCCAACTACTACTGAAGAGTCTGTAACATTTGACTCAGCTGGTATTCATAGAGCATGGTGGATACATGAAGTTAGAAGCACACAATTATGCAGGATGGCTTTGTATGCTGTAGCATTACAATCCCCTTCACTGGAACTAAGAGGTCTAGCTCAGATGTTCCAGCATGACAATGCCCCTGCGCACAAAGCGAGCTCCGTGAAGACCTGGTTTGCCAAGGGTGGACTGGAAGAACTCCCCGACCTCCTCAGAGCCCTGACGTCAACCCCGCTGAACACCTTGGGGATGAAGTAGCATGCCAACTGCATCCCAGGCCTCCTCACCCATCATCAGTGCTTTACCTCACTAATGCTCTTGTGGCTGAATGAGCGCAAATCCCCACAGCTATGCTCCAAAATCTAGTGGAAAGCCTTCGCAGAAGTGTGAATGAGTATTAGAATATAACAGCCAAGCGAGACTAAATGTGGAACAGTTGAGTATAGAGTAAACTTTCGTGCTAGAATGAAAGGAAGTTGCTTGATCGATTCGAATAATAACTTGTAAGCATGAGAGAAGGACAACACACCACCACTCGTAGCTGAAACATTTGCCAAATGTTATGTTACGTTAATATTTTTAGCTTGGTAAACCACGCGACTTGGTAGCACAATGGAGCCTGGTGGGCTAGCTAATCAATTTCACTGTCAGGGATTTTCCTTTGTTATTTGTAGTCCAACAGCGATGGCACACACCAGTTTGTAGTCCAGTTGAAGTAAGATGACCGGTTCTTAAGCCTTGTATTTTTCCACCAATCTTGCATTATTAAGCCGTACTTCATAGCCGCTCAACATGCTAAGTCAGTTTGCTAAGAGGCTTTACCACTCTCTTAGACAAACGGAAATGTGGGGTGGGAGATAAAGAACCCATGGTCAAGGCAGGTTCACCATCATCTCTGGTGAGGGTTTTGACAGTTTTACAGGCAGTTTGCATACCGTGTGTAGAATGAGGTAATGCTGCTAGGTGTTTTATAGCTGTTTCTGTGTAATAAAAAAAAAAAAAAAAAGATAGCTGTATGAAAACTCGTACCAGGCACTGAAACTACTTTAATAGATGGCAGTAAAAAAAAAATTTTCTATCCCTTTCCGACTATAACCCTTCAAGGAAACTACCATATGGGATTATCTTTAGTTCATCATTGGTAGCCATTTGCTAATGATGATCGAAGCGTTAGTTTTTCTCAGAGAACGAGATTCCAACCTGAAGCTGGGCAATATTTAATATGATATTGATATACAAGTGATCTATTCGTCACAATACACTTCTCTGAGATATTGTCAATACAAATATTATTTATACTCTGCTCGAAGGCCGATTAAATGTATTGTAGATATTTTGTAATGTTGCCCACACCTAGATGAACGTTTGTTTGTTTTGCTCAGGATGTGTGTGGAAGGTCATAGCTCATTAAAATTCTGAAATTATGCTTTGGAGTTGGAGTATTATTTCAAGCTCAGGTATCGCTGAATAATGTGCTGTTTAATGTGGAGCAGTGTGCCACTTTATCAGTGATCTGAGCGTCAGGTGTTATCTCTGAGGATTGCAGGAGTCTTGTCATAGTGCAGAGGTCCAGACAGTCAGAGTCTCTTGCGATCGTTGCATATTCCTGCATACGACATGTGGAAGTGTGACTACAGCTCATGCGCTCTGTCATGGCCTGCGTCGAGAGTGTGCTCACGGTCATGGTGATTTTATCGATTTTGTGGTTTTATATTGATTTTGTCATTGCACAGGAATGTGACCGTCTTAACTGTTGTCCTTCCTTCCGGTTTCTTTCTTGCTTTGTTTGTTTTATCGCTTTTATTTCTCTCTCATTTTTCTGGTTTTCTTTCTCGCCACCTTTATTTCTTATTTGCATGTCTCTTTCCATTTCTTTCTCCCCTTTTCTTTTCTTCCTTTCTGTCTTTCTCAGGTGGATCGTCTAGAGGTGTCTGGCTTGGCTGCATCCCCCAACGCGCTGTCCAGCAGCTCAGACGGCGGCGGTGCATACGGCATAGACTCGGTGGACGGCGCTCCCGACCCGCAGCGAACCAAACAAGCCATCTCACAGCTGCAGCAGAAGATCCTCAAGCTCACGGAGCAAATCAAGATCGAGCAGACGGCACGCGACGACAACGTTGCCGAGTACCTGAAGCTGGCCAACAATGCCGACAAGCAGCAGAGCGCGCGCATCAAGCAAGTATTTGAGAAGAAGAATCAGAAGTCAGCGCAGACCATCCAGCAGCTGCAGAGGAAGCTGGAGCATTACCACCGCAAGCTGAGGGAGGTGGAGCACAACGGCATCCCGCGCCAGCCCAAAGACGTGCTGCGTGACATGCACCAGGGCCTGAAGGACGTCGGCGCCAAGGTACTTTGCATCATACTTAGTTATGCGTCGTTGGAGTGCAGATTTAGCTGGTTATATGATGTCATTGTGGAACATATTCGTTAATGGAAATTTACATTGTTAATATAGCACTTTTTTTTTTTGTTTGTTTTTGTTCAAATTCTGAAAATGTCTTGCAAGTGAAGCGTATAATTGTGTCATCTGAATAGAATCATAAAATGTACTTACGTGTCCAATGAGCTGCATAAAAAGGGGCTAAAACCGAACCTTAACCAGAACAGAATAACATTTTTGCATGTATTGGCCCCTAAAGACACTTCTAAAGAAGTTCTTCAAGAACTTGTTTGATCTGAGAAAAAGATAAAATGTCTTTGAATTATTAGTGAAGTCCTGGATAAGGTAAGGTGGGGCTATTAAACTGCTGTGATATGTCTTCTACGCTTATGTCCTATAGAGATAAGCGCTGTACACTGCATTGCATAAGTATTCACCCTGCTTGAACTTTTACTCATTACTGTATATCGTATTGTATTGTTATAACCTGGAACTGAAATGGACTTGGTTGGGATTTCATGTCCCGAATCTACACAACAAAACAGCCCTTGATGTTGAACTTGGGGGGGATAAATATAGTTTGGAAAGTTTTATACGATTATTATTGTTTAATAATGTATGAACTGCTGGATTAGTTCTGGCGTGAGCAGTGCAATCAGAAATCATATAAACAGTTGAATGGAATTGACCTGTAATTAAAGTGTCATCATCTGTGTTTAATTACACCTGAGTTTATTAGAGAACGTACGTAAACAAGCTGCATCATAAAAACCCAGGAGCTGTCGAAATAAGTCCAGGACAAAGTTTGGGAAAGTATCAATCAGGGTTTGATTATTTATATA
>JAQQZR010000016.1:13224281-13234467 GCA_030068235.1 Notoglanidium macrostoma | reverse complement strand
AGTTTTTTCATTTTTAATAAATTTGCAAAAATCTCAAGTAAACTTTTTTCACGTTGTCATTATGGGGTGTTGTGTGTGGAATTCTGAGGAAAAAAATGAATTTAATCCATTTTGGAATAAGGCTGTAACATAACAAAATGTGGATAAAGTGATGCGCTGGGAATACTTTATGGATGCACTGTATATATACCGTTGTGTGCAAAAGTTTGTGCCCCCAATGGTTTTCAAATGGGAAAATTAGTAAAATATACTTGTATTTTATAATTTATCTGCAAATAAAAAGAATAACAAGAAGTAAAAATGAAACATGCAACAAGACAACAATCTAAATAATCCAAATCAACCAAAAAGGTTGTTCTCCAGGTTGGATCTGAATAAGGCAGTGTATGACATCTTAAGTGAAAATATCTTGAATATAAACAAATTGATCAAGTATTTCCTATTATAAGATTACAATCATCCAAATATGTGATTATTAAACCTATTTCTAAACATTTTTACTAATTTAATTTGACTTGTTTCTATTTGCAGTGTTGTTTTACTGGCAGATAATTTATCATATTTCTTAAAAGACGTAAAATGATCCACCAATAGATTAAGAAAATGTAATGCTTGAAATGGGTTAACATCTAAAAACAGACTGAATAATCTTATATTTGATTTATAATAATATCATCGTAAGAAATATTTGATACATTTGCTCATATTCAAGATGACACATTAAATGTCTCATTCTTCCTTATGTGCAAAAAAAATATAGAAACTTTACCATACATTGCCCACCAGAGATTTGGGAACAGGTTTCATAATTTACCTAGTAATGTCTGATTTAAGTGATCCCAAACTAATTTATTAATGGCATCAAAAGCAGTGTCTCCCCAGATGTCTGAAAGGCAATATATATATATATATATATATATATATATATATATATATATATTCACTGAATATTTGATATGACATTTCTTTCTGTAAAAAGCTGCAAAAAGAATTAAAACAGTCTAGTCGCTGTTGGTGTCGATGATCCAGTTGATCCAGCGAATATAGTTACGAACTTTGGTGTAAACACCTGGGAAATATGGATTGGCACAACCAATGCCCCAGGAGACAATGCCTTCAAAGTAGCCGTTACATACAAGAGGGCCGCCAGAGTCACCCTGTCATAAAAAAAGAATAAAATGTAAAAAATTATGGTGTCTTTAGCCTTACAAACATCTGAAGTAAGACCGTGATCATTGACCAATGAGAAAGGATTTCCTTTATAGTCAATGGTGATACCATACATCTATACTACATAGTGACCAATACTAAGGGTTTTGTATTTTGAATCATATTTTATACTTTTTTTTATTAATTCAAACATTCCGTTCATTTTCAGTAACTGATCATGGCTGTGATGGATCCAGAGACTATTTTGTGTCGCCAATCCACCTACCATGTTTTTGGGAGGTGGGATGAAACTGGAAAACCCAAACTAACAAAGGAATAAAATGTAAACCGCTAATCTAACCTGAGCTCAGGATCTAAGCCGTGACCCTGGAGCTATGAGGAAGCAACGCTGCCAACGGTCGGAAAATACAGTCTAATTTGCATAGTACAGTGCAACCTGTAGTGTAAAAAGGATTCCTTGTTGGTTTTTTTAGCTTCCTAAATAAATTCTAATAAGTATTTCTGATGGAGAAATGCTTACATAGAAACATTAAAGGTTCCTGCAGGGGCACAAGCTGAAGAACTAATAAGTCTTCTATATAAAGCCTAAAAAGAGTATACATGCTTTGACAGTCCAGTTGACATTTCATCCCAATATTCAATTATTTGTTTGTTTTTTCAAAATTCGTGTTATTTCTTGTTTTTTCAACAACCATAATTCAACCATTAGTCCAATGTATAGTACGTCAAAACTTATCATAACTACTGTAAAAGAAATGGTTTCTGTACATTTCAAGCCAATACAAAGTACAAGAGTTCACACAATGCCAACTTTAGTAATCTATTTCTAGAGTTTATTCAAATTCATGCCGCCTTGTCAAATTGACATTCATTGCCACTATGCACATACTAGATCTGAACCTACCTTGTGTACTTAATATCTGAATTTAGTTGTTAGCCCTGACTTACCTGACATGAGTCTTTTCCTCCCAATGGAGAGCCAGCACACACCATGTTGTCTGTTATTCTGTAGTAATAGTAGTACTGGCAGTTGGGGATGATCTGTACATCCACGGCACGTAGCACGGAGGACAGGTAATAGCTGTAGACCTGCGTGACCCCCCAGCCGCTTACAGCACACATCATGCCCCCGTAGAATGGTGGCGTGTCTGCGCTCGGCAGCTGAACCGGCTGCACGTTAGCATTCAGGTCAGCTGGTTGTTCAAGCTGAAACACATAGGAGCATGTTCATTCATTCATCTAATGTGACAGCTTTATCCTGGTCAGGGTTACAGTGGATCTGAAGCCTGCAAGGCGCACGGTGGGAACACACCCTGGATGGGACACCCAGAGCACCGCTTACACATACACTCACACACCCCATTACATCTAGGGGCAATTTAGAAATAGTCAATCCACCTATCAGCATGTTTTTGTTTTTTAAAGCTTTGTAATTACTTTGAGTTGTAATGATAATATATTTTTAATATGTCTTTCCAAATTACAAGCACTTTCACTGTAAAGCCATAGCACAGTGACACGATGAGCTTCCAAGACCAAAGAATTGGACCCATCACTATGAGGAGACTTACGTCATTGGGACGATTTGAGAGGGCAGTCATAGCTCAGCAGCAATGAAGTTTAAATGCCCAAATTTCCAGAATGATTCTGCTGGACACTTGAGAAAGGCCTTTAAACCTCAACTGCTTCACAACTACTCTATAGCTAAATATGAGCTCGGAGCAAGCTGGCTTATGCAAAGAAAGCATTATTTATTTATTTTTTTACCAGTTGTGTGTGTCTGTTTGTGTGTTGCAGTTCCACAGAGATCCACACATTGGAGGAACCAACCTAATTTCTATAAGCTCCCATTTTTCTTGTGGAAAAAGTTATTTCTTTTTCTCAGCAATTACTGATAATTGAGTTTGACTTGACTTGTTGAGTTTGTTTCTCCTAGGTTAATTTACATTCTTAGCTAAACCCAACAACCCTTCAGGAATTCTCTGGCTCATTCCTCTATGAGGAAAAACTCACACATAAAGGTTTCCCATCTGAGGAGATTCCAAGTAAAACCCCTTTGGGAAAGAAAAGAAGACTTAACAATACAATGAACGCTAAACAATACAGAATGTTTTAAACCAACTGAAGGAAGAATCTGAACTTTAAGAAGATTTAAGTTGAACAGGCCCAATTAAGGGCCACCAAATGCTGTTGGGTTTGACTTACCTTCAGGAGCATGATGTCGTTATCATAGGTCCTGTAGTTGTACAGGTAGTAGACCAGGGTTCTGGAGACATTAAACATCTGCTCCACTCCCTCTTTCTTGAACAGATCATGCTCACTCAGCAATACTTTGATCAAATAATTCCTGCAGATCATAGATGTTTTTTGTTAGTAGTCTATGCCTGAAAAAGAATCACCAAGAGGGCAGTCAGCTGAATTAAGGCCGGTTTGACATGGCTGCAGTACTCACGGCTTCCAGCAGTGTGCAGCAGACACCACCCACTGTGGGTGAATAAGAGTTCCTCCACAGTAGTGCTGGTTGTTGTACTGTAATGATGCCTGGTATTTTATGGAGTAGGGCTCAACCTCTTGGCCTCCAATGATCCTTTGCTGAAGGGAAACTATGAGGAGAAGGAACTCTAGTACTTTGTATCTCTCCCAAATGGCTCATGATTCATCATTCATCAGCATGCCAGTAGGTGGATTCATTCATTCATCTTCAGTAACCGCTTTATCCCGGCCAGAGTCAAGGTAGATCTGGAGCCTATCCCAGGAACACTTTGTGTGAGTAACCACCCTAGCTAGGACACCTGTCCATCACCGGGCACCATGTACACACATTCACACACTCATTTACACCAAGGGGCAATTTACTGTATCCAATTCACCTACCAGCGATGTGCAGCTCCAGGGGTTCAGTCCAGAGCTCAGGTTAGAGTTTGAGTGAAGTTTTGCATGTTCTCCCTGCCTTTGCATGAGTTTTCTTTGGGTTCATGCAAGTAGTTGTAATTCCAAATATGCTAAGTTGCCCTAAGTTGGCACTGGATCACTACAACCCAGACAGGACAGAGCAGTTACTGAAAATCTACTGATATTTCGGGAAGTAAGAGGAAGCCTATGCGGACATGGGGACAACACAAGAAACTCCACATAAACAGTGAGCCAAGCTCAGGATTTAACTCGAGTCTCTGCTCCACCATGCAAACAGTTGCACCACTTATACAGTTACATGTTTTAAAAAAAAGTTGCTAAAGTTAATTGTGAATAAAAATCTGTAATTATTATTACTCTATACTGTATTTACTGCATAGAAATTCTTTACATGACTGTGATGGAACACAATCTAGTTTGGTTGTTTAATGCAGTGTTATTGGATTAGATATGTTTGACTTACATTATGAACAATGGAAGCTTTACCTTGAATGATGGAAATGACGAAAAGCAGTGAGCATTCGATACAGTTCTTCATGCTTAAAAAAATCAGAAACACAAAAGCAGGGATTAAAAAAAGTCACCTATGCAGAACCGTACGATTTAAGGCCCTGTCAATCAAACAGTCTGGCATACAATTTGTACAGCATATTGCTATCTTATAAAAAGAATTATTATAATATCATTAATATCAATAACAGTACGCACTCTCTCTCTGGCAAGTGCAGCACAGGTCAGAAATAGCAGGTCCTTCAGCACTGGTGGCACCGAGTGCCTTCAGATTGTTTTTATACTGTAACTACATCCATCCCTTAGGTATGAAAGCTTGCCTGTGTATTGTTTAATCAACACAGACCCAGACAATTGTAAGAAATGCCTTATCTCTGCAGAACAGACTTCAATAGTTTGGGGATCTCTTTATTCAACAACTGTTGAGCTTCTCCAATTTGTCTGCAGCGTGACAAGATAATAATGGATAGAGCTAATTTATTTCGTGGAGCTATATACATTATAGCGAAGTAATTGTAATAAGTTCAACTGTTCAAATAGCGTGATATATTTTGGTTATTTTGAATTCTGAAAAGTCAAAAATCTACACAATTCTTTGCAGTGTTATATGAACCCCTGTGTCCAATAAGATTTTTTTGGTGTACCAGTCCAGATTAATTTAACCAGTTCCTTCTAACTAATCCACAATCAGCAGTCAGATGATATGCCTAGATTTTGTTTCCCACTGTGTTATCAGCTTATAATCACTCTGTCCCTCTATTTATGTTTTCATTCCCTCTCTACTGACCTCTTTAAGCAGTGCTTCAGAGCGAGTGCACATTATGTAGTATTGTTCTGCGTTCTCCCCAGGGCTGATAGCTACACCGGGACAGGATGTCTTTCCAAACCAAGTTACAACCCAGGAGCTGAAATTCAGCAGTCACAACAGCACAAAGAGGCTGGTGCAGATTAGATTTACTATGCATAATATATCCATACAGATGAGGTTGGGTATATGTGATCATATAGTACTGTTGCAAAAGTTTCTGTAATGACCCTGATGCCATTAATCGTTGGGACTGGGAAAATATTAATGACAAATTCACTTAGTAGGTGACCACCAAATAGAGCCACCACTAATGATTGATAGATAGACAGATAGACAGACAGACAGACAGATAGATAGATAGATAGATGCAAATTTCATAACTACAAAGAATACTTGATACATTATTGAAACCAGTGAATTTGCATGCATATTATTAGTGAAGTTGCCATTTGTAATACTTATAAGTGTTTCTAGACCTGTTAAAGAATAAGATGCTTTTGAAAATGTAAATAAAATAGTAGGAGGCGTAAGGCAAGTGTATATACTCAGCATGTTCTTCATTTGGGCAACTCCAAAAATCCAAAGTAGCACAGGTCAACAGTTTGGCAACAGTAAACTGGGATAATCCATAGTTCTTTATCCATCATCGTATAGATAAAACCGTTCTTTTCTGGGTAGAATGATTGTAAAACACACATCTTTAATAGAAAAAAACAAGAATTTGGTAAACAAGTTTTAATTTCTTTTGGGTTTTCTGAAATCAACATAGGATCAAAATTATACACACAGGGTCAAAAACACACACACACACATACACTTAGACTAATTCAGTGGTGCTGAAAGTTCCAGAATGTCTTTTAATTTTAACTTAGCTTCCTGTTATTGATAATGATTTACTACAGCTGGTAGCTTTTCTGTGGTAACATTAAAAGGGTTTGTTTGATGGCATGCAATTTACCAACCAACACACATGTTGGGAAGTCCAAGGAGCTCAGTGCAGATCTTAAAAGGAAGCTCATAGATTTACACAACTTAGGAATGTCTCTAGGAGACAACTGCAGATTCCAAGATCAACAGTTCAAACAATTGTCTGAACGTATAAGTTATTAGGAGGTGTAGTGACTTTGCCAAGCCACTTTTTGCCAAACTGTCACCTTTAGCTGAAAGGGAATTGGTTGGGATGGTCAGGAGCAACCCAGGAACGATCAAGGCACAGGCCTGCCATGTGGTTTATGGTCAGATGAGACAAAGATTGAGTTGTTTGGCCACAATGTCCAGAGGTACAGGTGGTAGCATCATGCTCTAGGTCTGTTCTGGCTGCCAGTGAAACTGGCACGTTTCTAGTACTGGTACTACTACTAACAGTAGTACATGTACTGGTGCTAAACTGGTACTGGTACTGGTACTAATCATTGAAGCAAAGAAAACTAATGAATTATGAACTTAGAGTGCATAACCTTATATATAAATAAATATATTCTTGGTTTTTCATTTTTAAAGTGCTTTATATACTGAGTACATATAAAATATAATTTACATACATAATGTATCCATTAAAACAATACAAACATTATATCTTCTTGCTGGGTCAAAGAGGAGAGTCGAATAGAGGAGAGAACACACATTTTTGCCTCAATGAAGTATGAATTGTTGCCAAGCCGAACTTGGAACCCTAGACGCTTGTGGACAGCTTCTGATGTGGTTTCCTCTTGGAGTTGAGAGGTGATTCTTCAGTTTTAGCCCGGTTTAGCCAGGCAGTATCACATACATTATAGCCTTCCACTGCCGTTATGCCTGCGATGCTCTTTTGGACCTTTGTGCTTCTGAAGCTCTTCACAGTCAGTGGTATGTGGATTTTTATTAAATAGCGACTTTTGAAAAACTAATCTATGTCTTTCAGAAGTTCAGCATTTTGTCGAAGATTTTTATTAATATTAATGAACTCAGGGTAGTCTGTGCTCTTTAGACACATATAGGCTCATTGCGTTATTCCCCTGCCTGCTGTGTGCCTTATCTTTCCAGAATAGTGTGACTATCATCAGTGTCAGTAGAGCACTCATTTATAAGCTGTTTATCTTTACATTCTGGGTATAAAGAATCCCCCAGGGTGACAGCTGGCCTGTATGGATCCCTTGAAGCTTTTAGTTCCCACAAGCAAGGACAATGACTTGCACTTGTGGTTTTTGTGTTTTGTATTCACCCTGCTCAATAACCAGCCACATTTTTCGTTAGACAGCGGGTAAATCTGTTGTTGCCCTTCTCTCCGAGGTATTTTTTTGTATTAGATAAGCCATCTGTGATGCCTGAAAGGTCTTTAAATCTTGAGCAATCTGTTCATTTATTATTATTTTTTTTTACCAGGTCAAGATTTCTTTCAGAGCCAGAGAGCTGGTGATTATGCACCATCACCACGTTCAGTCAAATATATTGTGTCTTTGCAAACCTCAAAAGGCCAGCATTTCTGTGTAGGATCCCTGGTGCACAAATATTGGGTTCTCGCTGCTGCACATTGTAATACAGGGTGAGTCCCTTCTTCTTTACTTTGCAAATTATTCTCATTTTTTGCTGTTTGTAAATTATACACTGTATCACGGCATGGAAGAAACAGAGTCTCGGGCCAATCGTCCACCCATTGGATGGGGTACAAGCCAAAAAAACAGGGAATGCTGGCAAACCATACGAAGGGTAACCTTGATGTGTCATTATTGTGTTTCAGAATAATAGACAAATGCTTATCTGCAATTTTGAATGCAGTTCTTTGCTTCAATCCTCCCACACTGGCCTATTGTGTCTCAATAGGCACCCTAATCAAGTGAATGACGGTAACTGATACTTCTGTAGAACACAATCGTTAAAAGAACAAATGAAAGGTAAATATAAAAAATGCTAAATAATAAATATTTTGAATGTAATAATATATCAGGCGAGATCAAAACCTTTCACTTGCGTCTAAATCCATCCCTTATTTTCTAACTATTAAGAAAATAGCTCTTGGTTGCTAAACCAGGGACTGGGGGTCATTGAATAATTGGTGGAATGATTTTTAAGAAAAGTAAGAAATAACACACAATAGGACATGCTGTCATAGAAAAATAACCAATAAAAGGGTGGTGTGATGTGGCACGACACAAAGCAGAGTTACTGTTACCTTGTCATGTTATCAAAAAGCCAGAAAGAGCCTCTGTCGTGAAGAATTTTCTATGGTGGAAACTTGCCAAAACATTCACCATATCAACGATATTATGAAAATTTTTATACACCTGGATTGCAAAATGTTGATTTGGTGACCAATATAAAGGAACAGTCGCTGTGCCATCACACCTTCAGAGCCTGAACTGAGTGTCCCTGGCCTGTAGTGAGTTTCAGGTGTGACATGACACTTATATATCATGTATGAGATGTAGATGTCTTGCATCAGGGTGGATCAGATGATGATAGTGGCTGGAGACAACTTTCTTGGCAAGTATGAAGGGATGGAGCAGTATTCAAAACCGCACTCCATTACACTTCACCCACTGTACAACAAGAGCACCAATAATGCAGACATCATGCTCATTAAGGTACAGCTATTTTGTTTTTAGTCACACTTTCTATGTTAATGACATATACATAGCATCTTATACAATGTTATAATTATGCTTAAAAAATTCCTTACACTTTATATCAATGTATACAGTATATTGCATTATGAATTGAGGAAACGCGTTATAAGTGGTGTTTGGTAATATAATGTGTTACATGCACCATTCATAATGCATTATATCAAGAATAAGAATTCATAATGCAGAAAAAAGAGTGCTGTAATGTATAGTCAAAACTTAATTACATATTATGGATGCATTATAACGTATTATGAATATGTTCACTGTTTATTATATATGTGTACTTTGTAGAAAATATGACCAAGTTTTCTATTATCATGTTGAACTTCCTATTCTTATTCCAATGACAGCATTATTTAATTTATGTGGTAATCGTAAATGTTATATACTGGCGCCTTTAAGCTTGAAATGGGTCAGCATATTAAATTTAATAACCAACTGTCTATATATGACTTACATAGATACCAGTGCCAGTGTAAATATTATCTTTAATCCTAACCAGAAGGATGCTGTGATTAAATGCCCGAGAATAAACCAGATGCCCAGATCTAATCTCTACACCCTTTCTGTGTTTGCTTTAGCTCCGGGCTCCAATAAAGCTGAACAGGTATGTCTCTCTGGCTCCTCTTCCCAAACAAAACACAGGAATACTGCCTGGCCAGCTGTGTCGAGTGTCCGGTTGGGGTTCCACAAGCCAGGGCAGGGGTGTGAGCACCCTCATGCTTCACTCTGTAACTCTGCCCATCATCTCCACAGCTAAGTGTAATAGCAGCAAGTCCTTCAATGGAAGCATTACGAGCAACATGATCTGTGCTGGCTCCAGTACTGGAGGCAAAGATGCAAGCAAGGTATCTGGCCTTAAGGGTTTGAGATCAGCCAGGGCATTAAAATGTCTATTTGTTTTGGTCTTGTAGTTTTAACTTGAGGTGACTGGACTTAACCATAAAGATATTTTGGGATCAGATTATGATGAAGAGATTTGGAGGTCATTATATTTATAATTCATTATATTTCTCCAGATATTGTGATGTACTATAATGACTATGTGCTATGATAAAGAAATGTATAATAGTTATACAATAACATTGTACAAATATATAATTTACTATATCCATCCATCCATTATCTATAGCGCTTTATCCGTCTGGGTCGCGGGGAAGCTGGAGCCAATCCCAGCATCTTG
>JAQQZR010000016.1:13190711-13208211 GCA_030068235.1 Notoglanidium macrostoma | reverse complement strand
TGCCTTGCCCATGATGCTTGCAGAACCGTAAGTGACCTAAACGTCTAACTGATCACTAGTTAGTTCAGTCAGCAACTTGTTGTGGCTTAATTACACTCCCCGTAATTAGCTTTCAGGTTAATTAGTCAAAAGCATCTTTAGGCATTTCCATACTGAGAACACATGGCGCCCGAAGAAGAAATGTGTTAAAAAGATGTTTAGAATTTAATTAGTTTGGCACATTTGCGGCTGTAACAGTAGGGTTTACACTGATGCCAGCTGAAGAGAAGCATCCGTCGTTTTTCAAGTGGGTTTTCTGGAAGCCACAGCATGTTCAGATGGCAGTGCTCCTGGAGCTGAGCAATGATGTTATTATTATTATGATTAAATTGTCATTTATGACATTCTACAATACAGGCAGACTAAAATCTTTTTTTGCTTTTTAGTGACTAGAGCTAAAACCATACCATTTTGCTGGAACCTGCCTACTACAAGAGGTGTTATGATTCTTAATGTCATGGGATATATTTTTTTTTTTCCTCCTGTAAATGCTGCATCAGATTTTATTTCTCTAAAGGCTCAAAGATCCTGTAATTACAATTCAAAATCTGTCCTTACCAATCCATTTAATTGCTCCGGGCAAGCTAATCTTGTAAAACTGGCCACTTTAGTGTTTATTAAAAATATCCATACTAACATCACTGAATCTTTACTTTTTCTTTTTTTTCTTCTTCTTTTTTTTTTATAGCCCACAGAACCTGATAGCGCAGTCTCAGTCAGGCACGGGTAAAACTGCCGCCTTCGTCCTGGCCATGCTCAGTCACGTGGATCCCAACAACAAATGGCCTCAGGTATGACCCAGGACTTCCTTTACACCAGCACGTTGCACAGAATACAGAAAGGTGTCTGGTTTGGTAGTTCTTGTCTCCAGTCATGGCAGTGGACGCACGGACTAGACACAGATTATTAGCCGTCCAGTAAAGGGGACGTTTCCCAAGGAGGACTCTGTCCTAAAGGCAGGATGGGATACTCGTTTAAAATATCGAAATGCATAAAAAAAGGTCTAATTATATACATCGATCATTTGCAAACTTCCGAACAATGACTGCACTAATGATAAAGAAGTATTGCTTCCTCCCCGCAGCACTTTTTTTTTTTTTTTCAGTTTTTGTGTTGTGCATGATTTGAATGCTTATTTTAAAACCTCCGCCATTTAGAACACTATTTATCATGGACATGGATAATGTCATAACTTCTAATGATTATCTGAAGCTTGGAGTCTTGGACTATAGAAATAACTAATGTTAACAGACTGACTTAAAAATAGAGAGTGAGAAAGAGGCAACACGACAGTTTGACAGAGAGAGAAAAGGACCGAATGTGTGGCATGCGCTCACATGCCATGGAAGAAGAAACTGCTTGATTGTTCGACGTTATCGTCTTTCAGTTTTTGATCCTTTTTTCCGGTTCGTCCCTCAGTGCCTGTGCGTGTCTCCTACATACGAGCTCGCCCTCCAGACGGGCAAGGTCATCGAGCAGATGGGCAAATTTTACCCTGAAGTCCAGCTGATGTATGCAATCCGCGGAAACAAACGTGAGCCTTCATATTTATCAGGCCAAATTCATGTTGCGTTCTCATGCTTGTATCAGTAATGAACTACTTCCAGGTGTCCTTTAGAGCGCTTGGACGGAGATGAAGGTCATGGTGAAACTATAGCGTAGCGTGAACCATGAGAAATGGATTCCGTGTAGTGATGTGTTAAAGATGATGATTTGTGTCTGAAACCTGCTAATATGACACGTCTCGGTTTGTGCAGTGGAGAGAGGGGTGAAGCTCCAGGAGCAGATTGTGATCGGTACCCCCGGCACAGTCCTGGACTGGTGCCAAAAGCTCAAATTCATCGACCCAAAGAAAATTAACGTGTTCGTACTGGACGAGGCAGACGTCATGATCGCCACACAGGGTCACCAGGACCAAAGCATTCGCATCCAGAGGTGTGTATGCACTCACGTTATCTGTACGTTTGGAAGGGTGAATTATAATCCGGTGTAATTCTGTATTTATGCACAAAATGTTTTTGTCTAAAGCCGCAAATGTATAGAACTCCGAATTGAAATGTACCTGATTGCGTGTAGAGTATTCCAGCCTTAACCATAACCCACAATGTGTTCCTTTTGAAACTAATATGCACTTTCTTTTCTCCCATCGATTTTTCCAGGATGCTGCCCAGAACCTGCCAGATGCTCTTATTCTCCGCCACGTTCGAGGATTCGGTGTGGAACTTCGCCAGGCGGATCATCCCCGACCCAAACATCATCAAACTGAAGAGGGAGGAGGAGACACTGGACACCATTAAGCAGTATTACGTGGCGTGTGACAGCAGGGAGCAGAAGTTCCAAGCCCTGTGTAACATCTATGGTGCCATCACAATCGCACAGGCCATGATCTTCTGTCATGTACGATCCTGAACTGTCCTCTCAGCCGGATGATATCTGTCAGCTCTGATTAGACTGAAAGTGTGAATTCTGCCTATGTTTGTTTACAGACCAGGAAAACAGCAGGGTGGCTGGCAGGAGAGTTGTCGAAGGAGGGCCACCAGGTGGCGCTACTCAGTGGCGAGATGCAGGTGGAACAGAGAGCAGCCGTTATCGAGCGTTTCCGCAGCGGCAAGGAGAAGGTCCTGGTCACTACAAACGTCTGTGCCAGAGGTGATCAAGTTCGAGCTAATTACTTTCTTGGAGAGTAATGAAGGATTTTAGCGGTTTTAACTGTCTCCTTTGAACATAAGCCCTTGGTTCAGCACATGAACCGTTTGTATGATGAAATCAACGTTTAACAGACTGTTGGACAAGAAGTGTCCGTTACAAGTTCAAAACGAATGTCTCCGCTGTTCAGAGTCTAAGCCAATAGTAAAATACGACGCACCACTATTTAAAAAAAACAAACAAAAAACCATAACTATCGATTGTGTAGCCAAGTCATGTTTGCTGAGCTGGATCTTTGTAAGCAAGAAATTGTGTGTAACTGGCCCTTTAAGTTGATATGTGGCATGGAGGAGGAGGATGCTGAAAAAATACACGGCGGACCTGCACTTAGACGGCATTTATGGTGCACAAGGTGACCGTGACATTGAAATTATTGCTAGTTGGGTTATATCATCATATAAAGCTCGCTGTGTGGCATCATGGCTTTTTTGGTTTCCCTATTGCCTCCGAGTTGTGACCTGATCAGTGTGATTATGATAAAGGTGCTCCATGCTTTCCTAAAGGGCTTTTGAAAGCACTCCAACAGAGGCAGTGCTTTTTAAAAAGGGCTGCGTCCTGACAGCTGCTTGCTCATAATCTAACTGTTGGCATGAACACGGCCTCGTTCTCATCCTTCTGGATTACAGGTATCGATGTGGAGCAGGTGTCGGTGGTTATTAATTTCGATTTACCCGTGGACAAGGATGGAAACCCGGACAACGAGACGTACCTGCACCGGATTGGGCGCACGGGGAGGTTTGGCAAGCGAGGGCTGGCAATCAACATGGTGGACAGCAGGTTTAGCATGAACATTCTCAACCGCATTCAGGAGCACTTCAGTAAGTTTAAGCTGTTCATCGCGCATGATAAACCCTGTAGTAGTAAATGCCACGATGCTTTTTATTTCCCGGTGTAAAGAAATGAGGTGATGTTTGATGTCTCTTTAAATACGGTCATTTGAATCCCTTTGAATAATTGAAAGCTGCGTTCACACAAGCTCTGACAAAGTGAAAGGTAACTGAGGTGGCGTGACTAGCAATGTATGGATTGAGGTTTTTTTCTTTTTATATGATTTTATGCAGATGAGGTTTGATTGTGAAGTGATTTATTTATTTATTTTTTCCTTTTCTTTTCCGCAGACAAGAAAATTGAAAAACTGGACACGGATGATTTGGACGAAATCGAGAAAATAGCGAACTGAGGAGAGGGACGCACTCCTTCAGCGGCGGTTTCATTCCTCAGGCTCGGAGTAGAACGACTCCGGCGAGGACATTTTTATAGAGGATGTGGAAATGTCTTATTTTAGAATTTCTCTTTATAGGTTTTAACATGATCACAGTTTCACTCTTTGTACTTCTTAATAAAATCCAAATGTTTAGATTCTTTTTGTCATGTGATCGATTTAGAGAAATGTTTACATGACAAAATCTGAAATCTTTAGTTCTCTTCGTGTATTATGGAATGCTCATGTAAGGAAAAAAGGAGACGGAATTTTTGTAATTCTGCTATACCACTTGGGTTTAATTTATTTCAAGCATAAAACGTTTCTAACCAAGTAAACCTCTTGAATGGGGTACGAGTTGTTTGAAGAGATTATTGTATTTGTTGATGTACCTCAAAAACACCAGTGTTGACGGTAGCTATTTTGGCTTTGCTCACTCAAGTTGCCAAATCAAGTGTACAAATTTAAGTTTTTGACTAGCAAACGTCTTGTGCCTGTGCACAAGTGTGTGTGTGTGTACCAGTACTCCTTAAACTTTAACTTTTAAAGTGGACTCACACTATTGTGTATTTTTAACAGTTGTACATACAAAGCAATATTGGGTTGTAATTAAGAAGTACAAAGAGTGAAAATATTATCAGTATGTCCGCTCAGACTGGGAGTTAAAGGGTAACTCATGTTGATGAAGGTGTTATCGGGGTGGCGCGGTGGTGGAGCTGTACGTACGGATGCGTACGATTAAATCTTCTATCGCGTTCAAGGCTGGTCTAAAGCGCACTGGTTAATTTTAGGTGCGCTTTTGGCCATGAACACATCCTCTGTTCTACTTCAGGATACTCATTCTAGGAAATTAAAGTTATATTATGAAACCTTTTGTATCCCCATCAACTCCAGAGACTGCATATTAAATGATATTTTATTCATTTACATAAGTGCTTGAAGGAACGAGTCATTATGCAACTGTGTGAAACGTTCACTGCGCAATTGTCTCCAAGTTGTTCGTTTTATTTGTGCATTTTTATTGTGTGTCCCCCGAAGACATTTATCAAACCATCCCTCAGCAGAGGTGCCAACGTTACTGATGACAAGCAGAGAGAAAACCCACAAAAATCTTTATAGCTGTGAATGAGCTTATTATTATTATTATTTTATTTATTTTTTTCCTTTCCCCCGACTAAAATTGATCCTCCGGCTCACTTCGGCGAGTTTGCAGAAAGTCCATCTAGAAAAAGTTGGCGGAAAGTCAAAGTGACCGAAGCAAATGCGTGTTGACCTTCCTTTGTCCTTTCCCCTTCAGTGAATAGTTTTTTTCTGCTGGATGGATTTCATTTGCATTTGGTGCGTCTGCCGCTTTAAGTGCGAAAGCGTAAAAGCGTCGTTGGCAGAAGTCCGTATCGTTAAATCATAAACGCAGCTTAAACCATACACGTTGGCACGTCTGCTTTATTTCTCGATCAGCATCGTTTTTGGTAATCATTAGAAAAAAGGCTGCCTGCAAAACACATTCCTGCTTGACTTCAGGGCTTAAACTTTTTCCACGTCCTTCTTGATTAGATGCGTTTACACAAGCGGTGCAGCACGCAAATGGACCTGATACTAAAACACAAACTCGTTCTGTGTGCCGAGACTACGAGAGTGAGCTCGGACACTTCTTGACGTGGCCTGTCCGTTCGGGATGCTTCTCTAAGTTGATCGTGGTGGCGCTCGAGTGGTTTTTTTTTCTCTCTCTCTTCTCATTCAAATGAAATAAATACTTAGCGCTTTGAACCATCATGGTGTCGTTATGTCCCCGAGGATGACACAAACAATATGCAACACACCAACTCGTATAAGACACGTGTGTGACTGGATGTGCTGAATGTATTCTAGACTTCTGTGTAAGGCTGCTGTGTGCTGAATGCTTCTTGTCCTAGAAATACAGTGAGATGCAGAATTCTGTGTGCTGAATGAAATTGTAACGTTAGAATAAAACTCAAAAAATTATTGTTACGTGATCTCATGTTCTTTTATACATATATAAGAAATAAAACACAACATTGTTCCGGTGTACGAATATAACTGTTTCAGCAGGTTTTCAATGCTAACAATTTTTTCTTTATTAAAGAATGGCATGTCGTAATATTTATCCATAACATTAGTTATATTTAGGCTTAAGCCATATAATTTAATCATCTGTCCAATAATTAAATTATATGATATATTATATTACATACTAGTTCTGGACGATTAAAATTCTTTAAATGGAAAAATCTATAACGCAGGAGCTTGGAAATCTTTAATGCTTGTAAGCTTGCTTACGCTGTAGTAGCTAAAAACAGTCGTTCTCTTGAAGTTGCTAACACAAGACATGTCACTCTCTCCTTAGACTTGACAACAACAACAAAAAAACACCCTTAAAGGAACAGCTTTAGCTGTTACAAAGTACTGACACTGGAGCCTGCTTTCATACACGTTAAATACAAAATTTATTTACTCTAAACGGATATATTTACATGTTACCATGTGTGCTGCTTTCTCGTTTAGGATCAATCAAATGTCCCCTCTGTAAGGCTTCAGATCTGTACAGAAACAGCATATGGATACATTTAGGATTTTAACTTGTACAAACAAAAATTGTAATCCGCAGGAGGAGTCTTTACCCGAGTCGTTATACTCCACGTTGATCAGAAAGAGGCCGTAGGGCGGAGCCGTCATGTTTTGAGGGTAGGCCATGGAGTCCCTGGTGTCTAACAGATCCCGGACCTGACTAACGGACAGTTTACCCCGGCCAACTGCAACCAACGCCCCAACCATCCTCCGCACCTGAGTCAGCGAAAATAATCTTTGATTAACATCCTCAAATCCTAAGCACAAAAATGGAAGAAAAAAAAAGAAGGTATTTTCTACTTAAACATATAGAGTATCATTGTAATGCAATATTTTTCACACGACCGTTTTTCCCGCCTCAAAAATTTTGGCACCCCCTCATGGGACCTTGACCCATGAGGAATTCTTTTTTTCTTTCCCTATAACCTATTTCATGCACCTTCTTCAGTTTTACCCCACAGGTTTTTAATAAGACTGAAATCCTGACCACTCCGAAACACTGTTTTCTGTTTTGTTTCAAATCATTAACTTGTTAAAAAGGGCAATCTATGGCTGTCAGTGAAGTCCTAACTTTCTGGCAGAGGCAACCAGGTTTTGCACTGAAATATCCTCATCATTCAGAATTCATGATGCTCGTTCATTGATTCTCCACTTTATTGCACTAGAAGTTGTTCCTGGATATATTTAGTAGTGGATTGGCAGAGACTCGCGCTCAGTTATGTAACTGCTTGTATTTGCAGTGTGTATTGTATATCAGATTGTTGCAGTTTTTCATTCTCAACACAAGGAGGTGCACAACATACACGTTTGCTTCACAAAGGCAACAAAACAATACTCACTTGTTTGTATAAAAAGGACCTACTTTTAAAGGTGAGCTCCCAAAACTGGATGTCTCTGCAAACAATAAAAATACCAAACAAAACAAACATCAGGTGAATAGTCCACAATTCTTTCTATTCTATTGTTGCCATGTTTGTTATTGCACGGACGTCATGATTTAAAAAAAAAAAACCCAATGAAATCAGTATAACGTTGGCATCCAGATGGAAATTATGCATTAATATTTTATACAGCTGCTTTGTGACAATGTCGACTGTTAAAAGTAAAACTGAATTGAATGGGATTGATGTTTTCCCCTTATGCATGTAGTTCTTACAGAAAGCATGAGATTAAAATGTGGAACGCCAGCTTTAATTGACATCCATGTTCAGAATAGTTATATTACTAAATATAAGTATCGAAATAAATAATAACCGAAAAAAGGTTTGCATTGAACAAATACACCATACAATCTATACAGTGCCCTGTAATACACATGGAATAAAAGATATCAGGGTGTGCGCTTACAGGAAAATAATCAGCAGTGGAGTGGTGTGATGTGGCCCAGTTCACTGTTACCATGCTGAAGTTGAGAACAGCATCTTCAGAAGGAATTGTTTTTAGGCTAAATATTTTTTTACAGAATGTTTTAAACCACATCTTACTCAAAAGATTTGGATGAGTTGGACGATGCTAAACTGGTAGGTATAGGCTTCCTTTACCGGTCAGTAACATTTTCGCTCGAGTACAAAACTAACCACTTGGCTGATTGACTGCATTTGCGGTGAGTGGAAAGTTTCTGGCCAGACTGTTGCTTTAAATACGCGAATGTCGCAGGCGGTGAAAACCGGGTCAAACGCAAATGCAAATAAATTCAGGAGCATGAGGTCACATCATGGCGCTTCGTCCAGCAAACTAACCAACCTGTCCATCACCTAATCATGTCCCTGAACACTGATCTACATCAGCTCCTATTCATTTCACACAGCAAGGAAATAAAAGTCTCGGTGTCACTCAGAAGATGAAATCACACACCAAATGGATGGATATGAGCTTTTATTTGGCATTACAGGTTCATTAAAGCTGAAATAAAGCCTTTTGAGGCGATGATTTTTTTATACTGTGCAGTACGGTTCACAAACATGTCCTTCAAAACATGCATTTTACCATTCATGTCAATGGGAACTAGTAATTGAACTTGAAAATCAGGTATAACACCATCATCCGTCTCTACTTCTTCGTCCTAAGGCTAACGGCGTTATCTGACATGCTGATTCCAGCCTTAAAACTGAAACGAGTGTTACTCGATATTCCCTAAAAAAAAAAAAAAAAAAAAATCAACACTAAAACTCCAGTGGAAGGATTTCTCCTTAAACCCCCTCCTTAAAAGAAAAAAGATCAAACTGATGTTATGGCAGCTTTCCCCGGTTCGGGTAGCAGCGTGTGCCCTCCGCCCGCTGTGATAATCACGCCTGTATCCAAAATCCGACCTGCCCAATACCTGTTGCCTAGCAACGGGATTCAAACGCAGCCTCATGTATTGCAACTCCTACTCCGAAATGTCACCATCCGCACACGCAGCTCGCGCTCGCTACCTCGACCTGCACATCATTACGCAATATGGACAGAAAAGAAAAGCACGATATTGACTGCAGATATAAATATAACAGACACGTCATCCATGCTTGCGTTTCTTCATCAACATATTTCGTCTCTAGGGCTATTTTTCAGCGGAGATTTGAAGTGAAGTCATATGATGGTGAACATCCAGCTTCCGTTCGTTTTGGGACGTGCGACAGGAAACAATCCACGACAAGCATCAACCATTCATTTTGAATTTACTAATAAACAACGGTCGCCAGCCTCTCTCTCTCTCTCGAAGTTCAAAAACTTACTGACTGTTACAAAGTGCTGGCACTGGAGACTCCTTCCATAAACGTAAACCTTACAATAAACTAATAAACAAAGAAATACCTTTTCTTTGTTAAATAACAGCACGCACAAATCCATTTATTATTAGCCTTAGATTATATAGAGCTATATAACGCTATACTATAGCGTTACGTTACTATAGCAACGCTGACATGTTAGAACTTGCGCATTATAATCGTTTCGCGTTACAGTCGGCACTAACATCGAAGCTACTGTTACAGAAAATTGACAAACATTTCTGGCCAATCAGATTCGAGAATTCAGCAGCGCTGTGGTACATGACTTACCAAAACGTTGGAATTGTACACTTCTATCTGACATTTCTGTGATTCTAATATATTCCCCTTAAATACTTTCTGCACAAATACAACCTTTGAATAATTACATTTCAATTTTTTTTTGCTGGTGTAACTAACAGGTACGTCACTCATGATCTGCCATGAAATCCGAACAGAAACACAGAATTCTTACATATTACATACAACGCATTTACAAGTGTTTCAGTTTCTTTTTATTTTTACATGGTGTATAATCGATTTAGTGTTCATTCTTTTGAAGAGAAATGTTCGGTGCTCCACAATGCAGATTGGAAATCAATCATGTTTCCCATCCACTATGTCAAACAGTGCTTCATGCACTTATTCGCCATCGATTATACTCCACACAAGCACCAGGAAAAAAAGAACAGGATGTAATCATCCAATACTAAAGATTTCACCAAGCTAGCAAAGATCCAATAAGTAGGACAAGGCGAAAACGAGGTAGCCTTGGACACTGCAGAACACTGGGAGCATTATTTGGCATCTGAATATGAATTGTGGTTTAACAGCCAATTCACGCTGAACACAGTCCAGTTGTTGTGAAGCATAAAACTCTATAAATATGCCTTTAAATCTCTATACGCTGCATTTAAAATCATAATCCACAATCTAGTACTACATTTCTGCAGCTTTTAGTGGCATAGCAAAGTGTTTACAGTTAGGAGACATGTATATGCTGTTGATTTACAACCCAATAGTCTTTTATTGATGTGTTGTAATTACAGCTGGCCCAGTTTCACTGTTCCCATTACACTGAATTAGACGAACACTTCTTATGCGATGTGACCGATCAAGTAGACACACTTTTCTATACTATAAAACCGTAATATGTACGAGTTGAAACGGTCCTCATTCTGTGAGTGTTTTCCCTACATCATTCCAGCTTAGTTTGTGGAGGTACATTTCCGTTCCTACCCAAAACCACCCCGAATGCCCAGGAGGCGACTCCGTGGAGACGGTGTACCTGTGGAAGTGGCGCTGGCTGAAGGAGAGGCCCGGCTGTACCTGCACCAGATCCATGGTCTTCACTGGGTTCTTGAACGGAGCGTCTGAGCTGAGGGCACGGAAGGTGCTGAAATCGTGCGTCCCCTGTAACACGGCTCCCGCCTCTCGCATGGCGTCTACGTTCAGCTCCCTGCCACGTTACAAAGAATTATGATCAGACGAATAGGATTCGTCCGTCTATAATATTTTCCCATAGCTTCTACACAATCTCCTCTGCTCAAACAGTGCTCGCCAATCCCCGGTGATCCCCATGCTACACGTTTATGAATCTGAAACCGCATCTCGGAAGAATCTGAATAAAATGCTGTGCTGCCTTGCTTTACGCGATACTTTAATAGCTACGTGTGTTTCGGCAGCCGAGAGTGACGTCATTGTGTGTTAATCCCACGGCTGACGTGTCCTAGGCCTTAACACTTAGCGTAACTAGAAATGGATAAAAATGTATGATGTCATCTACAGCGCCCTCCACAATTATTGGCCCCCCTGCTAAAGATTAGCAAAAAAAGGTTAGAAAACAAATCCACCTTTTCTCACGTTCTTCATCTCACGCTGAAAAGTGAGAAAAATCTGACCTTTCATTGAAATTGTATCAAAAACATGCGACTTTTATTCTGAATGACTGAAAAACCGCTCTGCGTAAGCTGATGGAATCTGTGGCATAGTTTATTTCCAGACGTTGGTCAGTGATGCACTAACTTTCTACCACAAATATTAAAATAAACGAATTATTTGGCCATCCTGTGTCCAAAACGTCACTTACTCGATTATAAATTCTTATTCAAAAAACTGTTATTTAAACGTAATAGCACACTCGCAAATTACACCGAACAATAACTAACTTTGTAAAGAAATGTAACTCTGAGCTAAATAAGGAGTTAAAGATCACTGAGAAGAAAATCTTAGTGTTTGACTGATAGATAGATACGAAGTGAATGATACAAAAATGATTTGGAGAGCCTATTTATGGCTGAGCTTGAATTATTAGCAATTATTGATACTAACATGCATAATATTTCCCTGACAACATATGAGGTCTGGGCGATAGGTTAATAAAAATATTGGTATTGTGATGTCACTGAGATATCATGGATATGGTGATCAACTTCAAGTTGATTGGAAGCTGCTGATTTGGCAGAATTTTCTAAGAGAAATTGTAAACAGAAATAACGTCTTCTTTGGACAGAAGAAGAATCAGCGTCAGAGTTATGGTGTCGAATATCAAGTCAGATCCATAAAGCAAAAAGGAGGAGATAAAAAGGAAAAGGGCTGCTTGGAAGCATGGATGATTGCGAATGAGAAAAAGAGGAATGCGTGTGTGTTACGATATTGTGTGTGTGTGGGAGACAGACGAGAGAGCGAGAGAGACAGACGTTTGTGTGGGTGTTGCTTTGCGTCACTATAGCCTGCAGCTTATGCTGCCCTACTTAATCCAAAAAAAAGTGAAAGAGTCGACAAAAAGGATGTTTAAAAGTCTAAAAGTCAAGACGCCACGCCAAAGCTTTCGCCGAGCATACTCGACATCTGCTTCATCTCCACTGCTCTTCTTCCTTCGGATTTTTTCCTTTTCTTTTTAATATATAAATATCTCTATAAATACGCTCCACTTGCCTAGAATTTTACAGCTGAGATTCTCCACGGATAAAATGCGACAGTTATTTACGGATTTATAAGTAACAACTTTAATAATAACCATGAAATCTGCCCATCTTCATACTAACCATCATTTTTTATTATATATACGTAAACGATTACAAGACTCCTTAATATCTCCGATGTCATGTCTATATTGTCTCATTCGGAATTGATCTAATAATATCCTTAGCTGATAAAGCATAACCTGATCTATTTATGGACAAAGAACAAAACACTTGATTGAATTATAGGTTTTTAAATGGTATGTTAGTCCTAACCTAACAGGCTTTCGCAGAACATCACGCATTCAATAAATTCTCTCGTCTTTTGTTTGTGCGTAAACATACGTGTTTATTATTCACGTGTTGCTTCTTCGGAGAGAGCGTCTGCTGTGTGGCTGCGCTCTCCGTGAGCTCTCGGACAAACTCGTTCGCTTCAAGGAGAAAATACGAACGCTGGTACGACTGCTTATTTGGGTGGGATATTTTCTTTGCATCGACTGAATAGACAGGAAGTTAAAAAGATCTTGTGACGTGTCAGATCCCATTAATTCCACCTTGTAGAGTGGGTGAAAAGAGGGAAAAGAAAAGCCTGTGGAACTCACGTGTCCCATAACGTCCAGCACAAATCCTTCTCTGTTATGGGCAGTTCAGTGTGATGGTGGATTCCCGTGGCCAAGCGGTACACGTAGGTTCTTGATATGGCACGGTAGCGGGCGTGAACGTCATTCTGTACGCTGTACACTCTTGTGATTCTGTTTGAAACACAATATTTTAAGAATTAACTCAGAGATTTTTAATACGATATAACGAGAGGTACAGTGCACGTTTCGCACACATCCCATTCCTGTTTATTTTTTACCAGAATTGCTAAAAAAAAACAAAAAAACGTTGAAATCTATTGCCTATTTATTTTTCAATCAACAACCAACAGGTTTTTTTTAAAGCATTCAATTCCAGATGATTGGATAAAGTCTACATATTAGACCCTAACTCCATTCCCTGCTCTGTCAGGTTCATTTCACTGTAATCACGGATGATGGCGAAGTTTTCCGTGAGGTGTTAACATGTTCGGAAGGAGTCTCCAGTGTGACAAACTCTTTCGAACAGAGGACTTTGAAGTATCTCAGTAATATTTTGTCTCATTGACTTCAAGTGAGGGGAAAAAAAGAAAGGCTGGTGTTTAGCTGCTCTAATGCAAGTGATAACAGGAACCGACTTGTTTTGTGGACATTCAACAACTTTAAATGGTTAAATAAAAGCGAACGTTGTTTTTAAGTTAGGCAAATCAGGAATAGTTACCTGACAGATTCAAAGATATAAACTGAGTGCATAAGAGTGAATGAATATAACATTAAATTACATTTAAACACTCACTCACTGCTGGTGGTCGTAATAATTTTTCCATTCCTTAAAGGCTTTTAGTCTACATTAAACATTTATACAACACTTTCCAATGAGGCCTTCGACACAGACCTGCCTATCACCATGTCACCAGACCCCCCACAGAACGGCCTTTATAGCAGGAATAAAGGAGGTCATGTCCCAAAACAAGCCGACGTTATTACCCTCGATGGGGCTCCTATTCAGGAGAGTTAATTGAAGGCGATAGGAGTTTGAAAGCGGCGAGGCAAATTGGGAGCAGATTCAAAAGCTAGATGGCTTGTTGACACTGACGGCACCCACCTACTCAACTGCAAATGAAGCATCGTAGAGGGAAAAGCTTTTCATTTCTGATTCATTTACTTACCACGTGTTTGGGCCTGGAAATTCAATCATATTTGCATCACAAATAGCACAATTTTTACGAAGAAAAAAAAAATGCTGCATAACAACAATAAGCTTGCAAAATTTGATTTACAATTTAAATGAAAGATATTCAACAGTGCAGCGGCGGCGAAGGCATTGAATTATTTGGTTGAATAAACAGCTACAGATTATTAGCTTAAACTAGGATTTAAGCTTGACGGTTGATCACATACGTTATATATTGACATTTTTATATGTAACTGTAAAAGTGTCTACACCACACAC
This sequence comes from Notoglanidium macrostoma, assembly GCA_030068235.1. Lineage (NCBI taxonomy): Eukaryota > Metazoa > Chordata > Actinopteri > Siluriformes > Auchenoglanididae > Notoglanidium > Notoglanidium macrostoma. The sequence goes on along the minus strand of JAQQZR010000016.1, from coordinate 13,193,938 downwards.
AAAACACTTATTCAAGTCCTGACTGCCGGAACTCCATTTCAGATTGTTATTTAACAGCTAAAATTCCTTTCCATGGTAAATCCCAAACAACATTCCGACTTAAGTCCATACTAAATATTTGCAGTGCGGAAAATGAATTACATGACACAACATGCTTGCCAAAATATAAACTAATTTTACCGCTATCTGACAAAAGGCATGTTTTCGGGAGATGCAGAGACGATAGGAACGAGATCCAAGAATGTAGGGGAGCAGAGAGAACGAGAGAGCAAAATCTGACATGAGAAAGTCTAGCTTTCAAAAGCAGCACTGGGATGTAATATGAACACTACAGCACTTAAAACATATTTCAGTTACTGAGTCATACTGTACATTTGCCAGCACACATGTAGCTAAAAGATGGACATTTTTAAATTGAGATGTGTTATTAAGGCATTACAGCATTAACACTGTAGCCATGGTATAAATATGCCGTGAGCACAAACTGCAAACGTGAAAATGCCTGTCTGTACAGGCGGATGGGATCATTTCTGAAGATTTCCCTCAAAAATGGGAAATAAATGAATTAAGAAGAAAAAAAAATGGTTACTTCCTAATATATGACAGCAGTACATTGATATTCTTCATGCAGTTTCAGAACCCAGAAAAATAGTCCATGATCCTGAATCAGCTACCAATGTATGTGGACACCTGACCATATAAAATAACACACAAAAATCCAGCCCAATAAATTATCATTCCAGAGTGTTTATGTTGTGCAACATGTTTATTAAAAAGTATTAATCTCAGTTTTGTCATTAAGGATGTGAGGATCCGACAGCTTGTTATTGCCAGAATCATGTGCTGGAGGGCCAGAATCATAATGAGATTTGTTTTTTCCCCTCTTCAAACAGCTCATAAATGAGACTGAGCTGCTGAATAAATCAGGTGTGTTAAATGATGCAGAATGGTAAGTTCTGCACTGCTGTAGCCTAGTAGCTGTGAAGCTTGACATTAGTGGACTACATTGTTCAGTACCATTCTCCTCCAGGGCTGAAAATAGAGTACAATCATCCTAGGTGCTGTACTGATATGTAACATCCCTTCCTTAGTGCTGTACTGATATGTAACATGCCGTCTTAGGTGCAGAACTGATATGTAACATGGTGTCCTAATTGCAGTACCAATATGTAACACGGTGTCCTAGGTGCAGAACTGATATGTAACATGCCGTCTTAGGTGCAGAACTGATATGTAAAACGGTGTCCTAATTGCAGTACCGATATCTAACATGGTGTCCTAATTGTAGTACCGATATGTAACATGGTGTCCTAGGTGCAGTACCAATATGTACCATGGTGTCCTATGTGCAGTACTGATATGTAACAGTATCAATATGTAACACAGTGCCCTAGCTACAGTACTGATATGTAACATGGTGTCTTAGGTGTAGTACTGATATGTAACATGGCTTCCTAGGTGCAGTACTGATATGTAACATTCCGTCATAGGTGCAGTACTTATACGTAACATGGCTTCCTAGGTGCAGTACTGATATGTAACACGGTTTCCTAATTGCAGTACTGATATGTAACATGCCGTCCTAGGTGCAGTACTGATATGTAACATGGCTTCCTAGGTGCAGTACTGATATGTAACATGGCTTCCTAGGTGCAGTACTGATATGTAACATCCCATCCTAGGTGCAGTACTGATATGTAACATGGCATCCTAGGTGCAGTACTGATATGTAACATCCCGTCCTAAGTGCAGTACTGATATGTAACATGGCATCCTAGGTGCAGTACTGATATGTAACATGCCGTCCTAGGTGCAGTACTGATATGTAACATGGCATCCTAGGTGCAGTACTGATACGTAACATGGCTTCCTAGGTGCAGTACTGATATGTAACATGGCATCCTAGGTGCAGTACTGATATGTAACATGGCTTCCTAGGTGCAGTACTGATATGTAATATGGCTTCCTAGGTGCAGTACTGATATGTAACATGGCTTCCTAGGTGCAGTACTGATATGTAACATGGCTTCCTAGTTGCACTAGATTGAGGGCATTAATATGAACCTATGACACTACTGTCAGAGCTGCTGTTGAACAATCAGAATCTAGAATCACATTAACACCACGGCTGTAGGACTTTTAAGAACTTACTGCTATAGAAACGATTAATCTTTGACAAGACAAATGCAGAATGTCGCAGCCTCTTACCTGATGGGCTCTGGTTTTAAAAAGAAGTTTAAGGCATCAATCAAGACTTGTTCAGTGAAGGGAGGTTTGTCTCCTCTGCGCTGGATGTCTAGATGTGCGGAGTTACAGAGCGCATGCACACCAGTGTCTGTTCGGCTGGAGATGGACACCGACACTTCATTCACAGGCTTCAGCCTTCGCACAGCGTTCTAATGAGCAAAGAGTCCATAAAGGAGAAAGAAAACTGACGCAAGTGTTTGAGCTATTGTTGCTATAGCAATACATTTTTTTAAAATATTGGAAGCAGGTGAGTTAAAGAAGTCTACTGTTAAAAAGATAACTGCTTTATATTGTACTATTTGCCACACAAAGCCTGCAGCTCCTCTAAAATGAACAATAAACCACATGAAGCTTTAAACTGCTTGGTGTAAAGAATAAAAGCAGTAGTGAAAATCTAAGCAATGGAGTTTTCTATATGATTTGTACTGCACATTCACCTGAGCGACAGTGTTCTTTGCCCATATCGCATTCAGCTACATCCTCATGCCTTTTCTTTTCTAAAGTACATTTTGGAGTCACTTTGAGGGGCGACAAGGCTATTTCTGACATTTCTCTCCCACAATCATTTAACAAGATTGGCAAAACTCAGTCTCTGAGTCACATGCAAATTTTAGGAAACAATCCAAGAGACCACATGAAAATAACCGATGGCGTCACCGACAGGAAAAGTGCTGCTTGTGCATCTGACCAGAAGATGGTGTCTCATTCCAAAGAAACTGCATTTATGCTAATGGATTTTTAATGAATACGACTGCAGATGGTCAGACCTCCATGCCAACATTCGATAGCGTGCGTCTAATGCCGAGTGGCAAGCATGTGATTTGCCAAGGCACAGAGAAGCAAGCTAAACACATTAATATACAGTCAGAAACCGAACTGCAGGATGACCTCTTGGAGACGCTTCGCGTCCTCGGGTTGCTGCGGAGACCAGGCCTCCAGTCCTCGGCGTCACCCGATGCCGGCGGCCGGGGGAGGGTCCG
>JAQQZR010000016.1:13165233-13175982 GCA_030068235.1 Notoglanidium macrostoma | reverse complement strand
ATGCAAACTCCGCACAGAAAGGCACCCTGGGTGACCCGGGGATCGAACCCAGGACCTTCTTGCTGTGAGACGACAGTTCTAACCACCGCACCACCGATCTGAATTATTTATCGATAAAATTATGACGTTAAATTGAAGCTGTAAGTGTAGTTGCTGAATGCCTGGTTAGCTTATCCTTCAAACCGTCAGCACTTTATAGGAGAATGCATTGAATTTGCCAAAGATTTGGCATTATTTTTTAAATCGGCAACTCAGAATGGTTAATTAAATGCATAATATAGCCTACATCCTTATTATTTAATGATCTCAGTACCTCGTGCCTTCATTTTGACTGGAGCACAATATATAGGATATAGCTGGATCAAGTGCTATTTTACAAGCTGGGGAATAATGAGGGTGGAAGGAGTGATTTCCCTGTCAGTGAAACAGTGAAATCCCTGTCTTGGTTGGTTCTATTCAGGAAAAATCAGGCGTGTGAATTGCACCTGAATGGCACAGCAAAAAAACAATCTTGAATATCTGCATAACCCAGCTCTTTATACGAGTAACTTTCCTCGTGTAAATATTGACATCGATTTTAGACCTAAATGCGACCCCTAGATGGTCATCATGCATCATTTGTTCATTCTGTCTTATAGCCAACACACTTGTAACACACAAACATGTTCATGTAAGGGTTAACTGATGTCTTTTAATGATTGCACAGTATATTACAGACCACCCTGTGTGTTTGTGTAAAGCTGCCCAGAGGAACCTCTCAAAATCTTTGCTATCACTTATGTGAATCCTTCGCTCCCTCTGTGTCCCTTCATTCCTCTTTACACATCCAATCTTATCTCAAAGCACCCCCTGAGGTCTGGACAACAACAGGGCTCATTCTGTTTATTTTCTCCACCATCTCTTTTATTTCCTTCCAAGACTTCAGTGATTTTATTGGGCCGACATTTCCAAAGTGGAGCACAAAGACTCCATGATAGTCTGGAGCTTTGGTCCATTTTAATCACATCTCATTTCTGGTTTCGAGCTGATGGCCTTCCTGGTCTTCCCCATGTGCAGTCATATCCGTGACTTTGTCTACACAGCTTCCATACAGCTGTGAACATTCTGACCCTTCATTTCCTCTTAAAAAAGGGGCTTCGCATATTTCCCCAGCTACATAAGGGCCTTCCATGAGAACATCTGTATGTTTTTTTAACATTTAGCTCCCAGTAGTATGATAAATTTGCATTTGAGTAATCGCTCTGAACCACAGCTAAGCAGGGCCTCTACTGAGCTTTTCCTCTGAGCACATGTTGCGCTATAGTGACTTGGCATACAAGCAGCGTAGTCTGATGAATAATAACTGCTTTGAAAAAAGATTCGGGTTTGTTATCACTTTAAGGCGTCGAGCAAATGTGGCACCCATTTCTGCCGTCACCCTTGGTGTGTCATCCCAAGACGTATGACTTTTGGAATCGGCGAAAAACAAGCTGGGTGTGATTACTATCTGTTCCAAGCGATGACTCAGTTAAACGTTCCCGATCACACTGTTGATGGAGGACAATGAGGATCGACTCAAGAAGTTGACTCCTTGGGTTCTGCTCTCATTTTCTTTAAGAAAAAACACCGGCCTTGGACTGTTTCGAGAGAGCCTGGAAAGTAACCCGGCAGTTTCTCCTTCTGTTTCCATGTCTGGCTCCGTCTTTTTTTTTCATCCCTTTGCTGGAGCTGCATGTCTAGGCTTATCTGTTTGCTCCAGCTCCTTCTGCCAAGCACAACAACCCCCGCCAAGACAATTAGCCACAGATCCAGAAATCCTGAACTCTATAGCGTTCTCTCATGATGGCCAGTACTCCTTGTTCTCCAGCAGTTGCTTATGTGTGTGCCTTTTGGAGGACTGGTTTAGACAGTAAGCTCTGAGCTTGTGTTGCATTTTGTTGATGAATTGCATCGATAAGACAGTTTTTAAGAGCAGCAATATCACCCGAGGGCTCCAGTCCGTCTTTCTTTCTCAGGATTAAGACAAAGGCCTGGTCTGGACATTCTTCTTAGTTGTGGTAATGGGTTCATAAGTGTATAGCCAATGACGTCTGATGCTTGGTTGGAGGGTAGGAATGCTTTCAGTGATGATGGCCTACCTGTACAGTTATAAGCAGGTCTCTTTCTTTCTTTTTCTTATTCCATGAATATTTCATTTATCAAAATGAATTTCAGGTAGTTTTGAATCAAACGTGGGATCTCAGGTTTATTTCAATTTCACTCAAAAATGCTTTACAAAACAATTTTTGAAAGTTTTGTTCATATGAAAATGTGTTTTATATTAATCATTTGAAAGAAAGCAGTCCAAAATCTTAAGGCACATCTGACTAGACATTCAGCTAGGGCAAATGGTACCAGTATAAAAGGAGAAAGATTTAGCAAATGCCCCACTTAGGTGTTCGTTCACCATTTACTTGTCATTTTGTCATTCAGCTCTCTGTGAGCTTTGCCCTTTTATGGACTTTTGCGGGCTTCACGAAATGCAGATCATCGGTGCGTGAACAGGCTTGGTAATTTCCAACTTCTTTGGTGTATTTCAGCATATGCATATGAGCACGAAGTAAATCAGCATTAATGAAACTTTTGGAAAGCTGTCAGTAATTGTAGTGTAGTTTGGCCTGCCTAAACAATCATGTACAACTTTACTGAAAAATTGCTAGAGGAGGCCCATATTCCTTATCTATTTTTTTTTCTGTTGCCGTGTGAGGACGTACTATAAAACAAACTCATTTTTTTTGTTTGTGGCAACTGGCTGAATTGATCTAATCCACTTTACAATTTCATTTTTACTGATTTGAGGTGATGATATCCAGGACCTTCTTCTCAAATGCTGAGAAACCACACTGGAGTTCCCTCTCCCTCTCTCTCTCTGTCTCTCGCTCTCTCTTTGAGATGTTTTTGGTCTCGTATGGAGCAAAAACCGCAGGTCTTGGGCGTGTGTTCAGACCGAATGTGCTACACGGGTGGGCCACGACGATGAAAATTTGTCAATTTTTCGTTTTTCAATGTCCTCTTGTCAGCTTTTCATTTCACTGTTCTGACCTTTTTATGATATTAATTGTGCTTGGCATCAGTTGGTAATTATTGCTTAGTGGTGGATGAGTTAATCAGCATGTTGAAAACTGAAGTGTAGTTGTTTGGAAAATATTACCAAGAACTCAGCAGCGCACTTTCCTACTAAAGTAGCCACTTTTACGTGTTGTGTATATGGTGCAGGTTTATGGCTTTGCTTGACTTCTTTACTTCTACAACATATACAACATTCTCATTTTCCTCCAGATGCCTTGTAGCATTTAAAAGACTAACCATTGCCAGAGGCAACACCAGAATTGGATTAAAAAGCCTTCCCGAGCCCTTGACAGATTCTATTAGCAGTACAGGATGAAACATCTAAATGATACCCAGTCGTGACAACCTGGGTTCATGCGCATTCACTTTCTGAGCAGATCCTGGATCAGCTTGGCTCATTCAAATGTCCTAAATACAAATTGGGTGGCTGATGCAAATTGTTGGCTCTCGTCTTATTTACGTTAGCTCCAGGGCTAAAGAGTGTGCTCAGGTCTCTTTTTTTTGCTGTATCTGTTGGCCATCAGTGTAGAGCTGGGGAAGGTCCAACGTCTTGTATAACCCATGGGAAATTCTGGCTCAGTGGTCGTCTTGTAAAATACGCTTGTCTGGAGAGCATCCGGACTCTCGAGTGTTTAATTTGAAAGGGGTAGGGACACTCAAACAGAAAGAGACTGATGTGCAATTAAATCAGGCGCACATCTGGCCAATGCATTAGTCAAGTAAAGCTGGTTTTACATTGTGAGAATTCAGTGTTCTTTTAAGATGATTCCTTATCACGTTGTATGACACGATCCCAATAAATTCTGTAACAGAATGCGGGATAACGTTTTCTTACTGTCAGAACACATGATGACGATGTTATTGAAAGAAAATGACTACAGGATTTTGGATTTTTATCTGCCGCCGCAGAGTACATTCCAAGGAGTAATAATTCCAAGGAGGACTTGTTTATTTAATCCCAGTGTGACAAGCTAATCAGTCCTGTTCATTGGATTCTTTATTTCATATCTGGAACAAATATTTCCGGATGTTTTAAAATGCATAATGCGTCCAAGGTCGCTTGTTTAAGGAAACCATGGTCAGGATTTCAGCTGCGTATTTCACTGTATTAGCTGGAATGATGTATTTCAGAAAGGAAACGAATGCATCTTGTCGTGATGATTTCAAGACAGTCATCTCACAACCATACCATGTCATGTGAGGAGAAAGTACTTGCAGCATATGACTGCGCAAACCAGCAATGACTAGTTCGAACCCAAAGGTGTGGAATTACCAGGACTTGCAAAATAATGAGGTTGTCATCTTGCATCAGGATTTACCCAAACTCTCTAAAGTATGAATAAACCATGATGCAATGAACAAGTAGATGTTCAGTGTGTTTGGTTGAACCAGATTATATATAATAATAATATAATAAGTATAATGTTTCGTAATTAATTTGATACAAGTGTAGAGATTTATCATTATGTAGTACAAATCATGCAGACTTTGTTCTTGGCTTTCGGAAAAGGTGCTATTTTCTCCCCCTACAGTTTACTAGGGAAAATTCTGACGCCAAAACAAACCAGACTAGGACTCACCAAGACCTGCGCCTGAGCATTTCAACAACAATCTAGCCATTTTATGAATCACCTTTCTCATCTTGTTTCACTCTGCATCAGGCTCAGTCTCTACCTTCTGCAGCAGGAGGTGGAGAGAAATTTCTTAGAGCCCTGTAGGTTCTCATGGACAATCAGGACTGGAGGATGGATTTTGTTCAGGACTGTGGTGTTGTTTTTGCAAGTCTCACGTCCTTTTATATTCTTTTCCACCAATTCTAGGATTTAGGAAACATGCGAAGGTGCGGGAACTCCTCAGCATCTCTCCGTACTCACTGTAAATTTGCTGACAGATGAGTCATAGCTGATGGATGGCACCGAACTCCGCAATAATGAAAGCTACTCACCATGTTGATCTCGCGCCATTTTGTGTTTCTCATCCTCCACCTTCATGCCATCTGAGACGAATTACAAACCCATTGCCAATCCTTCTCTTCACTCTGGACATAGTGGTGATTTGATGATGGATGGCAAACCAAATTTTTTCACTCTTTATGCTTTGTGGTATCACACTTCACTGCACTTTTACCATGTGAGAGTAACAGATGTTATGCTTTCTCTGGACTGTACCCTATAGCCTGCTGTAGTTTGCGTGCAGTCCAGCAGGGAGACTCCCAGGCTCTTGCTGAGGAGCATGGATCAGATCCCTGTCATTATCTCATGACGCGGGTTTCTGGCTATGAAGTTGCGCCTTGTGGTGGTGGAGTAATCAGAAGGTGTGACGCTAGTCGACGTGAGCTTTGATGTCTGCCTCGCAGTGTAGTGTGACTTTTGGCGAGACGGAGAACTATATCTCAAAATGATTTATTTTTTTACAGTGAATAGTTTCGTTCATTCATTCATCTTCAAGCACTTTATCCAGACCAGGGTCGCGGTGGATCCAGGGCCTATGCCAGGATCATTAGGCACTATGGAAGAGTCCATCGCATTGCAAGTGTTTGGTTTTCAATGGAGAAAAATGTTTACGAAATCCGAGGGGAAAATAATGCCCTACAGTGATGACTCCATTTTATTTTTTTCTTCAGGCTAAACTTTAACCCTAATGATTAATCTCATGCTATCTCTTCATTCTTGAAGTGATGTCAGCAAGCGTTAAAACACTTAGAGGAAGTGAGGAACATTTCAGAACAAATGTGTTCCATGAGGAGGTGTGCAAGCTGTTTTCTCTATGAGACATGGACACAAAACGCAAATCAGCACGAATCACAAATCAGCGAATAATCTCCTTTGGACACGTCTTTGGCTGACTTTTCTCTGTTTCCTCCATTCCCATGATTTTTTATTGTAAGGGAATAAAAGATCCACATGTCTGATCACTGGCCAGTTGGCAGGAAGTGGGCGCCGTTCACTCAATCTGGCCTGAGTAACTCTGGAGGAAACAATGCGGATTACATTTTACAGATAATTCTCTGATCCAGCTTTGTTCCTGTAACGCTGTGGTAAAAAGACACACTCAGATATCTGTATCAAAAAGACATAGCCTCTGCTTGGTCTTTAAATAACAGTTAAGAGGTATAAACCCGGACATGTCAGTAACCACCTTCATATTGTTAATTTGGTTGGACCTCTTCTTTCCTGTTCTCGCTCAAATGCTATATTTGTATCCAGAAATAGATGGAGATGTCTGGATGAGACATTTAAAAAAAAAAAAGCAGAGGCAGCGCTATTTTTGAATCCGCTTTGGTCCAAAAGCACATCTGCAAAGCCAAAATACTATTTTCAGACCTTCAAGTGAAACTTTAAAGTCCTGTCCTCTTCCTACTATAAATATGAGATTTTTCCAAAATATTAACACTCAGAAGTCTGTGCATTCTTGATACCTAGGTTTAACAGCCAATAAAAATGTCTCTCTTAATAAAATGCTGCTTTATGTCATTTTTTGCACAGTATGATTATTGTCCTATCAAGTGGGTCATGACACGTTAAATGTATCAAAAAATAAAGTTCCGGTTGGCCCATTAGGACTACTGAGCAGTTGAGCAACAATAGCTAATGCGTGGGACGTTGTAAAATCAAACAGCTAATAAAACGATAGAGTCACACATGTGAGTGACCATGAGTGTCAGCTTTACGGTTATTTGTATCACTAAAATAACGTTGGAAGGTGAATGTAATAGTGTGTCATTACTGCGATGAGCCGCTGACCCGCGCTCAGTTTTTATAGGACTGAGAGGCGTTAATTTGATTGGAAATTGTTGTAAAACCCTGGCAGGGTGCACTTCCTTTCATAGGTCAAAGACACTCACAGCAACACAACAACCTATAAATACAATTCATTTTTTTAACGTACACAGGTGTAACCACTCACTCAGTACCCGCTCGTTCTCTGCTACTCCTCCTTCTATTTTTTGCTTGACAATACCCTCGCGCTAACACACACCTATCCATAGCTCTGCTTTTATTTATCGTAACTGCTACATTTTTTTACAGTTCCGGTGCGCTTTTTCACACCATGTGTCTTAATTGTGTTGTCCTATGTAGTCGTGTGTTTCGTTTTTTTGGCTATAAACACGCAAGACACCACCTTTACAGTAGAGCTGTAAGTGGTAACAACTCAACGGTGAACACGGCAATACAAAGCCTGGATTGCAAATGCTGGAAGTACATTGTCTCTTTGCTGACTGGCTATACCAGTCAGTCTTCTCTCCCTAAACAAGTTCGTATTGCCTACTGACAAAAAAGAGATCCTCTGTTCTCTCTCTGTGTTTTATAGATAAAGGGACTCACTTTTGTTTTGCCTGCTCATAAAGAGAGGTCTGTAAAGGGCAGACACATGTGAATATAGATTGATGTTCAGCAAAATGCTCAGCCCTCTCCCTGAAGGCCCCAGTCATCAGGCGGATGAAATCAGCCGCTGTTTTAGCCAATTGAGATCGTTTACTAACAGCCCGGGCTTTGTCAGTGCGCCAGCAGCCGCTCGGATGCGGGAATGTGCTGAGACAACGCAGCATTTTAACCACGTGCAGGTGTTCTGCCTTCGTCCCATGCCAGTTCAGCTTCCCAGTATTCCCAGTATAGAGGATGTATAGGATACATGCAGCTGGCACTGGAACAATGAATTTCTGGGTGGACTCAAAGGTCAGATCTTGCCTGGGGCAACAGTGCATGTGTGTGTTCAGTTTAAAAAGGGTCAAGGACGTTGAGCCAAATTAATTAAGTGGAATGAGTAGGGAATTAGTTACGTAGTCTTTCCAAAGCAGAAATTGCAAAAGCGCGGTTCGAGCTCGGAGTAAACTGTTTATTTTAAAGGCAAAATGTTTTTCTAAAGGACGTTCGGATATATTGCATCAGTCTCATAGGGATAGCACTGAGACTGGACACACACATGAACACGTTCCCTCTCTCCGTCTAACAGCCTGTAAAAACACGCTAGTCAGGACCGACAACAAACTTGTGATAAAGCAGACAGAGAGCCATTTTAGGAACCTTAAAAATACTCAATGGTCAGAACAGCGCAGCAGAGAAGGAGAATAATTTAGTGACCACTTGCTGTTTCATTTCTCCTCATTAAAAAAAAGCAATAAATGAAGATGCAGTCACAAATAGGGTAAGAAAAGTGACCGATGTGTAATACGTGATTATGAATGTTTTTTTTCAGTGTTTTTTGGATGAAGATGATGATGATGAAACAAATTCATGCAATTGCAATTCATCGAGCCGAAGAAGATCAGACACTGTTGGATCTTTTTTTTAACAGTTATCACCAAGCATTCAGTGTACAATTGTTTTAAATTAATTGATTAATTATCGAAATGTATTGATTTTACTTTTTGAGGCGACATTGTCATTCTGCATTTTCCTGCAGAATCGGAATCTTTTTTCACCAATCATGATATAAACTACAGTGAATTCCAGTATTATTGGCATTATTGTTAAAAACAACATGACATCATACTTATTAACATGTCTTGGTTTAAATAATAATCATTTCTTTCAAATATGTATGTGACAAATGTATTGACACTCCTAAAATTGCAATTATAATTATCATAATATATATAAAATAATGAATGATCAGTATCAATATAAAAATTGCATGAACAGTTAAAATACAACACAAGCATACTAATGCTATATAGGGTGCCAATAAAAATTTCTTTTTTGTTTTTGGAACCAGTCTTTTCTTCCAAAAAAGTGCATATATTAGGAAAATGTATTACTCATTACTCATAGGAATATTGCTCGTGGGAACATATGTTCTTTATTTGATACAGTTTTTTTATATAAAGGGTGCCAATAATTCTGAAGTTGACAATATAATATAAAAGTATTTGCAGTGTTCAGTTACATGATAGAGTTATGGAGGTGAAATAAAATCCTAAATATAATATTTAAAAGAAAATCCAAGACTATTATACCTTCTATTGTAGTTTTATGGACTCGTAAGTGTCTGATTCGTCTGGTTTGAAGCAATATGCCAGCTTTGGTCTGAGACGAGATGGAAAAGCCCCTTGTAGTGCAGACATGTGGGGCTAAGAATAGTTCTCGGATGGCTGCCGCTGAAGCAGAGACCCTTCGCCCATGATTACCATCATTATTCTCATCAACCCTCTGTCCTTTTGTTAGTTTTCCACAATAGAATTAATGTATGCATTTAAAATTCTGCTAATGGCATCAGTGTCATCTTTGCATTAGAGCAGGTCATAATTGTGAAATATGATCCTCATGGTTCAGCCAACAGCTGGTGCAGATTAATGTGTAACTGAGTAAAACTATGGTTTTATATATTGAAAATGATGTAGCTCTAGATGTTGTTTTGACTGAAAGGGTTTCAAGAGAGCTCTGCGTAGGACTTCGAGAAGCAGGGAGGTCTTTTCAGCTCAGCTGTCTGCGCGATAGTCAGGTGAAAATCACGGGAATGCGACATCCATGCAGCCTTGGCTCAAAACCGACAAGTCGCATTGCATTCCATGCAGCTTTTCCTACTCATTCTCAGCTGTCTTGGACGTCAAAGCTGACAAAAGGCCACTACCGCTAAATCACACTTGAGCTGGGAGTGACGGCGTTACTTTTTGTGCGGTACAGCAGCACATTGCTATCATATTAGACTAGATTTAACCCAGATCATACAGGATTTGGCTGGGGAATAAGCCAAAAAACACTGTCAGTACCACACCTCCTGAATGTGCTGCACTGGACAGAGCTATGTGCACTCACCCTGCCCCCAGAGTCATCGTTGCATGGAAGGAATTAGTGACTTTATGTACGGGTATTATGTTCCATAGACTTTCGCCAGCGAGATTTCCTCTGAAGGTCGAAGTTGAATCTTGAGTCTTGACTTTTTTGAAATGAGTCCATGCTGTGTGGATAATTAGTGCAGTTAGGAGGAAACGGCCCTGCCACAACCTTTGTACCCCACTGTGCAGTTATGCATAGCGCTCAAATGCACACAATAGGCATTTAAACTGTGCCTAAATGGATTTATCGCTGCATGGTGTGCTATTTAATTCATGCAGCCTGAAAAGAAATGGGTTTCTTTTTAAGTGGGGTATCAGTAGGGGGTTTAGTGGAAGAATACTAGGCATAAAATGAAAATAATACAACTTACACGTTGAAGCTGGGCGCAAATCACTCGGCAGAAAGGATACTCGCACCATGGCGTTTAGGGTTGCCGTGCTAGCCGACCCCTGACTACTGAGAAGTTCCTTAGCACTGGTAACGTTGAGATTTGTTCAGTGATCCTCTGTAACTCTGTAAGACTCTGTTTTCCTTCATTTTCATTAAAGTATACAGGCTAAATATATATTTGAACCCGAAATTATCCTAAACCATAGTAACCAGCATTTTACTGCTGAGACATTGAAAAGAACTTTACTATTCCACACTGGAATGCACTCAATAGTCTAATAATAATAATAACTCCAAGGCAATTCTTTTTTTTTTATTTACACAAGCAATATAATTTATTACTTAAAATCACAAAGTATACATTTTGGGTAAGAATACATTTTAAAGTCCATCCATCCATTATCTATATCCGTCTGGGCGGCGGGGAAGCTGGAGCCAATCCCAGCATCTTGGGGTGAGAGGCGGGGTACACCCTGGGCAGGTCGCCAGTCCACCA
>JAQQZR010000016.1:13154204-13164849 GCA_030068235.1 Notoglanidium macrostoma | reverse complement strand
GTGACCCGGGGATCGAACCCAGGACCTTCTTGCTGTGAGGCGACAGTGCTAACCACCGCACCACCGTGCCGCCCACATTTTAAAGTCAAATATTGATATATTGCATCTGCATATATGCTGCATCTTTTGTTAGACCAAATAACAATAGTAAAAAAGATATTTGTAAATTCATCAAGTAACTTAATAGTCGATCATTTATGAACGCAAGTCAACAGTAATGGTATTCCAAATTCACAGGAAAATCACCGAACTTTACTTTTCAAGTAGTGCCAGATATTAAGAACATTAGCAACAAGAACTAAACACTAAACATGAATAAACAGTAAACACGGCAGCAGTTTATCTACCCTGCCTTGAAGGGGCAAGAATCCTCTGTGCCATTGTTTCGATGCCATTGATATTCCAGAAACAATCAAAAACAGCGTACTGGATTCTTGGAAGGCTGAGCTGTGGCCCCTTTAACTCCCACATAAAGTCTGCCATAAAACAGAGCTTTCACCTTCTCTTGTTCTTGTTGTTTTAATGTCTTGGCAATTTTTGTAACGGCAGTACATCTGTATTTTGTGTTAGTCCATTCCCAGTAGCAAACTGACTTTTGGGCCAACATTGAGTAAGCATGATCCATTTCGTTTGACCAACGTTGGGTGTCAATATAATTTTGTCCATTGGTCCAAAAGTTACACCACCAGGACCAGCACACTTTTAGATACTTTTAAATCCATTGTGCCAATGTTGGCCCAACCGTTCCAACGGGTTGACTCTGCCATGGTTGCCAAGTTTCCTATATCTATTAGTGCATGTCTTGATCGAATCACGAAGTATCTGATGAATGGGAGTTTGATACCATTTCTATTTATTTGACATCAGCTGAGCAGTTAGCAGCCAAATATTGGCTCCAGCAATCTTCTTAACAATAGCTCCTGAGCGTTATCCATTGAGCTCCAATTTCTCTGAACATAAACTGATATTAATTATGTTTAACCGCATGCTTACAATGGGAAGCTACTGAGTCATACTTTGCTCATGTGGTGCTGTTTTGTGTTTGGTAGCTACTGAAAGCTGAGGAATTCAGTTCAGCCTGGCAGTCAGATGCACATCATGGAGCTGAGCTTTTTTTAGTAACAAACAGTTACGGTAGTGTTATATAGATTGCTTACTATCATGTGCTCTGCGTGCACTAAGCTTTTAGTAATGGCTACATGAACAGGGCAGATTGAGCAGCTGCAACTGTGTTGCATTTGTGAAGTAATGCATTATATTTCCTGCATGGCACCATTGGGCCTAATTCTTATAGCCGTATAGCACTAATTATACGACTTCACTGTATAGGAACTGTATAGAAGGAGATAATTACTTCTTTCCTTCTCTTCTCTTCTCCTGAGCAACCACATGGTATGAGTCTCAATATGACTCATCATTATTTGTTATTTTTTGAAGATTTTTACTGCTAAACTGTGGTCATGGTGAATTAAGTAGGGCCTCTTGGGGCTCCAGATGTTTTTTTAGTATCATGATGATGCCTAACAAGAATGTGTGTGTTTTCTTTTTTGTCTTTCCAGAGCGAACATCGATGAGGTGGAGACAGATGTGGTCGACATTGAGACCAAACTCGACAAGGCACGTGAGATCGCAGCAACCATTCGGTCAAATGTGTCGGCTTTTGATATTAATACACCACGAACACGTGATGTTCATTTATCTCAAAAATGTATTGGAGCTTTCTGAAGTGTAAGGAAACGAAACGCATGGCTGTGTGTGATAAAATCAGATTTGTAAAGGAACAGAGGCGTAAACAGGACTTAAATCCTAGCTCAGATTGGAGCAGCTTAGCGAGGATCGGAAGGGAGATGGGTTAGGAACAGCAGTGGGCTTCGGGTCTTCATCCGACAGTGTAAATCCTGATTACACAAACCTAGGCCTAATTGATCTTATGCCTAATCTGAAGCCATGCACGTGCGATGAGCTGAAAGAGCTCTTATTTTTTCCTTTTATTTACTCCTTCCTGTTTCCATTTTCCTTCCTTTCTCCTCTCTGTCTCTTCAGCATTCTCCTAACACATCAACAAGCATAAATACATGTGTGTCATGTCGTATACGCTCTAGTTTCCCACTAATGTGATTAGGGTGACTCTGCAGCAGCTTCAAGTTCATTTTGTATTGCGAAAAGACAAGTGCAGCACTGAGAGCTTTCCAGCATCCACGTTATTAATTTATAGGGATATAAGAAGGTGAATGTATAGGGATAGATTATGGCAGTGACATAAGTGTAATTGGTTTTTCTTCATGCCGTCTGTGGTAAGAAAGATTTATGGACCAAATAATCGCGTCAGGATGCTGTGAGCTAAATGCTCGGTTTTCATGAAACGCTCCAAAAATAGAAGCCCCAATTTTCAATCATGATAAACTGGTTGTATAGTTGTTATTCCGAATTGCACACATGGTACAGCCCATGATTCATTCCTACAACCAAAACTAAATCGATTAAACAAGTGGAACAAAGTGGAACTTCTGCTTTATTAGGATGATTAAAAAAAAGATCTTTATGGATAAGCTGTGCTAGACGGATCAATTTTCAGATCATTTTTTACATTTTCGTTCAAACACTAACTATTCATTCTTGAACCGAATGATGTCAGTGTTAAATAATACATTTTTGAAATGCATAAAAATACAAATAATCAATGACAGGGTGGTGTGATACTGCCTGAGGTGAACCAGAGTCATGTTGATCATTTCCCAAGATCAGCACATCCTGCATCCTGCAAAAACTTAAAGGAAGCTTTACCTCTGACTGTTACAAAGTCTGGAGACTCCTTCCAAAAATGCTAAATAAATCATTTACTAATTACTCAAAACAAGGACTTAATACAAAACATCTAATAAACTCATTATTACGACAGTATAATTTAATCGGCCTCCTCCTGCCGCTGACATAACCTGTGCGTGAGTGTGTCTGTGTGAGCAGCCCGTCCTGCTGTGTGTGTATGTGTTACCTCACACTGCAGGCTAGCACCTAATCAGCATTGACTGGTTTGTGTTTATGCGAGCCCTTGCACATGCTGGGAGGTGATAATTGCAGGGTTTGTCCAGGAGCAAACACATTTAGGAATGCTATAATTTCAGTGTCAACCCTAATTCTCCTCCTCTACCATCCTAACATTAAACCTTGTGACGTCAGGCATCTCTCTCTCTCTCTGTCGCTCTCTCCATCAGCTGGTGAAGCTGTGCAGCGGGATGATCGAGGCTGGCCGGGCGTACACCAATGCTAATAAACTCCTTATCAATGGCATTCGAGACCTGTCGCACCACTGCAAGGAGGAAATGATCTCTGTAAGTTATGAATACAGTCACGATGATCCCGAAAACAGAACAGCTGTAAAACATACATATGTGTCCTGTTCTCTAATAGTATGATCTAAATTACTTTGTCCTGAGAAGCTGTAATTACAGGGTGTATTATATTGTGTATCTATTTGTGTGTGTGTTGCAGGAGTTTCTGGAGAAATGTGGAGAGAGCCTTCAGGAAATCGTCAATTACCACATGGTGAGTCATCAGAGCTCCACTTCCTAGGTTGCCGTAACGCACACACATTCATCCTTAATAAAAAATGATGTGCTGATACACATATATACACAGTATGTTCCTATCCAAATGGCATAATCATTTCCCACGAGGTGAGGTTGTCTCCTGGGTACTTTTTTTGCGAAACTGTGTTGCTTGGGCTGAAATTTAACCCATGGAAAGCCTAATTTCTTTACATGCAGTGTTTCAGGTCACATCTGCCTGATGTGTTCCACATGCTTCGCTTGTGTGCTGATATAGCATTTGTTATATGGAACGTGCCTTAGACTGGTTTACAGGAACGTCTCGGCAAAGAAAAAAACATTTCTACTTTTCATTTCTATGCCATGTTTGTCTGATGTTTTACATCTTAGGTTACAAGGCTATATCTATGACTGTCTAGCTGAGAAATCTTACCCAAAAGCTTTTTTCATAAATATATGCCTAAATTAAATACTTGCCTCAAATGTAACTTTTTCATATAGGCAGCTCCTGGTTCAATTCTGAGTTTTCTCCGTGTCCATTTGGGTTTCATCTGGGTTCTCCGGTTTCTTCCCACCTCCCAAAATATGGTGGCGTGTTGATTGCTAAATTGCTCCCAGCAGTAAATCCGTGTGTGGTTCCCTGCAATGGACTGGTGTCCCATCCAGGGTTATTCCCACCTCACAAAGCCAGTGTTTCCGGAATAGGCTCTGAATCCGACCGGATAAAGTGCTTACCGAGGAGGAATGAAAGAATTTACCAATTCAGGTTCAAAGTGGAACTATTTCCGGCTTACCAGTACAATTCTTTTCTGCATTATATTCAAAGTGTCCTCCAACACACCAAGTCTGGGTGACACACGGTGCTTAAGATCAAAGTATGGTTTGAGGCGGATACAGAAAAAATTTGGGGTCTGATAAATTTCCATTAGGTGATACCTAAGCAAACATCAAGACAGCCAGCATGCCTTGGCTGATTGATCACTTTTGGGATTTGAGGAAATTTGTGTGAATTCGATTTTTTTTATACTTAAAGTAGCTTTTGGCTAGATTTGCTGAACTGGAATGAACGTAGTAGGTCTAATATGCTCCATTTCTGTATTTTCAATAAATCATGAACACTGATCGCTAAATTTAAGGTCAGATCTGTCTAACTAAAGCGGATCCCCTATTAGGATGAAAGGCTAGCTTTTCCTCAGAATGCATTAGTGATAATTAAGAGAGAACTGTCGCACAAGGGTATCATTTCATCGTTTCGGTTTTCATGTTTTCAAATCGCGAATTCCTCCTTTGTAACCAATCACACTGTATCTTCTGGGACTTGACAGAGCGATGATGTATTATAGGAGTATTTCACTTATTTCAGCAATTTATCAAGCTTTTGTATGCACAATGAGATCAAATGAAGGTCGCGTGAGAGAAAGCCATCACTCCTTTAATCTGGAAGTTAGATATGGTATATATTGCTGACACAGAGAAAGGCTTTTTCCTGTTTTTGAGAGCTGGTTTAATTGGAAACACAACACATGAGAGAGAGAATGAAAAAAGACAGAGGACGCGGAGCGATTATATATAAGTTTTAAATGGCTTTGAATCCAATGAGAGCTTCACTGTTCCTCTTTTGATGGCCCAAAATCACCTAATGACACTAAAACACACACACAAAACAAGTACCTGTAGAACAGCAGAGCTGACTGGCTTTCTGGAGCAAAGGAAATTCCTTGGTTGGGGTATAAAGGGCCTGTGGCTTTTTAATTGTCAGCCCAAAAACTGCTGATCCTTTCCTTCAAGTCTAGCACCGTGTTTTCCTGTGAGATTTTGCCACCATTGTGCTGGTTTTATGGAGCCAGTTTATTCCTGCGATAAATTGTTTTGTGGAGATGCGGTGGAGACGGTGCATTCCTGGGGCTGAGCATGTAGGCGCGATGTTTTCAGGTCATAGCCTTATGAGAATGTGTAACATGTTTACAGAGTCGCAGTCCTTTGATTTCACTAGAGTTGGTTAAAGCGTCCGGATGATGATGACAGCTGTGCGGATCTTCTGTCTCAGCTCACCGCTTTTCCCTAAGCGTTATTTGTGCTATTGCATTACAAAATGATTGATGGTTATTCCTAATCCTTTCTGTTTACTGCCCAGACATGAGAAGACACGTCTGAGCAGAAAGGCCATCAGTTTAATTCACTCTTGTCTCTGTCTCTGGGTCAGAGCAGTTAACCTGCCACTCTGTAAATCACAGGCCTGGTGGTTTGCAATAGATCTAATATCTCTGCCTCATAAATCCAGAGACCTTGGTTGCAATCTGATGTCTGGTTCACACCAGGAGGGCTGAAAATCTGTGTGTGTGTGTGTATGACTGATGTGAGGTTTGGTGTCCAGCCCTCCAATTTGAGGATATAGATCACATCTTATATTGCATCATATGAAAAAACATTGCCAAATGCTGTTTCTTCATTTCTCCTACATCCTCACCACTAGAATGGTGTACAGAGTTAGGACATAAAACCCAGGCAATGTGTTCTTCCTGTACAGGACTAGAGAAGCAGATCTTTTTGCCCAAATTGGTACATCTAAAAATGTCTAAAATTAAAGCTCCTCCACCTAGATGGCTAAAAACTACTGCTGTTGTCTGGCACACAGTCAGGCTGCGATCCTGTGAGAAGAGAAGATTGTTGGCAGCGTGACGGAGATGAGATGCGTGTTTCTCACCCCGACTATAAGGGAGATGCCACTACTGTACGCCGTGCAGACAGAGAGCTAGAGACCATAATTCTGCTTGTCTGGAACCAGGAACCAGAGACATCAGAAACCTGGGGAAGGCTTCATTTTAGCACCACCACGATATTTAGCAATTCATGTAATTTTTATCCTGGTCAGGGATGCAAGCCTATCCCGGAAACACTGGGCGTGAAGTGGGAATACACAATAGATGAGATGTCAGGGAGGCAATTTAGCCAGTCCACCTACCATTATATTTTTATATAAATGAATAAGGTGTGAGGAAACCAGAGATCCCAGAGGGAACCCGTGTGGACATGAGGAGAACATACGAAACACCATTCAGACAGTAACCAGAGCTCAGTACTGACCCAGGGATCATTGAGCTGTGAAGCGATAATGTTAACGCTTGCCCAGCTGATTTACATACAATACCTAAACAGAAAAAAATGTACTATTTGGTCTTATTCATATGTCATATGTCATGTAGGATTAACTGCAATTCCCATTTTTCAAGTTTTGAGCTTTCTGATAAACCAGCCCCTGATTTATTAAATGGCTTTGAGTAGATACAAGCAAAAAAAACCCATTAATTAAAACATGTAACTCTGTTTGTCATCTAGGGCATAATAATAATCTGTGATTATGACTTTATACTGTAAAACGTATTTGGTGGTAAAATATGCTCTCAGACAGATCAAATGAATAACTGTTGTTTTAACTCCCCTTCTTATGTTGTGGTTGTGGAAATGTTAACGCGCCATGTTAGCAAAAAAGGGCGTGAAAGATTCCCAGCAGTTAATTATTACATAGACTCTTTTTTTTGTTAAATAAGGGTTTGCGCTTTATCATTGTTACGTGGAACAGAATCTGAACAGAAACAGTATCTGTCTCATCCCCACTCTAGTTTTTGTTTCCCATAATCATTAATGCCCTTCAGGAGTGTTGCTCAACCCCTCGCTTCATATTTCTCACGCTGACTCAAACAGACCTTCATTTATGCCATCAAGTGTGTAGGCGCTTCCATCCCCAGATGAGAGATGTAAGATGAGCCCGGATCATGGCTGGGATCAGTGCTCGATCTCCGTTTATTTACTGTCTGCGGCGGTGGAGGGACCTGGTTGCATAACAGCAGCTCTTACTCACCCGCACAGTCGTCATCTTCGCACCAACAGGAAGACTCCCACAATCCAAGCTGGTGTTGCTTTACGACAGCTTGCTGTGCAGTTCGGATGGGCGCAAATCAATATTGAATTTCACGGGAATTTGTGCGCTCACGAAATAAGAAAACATCTTCGAATTCTGCATTTCAAAGAGGCCAATACTAATATCACAGGCCTCTTTAACGGTCTGCCGTCTAAGGGTCAGGGTTTCTCACAGTAAACATTCAGAAGGACGTTGGCATAAATTTTAGTCAAGGTGTGACCTTGAACTCAGACCTTTGCGACCTTTCTAGGTTTGGAATTCTCATTTTGTTGCCACAGGGAGGCCTGAGGTTTTGTTTTTGTAGCCTTTTCTATGTTTTGTTCAC
The DNA here is from genome assembly GCA_030068235.1 of Notoglanidium macrostoma. NCBI lineage: Eukaryota > Metazoa > Chordata > Actinopteri > Siluriformes > Auchenoglanididae > Notoglanidium > Notoglanidium macrostoma. The sequence goes on along the minus strand of JAQQZR010000016.1, from coordinate 13,157,060 downwards.
ATGTGCTTGAGGTGCTGGAGTTGCGCTTGTATGGCACACGTTGTAAACTCCGGCAGTGCAAGGTCATTTTTCAGTTTTATGAAGCAATTTCCAGAACCAAATAAAACCAAACATTGACTGAAACAGTGAAGCGGGAGCCGACTGTTTGTCATTTAAGTCTTTAACCTTGCTCTAGAGCCTTTCGAGACAGATTGTCTGTTTTGGAGTCCAGTTGGAGGCTTTTATGAGCCTTGTTCTCTTTGTGAACGTGCAACTGAACACGCAAGTTAAACTCGATTTTGTTTGTCATAAATGTATCTTGTTTGGTTTCTTTCTGAGAAAAAAAACCCTTGGATTTAGGTTTGGATTTAGCGCATGCAACATCTTGGCGCAATTAATGATCTTCCAGTTCCAGGTCTCCTCTGTTCTGCTCCTGCTCAGTTTTTATGTCCCTATTTATCTCTTCATCTCTCTTTCTTTGTCTCTTTCTTTTTTTTCTGGAGGTGCTGTAAAGGTACCTCAGTACGCAGCTTCTTTGTAACTGTGATGCATAAGCAGCCGGATGCTGCTGCGTATTAATGCCCGGCACTACATCAAGGAGCCTTGGTGCTCTCTCTAAAAGCTTTAGGCTTCGAGCTACAATGAAACTTGCACTTTCTTTCTTTTGCTTTCAATCTCTCTCTTCTCTCAATCATCACTATCTTAATTGCAGCTTCACAGAGTACTAGATGTGGTTCATTGGATCTCCTCTTCAACAGATTTCTCTATTTTTCCAATAATGAGAGACATAAAGAGATGACATATGGATTATGACAGAGAGAGAGAGAGATGGAAGAAGCGTGCAAAATGTATGCTGAGATGCAGAGGAGGGTGTGAAAATGAATGAAAGTGAGCAAATGTTGGCGAACGCAGATTAAAGAGCCTGAAATGGCACCGGAAACCCAGTCCACTTTGTTGTCTGACGTAATCGCACAGCAGTAGGGAGCTCTTAACGACTCACATCCACATCCACTGGCTAATTAAATGAAACAGAGAGCAACCAGCTTCAGATCGCCTGGGCGTAATGGATGGTTTAGTGGTTGTTTTGGGATTTAGTGGAAGGGAAAATGCTGAGTTTAGTCTAGGATTATTAACGAATGGAATGGAAACGGTTACGATGTAGTGTAATAATGCTAATGATTAACATTTCAGCTTTATTTATATTATATTTCTATGTCTGTCACATTTTCCTGTTTGTTATTCCTGGAGAAAAGAATGGTAGATTATTATTATTATATTATATTATGTCAACTGCCAAACAGATCCACATATGCAAAGATGAAGTGTTTTGCATCGCGTTTTTTCTCATATCTGTATCATTTATTTATGAGCAAGCTTTGCATATGTCAAAAATTCCTCCTCTCAGTATGCAGTGCAGCTCCATATGGTGTTTGCGCTGCTCCTACATGTGCTTTTGTTTGTTTTGCTGTGGGCCTTTGTTTCGGTTCTAGTCCATTCTATGCCATTCTCCTGTCACTGGTTGTTACCCTATTGTGTTCACCTGTTCTGTGTGTAGTTTTGTTATCTCATGTCATACGGTCATACTGAGAATTTCAAGCATTACATCCAAGACTTTTCTAGTTCTAATTTGGTGGGAATTATTTCCTGGTTTTGACCGAGGAATCATTCTTTTCATTCACGGATCATTCTAGCTTGTTTCTATCTTCTGACCCCAGCCTGCATCTCTGACAAAAATCGAAGGATTGAAAACATCGAGCTTTCATGCTTGCATCCTGCCTTCCCCCACTTATGTGTCCCTTAAGCGCCTTCATTTTTGGTCCAGCACAGATAATTGTCTGGTTCTTTCTCCATTTCCCCATAATGAGACGTTATTTTAGACAAAAGCCCCAGACACTGTGCTTTCCAGCACCTGTTTCCCTTTTACTCCATACAGCCACTTCACTGCAGGAACATTAGCTTAGAGAGTGATACAAAGCTGAAAAGAGGAAATGAGGGAGATGGGGGTTTGAATAAGAGTAAGGAGGCGTGTCATGGTTAGTGCTTTGTTGGCTTTGCAACTTTGCCATCTAGTGGTCATATGTGGTGATATACTGTGGAGATCTGCTGTATACTGTATCCTAAGAACGGGGAGCCTCTGAGCTCACAATTTCACACCCTAATTGTTATCCCCTGGGTCAGGTAAGTTGGGAACATGAGAATACTGGGATTTAAGATAATGGTCCCAGAGATCTGGTTTTGCTCCAGAGTCATTTATGACACAAATGCTTATCATTTCTACTAAATGATACCAAGAACTGTTACCTTGTTCAAAGGTTAAAATTCAACAGCAGTCTGATATATATATGCATATTTTCCTTTGTCTCCTGTAGATCCTCTTTGACCAGGCCCAGAGGTCCATTAAACAGCAACTGCACACTTTTGTCAAGGAGTAAGTATTTTGGAGTTGGTTTTTTTTTAGAATCCCCTACCATATTTCCATAATCACTCATTCCTTTTCTCTAATGATTCTTGCTTTGCGCCATGCAGGGACGTGCGCAAGTTTAAGGAGACCAAGAAGCAATTTGACAAGGTGCGGGAAGACATGGAGATAGCGCAGGTGAAAAACGCTCAGGCTCCGCGCAACAAGCCGCATGAGGTGGAAGAAGCCAGCAGCGCACTTATCGTGACTCGCAAGTGTTTCCGACAACTCGCCCTCGACTATGTGCTACAGGTGACTAACCATCCAAATGCAAAAATAAGAACAACAAAAAAAAAGTAGATCGGGTGGCACGGTGGTGCGGTGGTTAGCACTGTCGCCTCGCAGCAAGAAGGTCCTGGGTTCGATCTCCGGGTCACCCAGGGTGCCTTTCTGTGTGGAGTTTGCATGTTCTCCCCGTG
>JAQQZR010000016.1:13139685-13153774 GCA_030068235.1 Notoglanidium macrostoma | reverse complement strand
GATGCTGGGATTGGCTCCAGCTTCCCCGCCACCCAGACGGATAAAGCGCTATAGATAATGGATGGATGGATGGAAAAAGTAGATCCAGTATTAAAAATGATAGTCTGACTTTAGATAAGCTATAAAAATAAGGTTTGTATGTGTATAGGTCTAATATAGTAAAAAAGACCTTTTCACTGGAGCCTTGCTTATTATAATGTAAGGATCAGGACTTGGGAGATGGTTGAGGATCCATGTTTAAATCGTATTATTATTAACAAAGCCAAAACACTATCATAACGGTAGCTAGCTATGGTCAAGGGTTACGAAGGGCAAATCGAAAAAGTATTCGGTACTCAAGGCAAGGGTGAAATCACAGTACAAATGGTTCAGACCATGACTAGGATTGGCAAGACTTCACAAACCATGTGTTTTCTTTGCATACTCTATTTAGCAGAAAATAACATGGAAGTAATAGTATGGTCTAACACTTACGATGGCTAGTCTTCCTTGGTAACAGTGAACAGACATACGTAAACATAATATTCCTGCCCTGTTCAAAAATAGTGTCTCCTAACCAGGAAACATTTTAGTCTATTTAGAACATTGTACTCATTTTCACTTGAATATGCTTGATAGCACTATCATATCACAAGATATGAGTGACATGAGTGATCTGTGGCTGAATTGACTTAAAAAAAAAAGCACCCACATTTTTCGCAACAAGCTCAGTGACTCAGCTCTAATCGGTGACTCATGTGCAGGATGAGCAGAACTCATTTAAAGCATATCTTGGTAAATTTATCTTAAAGGAATACTCCCGTGTTCTTTAACTTAATCTCTATCTCGGGCATCTGTAGTGCATGCAGGATTACAGCAGACAAGAACTGATAAAAGAACAAAAAACCTATTATCTATTGTAATGGAAGTCTAAGGGCAGTTGTTGTGGCAATAACTAAATGTTAAAAATATATGACTGTATAACACAAATTCAAAACTACAACCATTTAATATTAAAATACCGGGACATACATGGGAGAAAGTCTCTCAAGTCAAACGTTGTCTTTCATTTTCATTTTCAAAAATACAGTAAAAATAACTAAGTTCAATTTTTATGGTTCTGTCGAAAAATATATACAGACTTACAGCTTCAGCTTTGAAGATTTAGCTGTAAATCCGTATGGAATTTATGAAAGCATTTTACATTCATTTGAATTGCCCTTAGACTTCCTTTATAAGTTAGCTTTAGTAAACAAGTTCTCTGTTCTGCTGTGTTCACAGTACAGGAGAAATGTTGACATTATTGCTCAGAGTAATCAAACATACAGCACAGATGTGTTAAATACGCAAAATAAATTTTTGGATTGAGTTTAATATAAATGAATTTAAAAATGAATATGAATAAATACGAAGTTTTTTAATAGGCTGCCAGAGGTGTAATTGTGGTAACGCAGTAGTCTGCAGTATTCCTAAGCTCCACTGAGTGGCGCAGTAGTATCTGTAAATTATGTTCTGCTCAGGTTAGTCTTTGCATGGTCTTACCTAAACTCATTTTCTCCATAGATCAACGTTTTACAGGCCAAAAAGAAGTTTGAAATCTTAGACTCGGTGAGTGATTTCCATTTTTTTTTGTATGCTTTACCTGCTTAGCCCAGCAGGATATAAATAATAAATATAAATACAGCAATGTGAGTGAGTACATTGCAGCTAAGGACACAAGTGCTGTATCTGTGTTTCACAGTTTCAGCACCAGTGATGGAATACGGCCCTGTCTCTTTCTCTGATCCTTCCTTCCTTCACTTTCATAGATGCTGTCCTTCATGCATGCACAATACACGCTGTTCCAGCAGGGATACAATCTCCTGGATGAGCTCGACCCGTACATGAAAAAGCTTGCTGCTGAGGTGAGGTGCTGCTTCATCATGTGGTCCACATGAGCTACACACCAACACAGGCCTAATGAGATAAAAGAAGGAGTAATCTGTTCCCTGGCAGTTCTTCAGACCGTATGGGGTGGATTATACAGTGCTTAGTAAGAGTAGATCTGATAATCCAATACTACGAAGTGCTGTAGATGCTGATACTATTGTTCATGAACGGAATATTTAGAATTCAGCTTTATACAAGGTATATACGTAATGCATCATTATGTCAACAACAGCGTTTGGTCAATTTTTTCCTGTTGTCGTCCACCGGCCAAGTCACTTCCTCAAGTCCAAGCCGATTCAAAGACTTCTAAAGCCCCTGTATTTATATAAATGTATGTATGAGCTCTGGTGGTATGATGTATGAGGTGTTTACTCATGTGCTGTGTTTGTCCTCATGGCTGCAGCTGGATCAGCTGGTGATCGACTCGGCCATGGAGAAGAGAGTGATGGAGCACCAGCATGCCGTCATTCAGCAGCGGGTGAGCGCAAGTCATGCGTCCTCTCATTTCAGCCAGTGTCCATCAGAAATACATGTCTGTATCATAAATAAATCGGATATGATTGGACTCAGTGAACATGTGATAAACATTGTGAGCGCTTTTTGCTTCTTGCTTTTAGTATCAATAATTTGGAAATTCTGGGGGATCCTTGGGGGAAGACCCAATTCAGACAACATGAGATAATGTTTTTCACTGACAATTTTTATGAAGTTATGACAAAATACATAGAATGAGAAACTGCCCGCATGACTAACTTCAGATGTATAGATGTCCTTTTTAGCGTCCATGTGACTGCAGTATTTCTTTTTAAAGGTCTTTATGTAGACTTTTTTCGACATAAGAATAAAGTAGATCAACATAAGAATAAAGCAGGTCCCTGAACAGCCTAGGGACTTTGGACCTAATCACACATACACAAACACATGCCCACACTATTTGCCACCCAGGCACTGACCATCTGTTAGCACGTTGCTAGCCAACTGGGCATCGGTATACCAAGCCAGCCAAGTTAGTTCCTGAATTTGTATTCGTAAATTTCCCATCATTGTATTTTAATCCAGAATGGATTCATTTATACTTTCAATCCGTATCCGTAAACTGTCCCAAAAGTTCTCACGTCCCTGAATCGTATTATATTTCTAGATCACGGATTCCTCTGAAATAGCTCATTGATGGAACCATAGTGACGCTGCGTGTTTAAAGGGGCTGTTTGTAATTTTGGAGTCCTCTTCCATCAGTGCAGTTGATCAAACCTTCCCCAGCTCATATGTGCCAGGGAAAAGTGCAGCTCATTTCCAGGCCAGAAAAATATGAACAGAAGTCTGAAATGAAGAAACTAGTCAGAATATATTGTATGGCAATAATGTGAATCACAGTTTTCAACGGTATATTTTTTGTATTATAATATAATATTATAGGTCAAGACCACTTTTAACTGTACCTTTAAAGGAACGGTTCAACATTTTCCAGCTTCTGCTCTTTAAAAATGGTAGCTTCAGGATATAATATTATAGAATAATTCATATTGAATATTTAATTAATAATTAATGTTAAAAAAAAAGGGTAAGTAAGTAAAGACTTACTGATTAATAGCTTCTCCTTATGGCTTTTATATGTTTTATATATATATATAAATATATATATGTACTATTCTGTTTAATCAAAAACCATTAACTTAGGCATCAAAGCACGAATTATATTTCATGTGTACATATAAATTGTTTGAAATTTTGTTGCATTTTTGTTAAATAATGTCCCTCTGTCTTCTCTCTACATGATTTCCTCCTCCATCCTGCCTCCATAGACTTTGCTGCAGGTGAGTGACTTTCCACCTTTTTTAATACCCTAACTGATTTCTAATCACATAATTAAAATGTTTGTACAGTATTGTGTATTTATGTAGAGATTATACTGAGGCTTATGTGTCACATTGGTATCCAAAACCTGCAATATGTGACTGAAAGGCTTATTTATTCGAAATATCTGTGATTCATTCTCAGTTCATAAAATATTGATTGACACAGTGTGTGTGTGTGTGTGTGTGTGATTGTGTGGGTGTATTTGGCTTTGAGTGTGGGAAATGGGAAGATACACAGAGACAGCCCAGTAACACATGGGCCATGAATGTATTCATCCTGAATGGTTAAAAGTGAATACGCACAGGAGGTGGCATGTGCTTTAGAATAACTTTTACGATGTCGTCTGCCTTTTAGTTGATTCCTAGTGACTGAGCAGTAACAGTGACCCCGGCCTTTGTCTGTATACGCGCACAAAAAGCATACATATGCGCATTTGTGTTTACATAAACACACGCATAAAGCTTAATTGCATAAAGCTGCCGTAACCTACTAGATGTGCTTCAGGAGATAGCAGGAAGTCTCTTCATAAATGTTCCTCATGACTGTAGTTCAGTTTTGATGCTTCCATTTGTACCAATGCAATTGGTGGCAGTCTTTTAAAATTATAATAATAAAGTCCACAAACTCACATCGTCATTCATTTTTTATTGCGATGAGTTGATGGCAACCCAGTGAGAAAATCTGCAGATTTTAAAGAGAAACTTGTGATTTCACCGTTCTTGTACAGCATAATGGTGGTGTGACTTGCCCAGTGCTCTGCGGTTAGGTAAGGGAGCACCAGGTGCATTCAGGATTAGAGTTAGAGTTAGAGTCGAGGCCAGCGTCACTAATTGGAGCAGATGGCCTTGGCGCAGAGCTAATCGAGCCAGAGAAATTAAGGTGGCGTGCCAAAAAAACATCACTGTTAAATTAGTGCCACCAACTGTCCCACACATGTGCAGTCCAATTCAAGCCTGGCCGTGTATACACACATGTGGAGACGGACAGTGGAGTCGTCCCCCAGGCTAGGTCTGCATCACTGAGAATAAGACTTACAGGTGAAATGAGCCATCTGCGTATACACAAGGGAGGGGGGTTTAGAGGAGGTTTGGTGCTGACTTTGACAAAATGGTCACCGAATTTGGCATTCAGATGCCTTTTTAATCCTCAGTGCCATCCAGAATGTTGGAAGGATGACCAGACAAGGGCAGAATGATTAATCTAAGGATGTGAAGTGATCCTAGAGAGAATGGAGAGTCACATAGATAAACCCACAATAGCCTAATATGCTTAGAACAGACTAGTGTTTTGGTCACCAAGGGCATTTTCAATTGCACATTCAAAACCAAGAACCGGCCCAAACAGGAGTCAGGCAATTTAGCGTTATGGTTCATTTCCAGCCACAAGGTTCACCGAAACAGTGAGTGCATCATCGTTTCAGTGCACAACCTACGCTATTGGTGTTGGTTTAATCAGTTGTTGGTTCGATATTTTGACTGCAACAAAGTAATTAAAGAAAACACTTCTTTAAATTATCCCTAATCATAACTAGCTGAATAATCTTGCCATGGTGAAAATTACTGTAATTTTCAACCAAAATAAAATCAGAATATTATTAACAAACCCAGAACCTTCACTAAGTTAACAGCCTTTTTATCACTTGATAAAAATATAAATATTACTTATTAATACTTTTTGTATTTGTTCAAAATTGTGCTAGTTTGATTTTGAAATTAATCTTATATGAGCAAAAATTTGGGACAATGTTGCTTTTGATTTCACAAACAGCAAACCAGGATACTCCATATTCTTTTTTAAATCATTCTTTTGTATTCATGTATATGGTGTTGCATATTATTTGAACATTATCAGCTGCAAATAGTGGTTCTAGATCAAGCACTAGGTGCCATTACTTTCTATTTGGAAACAATAATGAGCAGGTACTAAAAGCAACAACTGACACCTTTAGTACTGGATTAGAAAAAGAATAAAAGTCCTGCAACTATGTATTATGTTGGTGCTTTATGTAGCTTCAGTGGCTTGATCTCTCTGCCTGGAGATTGACACCTCTGCCCCGCCCCCTTCCAACCTTCCACTGTCATGGAGCGGCTGCCATGAGTCCAGGGCTCTTTTATAAAGAAAGTGTGGAGGGATCATGACCTTTATTGACCTCGTGACCCCACACAGCTTGATGTTCACTTTGAGTGTCCCTAACCCCATACCATATTTAGTAGACTAAGAGCTCTTTAGAGACAATCACCCATATCAGACATGGATAAATGAGCTTGCCTGTTGACAAAATGTCTTTTAGATGCCTTGTTGGCTTTTTAGCTTTAGCACGTCAAGTATCTCTTCACCAACACAAGAAGCTTGAAGCAAAATCTCAATTGCAGCTGATGATCGGACAAGAAAATGTACCATGAAATGAATAGCTTTACCTCTGATCGCACATGTTCATACTCTTTTAACGTCTTCACACCGTTTTCTCTTCCTGAGATCAGCACTGAGAGGGCGGTCTCTCTGATTTATTCAAATGATTTATCAGATTCCTGTGCAGCCTTTTCAATTCCATCCCTCTCTCTTTCTCACTTTCTTCTGTCTCCGGTGGCAGAGTTACGATCTCCCCGGCTGTCTTATCACCTCTCTCCTGTTCCTGCCCGACGTTACATCTGCCACTCCACACATACGGACATAAACACCCATCCGTGCAGTATAATGCACACGCTGGTCTTCTGTGAAGCTAACTTCATTGTGACACCCCTGGGACTCCCTTTATATCATTCTCCAACAGAGTTATGGCATGTTCAGCAGGGTCTGGCAGCTGTGTGTGAACATGTGTGAACGGGTGCTGTGCAACTATGCCTGAAAAAAAACAAACAATGTTGAAGTCAAAGACTTAGGAACAAATCCCTACATTTTCATATTTCTATTAGGGATATAATCGAATATGAGTACGTTATTTGGATAAAGCAGATACACTATTTGTTTTGAACAGGACTGAATGTGTTTTAATTGGACAGATATGAATAGGAGACACACTATTCACATCTTCTTCTTGTTTTAAAGCTTCACGTTGACACATGGATGTGTTTGTGCACCATTCCCACCCCAACGACATCTCAGAAAACTAGCCCAAACGTTCAGGCATTACACAAGAGATACATATTTTCCTTTTTTTTCCTTAGTATTGGTGTGATTTGGATTGGATTGATTCTGCTTGTCAATTCCGAAATAGTAAAAAAAAAAAAAAGAGGTCAAATGTTTAGATAGAAATATCCTTATCCATTTAAGCGTTAACTGAACATTCGCACTGTTGTGATGTCAGCCATGTATGCTGGCTCGTATAAACAAATGGACAAACTGTTGACGTGGTCACGTACACAGGTCCTAGCAGATACGTCCCTGCCGATATGTAACCTTAGTCTGCAGTAATAATGGGTTATCACATTTAGGAACTGACAAGCAAAACCGAAATTTTATTTCTTTACAGGTACCTGATACTTGGCATTTGGTTCTAATTTGGAAGCGAGATTCGGTTCCCAATCCTGTCCGTGCATAGAGCGGCATTGTGTTACACTCCTCATGTACTGTGCTGAATAGCTATAAGGATGCAGGTGTTGTAGACAGAGGCACTACTTTTAAGCATTTTAATTGATTGACTGATAGCTTAGTTCAGGCAGCATGTTGAGGTCCACATGGGAACGTGCCTGTGAGTGTATCAGTGCTGGAAGGCATGTAGGGAGGGCTTGTGAGGGGCAATAATGTTTGCTTGATTAAGCAGGAATTGTTTTGTGGACTGCCAGACAGATGGACGCAGGCTACTCCAAAACCAAGTGCCTCCCCCCACCAAGGTCCTTTAAACTCCGTTTAAGTGCGAGCCTTGCCGCAGGCCGGGGGCGGAACTCTGAGCAAGAAGGCACTCGTAAATCCGCAGAGCAAGCGGTGGCTCTGCTCGTGGCTGTGAAATAATGCCTATGGTCAGGTCAGGGGCTGCTTGCGCAGAAGTAGACAGCTGTATGCTAATCATGTGGACACTGAGCTCCAGAACGCGCCAGAGGAGCTGCACTGGAGCAGGTGGCAGCTAAGACGAAGTGCTGCACATGTCGTCAGTCGCTTTGAAGCCACACTGCTGGAAGGTTGACGTGTATGTTCCTCAATGGAAAGGAGATTACGGTAGTTCATCAGCTATATGTTGCAGAGGTACTCAAGATCAGGCAACTTATCCGATTTCCCGATGCTGCTGGGGAAACTTTTTGTAAAGATGAAGATATTTGGAAAGTTGTGGAGGTTCGATTATAGTTTGGTGAGTTCAGGAGTTTACTCACTCTTTCTCTTTCTCGCTGTTTTTTTTTTTTAAATAATAACAGCTACAGCTGAGTGCATATCTTTAAGCCAAAAATAAAGAAGAATTTAACACAGATATTCCTTCATTGTCACAAGTTAGAAACCTGGTCAGTTAAGATATTAACAGCAACAAATCTCTCTTAATAGTGATGATAGACATATTTCTAAATAACTTGAAAGGCCATCCTATGCTCTTTTGAAGCATCGCCGTTCACTCTCATATCCTCTGAGCGTCTTTATTAGTCGGTAAAAATTGCTTAGCGATTATATTGGGTTTTGTTATGCCGTACATGAAGAGGTTCCAGATTGCCAGTGTTGATCACTGTACATGATGCCCTATTATTTTGTTAGCTAGTGTTAATATTGCCATCTTCGCATATTGTACATTGAAAATGTTGTGATGTGATGCTTAAGAGTTTCATGTCATTGTTGACTCATTGTGGACTTTTGTCTGTCTTTGAGTAAAAAGATCGTTAATCGGGTCACTGTGACTCACTACTGTATCATAAATCATAAATGCGCATTTTTATTCTGTAACTCGCAGGACTTCACCTGTGATGATTCCAAGGTGGAATTTAACGTGGACGCCCCGAACGGGATTGTGATGGAGGGCTATCTGTTCAAGCGATCTACAAATGCTTTCAAAACATGGAATAGGTACGGGGAAGTAATATCAGATCTCAAAGCTTTCATACTGTAGCTCCAATATTAAAAGAAAAAAATGCATTAATAAAAGAATTTCTATGCCGTTCTATTCAGGCGATGGTTCTCAATACAAAACAGCCAGCTTGTTTATCAGAAGAGGCTTAAGGTAATGTCGGTTACAATTTCATAATTATGTACACATTTTAATGTAATGTATCTGAAAAGGTAAAAGTCCTGTAAGACTATTAATGAGGTATTTTCATACTGAAAGGATTTTTTCAGGTGTTTTATGCTAACAAGGTGACAGTTTCCTGTGAGGTGTATGCCTGCATTCTTAACCATTTTTATCACAGGATGCTCCTACAGTCGTTGTGGAGGACTTGAGGCTTTGTTCCGTCAAACCTTGTGAGGACATAGAACGGAGGTTCTGTTTTGAAGTGGTGTCACCTACCAAGTATGTATCTTTAGACTGTTGGTCAGCATTTTCTGACATATGCCTGAATACAGTACTGTGCAAAAGCTGCGCTTATTTTAGGTAAACATTTCGTTGTGGATATTTAGTTGATGAATTCGGCACCATTGCGTCAGTACAAAACCATTTTCGAGTTCCGAACATTACTTTTCCAAATTTGAAAAGTGCTTTCATGTCAGTAAAGAAAGCAAGAGATCACTTTTCAGACATAAATATAATAAGGCTCCTGGGTTTTGCATCTAAAAAGAAGAACCAGGTATCTCAGGCAGAGCTGTGGCAGATTCTCCAAGATGCTCAGTAAAACTTACCAGCTCCTTTCCTTATAAAACTGAAAAAAAATATTAACCAAATATTGACTTTGTTTAGTTTCTTTCAGTTCACTGCACATTTAATTATTTTTGAAGTCATCTTTACTTCATAGTATTTCTTTGCATGAACTGAACTATTGTACAGTATTGTACATGGGCATATCTGGAAGTCCATCAGTGTGCGTGTGTGACTAATAGCCAACATTTTCTGATGTTGCAGAAGCTGCATGTTGCAGGCCGAGTCTGAGAAGCTGCGTCAGGCCTGGATCCAGGCTGTGCAGGCCAGCATCGCCTCAGCCTACAGAGAGATCACAGATAACTACTATATAGAGGTACGTAATCACGCTACTGTCTGTGCTTTTCAGCCTATTCACAACAAGCAGACACAAAAATACTGAATAGTGTTGGAATGCTGGCGTAAATGAAACATTAAACCATTTTTTTCGAGAGCTGCTTTTAAATGATCAGTCTTCCCTGAAGGTTCAAGCCTGATCCATGTTGACAATTTATACAGTAATGTCTTACATTGTCTTACTTTCCATTATACTTCAACCCAGAGGTTCCTCGATTCATTTTTTCTCTGTGATGATTTAGTATACACCACCCAAATGAAACGTAATTTAATCTATATATTTATTATTAATCACTAATGCATGAACTGATTTACTAATCCAATACAAAATGTCAGTTCCAATTGGGATGAGTGCCAATAAACAGGTTAAAATGTTGAAGAAATAATTTAATGGGCTAATATACTTACAGACAGACAGAACTTTTTTGGTTCTGTATACCTGACCTGCGGTGTATAACTCTCTCCTCTCAGCGTTTGGACAGAACGGCATCTCCCTCCACCAGCAGCATCGACTCAACCAGCGAGCCACGGGAGAGGAGTGTGAGGGGGGAGAATATCCTGCAAAGGGTGCAGTCCCTCCCAGGAAATGAAGTGTGCTGTGACTGTGGCCAGGCTGAACCACGCTGGGCCAGCATCAACCTGGGCATCCTGCTGTGCATCGAGTGCTCCGGCATCCACAGGTAACTCCTGGAAGCCTCATAATGTCTTACAGCTTTAAGCACAAATGGAGTAAGGATCATTGTGCAGTAACATGAGGAGTAGTGACACTCGCTACTATAGTAATTATCTTAAGGACATCGATTGTATAGATTATACATTCTGAATTAAATTTTATTGGCAACTATATTTTAATGATCATTTGACTTATTATATTCTGGTTTATATATATATAAAACAAGCCAGTATGTCAGATTTCCTGTCCTAAAACATGCCCCATTATATATTATAAAGAATTCACCTGTTGTTTTATCTCAACGTATTATTGTAATTGAGCTTACCGAGACAAACAGTAGCAAGATATATAGTAATGAATACAGTTGACTCATCCCTTTGACACCACCTCTCCTACCTCAACCGGGCCTCTGTAGATTAGCGGCGCCGCATGGCTAATCAGTTTAAATCTCTGCTGTTTTTTCTAAAGACACTGATGGCAGGAGACGAGACACTGAGACACTGAGAGGCATTCAGTATTAGCAGACACAGACAAAACAGAAACCGTAAAGTGGAAAGAAGGGAACACATTGTCATGAAGTCTTTTAGATAGAATAGAGATACGTACACCTGCACGTAATGGACCTGGCTTTTTGCCAAGTATTCATGATCATTCTTTAGGTTTTTTTTACCCAAAATCTAAATCATAAACTGCAAGCCATGAAAGAAAGTGAAAAATGTTCAGCTATACACTGTTTTATCATGATTTCCTGATTCTCTGTAGGAGTCTGGGTGTGCACTGCTCCAAGGTGCGCTCTTTAACACTGGACTCCTGGGAACCAGAATTAATGAAGGTAATAAAACTCCTGTCAGCTATTCTTATTGCTTTGCAACTTCTGGACTGGGTACTTAACACTTCTCTTCAATTTCCTCTTCTCTGCCTCTCAAAATAGTTAATGTGTGAGCTTGGAAACACGGTGATTAATCACATCTACGAGGGAGCTTGTGAAGAAAGAGGACTAAAAAAACCTGGACCCAACAGCTCGAGGTCAGTTAACACATGGACATCATGTAAAGATGACCTGGTTGTACTGAGGGCTCCTAAAAAGAAAAGGTTTTCACTTTGCTCCCCACAGGCAAGAGAAAGAGGCCTGGATCAAAGCTAAGTATGTGGAAAGGAAGTTCCTAAAGAAAATGTGTGGCTTAGAGATGCTGGTCGAAGGTGGCAGGAAGTCTCATCACTGGCATGTGAAGAAGTGCAGAAGAAACAACAGTGTCATCGGAGTACCCAAAACTCGACACAAATACAGACATGATGGTGGAAGTGTGTCGCCGGCTAACTTATCTGCAGGTACTGCCAAAAAAAAAAAAAAGAAGAAGAAGAAAACATTTTAATGTACAGTTAAGTTAAGATGCCTTTTTATCATATGGCTCAAAATGTGCTTTCTTCTTTATCCCAGTTTATTATATCGATCCTATGACCAATAATTGTTGTGTAAGATTAATGTTTATTTAAGGAATAAAAAACACTTGGAGGCATGCTGTTATAGCAAAATAATCAATGACAGGGTGGTGTGATGTGACCTAGCCCGTAGGAGAGTCACTCTTATCATTCTGAAGTTAATTATTTATTTAAAAATTGAAGTATTTTATTAATTCTACACCACAGCTATTGGCCACCAGTAATTTTAAATTTCTTTATGAATGGCATGTCCTATTTTTTATCTGTTTACAGTTACATTCGATGACGTGGAATGTCTGAGAACCAAGATAGTGCGGTTATTCATCTGACAGTCAGATTTGAGAATTTAACAGTGCTGTCGCATAAATATTTCCAAATAACACAAGAAAAAAACAACCAATCAAACTAAATTGAAGCGAGGCTTTCAGTGGCGCAATAGTTGAAGTATAGCTTATTATTACTGTATGTCTTCATGACGATGAGCAGGCATATTCATTACGAGACATTTAATTGGTGCTTATGTCCTCCTTTCTCTTTATCTACAGCTGCTGCAGCAGCCAAATTCCGCAGAGAATCACTTTTCTGTCCCGATGAACTGGACTCGCTTTTCTCCTACTTTGACACTGGCTCCGGGCCTCGCAGTAAGTCGTCACACCGTTTTAAAACCAAATCTCATCGATGGCCGTTCGGATGCATGGACGGATGAATGGACAATAATGATAATGATGTAAAGTAAGGCACAATGCAGAGTTAGCTTGTCGCTACTGCAAAATAAACCCATACAGTTAGATGTTCAGGAAAGGCAGCAAAAAGCTGAGCAGCAAGTGCAGGGCAACATGAAAGTGACAAGTGAGCAGGAACCAACAGTCAGTTCTGACATAACATACCCATAATTCAAGTTTTCCACAGGTCTGTGTAAACATTACATGGTGTGCTGTTATAGAAAAATAATCAACATCCTACCAAACCGATTTCCATGAAACTTAGTAGCAGGGTGTAGCATAGGCCAAGAACGAGCCTATTAAATTTTGGATTGGATCCGAGTCACTGGCAGCTTCATGAAATTAGTATTTCTTTTCTAACATTGCCAGATACTGCATTTGGCCTTGGAGGAAGTCTGCGCTCAACAATGCCAGACGTCTTCACAAGCAGTAGATGGCAGTAATGGTCAGAAATGACGAAACGTAGCCAATGTAGAAATCTGAAAACTCCATTGGAAATATATCCCAACATATAAAGTGGTTGCAGTTGCAGATTTGCATATCATAGAATAGTCGACTATTGTCCTTGGTGGAGATATGCGCTCTCTGAGTGCCCTTCTAGTTATATTTAATATTGTGGACTGTCTTAAAAAAGTTAGTTCCTGTGAACACTCACATCATAGCAGCAACAAACAAATGTTTTCTTACTGGCATCTCTTTTTCTCTCTCAAAGTTAATAAGGCAAATAATGCAAAAAAATAATTCCTTACGGAAAACACTGATATTACACCACATGAACAATACATTTCAACAGCGCTGAGGTATAATTATAGATGATGGATGTGGCGGGACGACTGGACAATAGACAAGAGAAATGATACTAATGTAGATTATTTTAGTGTATACTGTTTTGCATGCTAAATATCCATTGGTTGTGGTATTTTGACCAATATTCTGTCATTTTGATCAAGTTAATGACACAAAACAGCCATCATACGCTCTTAAACTACTAAGCACTGTGGTGCAGTAGATCTCCAGGATTTGATGTTTCATGCATTAGCTGTGTGGTTGAGAAGGCGGTGGAGTGAGTAACGTGTCCGTGGCTTGGCCCTCTTTGGCCCCACAGGTCTCAGCAGTGACAGCGGCCTTGGCGGCAGTACAGATGGCAGCACTGACATCCTGGTGTTTGGCTCGGTGGTGGACAGTGTCACAGAAGAGGGTGAGTAACGAGTCCTAAAAAGTTCACTACATGGCCTACAGTATGTGGACACCTGACGAACATACAGTGGGGCAAAAAAGTATTTAGTCAGCCACCAATTGTGCAAGTTCTCCTACTTAAAAAGATGAGAGAGGCCTGTAATTTTCATCAAAGGTATACCTCAACTATGAGAGACAAAATGAGAAAAAAAA
>JAQQZR010000016.1:13114487-13128316 GCA_030068235.1 Notoglanidium macrostoma | reverse complement strand
ATATATGCACTTATGTAGTTAAACCCATTCTCCTACATCAGGTGAAAAGAGTAAGTTTGGATGCATTTGTTAGTGTCCTCAAGACACCTGTTTGCTTCTGCATTTAGGAAAAATGCCCATGTTTATGCAGCTGTGCTACAAGGTCAGCTTTAGTTTTCATTCCTTTGCAGGAGATCAAGCAGAAGCAGAAAGCTCAGGAAGAGCTCAGTTCACGGCCGCAGGCCTTGCCGCTTCCAGATGTGGTGCCAGATGGAGAGCAGGGTCACTTCGGGCTCCCGGAGATGAACGGGCACGTCCCTGTGGGAGAAGCGGCGGCTCCTCAGCACCTCGCCCTCCAGCAGGCTAACCGCAATCATGGACTCCTTGGCGGAGCGCTTGCAAACCTGTTCGTAATAGTGGGCTTCGCTGCCTTTGCTTACACGGTAAAGTATGTACTTCGGAGCATAACCCAGGAATGAGACAGGACCTTACTGGACTGGGCTGAAAAACACTTTTTGTGGGTATCAAGTCACCAAAGTAAGCCCCCATTCCTTTAAAAACACTGAGATGACAAACCTGATCAACGCTTGTAAGTATCTGAGGAACATCAGGGTGCTTTTGAAAGTATGGTAATGCAGCAGAAGACTTGGCTGTAGGTTCCTACTTGATTTCTGGATTGCTGCACAGACTCGGCACATGACCACTGACCAATCTAAAAAAAAAAAAAAAAAAGAAGACCTTATTGACGGAAAGTTACTCTCAGCCCAGACACCTGAGGCAGTTCTTACTTTTATTATAAGGCTGGAAACCACAGAACAATTTCGAATTAAGGAATTCTTGTGTACACCACACCTTCATTTGCTCCTCATGGGGTTTCTCATCTGTGTAACTCAAGCAGCATTCATCCTTTCCTTTCCACTGTTTTGCATTAATGGTTTTCCCCGTTATTCATTGACAAAACCTTTTTTTTCTGTAAACACCAGACATGACCTCGTTTATGATTTGATAGAAGGTAAAGCGTTACAACAGGGCACAATTTATTCCTCCTTGTTTATCAATTACCATTTATTATTCTGGCTAGTTGGAACCTCCCTTATATGTAATGCTCTAGAAAGATAAATGTGGGAGGTAGAGAACGCTATGAATAAATGACATTAAATCAGATATTTACTTAGTCGTGTTTAATCTTTTACTCATATTGTCGTGTAAGGCAAGAGTCAGTGGTGGCTATTATCCCTTTGCACTTTGTGAAAGTGGTTTAATAAAGATTGCTGTCATGATTAGATTAAAATATGTCCCATCTTTATTCAGAATTAAATATTTTCATTGTTGTTTCAAAAATGTCTATTTCTATTTTTGTGAAGATGGATGCAATAGCATGTATTGATCTTCCCTAATCAGGGTTCCAGAATAACTATTCTTGTGTAATAATATATATTATTCTTTTCTTATGTTAGATGTAATATTGGTAGTCCACCATTACATTTCTTTTGTTTACTGTTATATTACACTTTATTTCTTATACTTCCATAGCAAGATCAACTGCTTTTAGAATATTTTGACTAGATAATTATGCCTATTTAGTATGCACTCCACATGTATATTCATCACTGGTTAAAATCAGAGCAATGTAGTAATTTTATAAAGCCTCTCTCTCAAGGGTATTTTTAAAGACCAGGTAAAGGAAATATTTAAATATAATTAAATCTGTCTTCAAAACAGAGCATTTACGGAACAGTGGTTGAGGTCAAGCACTATTGTTTATTCAACATTACAGAAATCTGGGCTCAATAATGCCAGTAGTAGGAGCTGGACAATGCATTTGTCTAATTACTAAGGAGGAGATACTGTAACTTTTGGACAAAATGCATTAACATGTGCTCTTGTTGTAGTTCTCTCACCCTCTCTCTGTGTTCCAAAAGAAAATATTTATGATCTTGGATGAGAGGCTAAACTGTAATATCTGCCAATAGCTTGACAAAGAAATTGTTTTTTAATGTATTGTACCACAAGGTCCTGTCAATGGAACAATAAGAATATGTGACAAGCTATTACATACACACAGTTAACAGATAGCTAGGCAGCTGCATTAGTGAATTCAAATTTTTGTAGAAGTTGTACTTTGATTACACAGTGCTTGGGTATTCAGTCTACTTTTAGTTTTTCTGCTCCAGAGGCATTTTGGGAGAAAAGGAATATAGAGTAAATAATTCACCTTGTTTGCATTCCTTCCACCCAGCAGCTATATTTCACACGCGCCTTCTCGATCACTGCTGATGATCACCTGACATGATTGTCGCTGAAAGACTCTTTAAACTGTCTTTCAAATTTCGGGAATTAATATAATGAATTTTAGACAATTGTCGTAATTAGGGGTTAAATGAAAGTGCACCTGTGTAAATCTAACATTGAGAGCCGTTGTCTACATTGTCATGAATTGTAACAGCCAGACTGAAGTTTACAGATGAAAACCAGGATAAAGACTTAGCCTTTTGGATGAAGGAGGGGTCTCTGGTAAAAATGAAACAAAAGTCATACTGTTTGACCATAATGAGCAGCGCTATTTATGGGGGGGAAAGGGTGAGGCCTTTATTCCCGAAGAAGACCATCCCAACTGAGAATCATGGTAATAATAGCATCATGTCAATAGGTTGTAGTGTTTTTTCTGGAAAAGGGACTGATGCACTTTGGAAAATTCATCGCTCATGATGAAGGAGGATGTAGAAATACTGAAGCAACACTTCAAGACATCAGCCCGAAAGTTAAAACTTGGCTGCAAATTGGGCTTTCACAGGTCAATGATCCTAAGCATACCTTCAAATCCCAAAGCGTGGAAATTTTCTCATGGAAAATGTGTGGACTGAACCTGAGAATCGTGTCTGAGCAAGGAGGCCGACAAACCTGACGGAGTTACACCAGTTTTGTCAGAAGGAATGGATAAAAAGAAGACCTTGGTTCATGTTGGTTCAAGCAATTAAAATGCAACACCACCGTGTAACCTTTTGACCCACTAAAAATCTAATCTATAGTAACTAAAAGCTGAAATAAATCTGTTTCTTAGCTATTGTTTTGAAAATGCCTCTTATGAAAATAACTGTCTTAACACAGAAAATGTACATGAAATATGGGGAGTTGAGTGTGAATGTCTCGAGCCTAGGTGTGTGTAAACCTTTGGCCTCAGTTGTATTGAGAACAAATAATATGATCTGGATGTCATTAATTAAATTTTATACTGATGTTTGTTTGCTTTTTTATCTTTGAAAGACAGTGGGCTTATCCCTGCTAACACATTTACACCAGCACTCCTGCCTGTAGGCCTTCTTCTACAGTATATTATATAAAAAAGACCACATACACAAATGAAAACTAAGACTATAAACAGACATATTTATGTCACATTCAGAAACTGATTAGTTTTTTTCAGTATTAATATAATTGACACATTATTTACAGCATTTATAGCTGCACATAATGCCAGTATTAAATGACATTAGTTGGACTGTTTTCCTGCTGTTTTTTCAATCAACTGAGTACATCCAGTTTTGCACGTTAGTCACAAGACGGAATGACGGATTGTCCAGATTTCATGCAGAAACGCTGATTCCAGTGAATGACGTTTACCGGGTAATTTCCCATTATAAAGATTGCGTGACATTCTCTCTTGGTTCTAGTAACAACACGCGTGGTTCTCGGGAAGGACTCCTATGCGCATGCGCGGTCCTGCACGAGCGCAGGGCAGGCTGAGCTGTTCGCGCATGCGCAGTTCCGCGGGCAGGAAGCCTGAGTCAAGCAGCTGATAATCGGACTTCTTGCGATGTGCGGGTGAGCTGGGCTGTCGTTTTCCAGTGGCGATTAAAAACACGCTTTTAAAATATTTCACTTCGAGGATTAAAAGTACAGGGCATCGAACTGAATGTCTTTGAGGCTGATGAGTTGATTTGTTTGTGAATGACTGACGTGAGTTTGTTTTCGACTGGTGTCTAGGCTGCTGCTGCGGGCCGGCTCCATGTTGAAAGCTAGCTAGCGAGCTAACAATGAAGGCCTAATCCGACCTCGGGTGGGATTTAAACCTCTCTGGACTGGTCCGAGAAAAGAGGACGAATGAACTCAGGTATGCCAGTCTTCGAGCTAAATAATAGATATTTTGTGGTTCCATCTTTTTCATGGAATTTTCTTCTTTATTTGCTGTTATATATGATGTTTTTGTGAGGCTGCACTGCAGCGTCGTCTGCCTGGTTTGCAGGCTACAAGACGAATTCCGAACCGCTGCCTGTGTTTTATCTATATGCACTATACAGCATATAATATGATGAATACAATGTGTAAGGTGCACTTGGTCTCTATTAGCTGTTGAATTAGCTGTGAGGCAGTGTAACACTGATGTTAGAGCAGTTCTGGGTTGTTGCAGTGTTGTTGGACGTGGATGGGGGCAGATAGTCCAGTTCTGTATAAACGGGTGGAGTCGTTGAGAGGCTACTGTAAACACTAATCGTAAAGTTACACCAAGTGACGTGCCATATAGTTTTGCTTTGCTGAAATGATCCAAGTATATTGCCTTGGATTCAGCGCAGTTGTGTGTGCACGTATGTCCTTAGCCGTGTTTGTGTGTGATGTGAAGAGAACTGTTTTCCTATTCAAGGTCTTTTTCCATGTATAAATATATAGTTGAGAAAATGTATACTAATCCCAGATGATAAGAAAATCAACAGTGCAGTTATGCTGCAAATATTACAATACTGTCCAGCTGACAGTGTTTTAGCATCAGATCATTCCTTGTCTATGGTTATTTTGTTAAACACTTTCCATTATCTTTCATTTGCTTTTTGTTAGATATGTTACTGTTACAGATCAGATATGTATCTGACTGTATAAATATATATATATATATATATTTATATATATATATATATATGCACGTCAATATGCAGAGTAAGGGATTGTAATCTCACGCAAGTTAGCAGAGGAGCTTGATGTGTACACCGAGGTTTTAGCAATGCATTGTGCAAATGCTGATTGGCAGATTAGAGAAGTGTATCGGGTGGCATCGGGGTTAGGACGAACAACAGTCAAACCAGAACACAGAACTAGTGCAAAAACAAAATGGAGTGGTTTGAAGATCTTCTGGTAGACATGGAGTTATAAATTACAGCTTCGAAGCGATACAAAAACAGGAATCAGGTTCATTTTAAGAGGGAAATAAAGTAAATCTGTGGTTAAGATCTGGTAGTTTGCATGAAAAATGGAAGGCATTGCAAGACAAAATATTGCCACAATTGATCAAGTACAGCCCAGGATCCCATTCCTGGTCCTGGAAAACTGACTACCCTGCAGTTTTTAGTGTTTCCCCTGCTCTAACACGCCTGATTCAACTCATAATAAACAACAGGTCGTCCTCAGTTGAAGTGGGTGTGTTAGAGAAGAGGAAAAGACTCGAACCTGCGAAGTGTAGTATTAAAAACAAGTATTGTGCTTTTTCAACCATTCTGCTCCAGTAAAAGAAAACAATACAACCCTTTTCTCTTCGTTCTTCCTTGTCTGCTTTGGTACGTGTTACACTGCCCTCTAGTGTACACAGGCACATTGCATGTGAGCGGTGCAGATTTGTAGATGCATAAATAAAAACGAGCCTCCTCTTGCAGGCATGGCCTCGCAGCTGCAAGTCTTCTCCCCCCCGTCCGTGTCTTCCAGTGCCTTCTGCCGGGTGAAGAAGATGAAGATGGAGAGCTGCGCATGGGACTCGGAAGCCTACGGCTCCTACGGCTTCAACCCGGCTCCTGCTCTCCCCTTCAGCACCTCGGGCCTGGTCTTCCCTCCTGCCTCTCGTTGCCAAGTGGTGGTTCGAGCTGCTGACAGCACCGGCAGCCACGCTCAGGCTCGCCAGGCATCCCACAACGCCCAGGCTTCGGACCTCCACGCCACCCGAGGGCAGAGGTATGGTGTGAAGCGGAAGAACGAGGAGACCGAGAGGTCAGCAGGGGCTGACAGTGGCAGCGGGAGCGTCCAGATCCTCGAGGAGCTGTCAGCGCCCGCCTTCTCCGCCCACACCGCCGCTGTTGGCACCACGGCCCAGTCCATCGCCCACTCTGCACCAACCACCAAGAGCAGCAGCTCAAACTGTGAAGGAGACTACCAACTCGTGCAGCATGAGATCCTCTGCTCTGTGTCTAGCAGTTATGAAGTGCTGGAGTTCCTCGGGCGCGGCACGTTCGGACAGGTGGCCAAGTGTTGGAAAAGGGGCACCAATGAAATTGTGGCGATTAAGATCCTAAAGAACCATCCGTCATACGCACGCCAAGGGCAGATCGAGGTTAGAAATTCATATCTTTTTTTCTCAATTCTCAACAATCTGCTCATTTTAAGATTTTCCTTGCTGTGATAAAAATCAGCTAATCTGCTAATTAACAACACTTACTCATCTGGCAGACGCTCTTATTTAACCAACAAATCCCTGAGCTAAAAGCTGCAGCTTGTTTCTAGACCACCAAAATATAGCAATGAAAAGGTAAAAAGTCTGAAAATTGTGATTCAGAGCATTACGATGCATCAAATTTTACTCCTGTGTTTATCACTCTGCTGCTTTGTGCATTGTTCTGGCCCAGAAATGAGGTCTGAACCCAGATTGAACGAGCGTACTCTTTCATTAATAAGCAACTTAAGGAGCATGTGTTTATTTCATGCCCCAGAAGCCAGTGAATCGCCTCACCCACAGTAAAGGGCTCTAAAATTAGAGTTCGCCTTTCACAATTGACAGGAAATGCACATAAAACACTAACATGTCTGCTACTGACATGGTAAATCATCATTATTATTAAATGTTTCTAATTTCAGTTCCATTGATACTATATCTACAACTGCTAATATAAGATATGCACTTTTGACTGTCGGTATACGTCAGTTTGGTCAATCCTCCCGCCCCTCAGGTGAGCATCCTGAACAGGCTGAGCGCTGAAAACGCAGACGAGTACAACTTTGTGCGCTCTTACGAGTGCTTCCAACACAAAGGGCACACGTGCTTGGTGTTCGAGATGCTGGAACAGAACCTCTATGACTTCCTTAAGCACAGCAAGTTCAGCCCACTGCCTCTGCGCCACATCCGGCCCATCCTACAGCAGGTGGCCACAGCGCTCATGAAGCTCAAGAGCCTGGGCCTGATCCACGCCGACCTCAAACCCGAGAACATCATGCTGGTGGACCCTGTCAGGCAGCCGTACAGGGTGAAGGTGATCGACTTTGGCTCAGCCAGCCACGTCTCCAAGGCCGTGTGCTCGACCTACCTGCAGTCTCGCTACTACAGGTGCGTGTGGATCCAGATGTGTTTTGGCATTTTGTCAGTAATATTGATATCATAGCTTCTGTTAGTGATTCTATAAGGACGTAAATGTCGTTAATAGGAAATACTATTCAGGTTTGTTTTCATTTATTCATTTCCCTTTTTATCTTTGAGTCAACCGAAGTGTTTTATTTTAAAAACACAGTATGACAGAGAACCTATTTGAATGTTAGATCTTATCCTTGATGTGTTTTTTTTTTTTTTTTCTTTTCCTGTCTGTAGAGCACCTGAGATCATCCTTGGCCTGCCCTTCTGTGAAGCCATTGACATGTGGTCGCTGGGTTGCGTGATCGCTGAGCTTTTCCTCGGGTGGCCGCTGTATCCTGGAGCGTCCGAGTATGACCAGGTAAGATGACGATCTCTTTGGCTCAAAATCATATCTTTTATTGCTAAGTGCAGGAATAAAAGATGATTCGTGTTTTCTTGCAGATCCGCTACATTTCTCAGACTCAGGGTTTGCCAGCAGAGTATCTTCTGAGCGCAGGAACAAAGACCAGCCGTTTTTTCCACAGAGGTCCTGACTCCAGCTATCCACTGTGGAGGTTGAAGGTGGGCAAATTTTTCGTTCGTTTATTTGTATTGTATTATCACATTTGACATTGAATGTAAAGCTCATGTCTCCCCCTCCAACAGACCCCAGCAGAGCACGAGGCAGAAATGGGCATTAAGTCAAAAGAAGCACGGAAGTACATCTTCAATTGCCTGGACGACATGATGCAGGTATTTAAAACACCACACAGGCTACTTGATCTGACTTTTTCCACCGAGCTCTCTACTTAAAATTCCTCCTCATGACCTTTGCCCCGATTCCGATCCTGTTCCAGGTCAATTTGTCCTCTCACCTGGAGGGCACAGACATGCTGGCGGAGAAGGCCGACCGGCGGGAGTTCATCGACCTGTTGAAACGGATGCTGCGGCTCGACGCTGATAAAAGAATCACTCCCAGCAAGACCCTGGCGCATCCTTTTGTCACTGTGAGCCATCTGCTGGATTTTCCTCACAGCTCTCAGTAAGGACACGCAGTGCAAGGGCTTGTGGGAGGGACTGCTTGAGCAAAGATTTGAATATGTATTTAATCTGCTGAAGGTTCTAAACACTTTTCCTTGTTTCAGTGTGAAGTCATGCTTTCAGAACATGGAGCTGTGTAAGAGGAGGAACAGCAGTTACGACAATGGGAAAACACTCTTTGCTGCTAATACCGTTCCTGGTGCTGCAGGCAACCTGACTGTGACCTTTAGCAGTCAGCTCAACCAGAACAACCAGGTATGGCTCAACTGCTGAGCTTTAGACTTAAGGTGTGTGAGGGTTTAATTTCAACAATACTGGCCTTTTTTTTTTTTTTTTTTTTTTTTTTTTTTAAGCTTATTTTAGCTTTCACACAACGAGACTTCATCAGTTATTACAATTAGACCTTTTAATGGTCATGAAAAAAATCAGAACGATGACATTAATATTGATGAACTAAATAGAATGGAGTTCTTCTGGTCTGCTAGATGGTGGTAAATGTTGCATCTCCATCTGTGATTTTTCTCTTTATAACTTCATGGAACTGGTTGAAATCGCATAAACCTTGAATTCAATTAACATATATGTGTATTTAATGGATATTATACTACAGCACTGTCGAATTCCTGAATCTGCTTGTTCAGAAGGGGGTGATTACTTTTCTATAACAGCAACTCTGAATGTAGTTTCTGCTGCAAGATAAATCACAGGTTTACATTAATGCTGATGGCCAATCTAATCTCCTGTATGGTAACTAACTAACATTAACATTAAATATAACTGCGTTCCATTCAGTAACCAATTTCCTCTGCTTCGTGTCGGGCCGTGCTACACTGCCCCATTGTTGATTATTTTCTCGTAACAGCACCCCTGTTGTGTTTTTCGGTCTTTTCTTACAAGCTAGACATTGTGTTCTCGAATGCCCAGAATGTCTACGCATTCCTAAGTGAACACTGAGCATGGACCCAAGAACATGCCGAAGCAAATCAGATTTAGAAACAGTAGACCTGCTTTATAAACACAGGTCTTAGATTTGTATTTAATCATCCTGTCAGTGTCGAGATTAGATAACAAGCGATTGAGAGAACTTCAGTCCCCAGGCAGGGTGTGAGTGCAAAGGCTTGTTCTCTTTATACTTTTGCTGGTAAAAGACCTTCAAAACACTCTTCATTGGAATGGGTGTGTATGCCTGTGTGTGTTCTCAGGTTCCCTCAGCCGGAGGAGCAGTGCCTCTCCTAAATTACCAGCCAGCACTTTATCAACAAGCCACCATAAACATCCCGGGTCTGACCCAATCCAGCATCCCCCTTCAGAGCCGCCCAGCTCAGCTGTGCGGCCAAAGCGAGCCGTTCCAGCAGACCCTCATCGTCTGCCCACCCACTACCATACAGGGTAAAAAGCAGCACAGTACAGACTTTTTCTTTACATGTTATTTAAATTGCATGCCACGTCCATAGAATAGTGTACAGCATAGTACACAAAAGGCTGTACATAGCATGTCATGACATGTTTTGTCTTAAAGCTGCAATTTTGTAAAACATTTCTTTCCTCTCTCCCATTAATCAGAGCGCCAATAACCAATCACGGATATCGATTACCTTATGCACTCAGAAGAGATTAAAATGTGCTTTCTTCATACAGTGCAGCACAAGTGGCAGTTTAAACAGATGCAGTGGTTCGCTTCATGTGCCTCAAGAAGCATGTGTTATCCTTCACCCTTGCAGTTTATTTATATTTACCTGTACAATAGAGACAAGTGGGCAGAAATTGACAGGACAACCAAATTGGGAGAAAATGCGGTAAAAGATGTTGATATTCATATAATAGAATCATATAAAAACATTTTACTATCTGTGAGTATTCCCCTGCAAAACATTTAGCTAGGATGGTCATTTCTGGCTTTGGCGTAGCCTTTTCTGGCTCAGAAGTTAGCCCCGTCCCCAAATTGAGCAAGTTTTGTAGCCTTGCCCCTTTTTCTTTACTCAGACTAGACGATCTGTACCGTTCCTGAGAGCATTTGTCCACCAAAGTCAGGTTTGTTTGTCTAGTGTGATGGCTGCGTGCCATGCCTTGGTGCGGTTCACCTGAACCACTTGGAAGACGTGCGATTGGGTGCGGTTTAGTTGGGCTCATGCACAGTGTCACGAACTGTGCCCGAGCCTGGAACTCAAACACCATGAAGTGCACTTTTCAATACATTAGAGAATATCAGGGTTAATAACGGGTCTGGTTCTCATCTTATGGATGAATGTGATTTGTAGTCGACGAATAAACCTGCAAATTCCTCCTGCAGTGTCAGCTGCTCCCGTAAAAATGCGTGCAGCACAATTTACTGAAAATCACTGTGTTGCGTAATTGATAAATCTGTGCAGCACGTAATGATGCACAGTGTGAAACCAGTCTCTTTCATGATAAGCGAGAGCGCTTTTGTTCAACAAGAAAAGTTGCATCGTGATGACGTAAGTGCACTCAGGACCAGAATGTCAAGCTCTGTGTAAGTGCTGGCCGGAGGGAGGGAGACAATTGCTTTCTGGCACAGTAAGGCAATCGAAACTAGTGAGTACGCCTTTAAAGGTGACTCACAGTGTCTGTTTTTAGAAGTTTGGTGGGGATATTCATTTGTGTGTGTTTGATTTTCTTCTTATTTTTTTTTTCTTCTCCTTTGAAGGTCTTTCATCTTCCAGCAAGACCTCCAGCTACCCAGTCAGGATGGAGAACGGTGTTCCTGTGGTCCAGCAGAGCCAGAACACGCAGTCTCTCCAGATTCAGCCAGGCATGCTCACCCAGGTAAGTCTGTGTATGCGCGTCACTGTCCGCCTGCAAAATGACTGATCTTTAAATTGTCTCTGATTTAATCATGAATGGAGGTGGCAGGGAGAGGATGGAGGAGGCCCTGCACATCTTTACAACATCGAAGCCTTGTACTATTGACCCTGAGTGAAAGTTTTATACCTAACCTTCCCTTGCATTTTGGCGAAACCTCATCCACAGGGCTCCTGTACGCCGCTGGTGGTGGCCACATTGCATCCGCAGGTGGCAGGCGTGCCCATGGCCGCTCAGTACCCGTTGCCCCTGGCACTGGGCTGCGGGGCAGGAAGGCCTTCCCTCCTGGAGCAAACAGCCACCGTGCTGGTAAAGAGAGACCCACCCAGGACTCCACCACTAACATGATCATCTTTCATCCCCCTGCCCCCATTCCTTCCCTTACTGTTGGAATCTCTCTTCTCTCGTCTTTACTCTTCTTTCTTCCTTCTACACTGCTGTATAAAGGCAAAATGACCAAAAAAACCAGAATTCTTGTGACCAAGGTTCAAGTTATTTATTTTGCCTTTGTAGGGTGGTACAGATTGTTCTTTGTCCCACCTCTTTTCTGCCCTCCTTATAGTCTCTTTCTTATTTTAAGCTCATCTTCCATGTGTCCCTCTCCTGGATTGTCTCCCCCTCCATTCTCTCTCAGCACAGGTCTGCTCCAGGCATGGGACGCATGTGCTGACTCGCCCGATTTTACTGCTTGCGGCTTCTTGTCATGGTGTCTCCCCCCCTTCCCCCACCTCCTGCTCTTCTTGTCTTCTTTCAGGGGAGGAAGGTCACCTTGTCCACAGCAAACACACACACACAAAAAAAAAAAACGTTCACTTTCTTCCTCATAGCCTATGTTGTTCCACAGGTCTCCTTTTGTCTCCGCCATCAAAGCCACAGCTGTTTTTTTTGTTTACGGCCCGATTGCTCTCTATGCAAAGTCGTCTTTTTGTTTATATTCTTATTCTAATCTGTTTTAACAGCTAGCGCTCCTCCAACAGGTCACTGGGCTTCGACCGCCTGTTTTATTTTTCTCCCCTTCATTCTTCTTTCTTCATTAAACGCTTGTGAAAGGTTGTTGCACGGCGTGCTGGTCTTGGCTTTATGATATGATGAATGTAAGCCTGTGCTTTCGCAAAAAAGCTGTGGGCTGTTTTTTTTTTTTTGTTTTTTTTTTTTTTTTTTTTTTCTTTTTGAAAAAGAATTCAAGCTGGACTTGATACAGATCTGGATTGTTGAGTTTGGGCTGCGCTTTAATGTGTGTAGTCACGCTCAAGCTACCTGCATTCCATCCGCATGCTGGTGAAAAAACTGTAACATCATGCCATGTTCATATTGTGTTGTTACTTATAAGTACATGTACAGCCTTTCTATCTAATATTGTTTATATACACAATATTTAGCAGAATTGTACAGTGAGTATTGAAGTACCCTTGAGTTTTGTCATTTTAAAATGTTAATGTGAGGTGAAACACAATGAATGTTATAAATATGCATGATATGCAAATTGGGGAAGTGTTGCCAGGTGCAAATTTCCCATCAAATTCCGATATGCTTGTACTGCTACAAGTTTACACATATCTACACAGTGTGTCTGTCTGCCTATCTATCTATTGCTGATCCTACTTGTATAATTCTGTTTGACCTGGCAACCTTATTCAGGGATACTTTAAAAGAATAACCTGTGTTTCGCTCTGTGAAACAATATACTATGTAGATTGCGTTATAAAACCGAGAGCTTGTGTGTGTGTGTGTGTGTACACACAGCAGGCCTGGCAGACGGGCACGCAGCAGATCCTCCTGCCCTCCGCCTGGCAGCAGGTTCCAGGCATGGCCCTGCATGGTGCAGGCACTGCATCCAGCCTCACTGATTCACCGCTGGAGACCATCCTCTCAGACAACTCTGCCCAGCAGACACCATCCTGGAGGTAGGCACACTACAGCCTGGAATACTACTCTTCTTTACTAGTTAAAGTTGTATAGAAGTTAATTAGTCACAATATGATGTCTGAAATACTTCAGGCTTCAGTGCTATCCTGAAAGACATGTACTCTAAGGAATTCACTAGTATAATTTGTCCTAAGAGCTGAGTCTGGATCATTTATTCCTGTCTGAGACTGTCCTATAGGACTCTTATGAAATAGTTCGATAAAATAAAAGAATGTCCCCCAGCTCTTCACTAACTGGGTCACTGAAAATGTGTTTAAATTTTTATTTCATAGTCCTTGTCTAATTGCATAATTGTCCTCCCCAGGGCTTCTCATGGGACAGTTCTCCAGCAAAACCCCCACGTACTGGACTCCGCTCAGGCCCTCGGCTGTGGAGTGTCCAGCGCTTCTCGATCCTCACAGAGCAAGAGGAACAGGGCTCGAGGTGGAGACGCCAGCAACAGGTACACTTACAAACAATCTGTGCAGAATTAAAAATTGGTTAATTAGCTTAACTGTTCAAAATGGTATGGGAACATCTATATACATTTTATATACTAATTAATATAATATACTAATTAAATATGTAAAGTAATGAAATATATTGAGAAAGGATTACTTTTATTCCCTTTCTTGATGTGTGTGTGTGTGCACGTGTACACATACATACATACATACATACATACAGTTGTGGTCAAAAGTTTACATACATTGTAAAGAACATAATATCATGGCTCTCTTGAGTTTCCCGTTATATCCACAACTCTGATTTTTGTCTGATAGAGTGA
>JAQQZR010000016.1:13062387-13098670 GCA_030068235.1 Notoglanidium macrostoma | reverse complement strand
TATATATCTTTTATAGACCTCTCTCTGACATTAAGCATCTAATGTAGGGACATTGGATTTGCTCTCGTGTGGAGATACAAGACTAAGACAGATGCACCTGGGCAAAGTGCCATGCACACTGAAACAGCGGGTTGCAAAAAGCAAGCAGACGACAGCTGACTCCACCGTATGGGATCTTCTTTATGCCAGGAAAGCTGTCTATGGTCTTGCCAGGTTCCTTAAAGCATGATTAAGCATGAAGAAAATGCAATGCTTTGTGTTTTGTTTGGGTATCAGCTGCATTGATTTTAATGCTGTATAACAGTATTATGTAATTATAATATAATGCACTGATTGGTGTACTGGTGGCCTTATAATGCTTTCAACACCGGCTGTTACTGTAGTGATACACACATGCAGAGATAGAGGGAGAGAGGTACATAGATAAATACAGAAAAATACAATAGAACAGAGACATATTTTCCCAATTACCCTCAACTGGCCACTTTAATAGGAACACCTGTACCCTTGCACATTCATGCAGTTATTCAGTCAGCCAATAATGAAGCAGCACCATCATGTATCATGCAGATACATGTCAAGAGCTTCGGTTAATGTTAACCTGAAACAGTAGTACAACTGGAGAGTTGAAGATTTGGGAGAAAAACAGACAGACACACTTGATTTTTCCAAACTGTACTGTCCAGTTTTGGTGAGCCTCAGATTCTTGTTCTTGGCAGACAAAAGAGAAAGCCAATGTGGTCTTCTGCAGTTGCATCCCATCTGCCTCAAGGATTGACATGCTGTGCTTTCAGAGATGCTTTCCTACTCACCACGATTGTAAGTTGTTCCTTCAGTTGGAATCATTCTGGCGTTCCCCTCCGATTCCAACGTTCTCGTCAACCTGGCATTTCTGCCTGCAAACTAATTACAACTCAATTGATGTTTTTTTTTTGTTGTTGTTTTTGCACCATTCTGTTTAAAATCTGAGACTGCTGTGTGTGAAAATCCCAAGGAGATCAGCAGTTTCTGAAATATTCAAACAAGCCTGTCTGGCACCAACAATATTGCTACAGAGAAAGTCACTGAGAACATGTTTGACATGAATGTTAGCTGCTTTTGATCTGTATCTGCTTGAAGCCAAAGGATGTGGTGGCTAGTTTCTGGTGTATTGGAGGAAGCACATGTCATGCCGGGATCAGACTTCACAATATTTTTGTCTTTCATGATGGTCACCAGGTCAGATTCAGATTATTGTGGCATAAATTTTTGCCATGTCTTAGTCGAGAGACTGGCAACTATGCAGGTTTGACCTCGACCAATCATTACTCACGTCCTTGCGTGTCGTCGGGAAGGATTGTTAAGAAATTTTCAAACATAGCTGCAGAAGGAAAGTCAAGGAACACATCGTAGTAGTTGTCAAACCAGGTGGGAAAATACTAAAAATTCTGACATGCTGGACTTTTTGTGGGGGTGTCAAGATGACCTACACTATAGAGAAAAAGGCAGCAAAAACAGCAATATCTTAAAGACTGAAAGATTTTTTACAGAGAAGGTCAGGATCATAATACTCCAGTATCTTAAATAAAGAGAGCCGTTTAATTTTGTAAATTTTATTTAAAAGAGTATTTATTGTTGTAGGAAACAGCCAGGCCATCGCTCCTGATCAGTAGATGGCGGTCATTCACCAATCTGTTGTTTATCAACGGCCATTAAGCTAAAACAAGAAGAAGAAGAAGAAGACGACGTATCAGTGTTCCCACAATTCCGTTCTTCCCGGAAGTGTCAGCCCTGCTTCTGTTGGTGATTTGTAATGGACGCTTATTACGGGTGGAAAATAGAAACCACTTAGCTGTCTCTTGCATCTCATTTGACTTATTTATTTATTTTTCCTCAGAGAACAAATCGCTGCCACCATGACAAATGGTAGGTCCACTAAAACGACATATCGAGCTGTCATTATTGTGAAGCGGCCATTACAGTACAGGCTAGCTACTGAGCTAGGAAGCTAATGTTAGCCTGTGAGCTAACTCATCTGTGGACGTGGCTGAATTATATATCCTTGTTTACATAGCGTTCACACTCACTACTGGGTAAATTCGGATAACAAGCAATAAATCAGTTGTTTAGACGGTTTAAAGTTCCTGCAGGTGTCGATGTGAACAAAACACATCACTCGGACAGCAATGTAAACAGATAGCTAACCAATGCTAACCAGGCTAGTTATCTCTATGGATACACTGAACAGGAAACAAATAACGACTATTTTGCCTTTCTGTTGCAATATTCCCAAAACAAACCGACCCATTTCAGCAGTAGGGTAATTATGAGTTGTGTAATAATCATGTCAACTGTCAGACTGGTTTTATAATCACCATATAATTCACTTAGACTTTGCTGTATGAATATTTAATGCATTTGTAGTCTTACTAAAGAAAAGCGCACATCATTTCACTTTTTTCCCCCCCACAGTGTACTCCTTTGACGGTATCCTTGTGTTTGGACTCCTTTTCATTTGCACCTGTGCATACCTGAAGAAGGTTCCTCGGCTCAACACCTGGCTCTTATCTGAGAAAAAAGGCGTGTGGGGCGTCTTCTATAAAGGTGAGTGTCTCTTCATCCTGACCAGGACAAGATATTGTTTGTAATTCGCATGGAATGATGATCTGCCAGAGTGAAAAGCGATCACACGGGTGAAAAAAAATACACAACAAGTTTTGCATCATGGAGAAAACACAGCTCACTGAAAAGCATTGCAAATCTGTCATTTTCACTTTCAGCCATACGTTGCAGTCAGCATTCACAGTCCAGTCACAGCTCTGAGCTGGACTTATAGGCGTGGCTGAAATCAGAAAAGTGGAGAACGGCATGAATGCGTAATGGTCCTGAATCGCTTTGCTGTCTGTGTGTTAGAAGTTCTTACTGGTTTCTACATTTGTTCTGTTTTGAACACTTAATCAACAAACTAAGGCATGATAAAAGTGCAACTGTGGTTCAAAATAATGTATGCTCACAGCAGGATGACCTCATGCAAGCATTTACACTAAAAGCAGCCTCGTCACTTCTTTTGTGTTGTGTCCTTGTGTAATAACCCGATTGATATTTTTTTTTTTACCCCCTTACAGCGGCGATAATCGGGACCCGGCTTCATGTTGCCGTAGCGCTCTCCTGTTTGTGTATGGCCTTCTATCTGGTTTTCATGAAATGACCCTGACGAAGCCGCCTCATGGACACTGTTTGGACGTTGAGTGCCATTAGAAACGCCGTACAGGCGGATCCTGCCGACAGGAAACACGGATACTGCTCCACATTCCTACTTCCTACCTGTAACCATCTTGTCCTTTTTTTTTTTTTTTTTTCCTCGTATGATAATTTGTCTTTGAGAGGGAGATTCATGTAAATCAGTGTAAAGGAAGAAATAAGGTTAAGAACAAATGACTTGTATGAGTATTTAGCCTGTGCTTGGTGGGTTGAGGTTATTGGCATGGTTGAACATGAAATGGTGTAAAAAGGAAGAAAAACACTATCTTGTATTTTTCTCTCTGAATTAGTTTTGCACGGTTTATTAAATTTGCTAATCGGTCATAAACACAGCTCAGTAATTGGCATCAGTGGCAGTAGTTTCAGCATGATGCCATGAGGTCCATTTTGCTCTCTGATCCAGAGTTAAGCTTAATTTGGATATCCGGTCAATTAGTATAAATTGGATAGACTGAAGTCAGAGTGCATACACTTTGCCCACACTGACTTTTGGATTTGCATGTTACATTAATATGCATTCCATTCATGCCTGGTAATGCCACGGTTTCGGCTTGATTGTGTGCAACCAAATCTGATTCGTTGCTGCTTTTATTGTGGTGTGAATATCATGTTGTAATATAGATATTCTCCAGTAAACAACATCAGTACAGTGGAGGTTGGTATTTGTAAATATACTATATGACCTAGTAAATAGTATAATATTTAAAAAAAAAAAAAAAAAAAGGTCTTACAATTGGGATGGGATTTTCTTTTCCAAATAAATACGTAATAATAAACAATCTGTCGACTTATTTAGTCAATTGCAAATCCGAATCTCACGATCCGGTACCCGCTCACATAGTACTTATTGCATAGTCAATGCCAAAGTGGTCATAGTTTTAATCTTGATTTTGCAGATTCGACCCTCACACTTCACCTGTTATTGTCAGCTAAATAAATCATTTTGTATACATGTGTAAATCTGCTCATGGCTTTCTGTCCTCATGGAGCATTAATGTTGGTTGGCAAGCAGAAGGTCTTGGTACCCTTGTAATTTTTGTATTTAAATTGAATTAAATAAAAAGTATAAGCCCTGTATGTGTTCGTACAATGCATTGATTTATTCCACAGTGTTGTTGAATTCTTGATTCTGATTGGTCAGAAGGTTTGATTAACAGCAGCTCCAGCAATAGTTTGGACTGTAGGGCAACGCACAGGTTATAATAGGTTTCTGTATCTATAGTAATGACTAATTTACAGTGACTAAAGATTTAAAAAAACTTATTTATCAAAGAAAATTGTATAATTGGTGAGGCATGCTTTGTAGCAGTTAGAGGTAAAAAGCTGTTTACGTTTTCCGCTGTGGTAAAGTGTAAGGATGGAAGCACACTGAAAAGCATTACATTACTCTTACATCACTTTATTTCTTCAGTAAAATACAATCAGCAGAGTGTTGCTTTTATTTATTTATTTATTTTTATAAGAAACAAACCCTGGCTTCATGTCAGAAGCGAATGTAATTCTCCATTGCATTACATATTTTTTTTATTTCATAAATGTGTTGCAGCAGTGCTACACTGAAATGCAGTCACTGTTCGAGCACAGCTCTAGGGGGCGTGGTTATAATCAGACTTCCGCTACACAGAACCTTCAATCATATGACGATAAATAAGCTCATAGCACGAGCTCCACGCTTATGACGTGTCTAATTTGTTTGATGATTGCATGCAGTGTAATTGCTCAAAGCTGCCACAAGATGGCGGACAAGTAAAGATGTACGTGACGTGTTAAATGCGTGTGCGGAGGAAAACACTTGTGAGAAACAAGTACAAAGCAATAGTTCAAGCAAAGATAACTATCTGCTAATATCTAAAGCCACACACACACCACTGAAGTAGATAAATAACAGAGAAGGTGAAGTTACATGCTTTCAAAAACAAACACTTCGGCAGTAAAAAGTGTGTAAAGATACACTAAAACGTACACAATGGTAATACATGATGAAATACATTCGTTACATAGTCGTCAGTACAGAAGTATTTTGTTTAGACATCATCGTCCATTCTGCACGTTCACAAACACGCACACGCCCAGTCCACGCGAGATCGAGCAAATCGCGTGCGCGCTCACGCAATGACGACAAACAGGAGGACGCGTGCAGCCTTCAATAACACGAAGGTGCAAAAGTGTTTTGAAGGACGCAAACACGCGGCTTGTTTACCTTTTCATTTTAAATGAAAATTTATAGCACACATTTGAAAGATCTAAGAAACTATTTGAGGTATCCCATTGGGTCGTATAA
Source organism: Notoglanidium macrostoma (assembly GCA_030068235.1). Lineage (NCBI taxonomy): Eukaryota > Metazoa > Chordata > Actinopteri > Siluriformes > Auchenoglanididae > Notoglanidium > Notoglanidium macrostoma. The sequence continues at coordinate 13,093,149 of JAQQZR010000016.1, read as the reverse complement.
GAAGTACTGTGCAAAAAAAAAGTGAACTAATATTTCTACTTATTTTGTTGGTGACGTTTTACAAAACAGTACAAAAAAAGTTGATTTTGTATCCTATAGTACATTGAGTAATATTAAACAGTACCAGGGAAAATAAGAAAAATATAAAACGAAAAGAAAACAAACAATCTGAAAAAATGTGTGGGCTGTAGCCTGTACAATGCTATTGTATTAAATTGGTGAAAATAAATTATTATAAAAAGTATATAATTTTTTTAATACTTTAAAAAAAAAATGCATATCTTGTAAAGAGTAAAAATAAAGTACCCTTAAAACTATGCAGGTACATGGGGAAGCGACATCATGGTTGAATATTAAATTAACATATTTAGAGATAATGTGTTAGAGGTGATATAAAGAAACAATATTTAGACATTTTATATTGCATTGGTGTAACATTATAAAGGACTGTGTCAATGATTTTAGCTATAAAACCACACGTTGCGAATCTGTTGAAAACGGCATGACTTGTTTGCTTATTGAACGCGGCATCGAATAAGGAAAACTCTCCTACAGCAAACAGCTTCTCAGTCCGAGAAGAAGAGACGCACAGCAACTTGGCAGGCGGATCAGCGCGAGTGCAAGCGCGCGACCACAAACTGCACCTGCAGCAGAGATCCATGCACTGATATTGATTTCTGGAGCTTTTGTTGTTGTTGTTGTTGTTGGTTTTGAGCCCTCGGTTCAGGAAGCGAAAACCATCGAAGAGGGGAGGGGGGAGCAGAAGTTTCTCAGCCGGACTGAGCTCGTGCTGTTGGGAGAGGAAGGGGGGCCGAGGATCGGCAGGAATGTCCAAGAAGGAGAGACCCGTTTTCTACAGACAGGAGCTTAATAAAACCATATGGGAGGTACCTGAGAGGTACCAGAACCTCGCTCCGGTCGGTTCGGGCGCTTATGGATCTGTGTGGTAAATATTGCTTTGTTTTTTTGTTTGCAGTCAATGTGGTGCAGCATTGCACAACTGAGCTCGTGAAGTCTTGAGTATGCATGCGAGTGCACACTTGCTCAAAGTTACTAGAGTAAAATGCACTCACAAATCAACACCAGGGATTGAAATCTTCCTTGTTTGCACGCGAGGATTCATACATTCATGCGCTGACATTAATATATACACTGCTCTTGGTTCTGTGCATGCCTGCCTCCTAATGCTGGAATCTGTTGATCTCTTTGAATAGTAGCCCTTTTGTTTACAGAAAACATGCATAAGAAATTATTCAGGGTGTAAAACCTTAAAGAAAAGCACCTATGCTAGTTCATGTCCAGGTTGGTGTGTATTTGTTATCAGTGAATAGTGAACAAGGTGGACATTTTTGTTAAGACACATGCTATGCAGTGTTCTTGGTGGACAGGATGATGATGTCAGCCAGCATGTCTCTGACTCACTTCCAGGATTAGGTGGTCTCCTCACTGCTTAGTGACTCATGCTTGATGGGGGCTTCCGACCCCTCCTGGATGTGTGTGATATATTACCAGGCAAAAAGGCATTGCATGTTTCGCGATAGCGACAGTTCAATGACCTCTAACCAGCAGATTCTATAATCGTGTGCAGGGAATGTCATCCGTGGGTGTTTTTCATGAATGCACTCCTCCGTCCCATTAATGCAACTCTTCCTCACGTTACTTAGAAACTCTGAGTCACACTATTGCTACACAGAGAATGATTTTTTTGCTTCATTTAAAGCTTCTGTTTATAATTTTCTGGCCCAGAAAAAGTAAACATAACCCACAACAAAGTTCATGTTATTTCAGTAGGGGGTGGGGTCTGTTAAGGGGAAGGGTATGGGTTGTCACGGTTTCTTTTATTCATTCAGGCAGCAGAGCTTTCTACAACTTGCAGACCGCTTCTTTAATGATTACGAAAGGGAGCTCTTTCCTTCGTGATGTGACATTTATGAGTGAAACAGACTCAAAGACAGCAGAAGGAGGAGGAGAAATGTAGTCTAAAAAACCGAGGCAGGTTTAGAGGTAGGATAATTTTGTCATTTAATTGGTAGAACTTGATATCATTTATAGCACAGGGCTGTTCAATTCTTGTGTTTAATTCTGCAATAAGTTTTTATTAGTAAAAGCGAAAAAAGAGAAAGGATGACGAAGGAATGACACTTTATAGCTGCTCATAGCAGGAAATAACCTTCCACAACATTCAGTGTTGCTGTAAACTATTTACGGTCACTTAATAAATAAAGCTTGTTATCATTGACAAATTGCTGTGATGTAAGTGGAATAAAATCCTTCAGTCCATGATGTTCTTGGAAAGTAATTATCTTCAGGGTGTTAACTTCGTGTCAGGCCACGTCACTCTTGATTAGTTTCTTATAACAGCACGCGCCAGAGGTTTGTTCCTTATCTGATGTCACATTATAACCAAGGCTTGTTTTTTTTTCTGGCCCAGAAGTAGGCCCCGCCCTCAACCATAACACAGCTGTTCGGTAAAAAGGCAAGTCCTAAGGCCTAGGTATGGGGTTGGTTTTTATGAGGGTGAAGGCTTGTCACACTGTTATCGTAATTTGCCTCATGGGAAACGGAAGGATTTAAAATGACACACTGCTGCTTTAAGCACAGTTTGTGTATGTGAGAGCGGCAGGGGTTTTGATTTTGCAGTGCAAAAAAGGCTGCGCTACGAAGTACAATGTTGCTCCTGTTTGGAGGCGGACCACAGCAGCGTGTTCAGATATTAGGAATCCATTCTGTTCCACTGGTCCGAAGTGTCAGCCTTGGATTAGAGGCGCAGGAGCGTCTTGTTCCAGCGTGCTCGGAGCATAAATAGATCACTGTGCCCTGCCATATAAATGCCAGCTTGGTAAATCAGTCTCTACGGCTGTGGTTGAATGGTTCATTCCTTTCACTTCTGGAGCTTTGTAGTCTTCAGGAAGCCACCTGCAGAATAAATGCATCTTCGTGTAAACCCATGAGGGTTTTTGTGTGCGGTATTCAGCTCTTCTGTTCTCATTTCACTCTCTTGTTGGTGGGCAAAAGGTGTGGTATTGTTTGCACGACTCTTTTTTTTTTTTTCCAGTCGAGTTGAAAGGAAAATTCTGTGCCGTTGTGGGTACTTTCTCTCAGGCGTGCAGAAACCTTATGGAACTCCCATATGCATTGAGGGCAGCGTGTGCTTCAACATGCTTTCCACTTCCTGAATGCTGTACAGCTTCTGGAATGTTTTCTGAGAACAAATGTGAGGAAAGGTGGGCACAGGTACAGGTGTGCCTTACGTTAAAGGGTGTGGGTTGAAACGAAAATAACTCGAAGAAGAAGCAAGTATTACTGTTTATTCACGTGTGAGGGACCGAGAACATTTGCGACGTCAAACCTGTAACGCTGGATGCTTTAAGCATTCTTTAGTGCTAAGTGTTTGCTCTTATTTAACCACAATCTTACTGGCTCTGGCACCAGCAGGCAGGAAACTCAGCATTAATGCTACTCGTGTTTAGGGGCCAAGCCATCTGGCTGAATTTGCACTGTGGTTTGCAGGAACTTGAGGGGATTTTTGACTTTGTTCTGTCCTTGCCTGTTGCTCCCTGGAGTACACTGTGAACTGTCCATGCTTTTCTTTTTTTTTTCCCTCCATCTTGTAATCAGCTGAGATGGTCTAACATGCAAAGTCCTTCATGCGCTCATTTGCGTGTCTGGCTTTTCAGGAGCGCTGCTACAATATTGACACACAGAAGCTGGAAAAATACTTCCTGTTGCATTGCTCACATAGTTTGATTGACTAGTACTGCACAGATAGCAGGTCCTGAATCTGCTCTAAAATCCTGGCCTTCTCGCCCACTGAGTAATGTATAACAGCCTCCTGTGCCTAGATAAGGAAATAGGAGCTGTCCCCCAAGCCCTGGTGGTTTCCCGAGTTTCACAATCTTAATCTGAGTCACAGTTTCCAAACCATTTGTGCACAGATGGTATATGTCATAGCCTGGTATGTCGAACTGCTGAAAATCTTAGGACAGTGTTTTAACAGCGCAAGCTTTGTGTAGCGCATGCTCCTGCTTTTAAGTAAATGTGCTTGAGTGGGATTTGGCTGTGCAGTGAGGCTGATCTGAGTCACATTTACTCTTATATAAGGTGTAAAGGCGAAGGTAGAGCAGCAAAATAAAACAATGCCGATTCCCGTGGAGCAGAAACGAAAGATTTCTCTTTTTATAGCCAAAGAAATCGAAACACTTTTTTTGTAATTACTTTGGCTGAATTCTCCTTTCTCGATCATGTGAGCACTACCGCCGGAAAAATGTGTATGTCCGTATGTGAGGAATAAAACACTCGCTGTTACAGGTAAATAACTAATATCGGTGTGGTGTGGCACAATATGAGGCAACAAATACAATTATTTTATAAATGAACGACATGTCAAACTTTTTATTTGTTTGGAGTCACGTTTAATGTTGCAGAGCATCCGTGTGACAAGTTGTTTCCTGTTATCAGTTTCATTATGGTCGCTATAAAGCCTCATTCCTTCACCATCCTCTCTCTTCTTTTTCCCCTTGATCATAAAAGTCCCTGTGTAAGTTGTCACGGTAAAACCATAACATATCAGAACAAGTGCGTTTAATGTAAACCTTCTTTCAAGAGCTGCTGTTTGAGTTTCTCTGTCAGCACCTTCTGAATAATCAGGAATTCAAGAATTCAACAGTGGTGTGGTATAATCGGCGTTGCCCAACCTCGTGTTTGTCCAGGTTATGCATTTTACATAATGTGGACTGGAACACCGCAAGCCTGTGTTGTTATTGCTTCCTGTGGTTTACTTGCCGGTGCTTTCTCTTTTAACTTTTCAAATACGTTTATCAGTGTGAATGACCGTGAATTGAGCTGAAGCGTATTCTTTGGGGACTGCTCGTCATGCCTGTACCTTTTGTCTCCTCCATCTGTACAAGCTTGGCCTAGTTACACTTCCTGGAATTCTTATTGACTCGCTTTTAGAGCTCGCCAGAGCGAAGTGCTATTGTATCTGTCAAGCCATTGTTCCCAAAGACCGCACATGATTAGCTTTGCATGGATTCCATGCACACTTAGCTTTGAATAAATTTAATTTCTCCTTAAAACAAGTTGCTGTGAGAGGTAGACTACAGTGCTGCAACGTGCCCAGGGCCATTAAAGGTACACTATGTAGGATTTAGGGAGATCAATTAGCAGGAATGGAGTATATTCTTCATGAGTATGTTTTCATTACCTGTAACTACGTATCATTGTGCCTTCATAAAATTAGAATTGGTCCTTGATATATACATATAGGTATATATCATAGGTACATAGGTAGCCCAGAATGGACAAACTTCATGGGGTGCCTACTGCGTTTCGTGTTTTTAAAAGTGGCAGTGTAAATCTGGAAGGAAGCACCGGATGGTAGATAAAGAAGAAGAAAGGAGGACAAGAAGAGGAAATGGTGTTTGCTGGTGCTGGCTAACGAGTTTGAGAACCCAAATTTTGAAAAATGGATGATCGTACTTATTATTTAGAAGAGGAAAAAGCAAGGGATCGTGAATGTAAGCATTGCACGTACGCTACGTTACGTTCTAATACACACTTGGAAAGGAAGGGGTAAGGGAGAGGCGGTTCAGGTGGTTGCAATCAACTGAATCCTATATAGTGGACCCTTAAAATGGACAAAATTGTAATCTTTAAAGAAGTTAACTTCTTTTGGTATTCTGATTATCACTAAATATGTTTTTTTTTCCTCAGCATTTACACTGTAATTCTCTACAAGAAAATCCAGGAGTGTTTATAAATGAGCTCAGCTGCTGATATCACAAAAATAGGCTCAAGCGCTTAAGCCTACCATGTTGTATGTGCAAATTATTAAATGACAGTATGCTAATCAGAAGCTTGCAATTACAGTGTGTAAATCGGGCCATGTTCACCATTCCTGTTCCTTATAAATAACCCATTCTTGTGCTATTTGTCGCTTCAGAAATGTTCTGAGTTCTGAGGTAAACTTTCACAGTGTGGTGGATATTCTGCTAGCAGGTGATGCTAAATGTAGTTACAGTGAAATGTTTATTGTGCAAGAGTCATGTGTTATTCTTTTACCGACACATCTGAGAGAAATGTTGATATTCCTGACAGATCTGTCTCATTTTTATGCAGTTCAACCTTCACGTTGTCCATATCGTAGAATATTTTAGGGCAGAGTATTAAGTCCTTGCAGTTCAGATGGCGGCCATCTTAGCAATGCTTTCATGTTGTTTCATTGTGAAATGGATTGTAAGGATAATTTTTTTTACACAGATTTGAAATATCTTTAAATTCTGACTAAATATCTAGTCTTTGGCTAAAATAGCATGTAGCAAAGTGCCCTATTCCTTGCTAGTTGTTTTCTGCTAATGTCTTAACGACAAACCGGTTGGATCATTTTACTGGATAGGTGAGACTTATGTAATACAGCTGCCATGTTGAGTGCTACACGCTTCAGCAGTGGCTTGTCTCTATTTAAAGTGTCTCTAGTGTTAGCTAGCTAAAACATTAGCTTAAGCTACTGGCTAGTTTACACTTGGTGTTCCTTTTCCTGTTGCCTAGCAACAGTGTACTCATACCGATTGCATCATCTATTCATTTTTAAAGCGCCAAAAGCAGCAGAATGTATGTGCGAAGTCAGCTAGCGATAGAACTCAGCTAAAATAAAAGAGTTTTGGCTGTTGAGAGTATGATGGTGCTGTAATCACACTTGTGTCAAACTGTGACAAATACAAGCTAGTTTGCTAAGAGTTAACTCTCCAGTTAGCTATTTGGAATAGGAAGGGAGTACTTAGCAGTGTTTAAAAATTACATGCCATGAACAGTAAATTCATAGTCTTTGGCATGTGCCGACGTGCTCCTACACCATTTTGTGCTGTTTTTTTCGACATGAAACAAGACATATTAAAAAGTTCGAAATTTGATTGTTCTGGTTTAAAATGACAGCTTGAGGCTTCACGTCCTGTCCAACATGTGCAGCAAGTGGTCCGTTAATTGCTAAAGGATATTTCTATACGTTCTCCAGTAACCCGAGTGTACTGTCCTTTGCGGTTTTGAAAACTCCACCTTTTAAAGATGACTCATCTTTTGTCTCTGTGCTTCCAGAGCAATCACAAAGTCCTCAGTGTGCTGCTTTGTTTGCTCATCCTGATTTGTGGCAGATAAGGCCAGTGACATTGTGTTCGTTTCTGCAGCTCGGCGTATGACGTAAAGATAGGCCTGAAGGTCGCCGTGAAGAAGCTGTCGCGACCTTTCCAGTCCATCATCCACGCCAAGCGCACCTACCGAGAACTGCGGCTGCTCAAGCACATGAAACATGAGAATGTGAGTATTATAATTCGCCACAATTACAGAAGTAGAACCGTAACAGGGCCAGGGTGATCAGCAGAGTTAATTATAGTAGTAGTGGCTCATAAGCATGTGCTTAAGAACAAACACTCTTTGTTGTTGTGTTTACTCTGGCTATAAATGTCTAACCCAGTTCTCACGTACATCAATACAATGTGTTCTGTCATGGTGATCTGAGCCTCATCTTTTGCTCTCACTTAGACCGCTAGACCAGTGTTTTCTTCCTTTTACCACACCCACAAAACCAGCTAAACGCAAACATCCTCTGCTTGAGGTAGTATGAACCCCAACATTTGCGTGGCATGCATTTTGTTATGCAAGGTTATTGATCGCTATCTCACTTTTGCAGATTGTGTGTCTGTGTCTATCTGAGTTTGGGAGGATACATTACATATAGCTTAATAATTATTCAACATGGAGTCTTGCTTTTAATTGTATGTTGTTGAAGAGATGAGTGGGAACAGGAAAAACAGAAAATCCCAATTACATATACACTTAGAGATATGCTTATATCCTGTTTAGATTATAAACCAGCATTCGCCAGAGTTTTGTATTTTTATGTACAGTATGTTTTTAGAATAAGCTCCTCTTCCTTACCTTTTTGTGCAGGAAAATGTTCACACGATTTGTTAATCTGGCCAGCTTGTTACTATAGAAATGATGACATGTTACAAAGAACTGTCAGAGTTGCTGTTGGAGAAAAATGAATCAACGGCTTCTGACCAATCGGGAATGAGAATTCAACAACACCGTGGTGTAATCATGATTATTATTTTAGTCATTATTATGAAAACTACCTGGATTTTGTGCATTGTAGCATTTGGGACTTTCCTTAAGAAGTCTGAGTGAGAACATTGAATACACATGGATGGCAGCAAGTTAAAGTAGGACAGAGACTAAAAGAAGAAGATGCCATGCATAAAATTAGGCAATCAGCCAGCATTGAGTGTTGAAGCTCTTGCTGAGCACTGCTTGGCTTAGTTTGCTTGCATATATGAAAACAAGCTTTTTTCTCCTTTAGAGTAGGTGTCAGTGCGTGGGAGAAACACTGTGGTGGGCCTCTGCCGCACACACACACACACACACACACACACACACACACACACACACACACACACACACACACACACACACTCATGCACTGCCATTTCCTGCCTGTTTGTTTTTTTGTTTTTTTGTCCAAATCAGCTGTTTGATATTTGCTTGATACTCCTCAAATCCCTGAACAATTTGTAAAAAACATAAAAAAAAAAACCCCCAATCCCTCGTCCCCCAACCCTGCTGCAACGGCTGTCAACTAATCCACTCGTGACCTAATTACTACTCAACGTTCTAGCATGACCTGAACATTGTAACGTGAGCAGGGTCGTCATGATAGAGCAGCTCAGTGAGTCAGACAGTCACACAGAGGTCATGGAGAGGGGTTCCCGATCCCGCTGAGCCCAGAAAAGCTAGGAAAACTCATGGGGTGACGATGTATCACAGCTGCAGTTACCAGAGTGATCTCAGAGGCTGTTCACCACCTGACATCTACGTGGAAAGAAGAGATCCTAAAAAGGCGTGGACTCCCGAGTAGCTAAGGTTTCACCCTATTTTCGGGAGGCCGGGAGCATCTGGTCCAAGCGAGCTAATCCTGCGGTCTCTTTCTCCCTCCGTCGGTTGTTATGACACAATCAAGGGTGTCTGTCCGCATTAAGAAAATAATTTACGTTCCACGCCGAATGGGTCACAGTTTAAGCAATTTAATCTTTGTGGCTATACTTCCTTCTTCTCAGTCCTGTTCAGACCTGGCATTAGCATTTGTCGAGCTGATCGAGTGCAGTACAGATGTGAACGTGTCTTGGTGACATGTTCAAACTGGTGGTCAAGAACACGTCTAGCTGTATCACATTTGTACAATGGACACTGACAAACATTCTTCTTGTGTGAGAAGAAATTGCAGATTTTTTTATTTTAGACACCTGGAAAAAGCCAAGCGTAAATGGTGAGCTGTCCACCTGTGATCGGCTCACCCAAAATGGAGGTTAATGACATGTCTGAACAGCTGCTCGGGGGATAGAGGTTGGGGGCAGTTAAAAGAGGCTAAAACGGAATATTTAGATCACATTTTGAAAGGATTAGCCTGCTGTCGTCATTAATATCTTAACATTCACTATTTCACTTTTTCCAGACACGCTAGATGTCTTGGTTACAACAAATACTTTATCCGAAGGGTACACAAACTTTTGCCCTTGGCTCAAGTGTTGTTTTTTTTTAGGTTTTTTTTAATGCAATTAATAAAGTAATGCATAATTTTATAACGTGATTTTGAATTGGAAAGATCACAATGGCTAATGATTACATTGAAGGAGGAAAAAAAACCAAAACACACTTATTTCTAAATGCAAATTCCAGATGTGCACTAGTGTAAGACGTGCTTATTTGTCTTGGAATCTTCATCGTAGACTCAGACTGCATGCAGAACGATTTGCATTGACCGAATCTCTGAATGTCGTGTTTCTTGCAGGTGATCGGCCTGTTGGATGTGTTCACGCCCACCACCACGCTCGAGGAATTTACCGATGTGTGAGTAAATCGTCGTTCGTTATTTTCTGATACATTGATTTCATCAGCATGTGGCACAAAACCGTAGACGGAAAGGATTTCAGTAATATCTTACAAGCACATTAAAGATATTTGTTCTGTTGTGACATTGTACTGTGTTGACAGACAAGTTCCAGTTTCTGCACACACACAAATCAGTGTTAATCATCATTGCTTCAGTTCACAAACCTTTAAATATTTTTTTTTAATGTGCACCTACGTGTATATGGTGTTTGAGTGCTCAATTTTGGGGGGAAAAAAAAAGGCACCAATCTACATTTGTACCTGGGCAAACGCTACATTCTTAGGTCAGCCGTTTATCTTTTTCTCGCACGTGTGCAGTCTCGTGCACATGTTCTGTGTTTCGCTTTTTTTTCCCGAGCTCAGAGTGTGGGAGATTTTCAGAAACAGATCTAACAAAGTTGCCTTATGCAGGCTGCAGAGGCAGAATCAAGGCAGCAGGCGGTGTGCAAGCAGGTTTATTGTAACGTGCGTGTGTGTGTGTGTGTGTGTGTGTGTGTGTGTGTGCGCGCGCTTGGTTACCAGGCAGAACGGTGAGAGGAGGTCCATTTTGGTGAGAAGACGAATCACAGATGATAGCATACTGCTTCCTGATTGGCTATTGCTCTTTTCAGCAAGTGTGTGTGTGTGTCTGCCTCTGCATGCATGGTCAACAGGGGCTTATGACACCAACACACACACACACCTTTACTTCAACTGTGAAAAAATGCACTAGCTGCACTTTCATGTGCTTGCTGACAATATGCACACAGGGGCCCCTTCGCTGTTTAGATCGGACAGTGTGTGTGTGTGTGTGTGTGAGCAGTGTGACCGTGTGAAGGGATTAGAGCACACATGCTGGGAATATCCACAGTTCCTATGGCAACAGGCTTTCGCCCCTTTATGTGTAATTTTTTGAATGTGCAATAACCTCTCAAAACCTGATGCACAGAGAACATGCGTCAGAGAGACAGGTGAACAGACAGCATTTCACCAGGCAGTGAAGCATGGGATGATAATACATGACTTTTACAGTAAATAAACATTTCCTGATTCTTGCCAAGGTACCTAGAGTACCAAACAGGGGCATGTACAGATTCCTGTAATGTCCTTCAGAATGCAGGACATTATCATCATTGCTTGTCTCAGTTTCTGGGCACTTTTTGTTCTTCTTGAGGATTTCCTCCCAATGTTGCTTCACTCTGCTACTACGTTGAGTACAGATATTGCGTAAATCTTGCAATTAGTACTTGCAATAAGGGGAAGTGTGTAATCCGAACCTACTGTGGTTCCTTCAAAAATGTTCCTTATTTTCACACACCATTCAAAATGACCGAGTTCATCTACGTCACCCAAGGGATTTATTGGAATAACTCCATGACTGACAAGCTGACACAACAGGAAGTGACCCGAATCAGATTTTAACATATTGTATGCAATGTAGGACGATACACGCAGCCCTACATGCAGTTTGTGCCGGTGACGCCAAGAAATCAAAGTGACATGTTCAGGTAATGATCCATCACTGTTGGGCAGGGGGAAAAACATTTCCTTCATTAGTTCCTGAAACACGAAAGTCTTCAAAACCTCTGTGGGACGTTTGTTTTTGTAGATTATCCAACTGCTCCAAAGTTTTATACCCTTCATGTATACTCAACATTCAAGTCATATGTTAAAGTGTGAAAGGGGCTCGAGAATCATCATAAATTGTCATTTGATACAGACATTACGGCTAATGGTCTTCACAAGAGTTCAATACTGGTGGTGTTACTATTTTGATATAGGATATGTTATATAGTTTGTGGTTCAGTATGCAGTAGAGACATAATCGAAGAGAAGAACAAGAGGAAGAGGAGGAATAAGAGAGGACTTTGTCGCTTATACAGTATAGCATTCTTGTTATTCTTCGTATATATAAAACAGAGCTTTTTAGGAAGTTAGGATTTGCCATGATATGGCAACCCTGCAGCAGAAAGGGTTATGACCCTTCAAAATTGGCAGCTTGGTGTTGCTGTGGCTTGAATATACTTTCATGTGGGTATGAGCGAGCAGTTCGATATGAAGCGTGTGGGACAAAGAAAGAGCATGTTCATTACCATGCACATGCGGCACTGTGTGATGCATTTACAGCATCTTTAGTAACTGCCTGGTCAGGGTCGTGGGGGTTTACATTAGGCAACTGGTTTGTTTACATTTAGAAATGAAATTTGTTCAAAAATATCGCAGGCACATCCAAAAAATAATAATACCCGTTCAAGCGGGATAAAAAAAAAAAAAAAAAAAAAAACAGTCCTGCACTTGCCTCTCATAAGGCCAATTATGAGCTCGAGTGATGTAGCTGAGGTTGAGGAACTTCCATGCTCATGCCAACCTAGCGGGCTAGAATAAAACCGAACGAACGGTAAAAGATAAATTCACCAACTGTTATGGGTATTGTAATGCGATGGGCAGCACAAATATACTTCCCAGAGTTCTGGATTTGGATTAGTTACTGTCCTGTGTGTAGTGTGGAAAAAAGGAAGACACAGAAAACTCAAGTGACTAGCTTCTGTTGAATAAGGAAAGCTAAGAGCTGCCCGCTTTGCCTTGGACCTTTCAGAAGGCATGCTTCCCCCTAAAGCTTAGCACTGCTGTCTTTTGGGATGGTGGGAAAATTCCTGGCAATGACTATGGGAAACTCCTGTGTGGGAATTTATTCGGAATTTCCTCAGTGCACATAGGCTCATTTTCTATTTTTATAGATAATGTTCTTATTTACTTGTTGTAGAGATGTTTCCTTGGATATCACTGCCAGAAATTTTAGGAAGGTTTGTGCGTTGTTTGTATATACACACAAACACGCGTGTGCACATGCAGCTGTCTGTGTGTAGTTGAACTGCTAACCGGTACAGTGCCAGGGCAGTTTGCCCTTTCTCCTTTCAGTTCATTAGGGTGAAGGGTATTTGACACCCCCACACATACACACACACATGCACATGCGCACACCGACTGAGAGACAGTTTTGCCTGGCTGTGCAGTGAATAGGCTCAGAGTTGCTCCTTAAATGCAAGAACACACTTGCACCAGCACGCACATAACGACTGTTCTTTTCACGCTATTCCTCTTGCACAAGCTTAAAACCATGGAGACAGAGAAAAGAGTACTCCAAGAGGGGCAAAGGCGATAAGTCCAGAGCTTAATTTAGCTGGACTGCGACCCGTTCATGGAAAACAACGTTGCAGTGTGTGTGCGTGTGCAGACGTTTGCCGTAACGCATTCCTTACTAGTCTAGGTTATAGCTCAGTGTTTTGTGTCACTTCCAGGGAACTGGTTCTTAAGATCCTTATCACAGCACGGCGTTCCTGGCACCACTTTGGCTGCGGGCCAAACGTGTTCCCGCTCTGCCGCTGATAGGCTCTGCTTTATGCAAATCACATCAGTGTCCTGCCTCCTTTTGCACTATTTGTAGGAGTGCTCTGAACATAAGGACGAGGACGGTTCACGACGTATCAAACTTAACTTGTGGGCACGACACAAATTGCGCAAACACAAGTTTGATCATTTGAAGTCTGTTGTTTTGTGGATGTAGCGGTGAGCCCACTACACAAGCGGTGACAATCTGTCACCTGGGAAAATCCCAGACAACGCGTGCCTGATCGCTGACTCCTACTTTCTCACAAAAATAAACATGAGAGCTGTCCATCACGTGTCAAGATGGAGCCTGTGCAAGTAAATGTGGAGGTTGTTTTTGTGCAACTTTGTACAGAAAAAAAAAAAAAAAAAAAAAAAAACACTTTAAAATGTAGGAGGATTGATTGAGCAGCCAGGAATGTCTGAAAATTAGTGTCTATATTTATACTGTGCGTAGACGGGAATCATGTCATGCTCGTTTTTCTTTTAGCTGTTCCTAAAAACCATTTGTGCATTACATGCCATGTAAGTTCTTATAGAAGCATTATTATATTATTCCGCTTACATTTTGCTTTCACTCTCCCACACAAATAGATGGGTAATGAAGCTGGATTCAGAGATCTGCTGCGCATGACAGCAAATGAATTTGATTTCCGCACATTGAGTGAAGCGTTTAGAAAAAAGTAGGCCGTGTGATCGCCTCAGGTCGGATTTTTCCATAAAAGTCATGGTAAATCTGACTTTTTGTCAAATGTACCATTATGCCATGACGGCAAGCCACAACTCAAGCAAAACCTGAAATTATGTAATTTGAATGTAAAAGAGGCGAACTGTTCTCACCTGTTATTACCTGTTTGTGTAATATGGGTCATTGGACTGTTAGTGAGTTGTAGTGGTTTCTCTTGAATCCCAGGTACCTAGTGACTCACCTAATGGGCGCTGATCTCAACAACATCGTCAAGTGCCAGAAGCTCACAGACGACCATGTGCAGTTCCTCATCTATCAGATTTTGCGTGGCCTGAAGGTTAGTTTCTCTTCCTTTATTTGCCATTAGCAGTGCAGTAGTGTGAACCTTGAGCCTGTCGTTCACCTTAAGCTTTCAATGGAAATGTGTATAATTAACATCACGCTTATTTTTTGTGTTCTAAATCTACAAACCTGTTCAGAAGGTCTTTAAACACCATCCAAAGTGGTACGCAAATGTAGCCCTTTGTTTACCAAGCTCAGGTAGTTGAGCTGCGCATTATGCTGTTCCCTATGCTCATTAAGATATTGCCTATTTTGGTCCAGCATTCTTTATTTACACTTATTAGCAATTAATTAATTGAACGTTTGGGCTGGAAGAGTCATAGCGTTTACACAATTAACAGTGCCACATTAATTGTTGAGCGTGTTTTGATATATTGCAAGGCATATTGCTGTCTCAATACAGTGTAGTCTTTTCTTATTTTGTCTATATTGTTTAGCTCTGTTGGTTATGAGTCTTTAGCTTTACTGTTTCTTTTAAGTATAAATATAGACACAATTATACCCAAGACTGTCTTGCAGATTAACTGAAGTTTAACTAGTGCAACAAAAAAAAAAAAAAAAAAGAGCGCTTCCTGTGAACACCCGTAAGCCAAAACCTATCTGGGGCATGGGCTAATTCATACAGCTTTACTTCAGTACAAAGGTTCACCCACATGCTAATACAGAACTCGCCATGGCAGTGTCTCCTCTGACGTATGGTAATATTGTCTTATTAGAAATTAAACATTGCAAAGATAATTTCTGCTTGCTTAACAGTGATTGTAGTTAGGGGGCATTTTGTATACACATTCAAGTAAAGGTATCTGTTCGTTCTATGTTTCCCCTGGTAAATTAAATGTATTGTATATTATATAATACCCTTAGGGACTGTGATTGTACCTTCAATAAGTTTTAATTCCACCCTGGTGACCCACAATAGAGCGTTCCGTTTAGGATAAACGAAAATGAAAGGCTATATCCAGTGCCAGGATATCGTTTAGTCTATCTATTAGCTAAAAACCAAACAGAAAGCAATTTCCTGATAGGGATTTTCTATTCACGAAGGTAATGTGTAGTCTGGACACATTTAGTCTGATGCAAACACAGCCAATTTTGTATAGCTTCTAAATTGCGTTCAAAGCATTAGCGTGCCTTGTGCTCTGTTCACATTATCTGCCTTTCCACCATCTCCCTAACGACCTGCAAGTGATTACTTTATCTAAAGTTAAAGTAAGGCTGGGATTTGAGCTTGCTTTTACAGTTATTAACAGAGAATTTTAATATCAAGAACTGAATTTGACTGAATTTGTCTTTTTTCTGCTTTTAGTACATTCATTCTGCAGACATCATACACCGAGTAAGTGCAGACTTTTTTTCCCCCCTTTTTTCTGGTCTCTTTGTGATTCTGTTGTTCTTGTGTGATAATCATTAAAAGCACAGATTGTTCCTAAGAGCTGCATGCTCAGTGTAATATTCACTTCACGACTATGGGGCCTTGTTGGCTTTTGTCATTATTTCGCTGCGGTGATTTTATTGCTGGTTGTGCCACGGGCAGGTGCACCGGGTTGGGGAAGTGCTTCTGGCACCGCTGACTCTGTAAACAAGGCTTTATGATCCATAAGTATGGTAATTATGACCGCGCTGTTTAGACCCCATCAGCCGGCATCATTCCTGTCGCTGTTAGGAAAGTAGAGCCAGTAATGTTATTCTCTTGTACTTCGCTGCAGGACCTGAAGCCCAGTAACCTGGCTGTAAATGAAGACTGTGAGCTTAAGGTCAGTAGGCGTGTGTTCTCTCAGCATGCATTACTTGTTATTGTTTGTTGTGTAACCACTAACCTGTGATAACCAGCGCTGAGTTTATAGTGTAGCAAACAGATGGCAAGATGAGATCTAATTAAATGCGCTGGTAATTCCATGCTGTTTTATGGCTGATTCACTTCCTTTGCATTTTGTTCTCAGATCCTGGACTTTGGCCTGGCGAGACATACGGACGATGAGATGACGGGCTATGTGGCCACGCGATGGTATCGTGCACCTGAGATCATGCTGAACTGGATGCACTACAACAGGACAGGTTTCAGCTTTCTGTTTATTTTTATTGGGCCAAAGAAACCTACAGTAATATATGATGCCATTCTTTAGTTGTTACGTAATTGCACTGTTATTAATACTCTGGGCTGAGTGTGTGTGGGACAAAAACAGCCGAAGTCTTGAACATGGCTGGTGGTATAAATGACTGTTTGTCTTTATGGTGTGTTGCAGTGGACATCTGGTCTGTGGGCTGCATCATGGCCGAGCTTCTCACTGGACGGACTTTGTTTCCTGGCACGGATCGTATCCTTTACCCCTACATCCCCCTCTCTTTCAATCCTCACTGTTTTCAGGAAAAGCTACTAGAGAGGCTTTAATTGATCTTTTAGTTGCCAAGGCTTCACTTGCACAGATGAAGGCTTCTGTTTCTCCCCCTATATAAATGCTGCCAGGATCTGTGATTTTTCTAAGGGCAGTTAATAGCTTTTATAGAACACAGTTTAAAGGAATCTAATAACACAGATGCTTGCAGCTCTGTTTCAAGTGGCTGCTTTTAAACGTGCCACAACTTCTCAGACACTCGGTGTTTGCCAGGAGGGAACAGTAAGAAAACGAACATAATTCCTCGCAATAACTTACTGGGCCTGTTTCTCTTCACAACAGTGTGAACTTTGATCGTACTTTTGTACACGCACACTCCCAGGCTTACCTCGAAACCAGTCCGCACATGCCACACCGGGAGTATCAACACTTAGCACTAACCTCCCTATAATGTGCATCTGGCTTTTGGAACATGTACAAAAACACACACCCAACAGGAACCCGGGCTTTTTATTTATTTATTTATTTTCCCCCCAATTGAATATATTACACATGTCGGACCATGCAGGAGAATGCGCTTAGTAGACCTGACCAGGTATGCCCTCAGTTAAGCAGCTTTGCTTCCCCCCCCCATTTTGAACTTTACATTTGGATTTGAATACCTGTATGTGTTCTGGTGTGTGTGTGTGTGTGTGTGTGTGTTTGTGTGACTGCTTGTAAATAGAAGAGAGTAGCTACACCCTAATGATTGATGGCTATGTGCTCTAAGCTGGTGCATGTTTGCACAGATGATGCACTTATCCCTCATTCCAGGAATTACTTACTGTTTCCATGGATTTGAAACAGAACATACAATATGCAACACGAATCAACTTTCTGAACCTATAAGGGGTTCTTCGACCCCCCACCCCAATTTGGCCATTTGTGTGCATTGTGTGTTTACTTAGTGTGGAGACTAATTGTGCGTGTCTATTTATCCGCTCCATGTCCTCTTTATCATCATTCAGCCACTGTTTATCACTTTTCCTTTTTCCTCTCTATCTCTTAAGTGGACATTGCTAATCATATACTCTCCACCAGTGCACCTGCTTCTAAGGAATGCTTCTGGAAATGTTGCTATAGCCATTCTCTGATGTTCAGCCCTAATATTACTCACATCGTGTGCTTCACGTGATCCCAGCCTTGCCTCAGCGCTGTTCTGAAATGACTCCTTCCTTCTCTTGTTGTGTTTCACACACACAAACCTCATCTGCTTTTCGTGCACATCTGGGTTCTGATGACTTGAAGACTGTGGATTCACTCTAATTAATTCATGTAATTTTGGATTAACCCACCAATGCAAAAAATGTCGCCTTTGGTCTTGCTTTGTTCAGCAACATCCTGTGGGTTACAGGTTATAATATTATACCATGACATATAGCTTTTGTGTTGTTGATATAAATTCTTATTTGTCTTTATTTTTAAGTCCTTTGCTATTTTTTGAGTTCCTAATTTGGTAGTACATGTCAAAGAATACATTTATGAGTTTATTTAAGCAAACCTCAGTCAGTTGTGTTCCGGCAGCCCCCCCCCCCCCCTTCATTCCCCATCCCTGCATTTTTTCCTTTATGTTGCTTTTTGAAGATATTGATCAGTTGAAGCTTATCATGCTGCTCGTCGGAACCCCAGGGCCCGAGCTCTTGATGAAAATATCTTCGGAGTCTGTGAGTTTTCAGTTATGCCTGAGTGTGACTCCTTTTTTTTTTTTCTTTTTTTTTCTTTTTTCTTTTTTTCTTTTTTTCCCCGCCCCCTAACAGCTTGGCGTTTCGTTCACAGTGTGTTGCTTTCGCTCCAGCCAGCCAGGCTTCACCCAGTGCTTTTGCAGTATCGACTTCCCCCTTTCATGCATGAATCACTGTTGACTCTTAGTTGGGTCATCTAATTGCTCGGTAGTGTGCTGCCATACTGACACATGTGGGCTTGAATCAGTGTGGTCTGAGCTTTCACATTCTGCATTCACAACCCTACCTTAGGGTTCGGAAATATGATTGAGCCTAAGAGGTTAATGTCTGCTGATCTGCAGTATCCTTCACCGTTTCTTGTCCGTGCCACATATCATTTAATCCTTGCTATCCCTTTAGTGTTTTCTGCCAACCAAATGTTTTATATTTGTGTGTGCACATGTGTTCACATCCATGATCGTTCTTGATGTATTCTTTCTCCTTACGTCCTTCCGTTTATGTTTCACATATTACATCACATTTATGCCCCATTCTTGCTTGAAAAATGGTGCAAAAGGGGCTCCTGTCCCTGACCTGGCATAAAATACACAAACACATGCCATGGATAGTGTCTCACTTGCATTGCTATTGTAAGCCCCTTGACCTGGGTGCCTAAGATATAAACCAGCTCCAGCAGATAATGCGCCTGACTGGAACTCCTCCATCCTCACTAATAAGCAGGATGCCAAGTCATGAGGTGAGCAAGAACCACCACTCTCCGTTACGGCCCTAACAGTGCTTGTAATCCTATTGGTTCAGAGTGGTTCCCTTTTTTTTTTTTGTTGACCTGGGATAAGGTAACAAACAATAAAGGGAGGAATATGTTACTAATGACTGTGAAAAGTACACAGTACAAAGCAACAGCATTAATAAGCAACATGTGAATCCCTGTGCAACCGTTATACAAGACAAAGAGATGATCAAAGGCACGCATACAGTGGCTAACTTAACCCCCCTTTAAAATTTTGTAGTGTTACACCGTGGAAATGAAATGAATTTAATTAGGATTACGTGTCATGAAACTACATACGATAGCAAGTCTTGATTGTGTAAAGGAGGGAATTCAATATAGTTCTTCACAAGAAAAATTGTGAACTTTATATAAATACAGCTGTTCCTGCATCATGAAGATCAAGGAGCATTCAGAAAAGTATCAGTCAGGTTTTGGATATAAAAAAAATCTTAAACCTCTACATCATTAAATCCGTTATTTAAAACATCGGAAGAATAGGGCACAAATGCAACTCTGCCTAGAGTTCACCAAAACTCGGTCACAAGGTAAAGAGGGAATTAGGCAAAGAAGGAACCAATAGGCCAAGGGTTACGCTGATCATGATGCTACCACCACCATGCTTCATTTTGGGATGTTTTCAGGGTGATGGACTGTGTTGATTTCTCTGACTAATCCCCTTTCCACGCAATCTCTGAATTTTGGAGGACAGCCTTCTCTAGCAAATGAAAATAATTTACCAACTGATAAGAATACATCGAGGCAAATATCTAACAAAAGGTATTTTCCAAGGAGGACAGATGAGAGAAATCTCATCAGGCAACACAAAAGATGACAAAAGCCATAAAATGACCATTTAAAAAACAAAAAACTACAACTGTCCATTCAGCATGGTTATAACACTAACTGGTGACTTTCATTCATTGTCAGAAACGTTAATATTTTGGGGTGAAGTATTGCTTTAAACAGCTATATGCATGACCATAACAGAGATGCTACATTGTTTGTTAGCGTTTTCTGCTGACCTTTTGTTATCATGGAAAGTTGTTTTTCAGAGGGATGTTTATCCCGGTTCATCCTTTATCCTCTAGTCACCCCAACCCCCTCTCTCCTGCCTTCTGCCTGCTTTTTGTCTGAGACACGACTCTGACCCAGTTCTTACCAGACTTTCAATGGAGTGTTTGCCAGCTAAGCTTTTACACTGTGTGAAAAACACAAGTGTGCACTGTTTATGCTGCTTATCTTCTTAGAATGGCTGATAGTCAGTAGAGAATCATTAAATATTCATGTCTGCTGAGCAGTAGTTATGAAGCACTTTGGTTTCCAGTTGGCAAAAAAAGGACAAAAAAATTTCTAGTTGCATTTTTTTTCCCCCTCCAATTAATTATTTCACATGAGCTCGTTTCCAGTGGAGACCCTTCTGCTTGAAGCTGATGAGAGCGTTCTTACCTTTGATAGATCTAAAAGAAGATCTCGGCGTCTGAGAGCACTCTTGTTTTTTTCAACAGGCCAGAAACTACATCAATTCTTTGTCATACATGCCAAAGAGGAACTTCGCCGATGTATTTATTGGTGCCAACCCATTAGGTAATAGAATTCTTATTTTCTGTTTTGGAATTTAATATAAATACAGCAGCGTCTGTTAGACTGAAAGCAAAGTGAAAGATGAATCACCGTGATGTTCGTTCTATCTCTCAGCCGTGGACCTGCTGGAGAAGATGCTGGTTTTGGATGCGGATGCACGGATCACGGCCCCAGAGGCACTAGCCCACGGGTACTTTGCGCAGTACCACGACCCGGACGATGAGCCCGAGGCCGAGCCATACGACCAGAGCTTCGAGAGCCGAGAGCTGGACATTGCAGAGTGGAAAAGTAAGCACATGATCAAATAAGGGGTGGGAATTGATCAGTTGATGATAAATTTGTAAGAAATTCTGATTGATGTTTAAGGATGGTAGAAAACTGAACAAAATATCTTTGCTCAGAGCTCACGAACAATGGAAGTCTCAGGGAAGATGATTGTGTGAATAAATATTTAAAACGTGCCTATATAATGCAAATATAAAACTACAACCGTAACACGATGTTAGTATGAGACAGTCATGGGACAGAATCTTATGAAAGCTGTTCTTATCTCACTTAAGTTTCACTATGTCAGGAGAGGATTTCCCAAGGCAAGGCACAGAAGCGGAGCTGACTAAGCTGCTGCTGCTTCTGCTGCTCAAAAAGAAAAAGAAAAAGTGGAAACCCTTCAAAAACGAGCATCTGTTATCGCAGTGTAACATGAGTCACCACTTGGAAAACATCAGCGATGCTAATGAATGATTATATATTAATACCATAGGAACAGTATCACGCAGTGATATTTTGACATTATTTCAATCCAATCAGTTGTCCTGCACAAAACAGGCAACAGCGGCGTCACACTGAAAACATTTGTCCCTCGTCAGTGATTTCCATCTGGGAAAACCCACACCATGTTTTTGTTTGTCCAGGTCTTCTGACGTTGCGTTGTCCCGGTTTCCTTGTTTTCCTTCACGCTTTTGCTTCTTTGGAGAGGGTTCATGCGGCCTTACTGTTTCTTGTTTTAAACAATAATATGATCCTCTATGATTACCAAGTTTGGGTCCTAAAACATGTTAGCCAGCAAATTCTGATTCCTTTCCTTTCTTCGTCACCTTTCTTCTGGTTTCACGCTGCTGCTTGTCGAAATACGAAATGTAGAAGGCTAGAGGTTTGTCCGTTCTGGATGCAATGTAGCAACATGGCGATGCAACATGACGGCCTCCGTTAGACCTGGATCCGCTTACTAAGCTTACAAAAACCCGACGGTTTGTAATTACAAGTATATGTACACTAATGAGTACATACTTATGAATACTATATTCCATTTCTGCTACTAAATTCTTCCAAAATCCTACATAATGTATATTAAAATAGTTTCACCAACCCAATATTGGATCAATAAAGTAGAACTGCGTAAAGATTCCTGAAGGATTTGTGGTGTCTGTGTACTCGCATGTCTGCCAACCGTCGGAGATTATTTCCTCTGAAAAGGTAGACCCGTCTCTGAAGGGATGGATTATACAGATTTGGAGTTTAATTTAGGAAACCTTTGGCTGAATAATTTCGCGAAAGCGTTCTGCGTAAACAAATGCCCATAGACTTCCATTGTGTACAAGTTTTAAGTGAGCGGATTTTATTCTGTTCATTGTATTCATGCCCTGTAGATGCAGCTGATGGGTAATAAAGTTGAAATGTTCCATGTGGTTCGTCAAAACAATATAGAACGTTGACCGACTGAACCCTGAAATTAAATGCAGCAATGTATTTAGAGTGTAAAAAAGAAAGCAAACTTCCCTTAGGATTTAAAGGAGCGATGTTCCTCTGTCTTCAGGGCTGACGTATGAGGAAGTCCTGAGCTTTGAGCCTCCCGGGCTTGAAGGAGATGAGATGGAGTCATGAGTCTGTCCTTCCTCGTCTCCTGGAGCGACAGAAGCTGCCTCGTAACCACCTTTAAACAGGAAAAACACACACATACACACACATAGAATGACATTAAAGGAGCAGTCTGACCAAAAACTGTTAATGCTCATCATGAGTGGAATCTGTAGCCTTCAGTTAGCGTCATGTGTTAGACTGTGCTAATTGGGTGCCATTGGGTTCCATTGATGATTTAGGGACATTAGCATAGTTTGGTCGCATTGCTCCTTTAAAGTGCCTGTGCCATCATTCAGTACTGGCTTCCCGATTATCAGAGACTATTTACAGGTGGAGGCAAAAGAAAACACATACACACCTCCACTATGGACACTGAGAATGTAGAGTATTACTGAGTAATATTTTTTCTCTATTGCTGTTATTGATTCTGTTCCTTTCTATCTGTTTTCATGTTTAAAATGTCATTTTAAAACGATAGTAGAATTTTCATGAGAATTATTATTATTTAAATCTGAGGTTGGGGGGATAGCAATCATATCTGGCCTGTAGTTTATTCGCAAAGTTAAAAGTAAGGTCCCCGATTTCAGCCGGTACAGTAACGACCGTGAGTGAGGCGTTATTAAACGAGACATGTTAGTGTTTGTAGAGCTGTAAATAAAACATTACACTTGTAAATATACGAGATTGTGCCAGATTGTTAGTTTTAAGGAGTTCCATCCGCTGTTGTTTATCCAGAGAAGGAATCGCGAATTGAGTGTCGGTGAATGTAAAATAGATCATGTGTTTTGCAGGATGAGCTCATGTCTACGTATTAACGCTCTCCCTTTATCTCTTAACCTCAAAGTTTATCCAGTATAGGAATCCTCGGGGACTCCAGGTGATTTACGTTTTTTTTCTCCTTACCAACTTGACCGCTTGATTTAAAGCACATTTTGGGCTGGAAGGGAGCAAAAATGTGGAGCGTCTGAGGTTTTAGGAAACCCCATGCAACTGCCATAACTTTTGTTCTTCCAAATTGTTGAAAATATACCTTCAGTAGTGCTTAATGAGCAAAAGAATGTCTAACTTCCTTCTTCTACACAGCCTGTCGGCTGATCATGGAATTCTGCTATTTATAAATATGAAAATTCACCATCATGCTTCGAGCATCATGTATTTTTTTTTTCTCGTGTGTCATCTTTAGATGTACACCTGACCACCTGTCTTACAGCCTGGCCCTTTGGCCTCTTTTTTTTGTGCTGTATCTTATTATTTATATCATTTCTCAAAATGTTGGCTTTAAAAAGGACACTGTTCAGTCAGTCAGATGGATAAATGACACTGTGTCGAGTGATAAGGGAGTCATAGCGGATCGCTCCAGTAGGATGGTGTCTCTGGGTGTCCTGTAACGTCATAAGCATCCATCAGGATGCCTTTTTCTCACAGCCTGATGATTCTCATTTGCTGGTATATTGAACAGGTCTCGGTGCTCCTCGAGGCTGTGTCAATCTGAGCCAAAATCTGAGTGTGATCCCATTTTAGCACAGAAGACCAACTCCAATAATGTGGGTACATCCCAAACCTTATTCTACTCTACAAAAGAAGACGTACATGCAAGTGGCATAATATTTTCATATTCCAGTTAATGGGGTTTGGGACACAGACTATTTTTTTTTTTTTTTTTTTTTTTTTCTTCTCCCTATTTCTTTTTTCTTGAACACAGTAAACCGTGCCAGCATCTAACTTATTATATTAGTAATATTTGTTAAGATTATTTCGAGTGTTTTCTCCATGGTGTATATTATTAATTTCATTCTGCAATATTCTGTTTTGAGCATGATTAGCAATGCGTGGGGGAATGTAAGGCTGTTTTTGTATGTTTACAATAATTCATTAAAATCACAAAAGTGGTCAGTCATACACCAGGTTTCATACACCGGGTTCTCCATAACTGTGTCAATTTCATGTGGTCTGTTTGTAATACAAAAGGAAAGACATTTAAGTCCTTCTGTACCACTTGGCTAACTGATCAGTGCAAGCAGCTGACGACCTGTAAACCACTGGTAGTACAATAAAGGCAATTATTATTTTTCAACACTTTGAGCATCCTGTCTTTTCTTCATTGCTCCAGCACAGTTGTCTGGATATGCTTGAATGAAATACTCATTGTCTCCTTATTGTTCATGAGGAACTCTCTGCTTCCTCTTGCATCAGATCTTGTTTACTGCAATGGTGTTGCTTATCAAAGAAACACTACCCCCTGGTGGTGATTTAAATATTTATTATTACACCAGAAAAACCTGTTGAATTCTCAATTCTGATTGGTCAGAAGGTGTTTGTTATTTTTAGAACAATTCGTTTTAGTTGTATTAAAAGTTACACTTAGATTCAATTTAGATTGACAATGCTATATATATTTAAGTTATTGAAATTTAGATTAAACCTATTTAAATCAGGTTACCTGTCAACCAGGCTTAAAGCTATAACAGCCAAAAAACACCACCACCAAAGCACACATGAAACAAAGCAAAAGGATATGCTCGAGGACAGCGGGCCATGAAGGTAGCCACAAGGAAATGGGTTAGCAAAGAGGCAAACACTCATGTGATCAAGACAAAGCTGAACATGAAAGTACGAGACCTGAAAGCATGAGACCTGACTAACATCAAGGAATTACAAGAAGGATGTATGGTCCTGGATGGAGTATGGTGCAAAGCTCCATGACAATGGGTTATGGAAACAAAGAGACAAGGTTTTAACTCCTGCAAAGTTGCTGCAATATCCAGCTGTTCTTTTAAGAACGTCTTGAGGTGGAAAAAGACGATCCACCAATTCAACTCTACCTGGTGGAATACAGCATTCGGGAACGAGGTAGAGTATGACACGTGCACCAGCTATCTGAAAAATAATGAAGGGAAAGACACCAGTGATTCATCTGTGAGCGAAAACTCAAGCACTTACAGGTCCTTTCAGAAATCTTCAGATGAACTACATCACACTCCCAAACTTGCACAGCTATTCAGAAGTATTAGTCAAGGTTGATGGTAGAAGTTTTCCCAAATCAGGAGAGGAACAGCTGCTTAGACAGTAAGAATGTTTGTAGGAGAGGAATGAACATCATCAGGAATGGTAGAACATGTACATATGATCGAAGAGAGGCTGTTCAAAATGCACCAAGAGAGTCACTTGTGCCAGAAACGCTCCCTATTGTGCTATGCAATTTAAGAAACACACACACAAGGGTTTAACCCACGTAAGACCATCACTAGCAGACCGATTTCATTGCCAGGGACAAGTGATTTGCATTACTTCTGGCCTACACCTGGCTCTGCTGAAGTACCAGATGCAATTTAAGCTGCAAGGAAACAGCTGCTACAGTCGAGTGAAAGGTTTATTCAGACCACACATGAACTTGGCTGACAAACCAGGTGAAGAGCTGTCAATTCCACTAAGATTTCAGAGACTGAGTAACATTTCATTTCTTTACAATTACGTCGGCTATTCCACAATAGACCTATAGTCAAAGTGTGTCATGTGCAATCGATGCCATACAGTGCATAAGGACTAAACTCTTAGTTATTTCAGCTGAACAAGTGTGAACATGTTATAGTGAGGCTTAGAGAGCAGTGGACAAGAAGAACTGTGTCTATTATAACTGCCACAGTCAAGTGTATTTAGACATCTGGATAGGTTTTTAGGAAATGTACCAGGGAGATGGAGATTGAGACCTAGGCATTAGAGGGAATGTACATGCATATACATTCACCATCCACTTTATTAGGAACACCTGCACATTCAAGCAGTTATCTAATCAACCAATCACATGACAGCAGCGCAGTGCATGTGCAGATACAGGACAAGCGCTTCAGTTAATGTTCATCTCAAAGATCAAAATGGGGAAAAAGCGTGATCTCTATGACTTTAACTGTGGCATGGTTGTTGGTACCAGATCGGCTGATTTGAGCACTGCTCAAACTGCTCAAATCCCCTGGGGATATCACGCACAACCGTCTCTAGAGTTTACACAGAACGGGGTGAAAAACAAAAAAACACCGAGCAACAGTTGTAAGTGTAAGTTGTAAGCCTTGTTGATGAGAGAAGGCAGTGGAACATGTCCAGATTGGTTCAAGCTGCAAGGGAGGATATAGTAACTCAAATAATCTCTAGGTTATTTACAGTTGTGGTGAACAGAACAGCATCTCAGCATGCACAAACCATGTGAGCTCCTCACTCCTGTGCTCCTGTGTCCAGAACTTCCTGATTGACAGACCACAGGTGGTGAAGATTGGAAACTGCACCACCAGCATCTGAACCCTCAACATGGCAACGGTTCCCCCCAAGGCTGAGTCCTGAGTTCTCTGCTCTACTCCCTTTACATCTATGATTGCATAGCGACATACAGCTCCAACATCATAGAGAAATTCACGGATGACACAGTGATAGTAGGCCTGATTTCCAACAACAACCAGACAGCCTATCTGGATGAAGTAGAGGTGCTGTATGGATACATATTTGGACCTGAATGTCTTATTTCAGATGGCTCCACAGCGCTGCAGAAATCCTTCTACACATCTTGAAGCTTCACTGCCTGGTACGGCAATAGCAGCTCTCTGGAAAACATCACCATGACAGCACTGCCCTGCCTCCAAGACATCTGCACCAGGTGGTCCAATTCCAGGGCAAACCAGATCATTAAGGACATTCACCACCCCAAACACAAACTACTCAGTGGCTGCCCTCTGGCAAGCGTCTCCGCTCCATTATGGCCAAGACTGAGAGGATGAGAAGGAGCCTTATGAACATTTGTAACCATACATAATATCCATCCTGCACCTATACTGCACACTGCATCTTTTTGCAGCTCAGCAACTTTACAAAAGGTTCATATATGCTTGCATATATTGTTTCAATGTTTATTTCCTTGCATGTAGCCTGTATTATTACTATTAAATTGATATTACATTACTTTTCCCTGTATGTAGCTTTATATATTCAATCTTCATTTAACATTTTATATATTACGGATATACGTTTGCTATAACTTGCTATCATTTCACTGATTGTGTACATGTGCACGTGACAAATAAATCTCTTGAATAGCTACTGCACTCCATTTTGAACTCAAAGTAACCCCTACTTGGGGTTTGCCACTGACCGAGTTTGGCGGAAGTACAAAAGTCCAGTCTGTAATGCGCATGCGTAGTATCCGCTGACTCGAACAGCTAAAGAAGCTTCCTGGTGACGGAGCTAAGCTGCGCTATCACTTTGGACCACCAGATGGCGCAAAAAGCCTGAAAATATGGTTCGGATCCTTATCATAACGTCACATCAGTATATAAAGAAAGTACTGAAAGAATCATGGACTTAAATTTAGTATTATATATAACTATCCTATAATGATCAGAAATTGTTTATAATATAGTATATGTTTATATTGTCCGGCTTAATATATGAAAGGTTTTGCTGAAGGGTACGGAAAGAGCTCTTTGTGTGACTAATCAGAAGGGAGTTTTGTGTTAGTTTTTTTTTTTTTTTCTTCTCCAGTGACAGAAACACGCGGTAGAGCCGGTACTACAGCATGGAGAGGAAAGGTGAGCAATAAAATACAACATCTCTACAGTTCACATTACTGAATATTATCACACATTGAGGTGTGTTAGTAAAATGTTAGCGGTGTGGTAGCGATAGATGTGACATTAGCAAAACAAGGAGTAACTGTTCAGTGTGATTGCTAAACAAAAGCCTCATGTTACTGCTTAGTCCCACACACACACACTGCTAACTAGGTAACGGTAAACAAAGTCACAATACTGTTTAACATAATAAAGCATACAACAGACTGTTAAGCTTTAATTGAACAATTGTAGCCAAATATGCATGCATTTTAACGATATTTTGCTCCTTGTATGCTCCTTCGATACGAATTTGTTAGCTAAGGTGTAGATAATTAACTTTCTTAGCCGAATTAAACCTTTTGGTCAATCAAATTTGGTAAAAAAAAAACAAAAAAAACAAACAAACTCATAGCAAGAACGCTACATGGCTGATCTTGTGCCTTGATTTTTCAGTAATAGACTAGCTAGTAATGGCTAACTTGGACTGCCTGAGGTTAAAGTTTTCAGGCGGGTAATTTACCTCTCATGAAAACAATAAAAACAGTTATTGCGTTTAATCTTTACAAAAGGGCACTTCTGCAGTTCGAATTTACTTCTGTCGTCTGTTTCATTACTAAAAATTAACACAGTTGGTCAGGTTTAAGTATAAAAAGAAGTTGCATTCCTCGTCCATAACTCAGGATGTGTCCCAAATGTGTCCCTACTAGACATTCAGGGCGCTCGATAAACTGACGACGGCATTATTTTTAAACCCTTGGTAGGGCGCCTACATAGGGCGTGTGGAGGGGTTTGGGATCCAGGGCGGATTATTAGCGGTTGTATACTTGCTAGCAAGTTGAAATTAGCTTTTGAAATGTGAGGTAATCTACCTCAGAAATACCGTTGCTGTTATTATTTCTGTCTATAATGTTGTGTTTTTGGGTTGTTATTTTTAATTATTTACAGTGCTTGCACTCCAGGCGAGAAAGAAAAGGACCAAACCGAAAAAGCCTGGCAAAAAGTAAGTTCATTTTTTCAAGCTAGTGTGGCTGAAAACTTGTGGAGCCTTGCAAAAGTATTCACCCCCCCCCTTGAAGCTTTAGATGCAAAACACAGTGGAAGGCAGCATTTTACAGTTTTTCATTTATATATTTTTTAATATCTGCTGACCAAAGATTAAGTTTGACTTTGGGAATTCACTGTAAGGGAACATGGGTTTGCAATATAAACACTGTTGGGAAGAATATGTGCGTTTTAACATTTGCTATTCAGACAAACCTGATCCCTTCCAGGGCACTTTTGTAGGCCTCAGTATCCAGATAAAGGCATCCAGGCAAGTCTGTGAATATGTTGCTGATCTTCAACTGAAAGTCCTTGTTTTAGGTTTTCTGTAAACATACTCCAAAATGTCACTGGATATGTCATCTTACATGGTCGACCTTCCGCAGCTTATTGGGTGACATGCTCTCTTACCGCAAGAGTTAAACATGTCATGCATGTGGCATGGTATGGTTTTGAAACCATCCCATAAATGGAATGGTGGTTATTTGGATTAGGATTTGGGTAAGGGTTGTTACAGAGCCATATCAGGCATGATAATATGTTCTTGATTAGCAGATTTGGTTTTTTTTGGCAGAACATCGATCTCTTCCATAATACACCGGCTGACATCTTGTTCCTCTTCCTTAAAATTACATCCTCATCGACCTTTATACTTCACCACCACCACAACCTTACATCCTGGCAAATAGTCCTGATCTGTTATCTGCTTCATCTGGTTTGTATCCTTAATAAGTATGTCTTTTTGAGGTAAAATGTCAGGTAACATTTTCTAAAATTGCAAAGCAGAGATCAGGATAAAGCAAATAATCAGTTTTAAACTACCTGAACAAAAAGATTATAATTATCATTTGTCACTATTATTGCTCTTCTGTACATATTCACTTTATCTCATTTTAAATCATTAGCACTAAACAGAAACAATCTGTTTCACACAGTAGCTAAGATCTGAAGAAACAGCATCATGTACGTAATAATAAATGAACATATTCTGTGACGAATACATTTTTCACGTAGACATTTTTACATTCTTGATGAAAGCTTGCTTGGTGGAAGTTTGTCGTACCAAGAGATTAATCAAATCTGAGGTTTCCCTACCCCATCGTTTCTCTCTTCCTCGGCTATTTCAGCTCTGATTGGATGAAGACCTATCGGATCCCTACTAGGCCTCTTTTAGGGAAGTTTCCCAGGGTTTTTTTGCTGCAGGTCCTTTACACAATAGCATCATGTGAACTCTTTTGAATACTCAGAGCAGTTGCTTTATAAGTCATTTTGCTATGATGAAAGGTTTTTTTGTAGCTTACCAGCACTTGGACCTATATACCGAGTCGGTCAAAAAAAAATGTATCCACACTTCAGGAACACTTCTACACATAACTGTCTGGAAGTTAGTGGACACCACTTTTAGCACCTCTTGTAATTGCAGAGGCCAAAGGTAACTCGTATTGATCTTGTGATGTCTGAATGAATTTAGTATTTTTCTTTTCTTGAAGTGTGTGTGTTTGTGTATATGTATGTATGTATGTATGTA
>JAQQZR010000016.1:13035381-13053947 GCA_030068235.1 Notoglanidium macrostoma | reverse complement strand
TCTGTGTTGGCCCTGTGGTGGACTGGCGACCTGCCCAGGGTGTACCCCACCTCTCACCCCAAGATGCTGGGATTGGCACCAGCTTCCCTGCCACCCAGACGGATAAAGTGGTATAGATAATGGATGGATGGATGGAGCAAGTTATGTCACGAGGCCAGCACGGTAGTGTACTGTAAAGAGTTTCATACAGTAGAGAAAGTCGCACTGATGTTTCTGCTCCACCATTTCTCTCAAATGTGCTTTTATGAAGTGATGCAGAGCGTGTTCAGTGTGCTCCATAACACAGTTCAACTAATAATGAAATTATCTGCAATTATTTTTATTATCGATTTTTATTGATTTGGTTGATTTTAAATCCTGTAAGCAATCCCTGTTTTCACTAAAAGCATTGGTAATCTGATTACAGCTTTTTTTCTGTAACTATTTAAAAAATATTTTTGTATCCTAATCACGTAATTAAGGCATTCCACGTATTCCATTACTCCCTAAGCCTGCTGGCAGCGCAGTAGAAAACTCAACTGGGTGGTGGATTTAAGCTATTCTGCAGTAATCTGATACCACATGGACAACATTTTCACTGTTCATTTGTTGTTCAAAGTGTGTGAATGACGCTGAGTGCTGAATGGCACAGGAGAGTAAAAAAAACCCCAAAAAACAGTGTATTGAATCAATTTCTAAATAATCACCATTATTGTTTTGGTAGTGTTAGATTTGGCGTGTTCTTATAGGCCAATTCAATCCTTTTAGGTGAAAATGTTCCCTTTTTTTTTTTTTTTTTCCCCCCACGTTTGGCTATTTTTTGGCAGTACTAATCAATATAGTTCGCTGAATATTGAGTGATAGTTGTACTAGCAAGCTACTATGCAAAAAGGCTATATAAAGTAATTGGAGTAAACATCATTGTAGATCCCTGCAGTGCAGTATAATGTAGAGATGTTTAAATGATGTCATACAAGCCTACACTGGATTATTTCTTTAGAACCACTACAGAACAGAGCTGTCGGTCTGTTTTCACTGGAATTAATTGTGTTCTAGAACCCAACGTGGTAATGCTTTTTAACGTGCAGTGTTTTCAGTCTTGTGGAAAATCAATCTCTAGTGTCATTTCTAATTGTAAGTATAAATAATTGCGAGGATCCTCCGAAGTAATAACGCAAACTGATGAAATCCGCTCCAACACAGCTGCGTTGTTTGTGTTCATGTTCTGCTCACGCTGCACGTGTTCTCTCACTCCTGCGGTGTGCGCGCCATCCTGCTGGGTAGAGCAAGTGTCACTCAAGTCACCGAGCTACCACCTCCATCTCCTCCGCCTCCTCTTTCCCGCCCCTTCATTTTCATGTTTTCTGCCTCAGTAGTATTCAGTAGTGCTGAAGCAGGCAGGGAGTGTGACCGAGAGAGAGTAGAGATAAAGCAGATCAAAAGGCAGAGAAAGAAAAAAAGGAAGAGGCTCTGGCTGCTCCGTCTTGTTCCACTTTTTCGTCCCACGCCATGTGGCTTCTGGACTGGATCGTTTCGCTCAACACAGCTGTAGTGAAGTTGGCCAGTGGACTCAGGTGCAAGTAAGTGTTTCTGTCTGTCTGTCTGTCGGTGTTTGCGTGTGAGAGAGCGCTGAGGCAACTCCGCATCGATGGGACAGGGACGTTTGCTGGCTTATTTATGAGCCAATTTATTTTTAATGAGCTGACCTACTCTGTTTGTCAGACCTCCGAGTTTTTCGTGGTGTGTGTCCTGCCAGAGCAGGGTGTTTGTGGGACGAATACCGATGTCTGTCTTGACGGTCTGAATTTGCTCGCTCGTTGTTGGCGCTATTGATTGTACCTGGCTTATTTTCATCCATTGCTTCCTTGCTGCTTTTTGTCTTCAGTTCCCGTTAACTTAGCTGTGTTTTTGTAATCGTTCTAACTTCTTACTCACTATGGAATTGTAAGTTTAGAAGAGACAAATGAGGACAGACAAGCTATAAAACCTTAGCCAACAAACAAAAAACACAAAGTACTCCGTGCCACACAAGTACATTATACACTGTCTTGCAGCAAGTGCTTGTGTTATGTAAGCACCTTCCTCCTCAGCTGCAGTACTGGGCTGTGCTCGACTGCAGAGAGCTCGCACCAAACACACCAAACAAGGCCATGGGGAGCTGCTTCAGGTGCACACACTGCAAATGCCGCGCTGTCCTCTTTATGACTGTTTGTTTGCTCAGGCCAAGATTATTGGGAGTTTGTATCCCAGTGTATACCTGAATTAAAGTGGCGTAGAGATATTTGGTTTCAGTGAGCAAACCTGAGTCGGAATGGAAACACGGGAACACTTTTTTTTAAAAAGGCCACAAGGTTTATGTGCTTTGTCAAAGTGGAAGCCAATATGATAATTTTCAAGAATAAATAATGATGCACAATGTGTGCTCCAGTCTGTCAGGCACCCAGTTGGTGACTTTTTGGGAGGTTGAAAAATTTGTCAGACGCTCAAGTAGGAATCATCCGAACAGTATTTGGAACTTCGCTTTCGACCCGAGCTCTTTATTGTGTTGGCACACGGCCTGATCGTACACTTGCCGTCCTCCAAGAGCACCCAGCAGAGTCCGTGAGTCTTTATGATTTGAAGTTGAGTAGTTCAACTTCACAGTGCAGCTAATAACATCTCCAGCTCACAACACCAGGGGCCATGGTTCGATCCTGAGCTCATATTGCTTTCCACAGAGTTTCACATGTTCACCTCATGTCTGTGTGGGTTTCCTCAGGGGTCACCAGTTTGGTCCAGTCTCCCAAAACCATACCGGTAGGTGGATTGGCTACTCCGAGTGTGTGCACGCTGTGCAAGTCCTGTCCAGGATCTATTCCTACTCCGTACCCAGTGTTCCTGGGAAAGACTCTGAATCCACCCTGACCATGATAAAGCTATTAATGGAGATGAATGAATTCATATACACTGAAGTGATCTTTATTAGCTACCACTACATGTAGTGTAATCCAAATCAAACCAGCATTTCTGGAATCTATCAATGATGGGTGATTTTGTGGTAGCCTAGGTAGCAATGTAACATCTTTACAACAGTAGTGGATTACGCCAACGGTCACGTTCCGTGTGCAGAGAAACTGAGGTTGGGGAGAGTAAAAAGGGAGGAGCTTGCAGAATGTTTGGCGGGTCAGAACTGGACACAAAATGGATGATCTCGGTCAAGAAAAGAGCTTGATCAAGGATTAAAATGAATATGTCAAAGACAATAGACGGAAATGCACTTTAATCTGTATCATTATTAATCACTGTGACTAAACAGGACACTGTAACAACTCCACTGACACACATTACACACAGAAAGAGGTGATTTGAATAGATAAGGGTTCTTCCCAAATGGTTCTGCTTGGTACATTGAACACTCTGTAGTGTTCTACAATAAACCTTTAAGGGGTCAGAAACATTTTAGGGTTCAAGGCAAGAGAGTAGGGCCCTTGATGCTGATTAAAGACTGTCCGAAGAACAACGTTACTGAGCGAGTTCATCCCTCCATGGCCACAGTTAATCCATACTCGGATGAAGACTTCCAGCATGATGGCACATGACGATAGCAAGAGCGTGACTCTTGATGAACGCAAATTCTGCCTTCCCCTGATTTTAGTCCCTACTGAGCGTCTTTGGGATGAGATGGAAAGAGCTGTTTACGATTTACCAGCAACTGCTGGCACACAATATAATGATTTCTGCATGGCTGTATAACATCCAGGACCATGCAGAACAAACTCCCATGCTGTTCTAAAGGCCAAAAGAGCTGTAGCTCTTGGTCATGTTTAGTAATGAAAAGTGAAAGGTCTGGTTTTTGAGACTAAGCAAAATGTGGCCTGTCTAGTCTTTTTTTTTTTTTTTTTTTTTTAATATGATGCAAATGAAGAGAGACTGGGAATGTTTCAGTTCTTTGACTCAGGCCAGCCTTAAGCCCTTCAGACGCTCTAACATGCGTGAGGCTTATTTCTAGAATCTGGCTCAAGTACGTGTAGACGCACCGAGCACTAAAGCATAGTTTCACGCTTTATTTGCTGTACTGTTTGTTTTTGAGCAGCAAGATTATAGGGATCTCACCCAGACAGTGCCTGGCTTTAATTAGGCACGGCTTTAATCCAACACCAGCAGCACCGACTAACTGAGAACTGGACGTACTGCTCTCTGAACGTCCATTTAGTCGACGGGAGTCCGATCGGAAAAGATTTGCACTCGCGTCAAGTTACAGTACAGCTATGAAATACATGTGAAGAAAAACCAAACAGAAGACGACTGTTCCTTGTTTGGCTTAACCTGAAGAGAAAGTTTCATGGGTATGGTTTTGGAAAGTGATCTGAAATTACAGCAACAAAATAAAATCCCGTTTATGTTCTCATAATGCGTTTCTGCATTTAATGGAGCTATAAAGTGAGAAAAAGTGCTGTAATCATTGGCAAATTGCTGTAGAGCATATCAGGGAAAACAGTTATTGAAAAATGCTCACCTTTTGAGCTACATGACCTTTTCCTATAACAGCACACTTGGTCTTATGATCAAAATATACAGCCGAGTATGACTGCAAAGCAAGAATCCGATACTGAAATCTGCCTGTTTGAGCATTTATTGTGATCTAAACAGATTACATTACCATGTGTAGTGGTAAAGGAGTTTTTGACTGTGTTGCATTAACTATTTGTTTCCACTAGAGGGCCTCGCTGAGCACTACCTGATTCCTAATAAGTTTCAGTAAGAGGAGGGCGGGATGGGGATGAAGATTCACTTCTCCTGCGAGCCAGAGCACAGCGCAGTCGATGTGAAGGAGAGAGAGCGCACGCGAGAAAGACGCACTAGATGAAGTAGAGAACAAGAGAAGTAGTATATTTAGAGAAAGAAAAATGATGTTGGCAGCAAAGTGGTAAAAAAAAAAAAAAAAAAAAAATACCAGAGAAAGGATGTAATAAACTGAGGAGAAGGAAAGCAGGAGAGGCCCCATGGTGAGGAGAGCTCTCTGCAGTTATGAAGGAGAAATAAGGAGGTGGTAATGGTGGTTTTTTTTTTTTACCTGCAATGCAGTGCCAGGCTGCTCCAGCCAATCAGAACGCAAGGCAGGCAAAAAAAGGGGCGGGCTTTGAGGACTGACGCCAGCAGAGCATGGCACATGGAGACAGAAAATGTGATTATGAAAGTGAGAGAGCGGGGAAGATGTTTGTGTCACTGAAGTGGGAGAGAGCGATCGAGCGAGCGAGTGAGAGAGAGAGAGGGAGAGAGAGAGCGAGAGAGACTCTCCGTTCTTGTTGGCATATCTCAGTGTGCAGAGCGCACAAGCTGCAGCCTCTGGTTCATGGCTTTGGCTCTCACCTGCGAGCCTTGGCCACCTCCGTCTCTCATGGGCATCCGAGCATCCTGTAGGTAAGCGAGCATCTCCGTTTCTGTTTATTGATCGTACGTACGTATGTCTCTGTGTCCTTTTTACATTTTTTTGGACTCTGATCATGCCCGTGTGGTCCGTCATACAGGATTTTGGGTTTTCATTTTTGCAAAGTGCTATTTTGCAGAGCAGAAGGACAAGTGCAGAGAAAGAGACGAACGCATGGGTTGGAGAAAAGCGTTCGTTCCTTTTTGCATTGAAACAGTCGTGCCAGTTTTGTCCTAATCAGCGAAAATCACCACCTTGTCTACTTTGTAGCGCAAGTATTTTAAAAAACGAAGCTGCATGACTGCGTCTTTGAAAAGATGTACCGTGCGTGTTGAAGCAATGCTGGTCTGCTAGCAGCAGGTGGACAGGATCCCCGCTGCTGCGTTACCATCATTCCCTCAATTAGCAGCACTGAGGAGTCTCAAGTCTCTCCATTCATCCATCCATCTGTTTTTTAGCTGGCTTTTGATTTGCCTTTGCCTGCATCTTCCACTCAACTGTCAGTGTATGAGAGCTTGGTGGTTCCCGGAGATTTTGCTTTGATTCCGGGCTGCTTTTGTTCTTTCCATACATGGAAAGTTGGAGGATCGTTACCTGAAGATGTTTGTTTTTCTCTCTTGGGAAGCATTTTTGAGACGCTCCTGGCATCGCTGCTGCATTGCAGTAAGAACGAGGAATGTCCGCCTTCCGAAGACATCAAACGAAATTCTATGCGAATCCAATTTGTTTTCACGTAGCTCGGAGGAGTTTGTAAACGTGTTTGGGACAGACGGCATGCAGGAATGTCAGTTTTGCAGCGTGCGCATGTGGGCTGGAGAAGTTGCAAAAGCAGAGCTGCGCATTGAGCTCGGGTTTTAACCCCGTCTGTGCCAGATGTTGCTCCCGCACACTCGCGCATGAACGCTTGTTTTGGTCTTCCCAGCACGATCAGAAATTAATCAACGACGTTGTGGTGCGAGTCACTGTTATAACCACGTTATTTATTCTGGTTTTTTTTAAAACATTTCCAAGTTGTTTATTCCTCTTATACCATAGAGATTTACTATCACCAGTGTGTGTGTGTATATGTGTCAGAGAAATTTCAGCTTTGCCTCTGACTGTTACAAAGCGCTACCAGTGGAGACTCCTTCAAAAATGCCAACAAAGAAATGCACGTCACCACACTTTTTAAAAATCTGTTCACATGGCGTGTTCACCATAAAAGCTGTGACTATGGAAATTATAATGTGCTAGACCGAGCACACATTAATTATAATATAGTAATATAAACAGAGCTGCTGGAAAATTGTTCAACACCTTTTGACCAATCAGAATCAAGCATTCGTGGTATGCAAAAATTTGTATCCCTTTCATTTCATTCACATCGCTCCGTCAGCGTGCACGCGTGTGACGACCAGACAAAGCCAGGTGTTGTGGTCTATGGTTGTAAAAATCCTCACACGATGAAGAAAATAGATTTTCTCTAATATATGAGTATGGTAAGAGTCTCTATTGACTTTAATTGGCATCATAATTATGGTGCTTTATCACTCTCTGGGTGTATAACTGGATCAGAATGAATACGTTATCACAGCATAATGCTTCTCTCTGAGGCTGCCTGATATTAACAGGTTGCTTTTTGCCCTCACCATGTCCTAAACAAAACTGCACAATATGTCCTCCTCCTCTGCTTCCAACCGGTGTTCTTCACCTACCATCCCATCTAACATTATATTCCTCACTCCTAATTCCGAACACCTCCAGACTCCCAACGCCTACAACACCCACATCATGGCCAGACCGAACAAAGACTTAAAACACAGCCTGGGGAAAAAGCACTGCCAATTATTTGCAAAGGAAGACTATCATTACTAAGCAACAGGGTTATGCCGCATCGCTGCGACCAGCCATATCTTACAGACGGAGCCTTTATTTAATATAGAGGGCTTTTTAAGGGCTTAGGAACGATCCTGAATCGGGCTAGCGAGGTGAATTTCAGTCATGGCTTATAATTAGTCAGATGCCTACCCGTGTCACATCGAGGCATTGCGTTAGTATGAGAACGTTCCAGTAAACGTGCATGTGTGACAAATGCAATAATCGTAATGTCATTTTAAATGGCAGGTTATGCAAGATGCTGATTTCCATACTGTAGGAGTGAGTCACCGACTCACCCTAATGAAATGCGAGGAATTTAGGCAAAGCACAGCGGTGTCTGTTGTCCCAACAGTAGAAAATAGAAACACCCACGGTGCCTTCCCAGACATGCGGTATTCCCATCAAGCAGAGGCCAAAGTATCCTCTCTGACATTATGACCATGTTGGAATCTTTTGTTGCACCCAGACTGAAAATGTCCTTTTCCAAAGCTCCATCCTTGGCACAGGAATTTTTCTTTTTTTTTCTTTTTTTTTGTTAATTTGTCTTGCGTGTCTGGGTTGAATGTGACTGCTGTGAGGAGATAAAACAGATCTGAGCCTTGTGTTGGTTGGAGATAAAGTATGGCCTTGTTGTGTTTCGTCACAACGAGGATTCGCCGGCGTTCGTTGTTTTATTTGACCGTTTGAGTTCGAGAGAGAGATTAGTATGGCTCTATAAATGACCCTAAATGGCAACGATTCCATCAAATCCTCAATTTCTTCTGTTATTATGAAGCCAGAGAATTCAATTTCGAATAAGGCGGGGTGTCGGACATTTGTCATCAATATGGGTTTGTCTCTCATCCGGTCAGGCGGTTTGAATCAGCAGCACTTCATTACTGAGCCCTCGAACTTGAATTCCTGCTACTCGGTAGTTAAATACCAGTTTTGGTATTGAAAATTAGAAACATCTTTATCGAACCTACATTTGGACCACTCGCAAGTGGCATAGCTATGTGACCAGCAATGTCAGGCTTGTCCATGTACGCTGCCATTTCAGCAACAGCGAAAAATAACGAAGCAACTGGACGACAAGCAATTTGACTGGAGATTTTCTCACTCCTATGCAAATTACTCATGATGCCGTAAAGTGACACGATTCCTTTGACTGCTCATGTGACACACAATTTTTGGTTCCCCACTCAAAGCCTTAATTCCTACACGCATCGAGTTTCATCTGATGCGCAAAATGGAAGAAAAAATATATAACCTTGGTTTCCGTTTCTCTCAGGAATTGTGTATGGAGATATTATTTTTAAAAAGTTGGAAGGAGGTAGCAGAGCTCCTTGATGCCTCTGGGGATTGTACGGAGCTTGTAGAGTTAGGTTGCTTTTGCTGATTTACCAACAAAGCTTATACAAAGTCTAACACCTACACTGTGTGGTCAGAAGTATGTGGACAACTGATCATTACACGGTTGTATGGAATGTCTTTTGTATGGTGTAGCATTGCAGTTTCCCCTGACTTGAGCGAAGTGGCGCGGACCTGTTCCAGCATGAGCGTGCCGCTGTGCACTGAGCAAGCTCCATGAAGACCTGGTTTGCTAAGCTTATTGTGGAGAAGCGCAAGTGGCTGCACAGAGCCCTGACCTCAACTCCACTGAACATTTTTTGGGATGAACTGGAATGCCAACATTTGCCCCAGGACTCCTCACCCAGCATCAGTTCCTGACCTTGTGGCTGAGTGGGCAAATCTCCATGGCCACGCTCCAAAATGTAGTGCAAAGCCTTCCCAGAATAGTGGATGGTATTATAACGGCAAAGGAGGAAAGAACATTAATGCCCATGATTTTGGAGTGGGATTTCATGATCACTTTTTCACACGGTCGCCGAACTTTTAACCATATAGTCTAACATGTAAATCAAATTTCAGTGCATTTTAAACCAAAGTGGGATGTGGATTTGCTGCCAATTCTTGCTGGGCAGTGTAATCCAACAACACTAGCCATTGCTACATGCAAGTGTAGTGTGAACATGGGGCAAGTCTTTTCAAATGGAGATCCATTTATTAACCTTTAGGCTAAGATTAGGCCCGGTTTGAGCTAAATAAGAAGCAGTAGTTTACCTGGGTCTTCACAGAAA
This sequence comes from Notoglanidium macrostoma, assembly GCA_030068235.1. Classification (NCBI taxonomy): domain Eukaryota; kingdom Metazoa; phylum Chordata; class Actinopteri; order Siluriformes; family Auchenoglanididae; genus Notoglanidium; species Notoglanidium macrostoma. The sequence goes on along the minus strand of JAQQZR010000016.1, from coordinate 13,044,584 downwards.
ATGATTTCCGATGGAGAATCTTGTTCAACCATGTAATTGACCCATGTCTTGGAAAAATGGCCCTAAGCAGGTGTGTATATATAGTCAGAAAAGGAACAAGCTGATCGTAACATTAATGAAGTTGGAACGGCTGTTTGATGCGATGCCAGGGCTCGTGTGCGTACATAATGACAATGGCCAGTAGCAGAACCTGGGCTTACTAATGAATTCTCAGAGCAGTTGTTCTCATTTAACGTGAGAAAGGCGGACGTAGCAGCTGCACTTGGAACATACAGTGTGGACGTTTCCTATTCACTGAAGAACAGTCACAGCTTTTATATTCACATCTTGTATGCTAATCTTCCCTCGGTAAACTTGACCCAGCACCAGAAATATCCAGAATAGTGTTTAACACGAGCTTGAACGATTGTGCTGTTTGTTTTCTTGCATTTCTTTACCCAGATGGTATCCGTATTCTCCATATAATGCCTGGCTCATGAAGCGCAGAATTGGTTCCGGCTGTGAAAGACATGATCCTGAGGCTAACTGGAATTTTTTTTTTTCCTAACTAAATGTTCTCATTTTTCTGAAAAGATTCTGCGCCTCGATTTTCAGCTGTTTGGTGCTTTGGTACCGCGTTAGTTCTGCTCACTGTCATTTTTAGAAATTTGGGTCCTCCTTTATTATATTTGATCGCATTTATTATTCATTCCCCTTGCCTCAGGCACTTGTCCAACTTTTTCAGCAGGCATGTTTTATTTGGTTAGATATATTGTCTCTTTTCGACATTGCAGGACTCGTTAAGCCTATGCAAATACCTTTTCTATAATCTTAGGTTAATTCTCATTCATTTGCAGCTTAATCACAGCAGACATAATGATGTTGTTCAAGTCTTAAATGGTTTTGAAAGAGAAGCGATGTCTTCATTCTGTAGATAACGCACGTCTTCGAGAAAGCCAAGGCCGTTACGGTCTTTGTTTGAACAGCAGGACGCGCATCAAAGCAGATTTTGAAGAGCAGCGTGATTTCTTCTCCATTTCAGAATGATATAAAGGACACAATGTGTATGAGTGTACTTAAGAAATGTATAATACCTGATAATAGTAAATGGTGTATAGATGCAGTTATTCAGTAGAATTCAAGGATTCTACAGAGATCTTTGAAGGGACTTAATCTATAAAAACAGCAGGGGGGAGAATGGTTTCAGACAGTTTGCTCAATGCATCACTTCAGTTGTGGGTGACTAATACTATGTATTGTAGAAAGGAATGGAGTGTTATTAGTTTCCCCCTATATTGCATGATTACGCTCATAGCCATTGTGGCAGTTCCTAAAATGAAGGTTATTAGATGTATGAAACTTATCATTCAAAAAATATGCCACAAAGTCGTCTTTCCTCCCCCAATAAAGACGGCAGATGAGCTAATCAGCATATGACTCTGGAATGATTGACAGTTGCTCAGGTACTTTGAGCTCCCCGCTATTAACTGACTCTTCTGGAAGCCCCGCCCCCTTCTCCCCATCTCCCTTTAGTAATCTTTCAAGCCAGTATTCTCCCACAGGTATTCCCAGCTCTAGTTACAGACAAATAAACCACTTTGTTTCTTTGACTTGACGTCGGTTCTTTTGCCTAATGCATTTTGCTGTTTACGAAGCCTCTTTATCTTCTTGCTGTTGAAGCCTCTCTATCTTCTCTGCACGTAAACGCATCCCTCTGGGCTGCCCTAAACCATACCCAAAATAAAACCGACTGGATTAAGCACTTTTCAGCTCTCTTGCTGAGCCTCCCACAGTGGCTCTCTGCTGAAGCAGTTTGGGAGGGATAGAAAAGGCTTGAAAAGAATGTTGAACTGATTGAACGCTAGCTTCCTAACCAGACGACCTTCTGCAGAGCGAGAGTGCGATGCAGAGAGAAAGGCAGTCTTATCATCTCCTCCTCTTCAGAGCACTCCTTTTTTTTTTTTTTTTTTCTCTCCTCTTTTTATTTGAAAACGAGCTCCTTTTCGAGCGATGGCAGCTGAAAGGGCTCCTCATGCAAATGATCGTGAAAAGAGCACCTTAACGCTTCATCTTCTTCCCGACCTAACGTAGCCTTTTTTAAGGACTGTATATTGCAGTGTGTCCTACAATGTGGTGGCGATATCTTTAATATGCATGTGTATATTACAAAGAGCTGCAGAGTGGTGATGGTAGCAGTGATGCCACTGAAAATATCAGTAATACGAAGTTGTCAGTAATACAAAAGTATTTCTTTTTGTACGAGTAATTGTCGTGATCTGTTCGCCAAAAGAACAGCATCTTACCAGCACAGAATTGAGCTGCTACCAAGCAGAAACACACTCTAATTTAGAAGCTTTTGTATTATGTGGCTCTGGCTGGGTGCTAAGTATTCTCCACCCTCACCAGACCTGATCCCCACCCACGGGGAGCTGCCCAGCCTGACTCAGCTCTGCAGGAGCAAGAGGAGGAGATTTTGGGCTCTGACGATGAAGAGCAGGAAGATCCCAACGACTACTGCAAGGGTAAGGCAAGAAACAATAGCTATTTGTATAAGCAGAGTCAAATATGTTGTAGTTGTGTGAGTAGATCTGTGTGTGTTTATATATGTATATATGTATGCCCGAGTGGATGGATCAACAGATGAATAAATGGAGAAATGGCTGTAACTAGAGACGTATGAACTTGGAGACGTGAATAGATACTGGGATATATAGTTACATCTGTGGAGAGATACATGGATGGATAGAGGGGTACTCTGCTAGATGGAAAAACAGATAGATGGGTACTTGGCTGGATGAATGGTATAGATGGTTACTAGTTTAGGTGGATTGATGGAAACTTTGCTAGGTGGGTGGGAGGGTAGTTGATTAGATAATAGGATGGATGGATGGGTACTTGGATGGAAGGGTACCTGGAAAAATAGATGTATGAATTCTTACATGGATGGATGGATGAATAAGGCTCAGTGAATGCATGGATAGATGACTGCGTGCTTGTGTGTGAGAAGCTACGCTACTTTTCCACAAGTCAGATGCAGACCACGATGGATGAGATTTGTTTTTCCTTCCATTCACTTATTCTTGATCTTCTGCAGGTGGTTATCACCACGTGAAGATCGGTGACCTGTTTAACGGCCGGTACCATGTGATCCGCAAACTGGGCTGGGGGCATTTCTCCACTGTCTGGTTGGCGTGGGACATCCAGTGAGTTAGAATTGTACTTTGTCTTCTCGTCAGATGTATTTTGACACCATAGCACTGTGTGGGTTTTTTTTTAATTTTTTTTATATGTAGTTGTTGCATTGCATGTGGTCGAGTACATAAGCATTTACATGTGTCTGTATGATTTGTGCAAGTCCGGCTGTAAGAAGCTGTTGTTGAATGTGTGTGTAGGGGAAAGCGTTTTGTGGCTATGAAGGTAGTGAAGAGTGCAGAGCATTACACTGAAACAGCTCTGGATGAGATCAAGCTCCTGCGTGCAGTGAGTATCCACCAACTTCACTGCTGCTATGGTGACCACTGCAAGCTGCTACACGTCAGCTGCTTTCTAGAACATTACCCTCTGCACCTTGAAACTAATGACATTTAGTGTTTCTTTTATTATTTTCAAGTGGTCAGGGGATGTAATTAACTTGAAAGAAGTTTTAGGCTGTAATGAACAGAGGAAAATTGGGTTAACGTGAAATGTGAGCCAGAAGCTGTCTAAAATGTGTGAACACTGTCTGGGTTAGGTGCGAACCTCTGACCCAAACGACCCCTGCAGAGAGCAAGTAGTGCAGCTGCTGGACGACTTCAAGATTTCAGGTGTCAATGGCACTCGTATCCTTTCAGTCACTAATGTCACTCTAGATGCTTGAAAGTCTTCATTTGAAAATGGTTTTTCAGAAGTGGCAACTCAAAATTGTCATTTTCCAGTTGTAACACGGGGGGAAAAACATGGCCGCCTCCATGAAATCTTACCTTTTGTCGCAAGCTAGCCTGCAAATGTTAACGATGCATTTATTGTTGCTGGTTACGTATTTAGCTTGACTTTATCTTCGTGAACAGCATGTTGCAATTGTTATTTGCTAAACTCAGGGTTTTGCACTCCTTTCTGACAATTCCAAGTTGATGCGACTTTTCTCTTTTTTTTTCCGCCCGATTTCTGATGTTTAGTTGAATAAAGCATTACTCCGCTGCATTTGACCAAACTTTGTAATTTCCTGATCTCTGCAAAGTACTGCAGGGTTTTGTATAAGATCTGCCTGTAGAAAACACTGCAGTACTTTGCAGAGATCTGCTAATGAATCCTTTCCCTACTCTTTTATGCTGGAAGAGATTCTAATAAGCGTGTTTGTCTTTTAATGGGAGCTGGGCTCACAGCCTTCTCCTCTCTCTCCCTCTCCCTCTCTCTCTCGCTCGCGACCTTGACTATGACTGTTCTCAGATGTATGCATGGTTTTTGAGGTCCTCGGTCACCACTTGCTCAAGTGGATTATCAAGTCTAACTACCAAGGTTTGCCCTTACCCTGTGTTAAAAGCATCATTCGGCAGGTAAAGTACTTTTGTGCACTTCTTATCATTTCCATCTGATATTGAATATCCCCAAAACTTTTAATAATGGGACTGTTACTTCTGTGACAGTACTATCTGAAGACTTGACTAAAGCCGCACCATTTCAATGATTATCTGTTTTACTGTGTTTTTTTTTTTTTTTTACTTTTAGTATCAGATTTTAATTATGTGGCTCATCCTCCATGCACGTCCCTGTTCCTATTAGACCAAGCATGTTAATATACACCAGCTTTTGTTAAAGAAAATAATTAGGCACCTTCTGACCTATTTAAGCATTCAACAGTGCTCTGGTAAAAAGAAATTCTAACTCTCTCCTTCAGGTTTTGCAAGGTCTGGACTATCTGCATACAAAGTGCAAAATCATACACACCGACATAAAGCCAGAGAATATCTTAATGACCGTCGATGAGTCATATATCAGGAAGCTGGCGGTTGAGGCCACGGAGTGGCAGAAATCTGGAGCTCCTCCACCATCCGGCTCGGCAGGTGAGATCAGAATAATAAGTATAATAATAATAGAATATTAGAATAATAACAGAATAATAACTTTCTCGGCCGAACTGACAAGCAAATTGATGCAATTTAGTACAACACGGTACATCTAACTAGTATCAAAACGAAACGAGCCAGCCACGCTTAATGTCGGTGTATTCGGGTCTACACCTGTGCTAATATGTTCCGTCCCCAAAGAGCCTAGAATCGGCGTGCGCAGACTTGAGTATTCGGCCCAAGTGTGAAAATGCCTATAATCATTTGCACTTAAATGCGTTCTTTGCTCAATATATCCAAGATCTGATAACCGCCTTCTCCATAGATGCCAAAATGACATTCTCTAACAGCATATAACTTAAACAGGACGTAACCTGATAAGTTGAACCAGTCACTTTAGTCAGTGCCTGGTCCTGGGCGCAGATCACTTTTACACACCGTGCTCACAAGTCCATTTGATGTGAACCCCAGATTAGAGGTGAGCATGCATTATTTTTTCCCACTCCCATATATCTTACAGACATGCTTAACCATCTTGTCCATGCCCACAGGTTTTTTTTTTTTTGTTTGCACCTGCTTGTGATAATTTCTGATATAGTTATTTCGATTTCCCAAAACACGAACGTACTAGGTAATGAACTAGACTAGAGTTTGGTCCTTGGGTGCAAGCAGATTTGTCACAGATCTGTTTTTTTTTTTTTTTTTTTTCCAAAAAAAATACCAATAAACTAAATCTATACACTCAATTTCCCTTTGAAAACTGCACCCTATTGTTAATTAAGACTCTGAAGCTACGTTTGAAGTTTGCCTACATACTGTATTATTCACTTCATCATCATGTGGCTTGTCCCAGGTTCATGGTGTGTTTATCAGCATGAAAGTGATTCTTACGTGCATTTTTCCCCTCTCGTTTTTGCAGTAAGCACCGCTCCAGCTCCGAAACCGGTATTATCTATTATTCCTTTCTTAATGCCGTCATTCTTCCATTAAATATTGTCTCTCGACTTGTTGAGTAAGTGTTGCGGTCTCTCTATACCAGATGGCCAAACTGTCCAAGAACAAGAAGAAGAAGCTGAAGAAGAAGCAGAAGCGGCAGGCCGAGCTGCTCGAGAAGCGCATGCTGGACATCGAAGGACAAGAGAAAGCAAACGATGGGGGCGAGGATGAGGAGGACGAGGAAACGGAAACCCCGGACACAACTCCATCAGTACCCGACAGTCAGACTCTGCAGGAAATCACAGCCGAGGCCACCCTGGGTAAGAGCGAGGGATGCGGAAGAGAGAGAGGCAGATGGTAGATGCAAGTGTTAGGATAGAGAATAAATATTCAAGTGCATACTGCTAATGAAATCTTTGCAGTGTTAATGACAGAGCAGTGACATCCTGTTGACAAAAATAGTACAAAATCTTGCTGTTGAGCTGAAACAGAAACATCGTCAGTGCCAGGTTCCATTCAGTTTCATTAGATGCTGTGACTCAGACCTGCCTCAGAATAGAGTGCTGACTCACTCCAGACTCATTCCCATATTAGTAACATCTGCATTTGTTTTTGTTTTTTTTATACGAGTTTAGGTGAAGGGCATTTCTAATTTAAATAACCCCCAAATAATGTTTAAATCATGCGCACACTCTCTCATATCTCATCCAGATGGAGTTCCTGAACCCTGGTCTCAGCACAGAGAATGCTCCATTGACGGAAACTTGAACAGCAGGCACGCTGAGGATCAGAAGCCTACCGATGTGCAGCAGCAGGAGAAGGATGAAACTCCCATTAATCCTTACGGAAACGTCACGGGAGAGGCGGAGTCCCAGCCCGTTAACCCCTACCCAGTGTGCAACGGGACGACACCCAGCGAGCCAGGCTGTCCTGATGGTAATGGACCTTTGCTTTGTGACGTGTTTGAGTCGCAGCAGAAACAGGAGACGCTGGATACAAAGACGCTGAACGCCTGTAATGCAGTAAACGATTGGGAGATGGAGTCGAGACCCAAGAAGGAGGTGGAGCCTGGTTCACAGGCAGGCCCAGACATGGAGGACGGTCAGTGAGGAGGCCCGGTGGAGGATGTTTTCTTTACTAGTTACTAACCTTCACCGCTGTGTTCGTGTTTTCCAACCTCTAGCTTTTCTAACTGTCCTCGAGTCAGCGAATATATTTCTGTTTGTGTTGTGTTTGATGTGGTATTTGTGCTCAACCAACCCTTTAACAACCAAATGCGTAGTTTATACCTGGCTGTTATTAGGCTGGAATAGAAGCCACACTGTCCCTTTGCAGGGACAGTGTTCAAAACTCCAGGTTTAGGCAAAATACTTTTTTTGGTTGGTTTTATTTGTTCAGCTGTTGTCAAAAGTTTGCCATTGTTATTTATTGATATGGGTTTATTAAATTGTTCTGGCACCAGATCAGATTTATACAATTTTCCACTTACCCTTAAATGTTGATAAAGTCTTTAAGTCCGGCATGAAGTTTTAGAAGTCCGTCTCGCCTAAAATGCTTTTCAGTAAATATCTGCTTCAGACAACCCAAATATGGGTTTCACAGGATCCCAGTTCTGACGCACTCTCCTGTTACTAACGTGAAAAAATGCTAGACACCAGCCATTTTCGGCAAATTGTCCATATTTGAAGCGAGAGTAAAGTTGTGTACATTTTTTTTTTTATTACATTTTATCCTAATTATTGGGGTGCATGCATGATTGATCAGTCATCTAGTTGATGCAAGATTAATATCCAAGTGTCAGCTAAGAGTCTAACTCATTGGTGTCACTGAGCTGCCTTGTTTAGTTTACTCCAAGAACCAATAGAACCCATTTACCCCTGGCTTAAACCCATATTTGGACACTTGTGGGGAAAGTTAAAGACCTTACAGAGGGTTTTTTTTATTTTTTATTTTTTATTTTATTTTTTTTTAAAAAGCCAGACATGTTCCTGCATAATATTCCTGCAGCGTCAGACTTTGAGTGCTGATGTGTTTGGAGCATTTTATTGATCAATATAATTGATCCGTCTCAAAACGTCTCATCCGCACCAGACTCCCTGATTAAATGCTACGCCAGCGAGCACATCCCGTCCAGCCTTGCTAGTGGTATCTATCATGTAGTGTTGATTCTCTCTGTTCTGTGTTTTGTTGTACTACAGTTAAGCTCGCTGCAGGGAATCTGTTGGTGAACCCACTGGAACCTCTGAATTCTGACAAGATCCAGGTGAAAATCGCTGACCTGGGCAATGCCTGCTGGGTGGTGAGTAGAAGAGGAAGCTCTTCATAAATCTTCCGTCTGCTGAAAATCATGGCGCTCGAGCTGTTATTTCAGAGCACATATTAGATTTAAAGTGCAGACATTTAGTAGAAAACAGGCTGTGGATGTGCTTAAATGTGACTGCTTGATGTCTCATCCTTTCCTTTCTCCCCCTTCTTCTTTTTGTCTCTCGTGATTCACTTCAGCACAAACACTTCACGGATGATATTCAGACACGGCAGTATCGTTCTCTGGAGGTGCTGATCGGTTCAGGCTACAGCACACCAGCAGACATCTGGAGCACAGCATGCATGGTGGGCGCACACACACATGCACACGTTCAAATAAGAGCAGATAGAATGATAAAAAAGGTGGAAATTAAATAAGGAAGGAATTAAATATGACAAAGCATAAGTCACTTGTCCAATAACCGTGTGTTCCAAAGTGTTTGTCTATTTATTTCACAACAATTTACCAAAGATTACAATTTATTTCTTAGTGTCCTATTGCACGTTTCCGTTTATCCATTAGCAGTTGTATTAATGTTGTGCAACTGTTCAGTCACCAGTCAGATTTGAACAATCAACAGCACTGTAATATAAATAGAATTAATTATTTGTTTCTACTCTCCCCGACACCGGTTTAGTTGTAGTCATTTATTTGTATCCTGTTCAATTACCTACCTGACTGAATGAAATAATAATAATAATTGAAATGTAACTTGTAATGAAATGTAAATGTAAACCCTGCATACTTTTTCTGCAAGTGCTTTTTGCACCACAACATTCGCTGAGTCCAAAAAACTGGAAGACAAAGGGTGCTTTTTTATATATATATATATATATATACTTACTTATATATATATATGTGTGTATGTATATATGTGTGTGTGTGTGTGTGTGTGTGTATATATATATATATATATATATATATATATATATATATATATA
>JAQQZR010000016.1:13024784-13035281 GCA_030068235.1 Notoglanidium macrostoma | reverse complement strand
ATATATATATATGCTGAGACTAACAATTGAAAGCACGAGCAGGGTATTTGACATTTGTATTTGACATAACAGTAACAATAACTATTCCTTGTATTGTAACATTTGCACTCAATGTTTCTCCTCGCATGCTCTATAATTTGGTTGGGTATAAATGTTAATATACAAGTAAACTGTGATCTTAAACACCAAGGGGACCAAGATACATATAAATAGTTATGTACGTTGGTTATCTGTATTAATATAATTGGAATTGACAAAATACTCTGTAAACATGGCTATTGTTTATGCATTATATACATGGTGGTAGTTGTATATAGCTGAAGCAAATCCTGAAAGCACAGTCGAGCAGATTTGGGTCAGAGTGACACTGACTGGGCTCGCGTGCTCTTTGGCCTGCTCATGTACGTAATTTCCCTACTCAGCACATGTTTAATAATAAAAGCAGAGCGAGGTAAAACCTACGGCTCCATCAGCATTTTAATGTGACCCTGAAACAAAGAAAGGCCAGTGGGCAGCACACTGACACCTCGCAGACTTCAGATTGGTGAAAATCCCTGACCTTCAGCTCGCTACCTACCAACATGGGAATGTGATGACCTGAGGATTCCAGTGGAAACACACACACATACACACTGACTGACCAACCTTTATACTTACTTACTTATAAGTGGATCAATATAGGGAATACAAACACACACGCTTCTATACTTATATTTTATGAATGTGTGTTTTTCCAGGCATTTGAATTGGCGACAGGGGATTACCTGTTTGAACCACATTCTGGAGAGGATTACTCCAGGGATGAAGGTAAATATTTGCTCCTCCATTTAACAACAAAATAATCCATAATCCCATAATTTGCAAAAGCTTTTAACAAACCCCCTTGCTATAAACACCTTTCCCTGTTTAAAGCATGCTCATTATAAATCAGGATTCATCATCACTGACCCAGTCCTGTCTCTGTTACTCGAGCACCACCTCTTCGTATTAGCGCTAATGAATAGCTTTGAATCTCTCGCCATCCCTCTTCACTGAATAATAGCTAGCGTTGGTGGCAGAGTGCTGTTAAATATTAAACCTCATTGTGCTCATTAATTAGCACTTGGGCGAGAGTCATGCAAGTTTAATGGGAGGGCACGCGGCACATGGTCCTCGTGTAGAATCTACACTTGCCATTATGGCTGCGGCAAGATCTTATTTTTATCTTTATTTGTGAGGATGAATGCCACAGATTAGGATTAGACATACAAGCATGCGCACATAATAATAATCATGATACGTTTGGATGCATAATTGTTCAGCCAATGTATAAGCAATAGGTTTTTTTTGGCCTTTTAGCATTTTGAATGAAAAAAACAAACAAACAAAAAAACAGGATCAAATGATGCTCCTTGATAATATTATTTAACATTTTTTGATGTGCATCATTTCTGAAAATTCACCCGTCTTTCCCATGAACAGATCATATTGCGCTGATCATCGAGCTGCTGGGCAAAGTTCCTCGCAAACTCATCATGAATGGCAAATATTCGAAGGAGTTCTTCACTAAGAAAGGTCGGCTAATGTTCTCTCATTTCTCCCCGTATCACTAACGGCTTTGAGACCTACATGATAAGAGCACGTAATGTGTTTAGCAACCTGGTGTCAGTTTTATATTTGATGAATGAGGTATGCATTAACATGTCTGGAATCAGCCCCTCACGTTCTCCTCCTGGCACGACAAAGACAACGAGTGCTTCGGAAACACGTCATCATGACCCGCTGTTACGTAAAGAGTTCAACCAGTACAGATTATCTGGCAACCTTAAACCACCAAAATATATTAAAAACAATCGTTATTGAAGGAAAACTCCACCCTGAAGCGAGAGCTGGAGAGGATCGTGTACTAAAGTGCCGCTGCATCACAAGGTGAAGATGAAGTAAGGGTTAAATCCTGCCGGCATAACATGCATTTAGATGGAATTGTGGGTAATGTAGGAAACCAGTGGAAATGGACCAACATGTCAATAAAAGAAATTTAAAGTACAGAAATTCATTACAAATTAAAACTCGGACGCTATCGAAGATCAAATGTTAATATGTAAGTTAAAAAGATGATTCTGGAAGTCGTTCAGGGTGGATTTTTCCTTTAAATACACCATTAACGAGTACACGCCGGCTTCAGTCGTCGTTACACATCTTTTATTTACAAAATTGGCAGCTGTAGTATCAATCCTGGCAAGTCAGATTTTTTTTTTTTTTTAGAGCCAAAAGAAATTGCTGGGTTTACTGTGCACTATGTTTAATTATACAGGGAATTTTACTTCTCCAAGACTGCTCCCCAAATTGCACGCTATATGATAAATAAGGAACAGATTGACACTTTAAGAAGTCACCATAACAAACATGAACGTCCCCTGAATGAAAATAATGATCATACTTTTGGATCTAGTGCCCTTACTCATGTTTGCGGTTGAATATTTGTTTTTGAGGGTTATTTTTCTGCATGTGTCTCGCAGGTGAGCTGAGGCACATCACTAAGCTGAAGCCGTGGGGGCTTCTGGAGGTCCTGGTGGAGAAGTACGAGTGGACAAAAGAGGAAGCGCAGAACTTCAGCAGCTTCCTCCTCCCCATGCTGGATCTGATTCCCGAGAAAAGAGCTACAGCTGCCGAGTGCCTCCGCCACGCCTGGATCACATCGTAGTAGCCCGGGAGGGAATGAAAAACGCACACAGATACTCCTCTCCGATAAAGACTAACAGTCTGGTCAAAAGGCACACTTGGGTTCATGATGGAACATGCAGGGGTCCAATCAAATAGATGTAATATCTATTTATTTCTCATAATGTTCCTTTCTTACGTACCAGGTGCAGCTTGATGTATCCTGTCGTTTTGGCGCTTTTCCCTCTCTTCTGTGTGCCGACAGCGTCTAACAACATGCTCGTTTTCGTATAAAGCGTACAGTAGCAGCTTAACAGTACAAGTCAAATTTTTCTGTACATTTGCTTTGGTCATAATCAGTCTTTTTGACAGATAGCCATGCTCATTTGGCAATTCTGACGGAAGCACAGACGTCCTGCCTCTGCCGTGAAAAGGTTGGTCAGTGATTTTTTTTTTTGTTTTGTTTTGTTTTGTTTCTTTACGGATAGTTTTCCCATTACAGCGCAGGCTGCATGAGACGTATGAATGATTTAGGCTGGCAGGGATGGCCTGGCTGTAAATGGACATTTACTGTATAAACAGATGTGAATTTTCAGCGTAATGATTTCCAGCTGTGCGTGCATCACCGTCGTATGTAACAAAAAAAATTGAAAAATGTAAAAAAAAAAAAAAAAAAAGATACAGCGCACAATTTGGGTTGTGTCGGCCTGTCAAGTTTCATATGCACAGTATGGGAGAGGTGAACGCCTTCACTTCACCACAGAGCTGGTGGGGTCATGAAATGCGTCTCGTTTTGTACATACGTGTACCAAAGTGTTGGCGCTCTTCAGTGTCAGTAGTGTTGCATTCATTCATCGCTTTGCTCAGTGGCTTGACGGCAATACGGAGATGCCTTGATGAATGCCGCTCTGAGTTTTGGGGATTCTCCTACTGATGTTGCTCGAAGCAGGATCAGAGTTCTTTGTTTAGTCTTTTTTTTTTTTTTTTTTATGTGTAAATGAACGTAGGGTAATTTTATTGCGAAGGACCCGGACCTCTGCTTGCTCTTTTATATCGAAAGACTCTCACCTTTGACCTTTTGCGGTTTCCACAAGCACGTCCTTTTCTCTCTCTCTCTCTCACCCGCTATGCTCTCGAATGTTCGCCGCTTCAATAAAACCCTTTCTGTAGTTGTTCTGAATAAAGACTTTAAAGTCACAGACTTGTGTTTGGTGTTTCATGTTTAAATCTATTTATACACAGTAATCGGGCTGTTGCCACTTCTTGACCCGCAGCATGTGTGCATCTAAAACTCAAATCAGGAAGTTTCCCTGGGTAGGGGACGTATCTTATATTAAACACAATGCAAAAAATCATACAGATACAGGTCAAGAGCTTGTTCAGATCAAACACCGTAATGGGGAATAATGTGACTTGGTGACTGAGAGGCTGGGTTGAGTGTTTACGCAGATTAATCACTTTGTTTATGAGAGCGTTCCAAGGACAGACTGGTCGGACCTGACAGAAAGGCTACGGTACCTCAAATAAGCGCTCTTTACAACCGTGCTGAGCTGAGAAGCATCTCGGAACAAACAACACATCAAACCTTGAGGCAACTGGACTATAGCACCAGAAGACCGCTGAAGACTGGAAATAGGCCAGACAATTTTGATCCCATGTATACAAGTGGTAAAGCATGTATGCTTCTGTGGCACAGTCCTAAATGAGGGGTTTCTATCTGTACAAAAGCAAGTTCTTTTTGGACTTTCATATTTATAAATCACCAATCTTTTGAAACCCAACATCATATATGAGGAAAATGTATTTAATTAAAATGGTTGGATTTATAGTGTTTAACCTTGGTATTTTTTATTTTGTATTACAAGATACATATAGACCATTTTTATTTAAAAAAAATGTAGTAAGCAGCCGAAAGACCAGATCAGATAAAGGATGAAGATCAGTACACTGATATTAAAGTCCTTCCCTTAATAGGAATGGAAGAAAATCCAGATGTAGTCCGAGATGTTTTGGTGGATGCAGTTCCATAAACGGAGGAGATCCGAGTCTTCACGCTTCTTCTGAAATCGAAAGAGAAGTTGTGCATCAGCCTCACAATCTGACGGTCCAGAAAAACTTGTCTACATGCACTTCACCAAGACCCTTAACCTCAGCAGTCGTGTTTTTAAAACACTCCGTCTCATGGGACTCGATTGACTCGAGAGAAGAAACAAAAGTTGCTCAACTGTCTATTTTAAAATTGCGTTGCTTGGAAACAAGATGAACTGAAGTTTTTTCAAAGTGAAGGTCGTTGTCTTTGGCTAGAGCTCGCTGCTTAGAAGCTACAGGAGAAGCCGTGGGAGGCTCAAAACGTGTCTGAGAATACAGCAGTGTGATACGGGCCCTTGTGAAAGCTCATCCTTTTTCCTCTCTTTCTCAGGTAATAATATTTTCATTTCAATTAAATTTTCATTTTTTTTTTTTTTATTAGAGTTCATCACACTTTTGATCCATTTATAGTTCCATTTAATGCCTGCAAAACAAATTAGCTACATAAACATCTCGCAGAAAACTTTTACACAGGTTCTTTTTATCTGTTCATGTGGAACATCTGCCAAACAAATGCCAGTGTAAATTGTTACTATAGAAATGAGAGTGTTTTAGAATGCAGTTTAAACCTGAACCACCATCAGAGCTGCTGTAATAGAAAATTACTCAACACCTTCTGACCAATGAGAACTGAGAATTTAACAACTTTGTGGTATAAATGTGAAAGACATTTTTGTCCCTGTCCTGTAATACACTCTTTGAAAAAGAGTCAGCCTGACACTTGCACGCAGAGGTGGCATGAAGAGACGCATTGTTGTGTGCCAACTATTAGGAACTAGTCATTAAGCAGTGAATCTTGGAAATTGTTCAAAATTTGGCACGACAAATTGTTCATGACGGTGGCATGGCTAATGCACTTATGCTCAACCTATTCACAACAACTGCGCATGACTTTCAAAAATTCCCAAGCAATGACAATGTAAACAGCTGTGGAATGCAATGGCACGTATTGTATATCAAATTATGCACAAATACTGCATGCCCTTGGCACAACTAAGGCATAATAAGTGCGTGTTCATGACCAAAATTCGTTCAAGTGTCAGGCTAGCTTAAAAGAAAGGATTCTTTCTTCCTAAATTCGATTGAGAAAGACGGGGTTCCAGGTAGAACCTTTACATAAATTTGACCCTACGTTTTCTTCGTAAGTGTGTGTACGCGTACAAATATCCGGTCATCTTACCCGTGTTCTCCCCCACCTGGAAGTCCTCTGGCAGCAGTTTGTCCTGTCGATTGCCCAGTACAAAGGCCAGGAAGGAGAGGACAAGGGAGTCCATGATGCTGATGATGGCCAGGATGTAAGCCCAGCGCACCGTGCAGTTCCCCAGCGTGTACTTATCTGTGCGCTGGCCACACATGCGCTTCACCTCCTCCGAATCCCAGCCGTCTGGGTAGATCATGCAGCCTATGACCATACAAGTGGCTACATGATGGAAAAATACACTGATCAACATTTTATAGATTTAGAATGTTTCATAAAGACACATACTGTTTATTCACATGTTTTCCCATTTGGAAAAGGGTTTATTCTGCACAGTGGAATTCCAATGCGAAATAAGATGATTTATTTTATGTGAAATAAAATCTATTGATGCATTCTTAACTAACATGAAACAAGTATATAGTTAACATCAACATAGACTATATGTATTATGCAAAATCATCAATCAAAAATGGCAGTTTTTGTCCAAATACAAGGAGATGTCAAATCTTACACTTTACAAACAATTTAAATTGTAATAATAATTAGAAAGTGATATACAGTGTATATACTGGGTTTTATGGTAACCAACGGACCATTGAGGTAAAACGCCACTAATAGATATATCTCAAAAAAGCTGTCGTTTGTGTGTTTTAGTTAAGATGCAGGCACTAGAAAAGTTTAGGTAACATGCTCTCTTTCTTATAAACTGCTGTATGTAATATCTTTTTTCCTACATTAGTGTGCATGCACATTTTCCCACATCTTAACCAAGACAGATGAACGGCAGCTTTTTCCCTTCAAGTGCCTGGTGATTACCATAAAACATAGTAGGTATCCAAGTGAAAGGACTATATAAAAAATGTACCACGTTGTGATGCCCGTGATAAATCTAGGCCTTGTTCGTTTAGAGTGCACAGGGTTTCACCTCAGGTCTGAATATTTTAGACGGATCTTAAAATGTACACAGCCAGACATAAAAAAATAAAAATAAAAAAAAGACCAAGGACAGGCCACTAGAACATAAACCTGACAACATAATCACAGCTCAGCATAAAATGTTCCCAGCTATTAAATAAAACCATTTTGCTACTTCTATCACATTATTATAGTTGTGAATTATTGCTTAAACAGATTGTCTTTATTGTTCCACCGAGTGGAACGTTATGCCTCCACCCGACAAGAAGCAATGAAATATGCAAGGCAGAGGCAATAAATATGAAAAACTGTTGCCAGGCAACTCTGGCAGGGCCTGCTTTCACTGTAGGGAGCTAAACTGCGATCTATTATTTAGTGTCATACAATATCTATGCAGAAGGACAACTGGCACAGGATCAGGTGTTAGTTTACCGAGTGCTCTTACTTTCACTCAGTCTTGCTCTTTAAAGAGAATACAGTGTGTAGCGGAATTCTGTGGAAGGGAGAAGGTCTTTTTTATTTTAGCAGCTGTTTGTATTTTGGCTCTTTAGACCTAGGGATCCTTCACAAGGCACCAAGCACACACGTTCACAGCATGATTCACGCCTAGGGGCAATTTAGAGTAGACGGTCCACTTACAAGCTTTTTTTGAGATGGGAGAAAACCAGAGAACCCAGAGGAAACCCATGCAGCCAGGGAATAGATTCCTTTACTGTTTTGTTTTCATGTTTTCTGTTGTTGTTTGAATTGGTAGCTTATTGGTTAAGAAGATGGCGAGTTAAAATCCCAGAAAGTCACTTCTGGGCCCTTGATCAAGCAAGACCCTTGTCTTAACTGTGGATGAACGGATCTGGGAAATGCATAAATATAAATATAAATGTCAAGGTACATAAACAATAGCCATGTCAGTAAGCTCCCATGCTATGGTATGGGAACTGATGGAACTGACCGTGGTGCTGAAACCAGAAAGGGTACGCTTTATCCATCTGTCCTCAGATTTACATTTACATTTATTTATTTGACAGACATGTGTATCCAAACCCACTTACATTTGAGTCTAAGTACCGAGCCAAGCGGTCAATCGTCTGTCTCGTAGTTCCTGAATCAAATTACTTTCATGAGCAAATTAGTTATACGGCCAAAAACTTTTCCTTATTATGTATCTTTTATTGTTTCCTTATCTGTTTACTCCTTCGCATTAATATGATTCTACGTTATTCTGTGCTTCATTTCTTAGTGTAATAAGTCCTTAAATAAATCGAATTTTAAGTGCCGTATGAATACTTTATAAACTAAAAAGTGCTACATTATAGCTATTATTTTTGAAATAATGAGTTCCTGAGCATGTTATTCTTGACAGCATGTTATCTTTCTTTCTTTCTTTCATAACACTTTATGGAACCGAGAAAATGATTCTCAAAGTGGGGTCCAGGGATCCACAAAAAGAAAAAAAAAGAAGCCATTTTGACTAGTCACTTCAGCTGAATGGGTTTTAATTCATCACTATATTGTGGGATCTGTTCTGGTGGAAAGTTCAAGAATAAAAAGTATCTTTTCTTAAAATAAATCGGTACTGAGGAACTCTGTGGAATTGGTTCTACAGTTAAGGGATGTAAAAAAAAAAAAAAAAAAAAAAAGTGGCTGGAAGAAAAGTTTTAAGAACTGCCTCTTTAGGTGAGCAAGTATTTAAAGCTTTACATGAAATATGATATATAGGTATAGATATGATAAATACCGGCGGCGAGCTGCATCCACGCACAGATCTTATACACACTGCCGGCGTTACAGAAGAAGAAGAGACTGAAGCAGCCGATGGTTCCCACCACCAGCAGGAATGAAATCCCTACGAAGAACATGGCTGTTTTAAAGGCTCCAGAGGGAATGGATCCGAAATCCAGAGCGCTTCCTTTACACACCAGCTCTCCTGTGATGGGGTTTCCAATGCAGTAGTGGAAAAGACCGAAGTATCCGGACTGCGGGGTGTCAACACTGTCCCCGATCCAGTAGGGCTGAATGAACACCACCATGGTGATGATGGCAAAGCAGATGGTGAAGATGATCCAGAGCACGCCGATGGCTCTGGCGTTTCTGACGTAGTTGGTGTGGTAGATCTTGGCTGCTTCTTGAGCTGGGATTAGTTTAGCCATGGCTGCAAGGAAAAATACATTGAGCAGCTGAAAAGTCTCTTAAAATCATCCGGTTCGGTTTCTTTATTTGGTGTTAGATTCAGGGAAAAGTTCAGGCAACTGTCTTCAGCAGTTGAGTTGTTTAAAAAAAAAAACAAAAAAAAAAACTCAAAGAGATCAGGTGATAGATTTTAAACTGACCAATCAGATTAAAAGGTGGGCGGGACTTCAATGGCAGCCGTGAGTAGTTTACGCTCTCTGATGAACCCGTATTAAAGGTACTTCAGGACCTTGTTTGCTGGTGTGTTACATTCAAAAATGTTTCAAAGTACATAATTCTTCTACTTACTTAGCTTTAAAAATACTTTAAAGTTACACTTCATATGCACCTTTCTAGGTAAAAGATACACAGCAATGATGTACTCTTGAGGTTTCCACTGCAACAGCATGGAGAAGTACTCTTTTGCACTCTTTTTTTGTTTTCTGAAAGAGTACCATATGTAGAGCTGGTATTATCATAGATCATATGATTACGCTCGCTATGATCATCTTGATAGACATCATCATTGCAGAACACAACGCTTGGAAACGTACCTACCTTTATAAAAATGTGTTTTTATTATTATTAAATTCTTTAGGGGGATTCAAGATACTGGCAAAGTGTAAAAATGACAAAAATCAGTCTAATAAACTCAATTAGACTAAAATAAAAATAAAGTTAAGGGTTCAAGCGTCATCACCTGCCAAGTTGCCACTGTTGGGCTCTTGAGCAAGGTGCCTCTCGTGGCTGACCCTGCATTCTGAACACAGCTTCCTAACAAGCAAGGAAATGTGAATAAAAGGATTTCACTGTCTTGTGAGGTACATATGAGAAACAAAAGGCTTCTTCTTCTTCTTATGAAAGGTTTCTTCTTCTAAATTCATATCGCTAAAAATAAGCTGGTGGTGTGGTGGCATGATGGGTTTCACAGCTCCATGCCTCACAGCTCCAGGGTTCCCAGTTCGATCATGAATTTGGTCTCTGTTTCTGTCCCGAGCAAGTGTGCATGTTCTCCCCGTGTCCTCTTGGGATTCCTCAGTGTTCTCCAGTTTCCTTGCACCTCCCAAAAACATCCCAGTAGGTTAATTGGCTAAGATAAATGGCCTCTACGTGTGTGCATGGTGTCCTGGATTGGACTGAATTCCCATCCAGAGTGTATACACAAAAATAGGAAGTACTTGTGGGATGATGTGAGGGTAGACAAATATTCTGTTTGTGCTAGACATGGTATGATCTAGTGTAAAATAATTTATCAGTCCCACATGTGACTGGGGGCATGAAGCTGCAGCAAACCATGTTCATAACTTTTGGTCTGGACCAAAAATTATTTAAATCATTATAGAATTACATGATAGGGAAATTCATTGTGCTTGATGCCTTGATTAGTGACAGTTGGCCTGCCTTATGTCTGCTATCTGCCTTATGTCTGCACTGTCTGCAGTGTTTGCACACTTGCACACCTTGCACTTTATGTTGTTTTTGCTGTT
>JAQQZR010000016.1:13002248-13016813 GCA_030068235.1 Notoglanidium macrostoma | reverse complement strand
AGATGCTGGGATTGGCTCCAGCTTCCCCGCGACCCAGATGGATAAAGCGGTATAGATAATGGGTGGATGGATGGATGGATATTCTTCCTCACATGTAGGGCTAAAACTCCCAAACATAGAGGTTAATTACTATCATGGAGAGCAGTGGTGCCAGTCTGTTGTATAATAAACATGTATCTGGGGACTTTTCTGCGATTTCTTCTTTTCCCCTTAATTTGCTAAGCATAACATGTTGGGATCAAATTTTCTCCAATAGCGACCCAATGACCCAGTTTATATAACAGTATGGCAACAAAAAGTAATATGATTAGCTGTCATACTAGTGAGTGTTTTCGCCATTGAAACTTGTTAGATGGTCAAATTCTGCACACACATATAATACAGTAACTGAGACAAGGCATGTAATCAGGTTACTGTTAAGCAGCAATTCAATTTTCATGCACAAAATGGAGTGTTGGGCCTCTGGTGGCTTCATCTTACATCACCAAGAGCTCAAAGACCGATTTATTTACTATAAGGAGAAGTGTATTAAAAAATGAGCATTTTAATCGAAACAAATTGTTTCAATTCAATCCATTTGCTCTTTAATCTGTATTCACTGTCATCCACTGATCGAGGAGAACAAAAATGAATTGTTTGTGCAGCAGATATTTATAGACTGAGATTTAGACATAGCAGTTCAGATGTTCGCTGAGGATTTTGCACTCTGCTAGAAGCAGATGCTCATCTCGTGATGTTCCTTGCCTGAGGTGGGAAGGAGAGCTGTTTGTTGAGGCTGACCCACATTAGGAACATCCTGAATGATTGAACATACAAAGGGCTTTTTATGGTGTCTTTTTGCAAGTTTATAGGCAAGAAATTCACACATGGTTTGATGATTCTAATCACTCTTACAGTGCTCCTCACTATTTAGTGATTTTTTTAAATATCATAGGCTCTACGATATCTTCTCCATGACCTCCTTCACCGGTCAGTGTCTTTTGAGATTCATTGTATGTCATGTTAATGGTTAACAATGTAAGAACAGTGCTTGTCTTTCATGCCACACACAATTCCACTAACAAATCCCCCCCAGCCAGGGGAACACTAGCCTTTTCCTGTCCACTACACATGAGCTCCTGTAGTCTTTAATGGTCCAGTGAGAGTCCAGTAGATGTCTGTTCTGCTCACTGGTGCGGAGCTGGCAAAACTCCCCAGCTGATCCTCTGTGACCCCTTGATCCTTCCCCTTCCATATGGGCCATCTTTGTGCCTCGTGTGGCGTTAACCTAGTTCAATAAGCAGGCGAGCTCTACCCCACCCCCAGTGACCACTACACACACACCAGGGGCTCTCAAGGAACACAGGAGACCAAAAAACACAACCATGGATTCACACTCGAGGCAGGACAAGGAGCTCTTTTGATATAGGTTTGTAGACAAAGTTCACTGAATCTAGCAACATTTACCATTCAGCCTTTGAGAAGAGCAGCTCTGACTTGAATGACCTCATTCATAGATGTACAACCATTTCGATGAAATATGGTATTATTATAAACCTAGATGTCCCAAGCTTCCTTGCACAGATGGTAGTGTGCATATAGGGTATGCATCTGTGCATACATGTGTGTGTGTGTGTGTCTAAGTGTGCGCTCGTCATCTGTAGCTCAAGGGCACACTTATCAGATTGATGACCTAAATGAAGTCAGAGCTGACTCTGTGTCCCCTCAGTCATGTCCAAATGTGTGTCTGTGCTCACAATAGGCTGCTTATCCTACTCCAAAACACAAACGCAAGCATACACGTCTATTGTTAAGCATTGTACAATTACATGGGAGACTTTGCTTGGTGATACACAGTACTGCAGGATAGTGACCTGTGCTGGGGGTTTACTTAATGACTGTTCTCACACACACAGAGCAACATTCAAACATATGGTATATGCATTCACACCCTAACCGATTACTGAAATTCACACTTGTGCACACTTAGAGACATTCCCAGATGTCATGATTCATGATATATAGTGTTGCTGCGGTTGAAGTGAACTGAGCTCTGAAGCTGAGCTCAGATTATTGTTGTCTTATGTTCTCCCCATGTCCAGGTTGATTTCCGTGGGTTCTCCACTTTCCTCCTACCTCCCAAAAGGTTGGTTGGTTATATTAAAGTGCTCCTGTGAAAAAGCTCTCCAGATAGTCACCAAGTTCCTTTTAACATTGTTTATTCTAACACCCCAACATTCCAAAGATTTCCTGAAGGATCACAGCAGCTTTTCTAGAATGTTCGGACTGTTTGAAGTTTAGTTTAGAAGTTGATGTATTCAAGATCAGACATGCTTTGATTCTCAGTGATCATATCTGCAAACTGCAAAATTTTCTCAGGATTTTGATTATTGACGTTTGGGAGAGGAAGAACTAGCGATATGGGACTCAGGGTTAGGGCTATAGGATAGATAGCTTGAGCTACTGCAGGAGCTGCTAAAGAAAGAAGAAGAAGAACTAGATATCAGTGGTGATGGAGATGATAAGGAAGAGGATATTGATAATGAGTGGAGTGAGCAGGAGCAAAACAAGGAGATTTATCACTGGCATGATGTACATCATGAAGATGAGCTCTCCACACTGAGGAGACCTGAGCTTATTGCCCTGGAAGATGTGCTTTCATTTACTTTGCAGCACAGATAGATGAAGAGATGGAGGGACCAGAGGTCTGTGCAAGAGAGAGACTTTGAGATGGAAAACCAGATTTCGTACAAGGTGCCGCCTGGACTTTGATGAGTAGAATGGTCCACCAGAATGGAAAGATTCACAAATTTTCCTCATGGAACTGATTATAATATTTATTATTGGAAGATTGGCAGGTGATCCTGTGGGACGTGTACTATGTAATCACATGATGTGACAGAAGGGAAAAACGATACCTGAATAGTCAAAGCATGACCCAGCTCATGTGTTATTGTGCATTGCAATGTAATATATAATATTAAAGTTAGTATTAAAGTTTTCATGCTCTTAAGACAAAAAAAAAAAAAAAGTGAAAAGAAATGTAATGCGTATGGTTTTGCTTAGCTTTCGGCTATGTGTTCATATTTCTCCTTAGCCAATAAATTTCCCAAAAGCAATCGCACAAATCGATTCATTTTCAAATCACGAGAGGTCCATTATAAAAAATTTCAATCGGGTTATATCTACAAAAGCCCAAAATAGAAACCCTACAGAAGGGATTATAGAATCAAAGAAAGAATATGAATAAAAACCACAACATATTATCAGTTTTAACACAATCACATTCATGTATGGTATGTGTCTCTATATACATAATTTGCATTGAAAATCTGAAATTGGGAGGTTTTGTGCCTGTGTCAGAAAATCAAGTGGGCACGAACATTTGAGTAATGCCAGAAATCTAACACTGGCCATTCCTATGTGAGTGCAAATATAACTACAAATAATCTGAAATCATTACAAGATAAGTCAGTATAATACACAGTAGAATAAATAGCTTCAGTAGAGGCAATGGTGAGCACTGTTGACTCACAGCACGAAGATCAGGGGTTTATGCTTATTGGCTGATCGGGGATTTTCTGTGTCGAGTTTGCATGTTCCCGTCATGCCTGCGTGGGTATACTAGGGGTGCTCCGGTTTCCTCCAACAGCCCAAAGACATGCAGATTAGGCCAACTTCCTACTCTAAACTGCCCTTAGCTGTGAATGTGACTGAGAATGGTTGTTCATGTCTGTTTTAGCCCTGGGATAGACTGCTGACCTTCTCAGGGTGTACCCTGCGTCTCGCCCCAAGTCAGCTGGGATCGGCTCCAGCTTAACCTATAAGAGGTACAGATAATGGATGGATGGATATCCTACATCGATTAGTTTAGGTATGGTTTTTCAACTAATAATCATCTTGACGTTATTCATAATTACACTTTACACAAAGTATTAAAATTAACATTAATTCCCAATAACCAAAGTGTTAACGCATACAATATAATTTCTCATATAACACAGACTAGTTGGGTTAAATAATTGAGAATGATCTTTGTTTTTTTCTTTTTCTCTTACAGCAGACTGCTCATTCAACATTCCCTCTTTTGCCTCCAGCCCTTATGTTTGCCCTCAGACCCGCTGGGTGTTTAAAATTCTGCCCTTTGACCTTCCTCTCTGAGGCATTCTCACTTTACAGCCGTTAAACGCGCCTCAGATGCTGCCGCGCCGCTCACGCGCTCCACAACTGCCTGCTTTATGCTAATCTCCTCTTCGCGTCTCTAATTGGCCAATTATTCTTCAGTGGGCGGAGTTAACTGGGCGCGTGTCAATCGCTCGCGGTGTACAAAGACACGCCCACATACTCCGTTGTGTGCAGTGCACGCAGAGGCTTTTCGGCGCATGACAGGATACTACGAGCTGAAGGGGGAATTTTTGTCTCTTTTATTCCTTGCTGTTATTAAATAAGGTTTAAAAGAGAGCGACGGACAATGTGTGCGTTCTTGGAGCTGACCGTTGTCCCGACGTGACCGACCGAAATGCCGTTGTTGTGCGTTTGTTAGGCACAGCAACATCCTTTCTGCTGATACGAACACACACACTGACGGCTTTGACAGCTTTCACATCCGCCGCAACAGCCACCGGAAGCCATGGCGACACAAAACGACTGCTGTGTCAAAGTCTGCTTGAGGTAAGACGGAAAGGTTTGCAGTTAAAATGCTGCAGAATGAGGAGGAGGAGGAGGAGGAGGAGGAGGAAGAAGAGGAGGACTGGCTGGGTTTAACGCTCGTTTCCTCTTTTATGCGCGAGCCTGAGTTGCTTCACGTGTGCGCGTGTGTTTTTATAGTTTCACAGGCAAAGGTCGGTGCTGCAGCTTGTGGGTGAGGCATGTTACATTGTAAGACTGTAAGACCTTGTGCTGAATTAAAGCCCAATGTTGATTGACACAAATGCAAGATCTTCTCGTGCATGACCTCAGGTGTGACAGATCTTTTCTTCTCTTGACTTCACCTTCACCTTCCTTAATTAGGCGTTTCCTGTCGGAATTGTGTGCATATGCAGAAGCAAAGATTTCTCACCAAATGGAAATAGCCTTTGTACTTGAACTGCTCATCAGATATTCTCGAGAAATAATTTAGCACTGCACAATAAGCATGACATTGTAACTCTCATTGTACACATAGTCATAAAATCGTCCTGATCAGAAGCAGTGCTGCAGCGAACCTTTTGTCTGGTCACCGGATCCGTTCCAAGTGCAATTTAGTCTGGAGTGAAATGAGCTGTAATTGGCTTTAGAAGCCATGCATGACCGGCAGTTTGCTTTCCACACCCCCACCATGTGTGCGGCTCCCTTTGTGCGAAAGATGCAAAGAAAGGACTCCTCTACAGCTGGGCTGGTGGATGGTGTTCATATTAGGAAATGAAACTGCAGACGCACGCTCGGTAATGAAACCCAGTCGGGGTGGTTGGGTGGCGCGAGCCGCAAGTCTGGGAGTCCGCTGCATGGCGCGGAGGTCACACCTGCACATGGGAGGGTGATGAGGAGCTCGCATGCTTGTCTCGGTGTGCCATGTTGGCAGTTTAAAGGCTTACGTCACCTTACACATGTGTCCAGGCTTCCTGTTCTTGCAGACACCTTGCAAGAAACCGTCTAGGAATCATGGCACACGTACAGTCCTTGTGTGCATCTCACATACACATACACACACGCACACACACACACACAGTAATGATGCAGACAAGAAAGGCAGGCGCTTCCTTTTCTGTGTCCACACCCTCACTCCTTTGTATTACAGTTGTCTTTTATGGACGCGATACTGGCTAGATTAGGTCCAAGACCGTAGTCGAGCTTTTTGATACAGAAAAATGACCTCAGTCAGTTTCAGCATCAGTCAGATTCAGCATTTTGAAATCCAGCGCACCCATTTATTCATTTATAAGAATTCTTTCACCTCCCTGCAATCTTTTTCTTGCTTTTAATGCTGTTAATGTTGAAAGATTTTTGAATTTTGTATGCTTGTGTGTTCATTTCCTTGTGTCATCTACAGGCCATCCTTTGCTCTTGTCCTCCACCCACCTTCAGAACGTGTTGACTCATGAGCGCCGTTACGATCAGACGTGAATAGAAAATTCGTCCCCGGAACACTGCTGACGAGTCTCTCTACAAAAACCTCGGCTTCGAGACTTGCGAGCGGTGATCAGTGCTATCTCATGCTTCCACAAGGAAACGTTTAGCTTTTGTAATCCTACGCGCCTAAATATAACTCCTTGTCTGCTCTCAGATTTAGGTCTGAATGATGCCACATTTCAGTGAAAAATGGACTTCCTGTTTACATGTCCAGTCTGCTTCCTTGAGACATTGTTTGAACTCGGCCAGTCCGAGAGTTTACTCTCTGGGGAAGGGGGTAGCTGGTTTTTTTGGGAGGTGAATTGTGTGGGAACCAGGCTCATAACAGTACGATTTATTAGAATGGCCTCCTTCCTCAAGACCATGGGGTGAAGCGTGAATAACTCGGGCTTGTTAAGGCCTCCTTTAAAAAAAAAAAAAAAAAAAAAAGGCCTCATGGTGAGTTTAAAGACCCACTTTATTTGCTTCTCATTGAAATCACATGTTCAGACCCCTCAGAGGCAAAATTCTCATTATAGAGGATTTCTTTGAGTACGCAAAAGAGTATAACCTTGAGCAAACATGCAGTGCCTTCCTTCACCTTGCTTGTTTTGTCCTCCATGATGCACGCTTGCATAATTGTTCAAGCACAAAAAGAATCTGAATCGGCAATTTAGCTCTAGATACATCTTGACACAGCTCACCACTGCGCTGAGGCTTTTTTTTTTTTCTTTTTTGGGCGTTCGCGTGGTTTAATTTCGGCTCGTGCCACAGCCTATTGTCTACTGAAGTCTGCTCTCGCAGCTCCATTAGCAATTACAGACTGTGTGCTCAAACAGAATGACTTCCTCTCAGCCACGCGGGTCCGAGCCACTCCTTCCTGCCGCTTCCTGCTTGCTGCAGTGTTTAGAGACGTCTCACCCACGCCAGGGGCGCAGGATGTGCAGAGCGCCCGCCTTCTGACTAGAGTGAGTCCTCAGCCCTGTTAAAGGCTAAAAGAGTATGTCAGTCACAAAAGTATAGACGCCTGGCGACGTTTGGCCAGTGGTAGTCACTTCAAACGAAATCCTTTTAGCGTTTAGTAATAAAACCCGGTACATTAGGGTATCATTTTAGGGAGTGCACAGCACTGCACAGGAAGTGAAGGTCAATGGGGTCACTGATGTTTTTATGACCTACTTATCTGCACTAATCTGCTTTCCCGTAACATGCAGCAGTCCTTCTGGGCCTTGTAGCAGCCATAACAATATTTGCAGGCACGAAAAAGCCAGGATGCTTCAAATGAAATGGAAGAACAGGAGAGGAAAGAGCGAGCAAGCGGCGAAGAGGAAGAGAGAGTCAATTGATAATGTCCTGCTTAGTTAATTAGATGCCGCTCCTTTTTTCGACTCCATCGCCTGGCAGAATGAAAAGACTAGTTGTGTTCGAGATGAAAAGGGGAAGAGATCGGGTGGAGGGGAAGCGGGGGGAGGGAAGGAGAGAGAGAGAGAAAGCAGGAAGTGTCTCTTTCTCTTTCGGTGTCGAAAGGGCAGCGGAGGAAAAAAAAATAAACATTTAGTTCTCGCTTGAAGCAGACAAAGAGAGACATTTTGTTCATTTTAAGCGTGGCAGAGATAGTGTGTGTGTGTGTGTGTGTGTGAGGGCGTGTGTGTGTTTCAGAGATGCAAAGACGTACAGCTGGTCTGGTTTTATAGTCTCCCTCACACAGCGACCAATGGAGAAAAAAAGGACACAAGGGACAAACAGTAAAAGACTTACTGATGTAGTATGGAGCCAGGTGTCAAGCCCTCAGGAGACTCAACAGCCACTGTATTTCACACACACACACACGCGCGCGCACACACATTCTCTCTCTCAGATGATTCAAAAGCAAAGAAACATTAGGACGATGACTATATTATTACACATTTATACCAAAAATAAAAAAAATAATCAAATGAATTAAAGGTTCCGGCTTGCGTCACATCGCACCACCTCAACGCCAATTACCGTCCTGCAATGGCTGTTATCTCTTTCTTTTCTTCTTTTTTTTTTTTTTGCTGACCAAGCTTACAGCTAAAGTTTGAGGAATTTCAACGAAGGCTCTTGTAGATTGAAATATGCAGCGTTTTGCCGCTCCACGCTCCAGCGGGCTCTCTGCGGGAGGAGAAGACCTCGCCATTTATCCAAGAACGGCTTGAGAGGGTCTTTAAAAACATTTTAAAAGCCCTTTCTGAGCTAAGAGGTTTAAACAGAGTCCTGTATCGTATTTGTGGGATTTTGCCAGGGGGAAAAAGAAGTGGCTCGGCTTCCACGGTGCTGCTCTGTGGTGGGAAACAGACCTTCATGTTAAGGTTTCGGCACTACCCTGATACATTCAAGCGTTCTTCCTGCCAGCGTGGCTTGAGCCACTCTTTACAACCGTGCTGAGCGGAAAGGCAATCTCGGAAAGCGGAGCGCGTTAATTCATAACGTGGATGTGCTACCACGACAGCATCGAGTTCTAATCGACTGGAATGCTTGGAGAGGACGCCGAACCTGGACGGTTGAGAATTGACCAGTTGATGGACAGTGAACATACAGCGGAGCTCATTGCGCTGCTGCCACATGATTGGCTGATTAGATAATTACCCGGATGAGCGGGCGTTCCTAATAAAGTGGCCGGTCAGCGTATATCGCGTTTCGCCATGCCCCTATCCTTTCTTTCCTCCTCACGCAGCCACACACTCGTGCTCACACTAGACTCTCTTTCCATTGCATATGCGTGGCATTTAGTTAATTTACCCCAGTGCTTCCTCCTAATGCTTGCATGTTCCGTTTTTTGGATCCTGTATTTCCGTAAAGTGTTTTAGTTTCCAGTCCAGTTCACCTCCCACACCCACGTTGCCTCAGTATCCACACCACGCTTGACCTCATGTAGTCTCTGCTCAGTCATTGTTTATTTAAGAGCTTAGTATCCTGACGTTTTAAAGTCGCACTCCAGCTCCTCTGTTTTTCCCACACACCAACCAGCACATGACTACAATGCACACAGAGCTTTCTTTGCATCTTCATAATGGCTGTAATCCCATCCTGTAGTGCCCTCCGTGCAGGGCCCGGCTGTGTAACGGCCCTCTGGGAGTCGCAGGCTCAGCGCGCAGTCTTCTCGCTGTGCAGTCGATGGAAGGATGGATGGATGTTATAACTCGTGTTTTTCCGCTGTACAGGAAACCAATAAAATCTTGATCGGATTCTGTAACAGAGTGCGCGTTCATGTCTGAGCTTGACTCTGATCAGTGATTAAAGCAAATGCCTTCGTATTCAATCAGCGTGATCCATTCAAGTGAGCTTTAAGCATGTTTTTCCACTTA
The DNA here is from genome assembly GCA_030068235.1 of Notoglanidium macrostoma. Taxonomy (NCBI): domain Eukaryota; kingdom Metazoa; phylum Chordata; class Actinopteri; order Siluriformes; family Auchenoglanididae; genus Notoglanidium; species Notoglanidium macrostoma. The sequence continues at coordinate 13,007,418 of JAQQZR010000016.1, read as the reverse complement.
GTTTTGTCTGTTTCACTGTCGCCACTGCCGTATTTGTGGTACCCTAACAGTGGCGAATCGTACGATGGCGATAAAGTGCTTGCATCAGGAGGAGATCCTGGAATAAATGCATAAAATGCAGGGGTTGAGCAAGCACACAGGGTATCCTATGTTGGACTTAAGCAGAAGAACAAGCCACTTCCAGATCGTGTGCGAGTTTATATCGCATGTGTTCCCGAGTGACGGATGCTTGGAGTCGCAATCTAGCAAAGTAGCTCGCGACTAGCGTCCCGTATGCAAATCAGCCGCCCGCGTAAGTGTTTATGACCGGAACTTATAAGCTGTAGTGCTCCGTGTGGACTAACCGGAAAAACGAGCCGCGTCTCCTCTTTCATCTTCTCTCACCTTCGCTGTGCCCTCGCTGCGAGTGGGCAAAGCGCTGCGGCAGCCGTATGGGCATGAGGCCCAGTCCCGTGCCAGACGAGGTGAACGAACAGCACGTCAACCCTCTACACTTACTCCTCCCACCGTGCCCACCAACTGCCGTCCATTTAATCAGTCCGGCGAGCCGTCTGCCGGCTTCCGTCACTCCTCAGGGGCAAGAATGGACCCCCCAAAGGCACAGGACTTGGCTGAGACGAACAAACGTCCACCCTCGATCAGATACAATATGAAGGCCTGCTGTGACCAGTCGTCTTGGCCGTGGTTGAGGAGGAGGAGGAGGAGGAGGAGGAAGAGGTCATATGGCGTCTGCAGCGACAGACGTTGTCATGTAGGCCATAATGTTGGACAGCGTGTGCGTGTGGATGCAGTTTTTTTGTTTTCTAAAACTGGACTTCTGTGTGTGTGTGTGTGTGTGTGTGTGTGTGTGTGTGTGTGTGTGTGTGTGTGTGAATGGAGCTGCTATTTTATTTTTAGAAAAATCGATGTGATCAATAGTGCGGCCCAGTGAGAAGAGTGACCATTATGCTAAAGGCCATTTAGAGAGTGCTTTCTCAGCGCTGTCATCACGTCTAATACGTGTAATACGTGAAAGTATTATTATTACTTTGTGGTCCATGAAATGAGAAGTGAGCGATTTTTCCCCACGCAAACTTTTGAGTCCGTTTCATTTTGCGACGGGGTGTACCGGTCACCCGGTGTAGCGTCGTTGCTTTAGGTAGAGACTAAGAAAAACGAAAGCAAACACCTTCGCCGCTCCAACTGTACGCTAATTAGCAAAGAATTCCGAAATCCCGCTTCCGAGGTCAGTTGAACGCAGGACAAATTTCACTGCCGCTCTGTTCAGCAGCCAATACGGCATTGTGGGTAATGTAGAAAACTGTTAACCATCGTGAACTAGTCAAGCCTGAGGTTTAAACAAAACAAACGAAATCTTGAGCACCTTTGATGATCCTGTGCAAATTGTGAAGATTAACACGCAAGTCGTTCAGGTTGGATTTTTTTAAGACGCTAAATAAATTCATATGAGTATTATTATTGTCCCGCAACAGCATTTATCACGTTATGATCAGCGCTCACGTTCCCCGTATCTGTTTTCCTGTTTTCAGTCCCACGTTATCAGACACCTTTGTTCCCACGTGACACGACTTTAATAAACCGAACTTCCACTTCGAGGCTTGGGACAGATTTTATCAGCGCAGGTCTGCAGTTACCGTCATGCGCTGATGTCACACGGCTCAATTGTTTTCTGTTTTGGGCACCGCTGACCTTCGCAGTTAAAAGCGGGGCCAGTGCAGGAAGGCGACGGGGCAGCCCACCACGTCTACTCATTACCCGTCTGACCTATTTTCAGTCGGCTCTGGGGAAAAGCACATTAGAAAGAGCGTGTAGGACGGGGCCTGTTTGTGTAGACTTAGTTTCCTTTTCCTTTTTTTTGGGATAAACGTCTAGACAAAGGGCTTCACTGGGAGACGGAGACCGAGATCTCTCAAATAAATGTGTCAGAACATCGCCAGACGTCGGAAAGCTAATGAACGCGACTGACGTCTCGGAGTTCTGAGAGCTGGTTGCTTTGCCTTTGGAATCGGTGACTACCGTAAATCGTGAATCCGAAGTGATGTTTGATTATTCGTGTTTTGCGAAGCCCTACGTGTGACGTTAATAATGGATTTTCTTTTGTCGACTTTTCCGATTTCAGACAGGTCTTTCGACTGTTTCGCAGGTGTGACGTGAGGAACGGTGCAGGAACAACACCGCTAATAGTTACTGAATTATATCCTGGAAGATAAATAAGCCAATAGTGAGCTGATGCTCATTACAAACCCCGATCGTGATGCATGTATCGTGAAAATATTTATTATTCTGTTACAAAACAAGTATCACAATATTGTTGTCACATGGCCCACCCAGACTCTCTCGACACTGAAAACAGATGGAAGGTCAAGGGACGCAGTCACACGCACGCACACGCACACACGCGCACATCACACACACACGCACGCACACACACGCTAACCCGGGCCGCACACATGCACATTCCAGTGCACTTTGCTACTTTAATTAGACCCAAGGGTTTAAGGGTGTCACACTCTTTTATTTCACTCTCTCTCTTTCTCACACACACACACACACACACACACACACGCATTGCTGTTAATGAAATATGAAGGACAGTAGGGTAGCAGAGTGGAAAATTCCACACCATGCCCCCCGGTCTCTGATTAACAGCGCTTCCTGAACAGTGCATCCCTCTCAGCTGGAGCCCACCTTCTCTCACACACACACACACACACACACACACACACACACAGAGTCGACCACATTCTGTTTTGCATTCATTTGTATGATTGATAGACATGCTTCTGTGGAGTATGGGCATGATAAAGTGTGTGTGTGTGTGTGTGTGTGTTTCTATGAAATTTCAGAGGCAGGTCTTTGCGTCATCATTAGAGTGTGTGTATGTATATGTGTGTGTGTATGTGTGTATATATATATATGAGAATGTGTGTGTGTGTGCGTGCATGAAAAAGAAAAAGCAGGCCAATCGTCATCTTCAACACATTTGTGTTGTAGGCCAACATCAGGAGAGAGATTGTTTAAGAGGAATATGAGGGAGGGAGAGAAGGAGAGAGGGAGGGGAAGTCGGAGTGAACGCGCATGTAAGAAAGAGCGAGAGAAACCGAGAGGAGAAAGGGATTAGAAGAATGATATTCAGCGCAGGCAGATGATTAAGCACGATTTAACCGCGGAATATCCCTGCAGTAATGTTTTAATACTCTGACGGATTAGTGAGAGGAATGGAGCGTGTGTGTGTGTGTGTGTGTGTGTGTGTGTGTGGAGATGGTGAGCAGAAAAGGCTGTAGATTTCTGCCGAAAAACGATTTGAACGACACGCAAGTAGGTTCAACCTACAGAAAGAAAGCAAAGTAACAACAGAAGTTTAGATTCAGAGGTTTAAATGGAACAGGAAGCTACTGAAGTGCGGCAGAGGCGTGGAGCTTAGTGTGAACAGAGGCTGCATTTCTGCTCTGTGGCTTGTAGATATTGTCGAATGTGAAGATTAGAGGACGCAATAGCGATATAAGGGACTAGTGCTTAACAGTTCCCGTAGATTCCGTTTGGGTTTTTTTTTTTTTTTTTAATGAAACAGCTTTGTTCAGGTACCCGTCTGCGCACTTGACGTACATCTGGAGGATTAAGACCGACGCCCATTTCCTCTTCCATCTAGTTTCCAAATCGCACCATGAGATGCGAGCGAAGGACATTTCCTGTCTGAGACCTTTTTCGTTTTGAAATGCTTTTGAGCTTTCATTTCAAATTTCAAGCACCAACCAGTAAAATAAAAAGGAGAAATAAGAGTTCTAAAAAATACAGCAACCGATTGGCTGTAATGCGCCCAATCAGGTCGTTGTCTTGAATTAGGATTATAATTACGCTATTGACGACACCGTTCCGTCAATAAATTCCGAGACATTCTGTCAGACGCTTATAATTTAATCAATGGTTCATTTTCTTGGCTATTAAAGACTCCCGAACACCGCTTAGCGAGGTTGGTCTCCATGGTTACGGCACACACACAGATCCACTTCCAGTCCCTGTAGCTTTCCCAACAGCCGCCTAGACAAAAACGTTCGAAAGGCAGCATGAGCAGAACATGACGCAGCAAGAATAAAAAACATTTACATGCCTAGTTTTGAAGAACGGAAAAGCAGCCATGCCTTAAAGACCGTTCTCCTTCCTCTAGATCAGTGGTCACCAACCCTGTTCCTGGAGACCAGCCATGATGGTGCACACCTGACCATCCAACCAGGTCTTGATTAACTAAAATAGGTGTGTTCGTGGGTTGGAGAGGAAACCTGCAGGAAGGTGGATCTCCAGGAACAGGGTTGTGAAGTCGTGTGCTGTATAGCCGAGACCTTCCCTGGACCACTATATGAATATTATGAGCTTTGCCAATGTTCCTTGGACGTTACTGCTAGTGCTTTCTTTAAATTCACTGCCACACTGGCGTACCAGAGGAGTGAAACGCAGCCCTGATTGCACGCCGCGTGCACGTCTAAGAGACCGAGCCAAGAATAAAAAGTCCTCTCGGGCACTCTGCCCAAAAAACAGGCAAGATTGATCGTCCATTTGGCTTCGGAGCACAGCTTTAATGTGAGCGTGTCAGGAGTCGTGTGCGAATGTGTGAGAGAGAGATGGCACCCGCCACCCTGTTATGACATTACGATGCTGTAATGTGATTCTGATGATTGGTGACTGTGCAGCAGCCAAGTGTGTGTGTGTGTGTGTGTGTGTGTGTTTGCCTGCTCTGTTTATTTTTATCCCTATTCGGACATTTTACATCCCGCTAATTTAATCCCGCTTGTTTAATCGTCATCAGGACGTGAACGTTTCCGTCAAGGAAGAAAGACATAAAAATGATATTACAGCTGTCACGTTTAAAACATAATCATGTCCGAATAAGGCAGTCTGCAAGGGTATGTACACTACCAGTCAAAAGTTTGTACACGCCTACTCTTTTTCATAGGTTTTTCTTTACAGGTACGGCGTATACTGAATTATGCGGTAAACAAAGAAGTGTAAAAAAAAACCCCAAAAAACAAAATATGTTTCATATTTTAGATTCTTCAACATAGCCACTATTTACCGTGATGATGCAATCGGCATTATCTTTCATGAAGTCGTCACCTGGAACGCTTTTCAGTGAACACGTGTGCCTTGTTAATATGGATCACTATAGCTGTTCTAT
>JAQQZR010000016.1:12987147-13002148 GCA_030068235.1 Notoglanidium macrostoma | reverse complement strand
TTTTATGTCAACAACCGCTCAACTAAGTAAAGAGAAACACCAGTCCATCATTATCCAGTCTCTTTTAAAGTCATAAACATAAAGAAAAAAATGGAATTAGAAGGCGCGTCCAAACTTTTGACTGGTAGTGTGTGTTGTGTAGATTTGAGCTCAATATTCAGCAGAGTGTAAGGAATGTAGTGCACACACACACACACACACACACACACACACACACACACACACACACACACTCTCTCTCTCTCATACCTGTATCTGGCGAGCCACGCTCTGAAAGGAATTGCGGGCCGTGTGCAAATCCTTTACATGCTCATGCAAATCCACTGGTTGCTAAACCGAGATAACAGTCCAAGTGCCAGCGGCAAAGACCGGAAGAATCCGCTCAGATCTCCAGAGCCTTTACTGTGCAGACTTTTTTTTTTTTTTCTCGAAATTTTCCTGTCACCAAAACGTCAAGGAAGTATCGGGATTGCATTAGAGAGAAATGTGATTCGCATAATGTCCCGTTTCTATTTAGGAGGTGCTGTAGCTCATCTGAAATCTGTTTGGAGATGCTTTTCTATTCTTATGTGGTTATCTGAGTCACCGTAGCCTTCCTGTCGGCTCAAACCCGTCCCCTTGTGAATACGGCGTTTCTTTGTACAGAACCGCTGTTTTGTTTTTCGCGGCGTTTTGTAGAGACTGTATAGATCTGTATTATGAGGGAGCCTGAAATGTATTCCGACAGTGAAATTTGTTAAGCTTAAGCGATGACCGATGACCAAAGACCAAGAGAGATTTGAGAGGGATCACAGACAGACAGGCCACGTGAGGCGACTGTGTTTGACGGTCCGTCAGCGGCCCTGAATCAACCAGGCAGCTCGGCCGCACGAGTTTATTTAGCTATTCGGGCGCGCTGAAGGATAAATGCATGATACGTCTGCATTCATGTCATCAGCTATTGTGTTGTGTGGTGCCTGGGTGCAGCAAGGTCAGACTGTGTGTGTGTGTGTGTGCGCGTGTGTGAGTGTACAACCCAGGCTATAAGCTGAATACACGTGTAAGACAGGAAGTAAGGACCTATATGGTGGAAAGTAGCGCAGATGTGAAAAAAGGTTTCAGCTCGACCGCGCGGCCGTGTTTACCTGAGAAATTATCAGCACGTCTGTAAAAAGAGTCGCTCCGTGCTGTCAGGGCAAGAGGAAATGAAACCGAGCGTTTCCTGTGGTGCCACCCCTCCCCCTGACCCAATGATCTGCTGTTCCAGTGTGCGGAAGGGGAGGGGGTGAGAAATCTCAGTGCTCGCAAAACTGAACTGCTCTCTCGTGCAACAAGTCGGTTCCACGCTCGCCTTCACGCGCAGCCAATTCTACCTTACGCCCTTTTCTCCTTTTTTTTTTTTTTTTTTTTTTTTTTTTTTTTTAACTGCTCTACGTGCTTTGTCACTCAACAGGAAGTGACACTTCACAGGCCGGAAAAGCGGAAAGCGAAGTGATGACACACTGGGTTTTGTTTCCTCTCTCGCACACACAAAAGCACGCCAGACGTGTCGTTACGCATGCACAGGGAGCTCGCGTCTCTCACATTCCCGCTTCGTCACCAAACCGAAAACACCGAGGTCATGATTCCTACAGCGATGCAAACGTCTCTGCCTTCTGATGACACCCCGCGTTTGCCAGCACGTACATGTACATGTAGTTTAAATATATATTATATGATTGGCTCATACGTGTATGCTATTGATGTTTCAAGTGAAATCCTTAAGAATAGTTGACACTGATAACAACTCCATCTCCTTCAGGGGCCTTTATTTATTTATTTATTTATTTATTTATTTTTAACAGCGGACAAAAGAAGAGCCGAGTCGTCAGGGAAACTTGAAATTAATCGTCCAAGATTTGCCACACGCTTTACGTTTTAAAGAGCTGTTCGCCTCCGTCCGGTTCTGCGCGAACAGGTCTCAGGTGTGAGTGTTATTTTTAGCGCCTGGGTTTCTGAGCGGAGTATGATGTGCGGAGTGTTTGGCTCTAATCGATGTGTCAATGTGCTTCAGATTTCAGCCTTTCTGATGGAGGGGGGCGAACAGCTTGAGACCGCCCAGAGGGATAAACAGGGACGCTCTCAGACTAGGTAGAGAGGACGAGGACGCTTGCGCATGGCTTTGTCAGGGTCTGGCCTGGTATTGGCTACGTGATGCAGGTCTGTGAGTACAGTACCGCCATGAGTATGTCATGCAGAAACTTTGCGGAGGACGAGCACTCGAATTAGCAAGCAGGCGTCAATGATAAGGACAGGCATAACGATTGAACCATCCGTCCTGGAAAACCTACTTACTGAATCAAAGCACCGAAACTGGAGACTCCTTTGTCATAGTGTGAACACAGAGTCAAGTATATATTAAAACTCCGGTTAGCAATATAATAATTTATCAATAGCCTCCTGACCAAACCGTATCCCCGCTGCTCACAGTCATGACAGTATTGACGTACATGTTAGAAGTAGCTGAGATTCTGTAGAAATCATTAGAAAATGCTCCTGCCAGGCCCCATTATGCCAGTGTGTGTGTGTGTGTGTGTGTGTGTGTGTCATTTTTAGTGCTTCATTTCCTCTCACAATAGATCAGTTTGTGCAGCTGTCAAGCTTCTCTATTAATCAATTTTAACAGGATCTCAAGGGTTCAAAGCTGTTTGCGAGTTACAGTTGACATCCCGCGTGTATCTTATTTATGGGTGAAACGTACACCTGCGTATAGCGTGTCCGTCCAGACACCCGGTCCTGCCGAGACTGTAGTTATAGCCCAGTGAAGTACGGCCGCTGTCAGTGCAACAGAAACGCACGCGTTACTAATAGCACTCCTGCAATCAGAAGATATAACTCGGTCTAACAGCTTTATCTCTGATGATGTTAGTCCATCAGCCCATGCGTAATGACCTCACTGCCTTCCATCCTGGCCACGTGGTTATGCTCAGCTCTCTTTAATAGCACCTTTAAAGACCGTATTGTATTGTGCTGCAGTCGAAAGGCAATGATGGAGGCGGTAAGCCGTTTAGTTCGTGGCCGAAGAACTGCTATAGTCAGCAGTATGGGGGAAGGGCCCCGAGAGGTGTGTGTCCGTCCGGCCCGAGGGTGTGTGCAGACGAGCAGGGTTGCTAGGGTCGCAGTTTTTTACACCGAACCGCGGGCGTCTGTGGGTGGTTGTTTTCGACTGTTTAAAAATAGTCAGCAGACGCCAATAAAGCAAATACGTGAAATGAAATCAAATTAGTTCCAGATCATTTTAGCTATGGCATACAAAGGAAATTTTGTAAAAGCAGACATCTATGTCGTACAGAGATGTATAGCAACGATTGATCGAGCGAATGATCATGTGAATTAGAAATGCGTGCGCACCACGGTGATTCTTACTTTTTGCAATACCGGGAAGTTTCCGGTCTTTTTTTTGCGAAATAGTTTCTCGAGGGAGATCTCGCGAGACCTGGCAACCCTGTAGGCGAGGCTCTTAGAGATGATACTTTTATGACCGGATAAACTCAATGTGCACGTTATTACGTTATCTTTTCTCAGCTAATAAACACATTTCAATCTGCTGAAGTCGGTCCTGATTGAAACAACAAGAATAAAATCCTAGTGGCGCAGTGGTTTTTTTGTTTTGTTTGTTTTTTTTGGGGGGGGATTGGTGGTATGCGTGTTGTATAAGGGGGGGTAGGTGCTCAGCTGGGTGCAGTAGGGGGATTTTGTGAGTAAATCTGCTTCTGCATCGGCCTCATCATAGTAAGAAGCTTATACCACACAGCAGGGGGTTCCAGGGGAGCGGCTCCTCCAAACCAACCCGAAAATAATCAAACTCTCATAATGGATCACATTACATGCCTGTTAAGGTGGTTATTTCCAGCTTCATGCAAAGTGAAAAGCTTGTTACGGAGTTCGAGTGTGATTGTTGAGGCTAATTAAGTAAAGGTAAATAAAATAGGCTCATGGAAATGGACTTTAACTTAATGCCGTTAATTGAGCTATTGAATCTGAGCTACTGCTTAACCTGATGGTCTCATTGGGCTTTTTGCTGATGGTTTGATATACAGGGGTCGAACGCTATGTTTTTTCTGTGCCGATATTTCGATAGCGAGGACACCGGTAACTGGTATTTGCAGCCGATATTCATTTACCATCATTTGTTTGTAGTGAATTCAATTTTTACTCACAACTTCCGTTAAATGAACATAGTATACCGATCTTACCTTTCCGTTCACTGTTGTCGCCAATACTCGCAAACACCAAAAAGCTTATTCGATTGGATTTATTTGACTCATAAACCACATTTTAACCAATCCAACAGTGGCTGCAGATGTGACGTAGAGGAAGGAGGAAGACGGTACGAACGGAGCAAATAGAATGCTTGTTTTTCCATTTTATTAGAAAAATACGTGATGGCCAGAAGGGCACTCGGAGAGCGCAGACGTCTGCCAAGGACAATAGTCGACTTTTCGTAAGAGACACGGATCTGCAACCACTACCACTTTAGTATGTGTGGCTATATTTCCAGTGGAGGCTTTGTATTTCTACTTTGGCTATGTTTTGTCACCATTGAACTCTATCGCCGTCTACTGGATTTAAAGAAGCATGGCACTGTTGAGCGCAGACTTTTGCCAAGTCCAAATCTTGCAACATTTGCGAAGGGGAAACTAAATTCCAGGATCCTTTTCCTACATGAAGCAGCATAAATTGGCCAAGGATTTGAGTCACGTGTTTTGACAGACTTCCTTCAGGCAACTAAAAGAAGAACATGTGATCCGAATGTGGATTTTTAATCTTCGGATATATAAAGATCACATAGTATTTGAACAGTGAAATTTATTTTGACACCCCTAGTTCATAGTAATAGGTAATCATTGTACATGTCCATCTTCCTGGCAGGATCCGTCCTCAGATGGCGAAGGAGAAGATCGAGGGCTGCCACATCTGCACCTCCGTAACCCCCGGAGAGCCCCAGGTGCTGCTAGGTAAAGACAAGGCCTTCACGTATGACTTTGTGTTCGACATAGACGTCCAGCAGCAGAGGATTTACAGCGCCTGCGTCCACAAGCTTATCGAAGGTTGCTTTGAAGGATACAACGCAACGGTATTCGCATATGGGCAGGTAATGTTTACAAATCACATATGTAGAGGAATTCCAGTCACCGTAGGTACTAGGGTACCAAAGACCCTAGGTACATGTATTTAAATCTGTGCTCTGTGCAGTTTCAATTTTTCAAATGCTTACTACTAGCTTTTTGCTACACTAGACTCCAGTATGTAAGGCAGAAGTACTGTAAAAGCTGCGCTGACCTCATGGTCGAGCTCATTAAAAGGTCAATATGATGCGACAGCTATTCTGAGAGCCATTGTGCGTAGACTCCCGGCCTCTCAGGCTAATTCATCACACACTCCACTTCTCTGCTTCAGGCTCCACTGGAAAGCAGTCCGGATAAATTGCCCCACTTTTATTTGTTCTCTTTCTCAGTAGAGGCGGAAAAAAAATCCGCGCACATCCTGGAAAAGCTGGAAATTACCAGTCTAGTTTTTCCAGTCATGGAATTCACCTGGGAAATGGAAAAAAATGGATAACATGTTAGAGCGTCAGGCTGTTAATCCGCCGAAAAGGCGGTTTTCTATCATTGTATGTATCATGTGAAAATAAAAGGTCAGACAGATCTGACTTGCCGTCAGGATTTTGATATGAACCCCATCACCCAGCGTTACCTACGGAATAAAAGGTGACGGGGCATGCTGTTATGGAAAACTAATGTTGCAAGTGATTAGGAAGTGTTAGGAGTTGTATTGTTGATGGCAGAGATAAGTCATTCGAAGAGGATTAGAATCAATTGGCAAGTTGTAGAAAAAAATAGTTTCCATAATACATGGTTTGTTATTGCATCTGTGTCCATGCTTATACCATTTGTCTGAATAATAATTTTCGTTTATTCATGTTTCCATGGCGGCAGACGGGTTCGGGGAAGACGTACACCATGGGCACGGGCTTCGATGTGACCGTGAGCGAGGACGAACAGGGGATCATCCCACGTGCCGTGCATCAACTCTTCCAGGGCATTCAGAAACGGAGAAAGGAGGCTCAGCAGAGCGGCGCACAGCCGCCCGAGTTTAAAGTCAGCGCCCAGTTTCTGGAGGTGTGACATGCACTCATTCAGTCATAGCGTGTCTGTTAACAAGCGCACTTTTATCTTCTGGGTCACGATTACAGTTCATCGTCATTAGGTACGGAAACACAGCAAAGTAAAAGCTTCATTAGGACGCATGTTTTTGGGGCGAAAGATCGAGCATTAGTTTGGAAAACAAGTGGTAAGGCTTCCTCAGAGTTTCGATTGGCACAGAGGGAAATCCCGTCATCTATGGAGTCAGGAGCGTGTTGAAAAGGAGCCAGACAGGGTGAGAGGGTAATTGAAAAGGACGGAGAGAGATACAGAAAACCTGATGACAGTCTAAGTGAAAAGCCCAGGGAGGTCTATCATCGACCAGACAGCGCACACACACACACAATGATGCCTGGGTAATCAGTTTAGACCTGCTGCTTATGTTTTAACCCTGCAGCTGAGCCTGATCTGGAGCGGACGGCTGTGTGTTTTCGAGCCGCTCGTCTCCCCGGCTGTCTGTCTCAGCAAATTATTTAGGGAATTTTTCAAAAGCATCTCTGTTGCTCTAAATGAATGGGGCTGTCCCTAGAGCCCGGCTTAATGGGCTGGTATTATGGCCCCTTATGCTATTAGAGGAGCCCTCTGTGTAACTTTTATGGGTTTTGTCTCTCTCTCTCTCTCTCTCTCTCTCTCTCCTTCAGACTCACTGTTTCTGCCTCTTCATATGTCCTAGCATGCTATCACCCACTCCTCTTTCTTGTGTCATCCTTTTCTTTCTCACTCACCGGATTCAAACCTATTTTTCTTCTGAAACAGTTATGTTTATGCAACGTTTATGTTCATGATCAGATTTAGCTAGCTCTCTAAAGTTAGCCTTTATGACCTGAACGTTGACCTTGAGTCAGTTGTGGATCATAGTGCATGTGCTCGCCTCGCAGCTCTATAACGAGGAGATCCTGGACCTGTTTGACGGCGCACGCGATCCTGGCAGGAAGTCCACCATAAAGATCCACGAGGACAGCAGCGGAGGCATCTACACCTCTGGAGTGACCTCGCGCCTGGTCAGCTCGGAGGAGGAGGTCTGATAGCTTCTCAGTGTATATGAGTATGAAAGTGAGACTGCATACACGCACGTCAGTGAGACGTTTCTTAAGGTGTGTCTGAAGGACGTGCATTGGAGTATTAGGATCGAAGAATCCTGTGTAAAAAGTGAATTAATGCACAATCGCAATCGGGCTTGACGTTAACGAGCACTGCTGAATAATGTATGAGGCCGTTACGTAAAGCAATGCACATTTAGGCAGTTTGACAAGTTCTTCATCTACAGAAAAGTACCTACTCTGGTGCAGACCTGAACTGCTCCGGTTTCTCCAGTTAAATTGTTCTGCAGTTTGAGGTCCTAAAACATTTACGTGGATTCATGAACAAGGTGGAAACATGCTTTAGGAATGTTCGTCTAACATCCGATCAACTTCTTGTGTGTCCCGTCCTCTCAGCTCCTCCAGTGTCTGAAACTCGGCGCTCTGTCCCGCACCACGGCCAGCACTCAGATGAACGCGCAGAGCTCCCGCTCTCACGCCATCTTCACCATCCACCTGTGTCAGATGAGAGTGTGTTCTCAGACCCAGTTGGTACGAACCAGTTAATTAATTACATTAGGAATAAAACACGCTGTTATGGGAAAATAATTGATGGCGTGGTTCACCCTGAAGTTGATTCTTTTGAAGTGTTTTGTTCCTCTGATATTACAGCCGTTTCCATCGATAATAATTTCCTATTAATTAAAGAATGGCACATCAAACGTTAAATCCATATTTTTGCGGAACGTCTGTGAAACCCAGATAAATATTCTAATTGTGCTCTCATCTCATAATGCCATTTCTACATTTACTGAACAGTACAGATGAAGAGCTTTCTTTAGGCTTCAGCAGCGTTTCTTTTTCCCTGTTTCAAAGGCGAACGGGTCTGCGAGTCCTGAAGTGAACGGTGTAGATGACGGCTCGATGAACGAAACCCAGGCCGAGTATGAAACCCTCACGGCAAAGTTTCACTTTGTGGATCTGGCCGGATCGGAGCGGCTCAAACGCACAGGAGCTACGGGCGAGCGGGCCCGCGAAGGCATTTCCATCAATTGTGGCCTGGTACATGCTTCATTCGTGTCTTGTATAGGAACCTTGCCTCATCGGGGAATTTAACTTCATTTATTCGGAATTAATTTTGGCTAAGCAGCGTTCTGCCGCAGTCAGCAATTTCTGTTCAGTGTGACGTGACAATACTTTGGCTTGCATCGAGATCATTATGCTAGATCCGCTGTCAGGCAGAGGCAGGCATATTGGAGGTAATTGCATTGTGAGAAAGCACTTAAAGATGAGCAATTTCTTTTGGTTTGGATCAGAGCCCGACATTGTTGTCCCTGTAACTCAGTTAATCAGTAGTAAATGGGGCCCCCTTAAAAGAGTTTAATCGCACTTATTGAATAACAGTACAGGGAGTGTGATGAAGTGTGACGAGGTGTGTGTGTGTTGCAGTTGGCTTTGGGTAATGTGATCAGTGCGCTAGGAGATCAGAGTAAGAAGGCTGGTCATGTGCCTTACAGAGACTCCAAACTCACCCGCTTGCTACAGGATTCGCTTGGGGGGAACAGGTAACACTTAACACACAAACATTCATGTTTACATATGTATACTTCCAGGAGCATACACAATTAAGCAGCAGTCACATTGTCTATGTCCTCAGTCCTCATGCTTAGTAAAAATGCCAGTGAGCACAAACACATATTTACTGAGATTTCGTTTGTGCTTGGACATGTACAGTGAAGGCATTGTTACTCTCTCCTACTCATTTGAAGGTTAATGCATGCATGCATGCAGCAGTGTGTGTGTATGAATTTGTGATTATATGTATGCGTGTGTGTGAAAGTACATGACTCCATGGTGGTGATATTTAGCCCACAGTATGAGCAGACTGATCACACACGGACATTTATGAGCTGAGATGTGAGGAGGATTTCTGAATTATAGATGAGGGTCTGTAAACACAGATCCTCCTTTCAAACATGGACAACAGGCAAGCAAAACTCTGTGTGATTGTGCTGGGTGTGTGCGCGCGCTCCAAGTATCCTTATCCGTGTTTAAGTATTTAAACACAGAATGGGCATGGATTACACTGGAAAATGTATGTGCGCATGTGTGTATGAACTCTTGATTCGCTGTGTTTCTCCTACCTCATGCCCGTAGTCGGACAGTGATGATCGCCTGCGTCAGCCCCTCGGACCGGGACTTCATGGAGACGCTAAACACACTGAAGTATGCTAACAGGGCACGCAACATCAAAAACAAGGTGGTGGTGAACCAGGACAAGACCAGCCAGCAAATTAGCGCGCTGCGGGCGGAGATCGCCCGTCTGCAGATGGAGCTCATGGAGTATAAAGCGGTGAGGAAGATTATGATGAAGGATACATCAGTAAATGGATGATTGTAATTGAGCCCCTGCAGATATTAAGTAGAGATCCAACTCCAGAAGCAGCTCTTGAGGGGCCAAGAACTATATAATGCCACCTTGTGGCGAAATGACACTAGCAAGTGTGGGAAAGGTGAGCTGGAGGAGCATGACAACGAAGATTAGCAGGACGTGGTTTTATAGGATCTCACTTCCCTGTCAGTTCAATGAGGCATAGGGGTAACTGAACTGCGCTTACTGACACCTTTGTGGCATTAGTGGTTAGCGGTGTGCGTCACGGGAGCTCAGTGAAAAGCTGACCTCAGTGAAGCAGTACTAACTCATTAATAAAGAATGACTGATCGCAATCAATGAAGAGACTTCAGAGCAGTTTTCTCTCTATAAGTCTATCATTAATCAGTAATTACTTCCTCCCGGTCTCTTCTCCTCTACCCCTCCACAGGGGAAGCGTGTGGCCGGGGAGGACGGCTCGGAAGGCTTCAGCGACCTGTTCCAGGAGAACTCCATGCTGCAGAGGGAAAATGACAACCTGCGCATGCGTGTGAAGGCCATGCAGGAGACCATCGACCATCTCAACACCCGAGTCACTCAACTCCTGACCAATGAGATTAACCTGCTGCTCACCAAGACAGGTACGCGTGCACACTATTTTGTATAGTGGTTGCACCGTGCCGTAAACAGAGATCTTCAACAAATAAGTTTTGCGTGTTTTTCTGTAGGGGAAACTAATGAGGAGATCGGGAATCTGATCCAAAACTACATCAGAGAGATTGAAGAACTCAGGTGAGAGATTTCTCGTGCAATTAATGATCGTTATGCAACCAGGTCTGTCCAAAAGGGTCCCTGTCAGGATGTAAATGTTGTTCTTTGGCCTTTCTCAGGTCTAAGTTGCTGGAGAGCGAGGCGATGAACGAGTCTCTGAGACGCAGTGTGTCCCGTCTCTCTTCCCGCTCTCCTTACCCTGCCGCTCACGCCCCTCCACCCGGACACCCCCTGGGCTCCTCCCCGACCCTTTCCATGGAGGCCGAGATGACGGACGTGCTCCGGCGAGCCAAGCTGGACATCGAGAGGCTGAAGAAGAAAGAGAGGAATCAGAGGCGCAAGAGGTGAGGCCTCATGTGGAACACGAGCTGATCAGTTGTATCAGCTGACAACAACAAAACATAGAAATGGAGAACGGGAAGAGACTGATTTGCTGAGACAGTGAATTCACTCATCTTCAGTAACCACTTTATCCGGGACATGGTTGCCATGGATCCAGAGTCTATCCCAGGAACGCTGGGCATGACGTGAGAACACACCCTGGAGAGGAATCTAGTCCATTGTCGAGCAGCATACATGCATACATACACACACACACACATGTCTAGGAGCAATTCCGTTCAGCCAAACCATCTACTGGAATAATTTTGGGAGGTGGTAGAACTCCTAGGAATCTCCACACTGACCTCAGCTCAGGATTGTTCTCAGGAATAGACTACGGTTCCAAGATAGAGAAGTTACTCAAGAGAAATTAACGAATCAATTTCACTCGGTAATTCTTCTGCCTCAGTAACAGTAGAAGCCATAACTCTTTAAAGAAGCAGCATGTGTGCTGTTTTGAACTGTGGCATCTCCAGCTCTGATTTATCTTACAGGTTCGCGTGCAAATAATTTGAAATGTGTGTGTCTTTGAATAATGCAGAAGACAACACTCTGGCACAGATACGAACAGTCATCTGTAAATCTTTCAGTGTAATGGGGAAGGGTAAGCGCACACACTGCAGTGGAGGAGTCTAATTTGGCTGTAATGAGAAAGAGGCTTCAGGTAATAGCTGAGCTCTTTGATCCTCACTGTTCTTGCTGGTATTATGAGACAGGGAAAGGATGACTCAGACTGATCAAGAGCAGGAGCAGCAGCCCTCGCATTAATCTTTCCTGCCCTTATTGCTCCCTCTGGTAAAGTGTAAAGTCAAATGTTTCTTGACCGGACCCGAGTTATAACGCAGTCCTCATTAAGCTTTTTGGATGAGGACTGTGTTTTCTTCCACATTGAAAAAGCATATTTCCAAAGTTAGGTCATAGGCCCTATATTACAATTTTGAATAATACAAAGTCTACTTAACAATTATTGGCGAAGCTGAACTTTGTACGTGTGTTAAATCCATGCTACAGGTGTTTAATAGTGGGTTCTTGTTTTCGGTCATCAGAATGATTGGCACAGCTATGGTTCTATGTTCTATGGTTATGGTAATTGTATATTATGTAAGAAAGAAACACTCTGCTCTACATGCTGTTATTGGAAAATAAGTAATGACTAGGTGGTGCGATCATTACCCCTCCTAAGTTATCACACCAATTTATTAATAAATGACACATCATACTTTTTATCCGTTTATAGCTACATTTAACATTTCTGTTACCAATTACATTATGACAACTTTTTCTCTCTCTCTTGAGATTAATAAGAACAAAAATACACAGATTGTCACGTTCTCGAGAAACTGGAAAGTCCTGAAGACTCTCCTGCGGCGGAAAACTTACAGACAATCACAAAGTGCCGACATTCCTTCCTTAAATGTTGTAATAAATGTGTCCTCACTGTTGCTAAACAACAAATCCGCTCTTTGAGAGCACTGGATTATGTGGACAAGTCCCTGTGAAAGTTGTCACTATAAAAAGAACAAATTAGATTTAAATTAAAGTTACACTAAATTAGATTAAAGGCACTATTTCAGATCTGAATCACCTTCTGATCAGATTTTGGAATTCCGCAGCACTGTTGTATAAGCTATAGTAATGCGTGTAATTCTTATATTTTGTGTGGTGTGTTTTTTTTTTTGTTTTTTTTTTTCAGTCCAGAAAGGGAGAAGGGCTTGAAGAAGAGAGCAAAGCTCCAGGCTCAGGAGAATGGACAGATCTGTGAGAGCAGAGAGAACGGCGACGGCGACTCCGATAACGAGCCTGAAGAGGTCAGAACCCTTTTCCTCTGCTTCTTAAAGAGTTAGAATTTGTAAGACGTAGTACGTAATGTCATTGCGAATTAATTCCGTGTCTCTATTTAGGAGGGTATGTACCCTGTGCCTGAAGAGGAGAGCGGCTGTGATGAAGATGAGGAGGACGAGGAAGAGGAGATCAGGGAGGAGGAAGAATTTGACAGCGACGAGAGCCTGGTGGACTCAGACTCCGATTCCGATGAAAAAGGTTTGCAGGATTACTTTATACTTTTATTTTTTTATTTTTTTTATTTTTTTATTTTTATTTTTTTTGGTAAATGTAAAAAGATCTAGATATACGTTCTGTTGCTCTTTAATCTCAGCAAACTTCCAAGCCGACCTGGCAGACCTGACATGCGAGATCGAGATCAAGCAGAAGCTAATAGATGAACTGGAAAACAGTCAGCGGCGGCTGCTCACGCTAAAACTCCAGTATGAAGAGAAGCTCATCCTGCTGCAGAACAAGATCCGTGACACGCAGCTGGAGAGAGACCGCGTACTTCAGAACCTCAGTGAGCCTCTGCAACACACTGTTTTTATGATTAGAGTAAGCATATGCCCTACTAATCACACGTGCTGTATTTGGTTATAACAGTGTCCATGGAGAACTACACAGAGGAGAAGGCCAACAGGATCAAGGCTGAGTACGAGAAGCGTCTGAAGGAGATGAACAGGGATCTGATGAAGCTTCAGGCGGCACAAAAGGAGCACGCTCGCCTGCTGAAAAACCAGGGCCGCTACGAGAGAGAGCTGAAGAAGCTGCAGGCTGAAGTGGCTGAGATGAAGAAAGCCAAGGTAGAGTAGAAGCAGAATAAAGAGAAATGCTGCCACCTAGAGGCAAAGAGTAGCCATTAACAATCGGGCGCATAAAACATTGCTTTTAGTGTAGGTTTTTAAACTAATGCTATAGAGTACTGATTTACTTTATACATATAAAACAAATATTCGGCGCGTTATATTATTTAAATATGTGCAATAATATTTGAGCTAAATATTGGATTCGGACAGATTTTCATTCCTACGTTTTTCGCAGTAAAACTGTGCGAAAAGAAGCTTCAGGCTGATATTGTTTATAGGCTGATTTGTATCTAACGTTTTAAAATGAGTCCGATTTTTAGTTAGAACAGCATTGCAGTTGTTTACTGTATGTAAAAGCAGAAATCATGATCGTTAAAATAATTGAACCATGCTATGTAGCCCAGGCGAATCTGTTGTTTTGAGTTCTCAGCATGCTTCCTGTTCCTTCTCCTGTAGGTGGCATTGATGAAGCAGATGAAAGAGGAGCAGCAGAGGAGGAGGATGATTGACGCCAAGAGGAACCGAGAGATCGCCCAGCTCAAGAAGGAGCAGCGACGGCAAGAGGTTACACTGCATTACATCACATGCTCGTTCTATTACGCTGAAGAAAGCATGCTTGTGTGGGATTTACGCCACTCAGTCACAGTGATATTTTAAAAATAACACATTTTAATATTTACTGCATCACGATTCGTTACTCATTATTTTTGTTGCATCATATTTAAGAAATCGGTATGAAATTATTCGAAGTTAAGAGGTCATTTTGAGTACTCTGGCATTTCTCACTCTGCCTGCAGTATCAGATCCGCGCTCTTGAGTCACAGAAGCGGCAGCAGGAGATCGTCCTCAGGAGGAAGACTCAGGAGGTGACGGCTCTGCGCCGACTAGCTAAGCCCATGTCGGAGCGTGCGGCAGGCCGCATCTCCCGTCGGCCACCCAGCCTAGACTCCGGAGCAGAGCTCTCAGCCAGCACCACCACCTCCACCACCACGTCATCAGAACCCGAGTCTAGCCGCTCTGTCTCTAGCATCGTCCGCCAGTGGAACAACAAGATGAATGGCTACCTGGGAGAGAGTGAGGGCTCTGGGGGAGGATCGTCCCGGCTGGCCAAGTCTGAATCTGCTTTTTTGTTTTTTTATCTTTTTTTTTGCAAATTCAAAACACAGCTACTGTTAGTTCTCAAATCAAATAAGAAGTCAAATAGTTAGCAAGCTCCATGTGCACTGATGGTCCTGTTTAAATTACTAAGCTCATGATATGTTGTTTATAACGAAAGCATTATTTATCTTGTATAAATATATTTGGTCTGGACCTTGCAGTGGCAGGAAGAAGATCCAGAGGAAGGGTGTGAGCAGCAGCTTCTCGAAGACGGCGCGGCAAAAATGGCAGGCTCTGGAGAGGAGGGTCATGGACATAGTGATGCAGAGGATGACCATTGCCAACATGGAGGCTGATATGGACCGCCTCATAAAGGTGATTAGCACTGTCGCCTCACAGCAAGAAGGTCCTGGGTTCGATCCCCGGGTCACCCTGTCTTTCTGTGCGGAGTTTGCATGTTCTCCCCGTGCATGCGTGGGTTTCCTCCAACAATTAGGTCAACTGGCTACTCTAAATTGCCCATAGGTGTGAATGCGAGCGTGTGTGGCTGTTTGTCTGTGTCGGCCC
>JAQQZR010000016.1:12963176-12987047 GCA_030068235.1 Notoglanidium macrostoma | reverse complement strand
ACCCCAAGATGCTGGGATTGGCTCCAGCTTCCCCGCCACCCAGACGGATAAAGCGCTATAGATAATGGATGGATAAAATTATTACCGAGACTGATTCTTTTAACTTGATCAGAAACGGGAGGAGTTGTCCATGCAGCAGGAGGCGCTGTTGCGTAAGCGCGAGAAGCTTCTGAGCGAGGGGCCTAAAGAAGACGAGGACGAACGAGTTGTTCAGGAGATGAATGAAGAAATCGAGGTTCTCAATGCCAACATCGACTACATCAACGACAGCCTGTCTGACTGCCAGGCCACAATTGTACAGATTGAAGAGACCAAGGTGAGTGTCTGCTCACAGCCTTTGTAACATACGGTATAACATCAAGTGAGCTTTATAGAGCATAAAGTGTCTCCGTTCTTAAAACAACCGACTGTATACGGCATTCATATTTAGTTAGGCAGTCTATGGACATTGCGTTCATTCTTTTTGGAATGAAACCATGCTGCCAAATATTATGTTCAGAACAGATTTTATAATTTTATGGAAAAAAAGATTATCTTCCTGTTTTAGCAAGTAAAAAAAAATGTACGTAACGTTCATGAACCTTTGGAACTTTGTGTATGTATAAAATACGTACTAAGTAATATAAATCACCGAGTAAGTATGATGATTTTTATACAAGTATACCAAAAACATATATTTGGTCTTACTGTAGTTACCTAAAATGTCTAATACTAAAAATCCAGTGTGTTTCCTGCAGGATGAGTTGGACTCCGTGGACATGTCGGTGGTCATCAGTTCCTGCTCCCTGACAGAAGCCCGACACCTTCTGGACCATTTCCTGAAGGCCTCCATAGATAAAGTAACTTAAAACTCCGTTTATTGTTTTACCAGACGAAAATTAAAATGTCTTAATGATACCATCATGAGGTGACGTAATTACACGCTTTCGCTTTTGTACTAGGGTCTGAACGTGACTTTATTCACAAATCTGAGCATGCACTTTAAACTTAATTTGCTGAACGTGTGCATGTGGCTGTACAGAATTTGCAGGTGGCTCAGAAAGAAGCCCAGATCAGGCTGTTAGAGGGACAGCTGCGACAGACAGACGTGATTGGCTCTTCCCATAATCACATGATCCTGGACGCCTTGCGGGAGAAGGCGGAGTGTATCCCAGAGTTACAGGCTCTCATTCACAATGTCCAACAGGGTGTGTACATTCAAACTGGTGTATTTTGTAAGACTGGGTTTGCTTTGTGTTTTAGTCAGATCTGAGTAGAAACTCCACCACTGATTTATCTTGTTTCATGTAGTATCAGGAATTTACCCTGGCATGTTGGGAATTGCATGTAGAACCATGAGCACATGAATTTGCAGCACTCACAGGGATACGCAAGGCGGAGAATACATCACCAAATCATTCACCTTATTTTTTTGAGATTTATTTATTCCCTCTATGCATGGATTGTTTTTAAGTGCTGTTTGTTTTCCACAGAAAACGGCTACGCGAGCACGGACGAGGAGGTGTCCGAGTTTAGCCAGGCCTCAGAAACAAGGTAAGCTTTTAGCTTTGATGGTAGTCACCGATTAACCTGTGGTTGTTATTACGCATATAAATCTATTTCTTTTTATCCCAGTTACTCTCAAATGAAATCATCAGCCAGTCAGGATGACTTCAAGATCAAGGTACAGATCTGCAGTGCTTTTCCTTATTTTGTGTGATGCCCATTAGGTGGCAGCGCAGCATAAGTGAAGAAATATACATGTTCTCAATGTTCACAGGGATCAGCTGGCCCAAGCCCTTCTTCATTAGGACATTCATAACGAATGTAATTTTGTTTTGCCCTCCTCTGCAGACCGAGCCTCGCATTTCGGGGCAGATGAAGGCAGTATCAGCTGAATACTTGGGCCCTGTGCTGGAATCCACCACCAAGAACATCACCAAGTCTCTGGCCTCCCTGTCCGAGATTCAGGAGAACGGCTTGGGCTTTGTTCTGCGCGAGACCTACTCCAGAGAAAGCATGTCCCGCACGATCAACCTGCCGGTCCGAGGACACACATTGTAAGTGAGACTACATGACTTTCATGTGGTGTGTTGCGTTTCTCAGCGCTAGCGTAGTCAGGCGTTTGCCTGTTTAAATGGAACTATAAAGAGGACACGATTTGCTCCGAGGCGGTTAGGATTACGTTTTGACCCTGTGTGTTTGTCGTTCAGTCCCAGGCAGTCCAGAGGCTCGGACGCAGCCCCGTTCACCAGGCGGCCGTCATATGATAGAAGCCAATCATACAGGTAACTAACACGCCTCACTCGGCTGGTAAAACATTACATCTGCTCTCCAACCTACCTTGGTGACTTATTGGATAAATCGTACTCGTAAGAACAGTTTTTCTGGAACCGAATCCCAAATGCTGCCTAATGAGGTTTACAGTGCACCATGTAGGAGCTAGACAGTCATTATGTGATATCCTGTGTAGAAAGCATATGCAGTACATAAGAAGCCATTTGGGTTTTGGCCTACTGTGCGCATGAGGGTGTTAAATTAAAAGCAAAGCCTTCCTGGAGGACACGTCGGAGATGGTGGGATTAAAACGTGTTAATTTACAGGCATGTTTTTGCCTTCCATGGCTTATACAATACAAACCCATAATGTGACACTGCTGCTAATGTTCGCTTGTGTGTTTGAGCGAACACATGACTGTTAAAGTTAGTTCCATTTTGAGGTTGGGCTTTTTTAAAAATGTTAATTAGGTAATAAAATGTGGAATGCTTTTTTCTTTTTAGAAGAGCTCTTGGGTATAAAGCTAGACGTTGTGTTCTTTTACAGGCAAACTGTGGTCCTTTTCTATGTTGGAATACCTATATTAATACGCGATGTTAAATATTTTTTTTTGCCCATTTACATAAATGCAAACCTGCACTCGGTTTTCATCAAGCCTCTCCGAATTACTCATTCGTGAATTGCTCATCTAATCGTACCAAAACTGTGAATTACTTAGACAAGAACCTGGGAGTAACATTATAAAACTAATTAGACTTCTTCAGTTTGATTATTTCATGTGTTATTGTACAGGATTGGTGCAGAATTTCCCTCTAACTCTTGTCTAATGAATTCATTTACAGCAGAAGCCACATATAAAAGGAAACGTTTTCTCTTGTTAATTGTTGCTCGCCGTAATACGGCCTCTGGTAATGTCTTCCTGTTCACATATACGTCGTCGTTCGTTATAGTTTTTTTTCTTTTTATCATTTATTAAATTCCAGTGAGCCCTGGCAAGCCGCCTCGAACGGTAATAATGTATGAGCCTATTCTAATGTTTGTTATTTCCTGCCCAGTAATTGGGAAGTAAGTGTGTGACCGATGCGAGAGTTCTGAGTGTGAGATGCGAGAGTGTGAGGGGTGTGAGAGTTTGAGTGATACAGTATGTACTGACTGTCATTCGATGATCCCAGATTATCACTGCTGCGGCGTTGCATCATTCCTGGATCGACAGGAACACAACGTGTCGCCGCTAAGAGCATGAAAACTCCCTCGCGAGGCCTGCGAGAAGAACGATCGCCTTAAGCGGCGCACGTCTGAAACATTTCTCTCGTGTCTGATTGCAGTCGTTTTGCCAGTTCCTAACTCTCGCGAACGTTTTTCAGAATTCTGGAGCAGTCGTGTCTCATTTCCTACTCTGAGAGGTTTGATGACAACAGCTCGCATCCTGAGAAACAAATAATTACTCGAGCTGTCTTTTCACTGCGTACTTTTCATAACTCAAGTAGTTACCATATGGACGGTAACTGTCGATCAGTCTTGCGCATCAGCTTCCGTTCTTCCATACAGAACAGCGACAACTCTGGGATGTTGGTGGGTTTCCATGTAATTGTATTCTTCTTTAAGCATTCTTTGGCAGGACAACCCGTGTGCTTAGGGACGCTGTATTGCCGCATGACCCACTTTCTCTTGATGGTCTGGCTTGATCTTTAGCCAACCGTAAATGGGTAGTAATGTTCTTTTTGGAGAACGGTGGCTTTCTCTTCGCAACCCTGCCGTGCACACCATTGTTGTTCAGTACAGGCACATGAATGTTAGAATTAGCCAATGTGAGAAAGACCTTTACTTGCTTATTAGTTACTCTGGGTTCCTTTGAGACTTTAAACCGTTAAACACCTTGCTCTTGGAGTGAGAGGGTAAAAATGATCTTCAATTCCCACTATCTGTCGGTGTTTTCTCTCCTCAGACCTCCCGAGGCCATGTACACACCTCCCTCGTCCCCTCCCCTCCGTACCCGTAACGACCGCAACGTTTTCTCCCGCCTCACGAGCAACCAGAGCCAGGGTTCCGCACTGGACAAGTGAGTACATAAACACACTACTTTAAAGCATGTTTCTGTGAATTTCGCTCTAAACCTTCCCACCCTTGCACGGTTTGTTTCGAGTCAGCGTACGATTGGGAGGAAAGGTATTGAGAACGTGAGAAATGAGTTGAGAAACCATCCTTCACAGCTGTCAATTAGGTGAGATACGTTCGTGGCGAAGTTCATCCGTTCGTCGAGTTCATCCGCACTGCTTGAGACTCCCCCATTATTAATGCTCCACGGTTCCTGTGGATGCTCATTATTGCATGGCGAGTGGGTAAATTAGCCCAGGATAACCAATTATACCCCCTTCTGAAGACGGCTCATCTCAGCCTTTTCCTTTCATAATCGAATCAGCAGCGCCTGAGATCACCGTACAGGACTAGGGGTCTGCTATGGAGTTCTCTCATACTATTTTCAGCCTATTGCATAGTGAAAAAGGAGCAGCAAGTCCATGGATTGTTGTATTTCACCGCAGGTGGAGGCTCTTTCTTGACGTTACTGAAAGGTTATCGTCACATTTACGTTATTGATGTCGGCGGTCGCGGCGTTCTCCGCGGTTTTTATTAGTGTAAAAATTGCCTCGGTGATCTCTTGATCCTTATAGAATCATCATCAGTTCCGCTAGCCCACCGAGTTCAGTGTTTCTTTTTGGATTGTTCATGACTGCCTTCAGTCATAAAAGATCATAAAGAGCAGATGGATTAACTTCAATGTTTCCTGTTCAACTGCAATTATTCTCGGCCTTTAGATATAACGATTCATACTACCGAATTCTCGAATCGAATTGGTCCGAAGGTGTTGATAAATTTTTTAACCTCTCAGTAGCGCTTCAAATAATAATAAATAATTCGACTCTCCGGTTTCCATTCTAACGCGTTATCGTTTCTATAGGAACAGCTCGTTCGCAGGAACTTGTACGGCACACGTGATCTATAGCCTTAACGTAAACGTTATTTAACAGGGAAGGGAAAGATCGTTTATAGCGTTTATAAGCGATGACCATGACAAGGTTCCGACAACCTTTACGCATGAAGGGTTAGAAAGAATGACATGTTGCTCTAAAATTGGAATCATTTGCAAATTGCTGTGGTATAACGCTTCATGATGTGCAGCTATTGGGAAATCATCAACTTCAGGACGGTCACAGTAACTCGGCTTCACGTTAGGCCGCATCACATTACTCGGTTGTTGATTATGTTCCTTTAAGAGGATGCCCCCAAAGTGTTTTATTCCTTATTTATTGTAGCTTTGTGCTGTGATGTGTTGCTTTGTTTTTATCATACTGTCATTCAGGCTGAAGAGGAAGTGAGCGGACACATTTTTAGCTTTACGCGGAATCAGACATCGGATTTTTGACAGTTTGACACGCATAGTTATGAATCATCATTATAATCAGTGAAAGGCAAAAGGAACAGTAGCAAGTCCTGGGCCAGCCACTTCACACAGATATTCATCTCGTTCTTTGTGTACGCATGGATGCCACATGGATTAACGTTCACTGATTAGTGGTGGTGTCCTAAAGTGGAAGATAGACACTTCATTAACCCTGGGTTCACTCAGCTTTTGTTCAGAGGTGGCTGCCGGTTTCCTCACTTGTTCGCCTCAGGGTTTGAGATGTCACCCCGTGCACTTGAACCTCCCTTCACGTAGAGCCGCCATTTCAGCAAGTCGAGTGGGGCAAACCCTTATCATATGGGCCACCATGTAACGGCCTTCTACAGGAAGTGAAAGACTTAACTAGTCTGACGGCACTCTTTTCTGTTGCCTTATAATTCGGGACATAGAGGTGTAAAAGATTTTGCTGTTTGTCTAGCCTGGTTTGACCATCATAAAAGTGGTTCTGAATGTTCTGCGGGAACAGTCTGGCACTGTTGCTGCTTCTTCTCGACCCGAGAGATATCCGATTGGAGTAATTCTCACCGGGCCTCATTTATCAAGAGTAGAATTTATTCGTAAAACATTTGCAGAATTCATGAAAATCCACCTAGTCTGGGGAAAAAATGCACCTATACTGTGAGATCTGCTGAGTTTATGCGAATTTGTATCAGATTGACTTCAGGGTCCTTAAATGTGAACAAATAAAACGAGTTATTTTAAGTAGGATAAAGAGAAAGCACGGAAAGTTTTTGCAAATGGTGCTCGTTTTTCCATTTCCGGCTCTGGGAGTTTTGCCTTTTCTGGAGTTTTGTGGCCATTCGTCAACATGCGCATGTGAATATGAGGGAAATCAGCATCACCGCAAGTTTTGTAAATGTGAC
This sequence comes from Notoglanidium macrostoma, assembly GCA_030068235.1. NCBI lineage: Eukaryota > Metazoa > Chordata > Actinopteri > Siluriformes > Auchenoglanididae > Notoglanidium > Notoglanidium macrostoma. The sequence goes on along the minus strand of JAQQZR010000016.1, from coordinate 12,980,468 downwards.
CAGAATTTTTAGTTATGAAAACATTTACTAAAGCACTTCTAAATGAGGCCCAGTGTATTGCACCCTGAATAGTGTATTAGAGTAACTTAATTGGTTTGCATCAATATTTAATGTTGGCTGTTACAGCTGTGGCACCAGAATGAATTTTCCCAGCAGACCGTGGTGGAGGTTTGCTGTTTGTTTCTAATGGTCAGACCAGGAAATGTCCTAATCCGTTGCAGAGCTAAGTCATTAAAACGGAAAACATTTCAGGGTGATAAAAAGAGCACCACTTCTGTTAGGTCAGTTATTCCCAGTTTTGTACAATTTTGTTCCAGTTAAAACATTTGCTCCCGTTTTCCATGGACATTTTTGTCTTGCGCGACTCCCACCGACTCCAGATCTTTTTAGCGAGACCTCGGGGCAAAACTCTCACCAGCGAGCGTTTCATTTGAAATCCTTTTAACACCCAGTGTGCTTTTGTGCTCTGAGCAACACGCATAAAATGTTCTCCTACCTAAAGCGCTTCAAAAGCACACCTTGGGATGGAACAATGAAATAAAAGCAGTGTCGAGTTTTATTAAAAAACACAGCACCGGGAGACTCGTAGATGTTTGCAGCAGGAGTGCCGGAGCAAATGTTTTAAAGATTGCAGCCAAGAGTGGGCTCCACTTCCACTTCCTGTGATGTCCAGTCGGATATCATTTTAACCCTTCCTGACCAACTCTACATACTCGTTCCTGTTAACTCCTCCCTCTCTTCTCCTGCCCCTCCTTCTATCCTGCTTTCCTTCTTTCCTTTGAACAAAAAAAACAAACAAACCCTCCTTCCCTTCTCTCTAACTGACTCCGCCCAGCCTCCCCTAACCCTGCTGCTGTTCTGCCCTTTAGGTCTGATGACAGCGACTCCTCTCTCTCGGAGGTCCTCAGGTAGATTTCTCTGTCTGACTGTCTTTCTTTTTTTTTTATTTTATTTTGTTCCCTGTTGCCTGATTGTTCTGTGTCAGGCCATTTGTGTAGTGGGTGTGGCTACTGTTTGCGCATGCTGAATAGACACTTCACTGCCCCCCCCCCCCCCACCACCACCAATTTCTGTTCTGTGTTTGTTGAAGCCCAGCACTGAATGAACCTTACGGTCTTCAACATCTTTAACAAGTGATTAAAAATCCCAAGCAGCACTTTTAGACATGTTAGTTTGCCCATGATCCTGTCAGACGCCAATTTAGCACATTAAAGTAAATAACATATAATTACTTTGCATCGATTTTGACCTGTTGATCTAAAAATTCATTAGTAACAGGACGAGTGATGGTTTATTAGACAATATGCTAGCAAGGTTACTTCCTTTGTGGCCGCATAACACCGGGCTTATTCAGATCCACAACCTTGTTAGTGCATTAACGGGACTTGACAATATATTTAAGGCTGTTAACTCTAAATAAAAAAGTTTGTTTTCGCGTGTGTAGGCGAGACTCCTATAAATCGGCCCGTTCAGCGTACGCTCTAGCGTGCGACGTAATTTACTTTGCCTTATCTAATAGAGCCTGCGGTGCAATCTCTCAGCACCTTCACAGCCTTATTATCGTGACACTGTGATTGCATTTTTCTCTCGTCTCTCGAGAAGCTCTCATTATCCCATTAGAAGCTAATGGCACAGTGATGGAACGTCGGGAGCACGGAATATCCCTCTTTCACCGTTTTCCCTCCTCTCCAACAACCACGATCTGGCTATTCCCAAACGTCCACGCCGGAAAGATCCGTGTGTGTGTTTCTGTTTGAGTCCCGGTCGTCCGTATTTCACAAACCGCCTCAAATCCCATTACGGCAGCAGTCCGATAAGGTTCATTCACGCCATGATCCCCTCCTAACTCTGGTTATCCACTAAACATGTTGCTTCATCGCATCCTCACCCTCTCGTCTTCCCTGCTGATTTCTGAGACAACGGGGAACCCCATCTTTCACCTCTTTTCCGTTTCATTCCTAAACTGAATGGTTTCGTAACCCCGAGCTCACTCTGCATCGATTTAAGTGCTGCATGAAGATTTGATTTCGTAAATGATTTTTGTGGCTGTTTTGATGTGCTGTGGGTTTGCTATATTATTTTACCGGATAAGTAGGACGAAAGCGCCTGCATGTGGAGTTTTCAGACGCCGTGCTATGCGTGCGCGTGCCTGTTCGAGAGGGTTTTAGCAGCGAACGTGACCCGTTTGCTCAGCATGGCACTACGCATAGGCTTTGTGGGCGTGATCGTGCAAGCGCGATTTGGCGAGCGGCGAGGGCTAAAAAAGACGCCGCATGCCTATATTACACTCCGCTTCACCATCATTACTCACCTGCAGGGTCAAATGAGCTTATCAGCCATTACCATCCTACGTGGCTGTGCTGTTGAGTCAACACAAAACTCAGAACATCTGTTTGCACAGATGCTTATTTCGGCATTATCTCTCCAGCAGGAGTCATATCGCGTAATATCCAGTAGGCCGTTTTATCTCACTAGCGGATATTCCTGAGGTCATACTGGGTTTTTTTTTTTCTTCCTTTTAAAATATACCCGCACCAACCACTTTATTAGGAACACCTGTATCCGTCTTCATTAATACAATGATCCAATCAGCCAAACGATCTGCTACGGCACGATACATAAAATCATGCAGATACAGCTTAAGAGCTTCAGTTAAAGAACATCAGAATGAGGTGATCTCATTGAATGGGGCATGGTTGCTGGTGCCAGATGTTTTGTTTGGTTTGCGCATAGGATTTTCACACACTGCAGGATCTCGAGTTACACAGAGTGGTGCGAAAAAACAGAAAACATCCATTGCTCTGGAGCCGGCAAAGCCTTGCTAATGAGAGAGAGAAGAATGGCCAAACTGGTTTAAGCTGGTTCAGGTTTGTTGCAGTAACTCCCATAACCACTCTTTACAGCTGACGTGAGCATAAACGCATCATGTCGAACCTACAGATGGGCATCAGGCCCTACAAGATCGTAAAAACATTGCCTGGATATATCTGCATAATTGTATGCATGGTGCTACTGAGACGTGATTGGCTGATTGGTTAATTGTAGCAATGAGTGGCCAGTGAGTGTATGAGCCTCATCAGGCAATTCTTTACCAGCCTAGATGCGACAAAAGTTCCTCAGCCTCCTCCCTCAGCCACCATGTCCTGGTTTCCTCTTTAATCAGCTCTCCTCCTGTCACCTCTGTCCAACTAACCCTGAATGGCGGCTCGGCCATTATTAGGAACACAGAGCCGCTAAGCCTTTACGTTCACTCACCAGAGACCAATTTTTTCCGCGCTGAATCTCTCACTCCGTTTCCGTCTCACTCGGACGACTTCCCAGAGACAGAGAATGGCCCGAGGCCAGACACGCCGGGAATGCTGCCAGCCTCAAGAGGAGATCCTCGTTATTTTGCAGAGTGGAGAGAAGGACTGTTAAGCTCTGCCAGGTTGCTCATGGCTTCCATAGAAGTATGTGGGCTAATTGGCTCAGAAATATCTAGGAGGCGAGATGCGAAGCTTTCGGACCAGGCAAGGTTTGACAACAAAACTAAACTATTAGTAAGTTTGTTAGGAATCGGTGCTTTCTTCTTGGTCTTGCTACTTTTTAACTTTTCTTGCAGCTTGCGGCGGGAAATTGTTCTGCCCTCTGCTACGAGAAACTTCAAACGTTTGTCGGCACATGGATCGAAGGAAAAAACCCGCAGCAAATGAACTGACATGTGAAAACAACCCTCTCTTTTATTGGCCTTGTCCATCTAGGACTCGATAACAGATTTCTAACTGACCCTTTACGGAGACGGTGTCCTCTCTGTTGCGATTCAAAACACTGAGCGTGTTGAACAATTGCTCCGCGATGGAGCCTTTCATTGCGCCTCCGGCTTAAGTTCGTCAGAACTCCACACAGAAACACAGAGTGCCAGCTGTCACGCCGCATCACATCCGTTCATAACGCGCCCTGCGATCGTTTTAAGACAGATGTGAAGTTTTAGGTTATAGCTAAAGCAGAAACGCCGTGCTATTCGAAGAGCTGCTGCCGGTAGCGTCGTTCTTCTTGTTCCGCCCGTATTTTGATGCAAGCGAGCGTGGCAGGTGTCATGCTAATTCTGTCATCCCTGCTACAGAGGACGAGGCACCGACATCATGGGTCACATTCCTCGAAATGGAGGCGAGTAACCCTCACTGCCTCTTGTCTGGCTGCCTCACTTCTAATCGTTTCGGACCTGCAGCTCGAGACAAGCGAGTGTGAAGCCAGTTGGATGGGAATGTTGGAGGCTTGGCAGGTCTGAGGTGTCTGGAGCTGTCAGAGAGGTGATCTGATGCCTGTGATGCCTAATTGGAGGGCATCTTGCTAAAGTTCAGTCTGTGAATAAGAAAGGGCACTGGCTGTCTCCAGCAAATATTTTATGGGCGTATAAATAAATAAGCAAGCCTGTAAAAGTGTCCCATTTGTCTTCACATGGCCGTCTTTTCCTTAGTTGTTATTTAAGGAGCGCAGAAGCATTTGCGCAGACGAGCATGGCACAGTAATTGCTCTGTACCGAAACTCATAAAAGCGCCGTGTAAAAACCCGTCTTTATGATTTCATATTTAATCGCCTAGACATCAAATAAACATATCGCTTATTTTGTGTAATCACATCTTAATGGCTACCAGCTGCTACGGTTCGAGAATTAACCGATCGGAATCCTGCATTTCCCTCATTTCTGTTCGAAGACTGCTAGCCGGCAAGGTGCACTCTGAAAGAACTGCGCCAGATCCGGTTTTATAAGACGAAAAGATTCCCCCGTTCCTAGCACCTTGTTTTAATCATTTTCAGTGGAACTGTCATTAATATGGCTGCCGGAAGATCAGGCCATCACTACTTGCCTGATATCCACTCAAAATCAGATCAGGTGGTGATTTTATTTAATATTCCCTCATTCCCAGTGAAAACTTTTGTTTTTTGCTTACGCCATTGGTACACGCGTTCCCCCCCTTTTTTATTTATTTTTTTTTTTATTTTTTTTTATTTTATTTATTTTTTTAATAATTTCCAGTGACAAATGCAGAAACGAACATTTATTTATAATATTCTAATAAAACTCGAATTTGTTTTCCCATTTCTCCATAGGTACTCATTGTTCTTTGCTTCACTCTTACCGCCAGGTTTCTCCTCGTCACAGTCAGTCATGATCCCTGGCATCTTTCAGCTCTTATTCCAGTAACAACCAAATCTGCATAGCCACCGCCGACCTCTGGCCAATGGCCCAGATATCCAGACACCTCTTTCTTTTTGCCAATAGCAAAGAAACCTCTGCTAGTTTAAATTTGGGAATTAAGCCTCAAATATCAGTTCAGCCAGAGTTTCTACACTAGCTTTCTTCAGTTTCACTGATCACCTTCACGCCGCTCAGAGAAACAGCTCAGCAGGCCGTAATTAGCACCTGCCTCGGATATGAAAGCGCTTCCATTGTTTTGGTCGATTTCTGTCTGTCACACAAAGCCCAGCTGGGGTTTGATGGAGCAGATTAAGGAGCGCAATATTGATAATGAACTCTGGAGAGACGGAGGAGAACGGAGCATGGAGGTATGGAAGAGGAGGCAGGGCTTTGGGCTAGACTTTGCAATGTCTTGACTGCAAAACAAAATCAGTCAAAGTTGATTTGGCAGACACACTTCCGCATGCATGTAATCCGTGTTAGCGCAGTTTTGAATGTGTGTATCTCGGTGCAGGGGTGTGATCAGTCCCATGTCAGGGCTGAAGGGGGGCAGAACGGCTCCTCTACAGTGTGTGGCCGTGGCTGAGGGACACTCCAAGCCTGTGCTCTGCCTTGACGCAACCGACGAGCTGCTTTTTACTGGATCCAAAGGTACAAACACACACCCTTTTATTATACTAAAGAAACTCGCTCACACAGCTAGCTAATCAATCTGGTTTGCATTCGCTGCGTGCTTTGGGGCCATAGTCCGCATGACTTATCGAACTTCTCAGCAGCCTCATATTATGCACAAAGCACAGAACAACTGTGGAAGAACCACAGAGTGGAAAAGAATAAATCTACGACCTGCTCAAGGAAGCCCAGTCTGGCTTTTAAACCAGTCTTTGAGGATTTTTTTCTTTATCGATTAAATTAGTCCAATAGTTAGGCCAGTCTGTATACATTGCTAATTCCATGATGGACTCAGTATCTCTGTCTCTGTAGCCATAGCCATTGTTATGACCATCCAGTATACCGAGTTGTCGATTCTCTTGGCCTGTTACAGCTTAAGCAAGGTGCCAATATTAAACTGTACAATAAATGCTCTGGAAACTGGAAGTCCCTGCCCTATCTTATCCTCCTTTCTCTGTCCCAGTGTTGTGTAATGGATCCAGCAGCATTAGTGGAGCCCATCGTCATAATAAGGCCTGATGGCAGGAACTGCATGTTAGCTCGTAAACCATATGGATTATGGAGTCATACAGGGCCGTGATAGCACTGTTCATTTGCTGTGGGTCTGTTAGGGCTATTTAGACTATTCAGCTAAGTGTGCGTACCCAGGTGAGCATAAAATATGGTACTTGATGTTTTAGAAACACTTGGGCAGAGAGAACAGGTTGTGCTCATTAGAACGGGACGCAAGCACAACATTTACCAGCGAATGTGGGTCTTAATCTGGAGTCGTACGCGGAAAGTCCGGTAAGAGATAAAAAGGGTATTTCTAGACACACAGACCACACAGATTTATGCATCCTAGTCATTTTCTGTCAAATAAAAACGGCATTCGTATACGGCACATATTTCTGTCAGAATATATTACACTATGATATGGTTTGAAGTAATACAAAACAATAACCAATCCTTTTTTTGCTCTCAGACCGCACGTGCAAGATGTGGAACCTGGTGACTGGGCAGGAGATAGTGACACTGAGGGGACATCCCAACAACGTAGTGTCCGTCAAATACTGCAGCAGCTCCGGCCTGGTCTTTACTGTCTCCACGTCCTACATCAAAGTGTGGGACATCCGTGACTCTGCCAAGTGTGTGCGCACCTTCACGTGAGTATCTCCTCAGGTGTCATGTTATCCCAAACACGTTCAGCTACAGGAGCAACCACAGCTTGGGGACAAAACTCACCTGCTGCGAGCCTAACGTTTAGACCTAGGAATCAAAAAGGAATTGGTCAAGTAGAACCCAAAGACCTGGCTTATACTAGACGTCCTCTAGCTGAATGTATACTCTTACCCAATCTAGATATTCCTGGGAGTGCGTGCTATTACAATAATGATAACTTTACTCCATTTATTGATATGCATGCTGTATAGCTTTTGCAAGAGATGTAAATGTACAGCACTAGCGAGTAGATCAGGTTTTTCTTCTTGTTCTAACATCTAACATCCTCCCAATAGCTGCAACGTACAATATGCGATGTAAACCATTGCAACTCGGTGAAAAAGAAAACGAAAGATATCAAAGGCATCCGCCGGTCCCCGATTGAACTGTGGATTTAAGCGCAAATTAAACTGAAATGCTTTTGCTACACGAGCTGCTTGATCCTGCCGAATACAGATGAGTGATGGTTTAGAATTGATCACGCAAGGTTTAGTTTTTATCCCCCCCAGCAATTTGCAAAACAAAGTTATGCTCGTGTTGTCTTTTATGTTTTATTCCTACTGTGAAACACGGAACCCTGTTTTATTTATGGCTGACTGTTGGCTGTTTCTTTTCCTGTAAATTCCGTTTCTTTTCGCGCGACACTACCCACAGTGGTCACGATCATGCCCAAGTATGGATTCACTTTGTGTGCATCCAGGCATGTTTTCGCAGATATGTGCTTGCAGATGTATAAATCAGCTCTCGGGTATACAAATGCTGTCTGTAATAATGTTAAAAAATGTTTTAATCTTCGGTCGCTTTTCTGCCTTTTTTCTTGATTCTAGATCCTCAGGTCAGGCGGTGTCAGGAGATGCCTGTGCTGGCACCACCACCCGCACAATCACCACAACCCAGGGGGAATACCAGATCAACCAGATCGCCCTGAACCCATCCGGCTCCGTCCTCTACGCTGCAGCGGGGAACACGGTCCGAACATGGGACCTCAACAGGTACACGACTCCCTGCTCAACCCGCTCATCCTGGCTAATCATGTGCGAAGCATCTAGAATGAACTCCTCCTAGTGCTCTCATGTAGCACGAACTCATGTACACTTGGCCGTGTCCAGACGCCGTAGATTACTGTTTTGGGCATTAATGACATCCTGCCGGTTTACTCTAACAGCTCAGTCAGGACGTGCCTTCTATTAAAATATTTTAATATTCCCATAGGCGTAAAAATTCATGAACGGGTATCCGGTTAACCGCTAGGCGAAGGGAAACGTCTATTTACTACGGCCCAATCCAGCGCAATTAAACTTTCTCAGCCACATGTTTACGTGTTTGACAGACGTAATGGAGAAATAATGAAATATTAAACGTACAGCAGAAGCTTTACTCTGAATGTCAGTTTTAATGAATGTCGGTTTTACTAAATGTCAGCTCAGTATTTTAGCGCGTAACCCTACCGCAGCAGCTCGCGTCCTGCTGTTGCATAAAAATTCTAACTTTGCGCCCGTAATAACTGCCAAAGTTTACAAATCCGCATCCGTTTAGATATTTTGGGCTGGATGTTGGAAAACATCCCTGGATTAACAGACTATATGATCTCAGTGGCAATATTCCAGCAGTGTGAATATGTCTATGCAACATTTCCGACATGGACATTTACTGTTGTACGTACATCCTTAATACACACTTCTCTCTCACACACCAACACGGTACCGCTCTCTGCAACAACATGGCACCAGATGCGGCCTTTTACCTACACGTCGCTACTGCGTCATAACACTGACCACCGTCTTAAAAAGCCTGTACTTTGCGTATGCGCGTGGGTTGCATGATATTGGCGAAATGATAATCCTGATTATTTAGCTTTTTCTTTGCCTTGCAATTGTTTTTGGAACAGAACAGTTTTACACCATTTATCGCAAAAGCAGCCCCTTTTCACAATCTACATTCCCTTTGAAAGTACCTTTATATAATGATAATAAAGTAACGGCAGTCACATCGAGCGAATCTTTTAAATGTGAGCGATATTGGAATTAAAAAAAAAAAAAAAAAAGCCAGTTTATGCAGGACTCTGAATCGTGTTGATGATGTTGTTACACGCTTGGCAGCCGTTAAAATATTTGGCATGCATTCGGACTTGAGTTGTAAACACTAGTTAATGCATATGATTTTTATCGATTGGGCTGAGATGAGGTGTACGTGTTTCTGTTGTGTAGAATGCAGGCATCGGGGAAGCTGACGGGCCACATCGGCTCAGTCATGTGTCTGACAGTGGGCTACTCCGGTGGAGGCAAAGACCAGGTCATCACCGGCTCTAAGGATCACTATGTGAAGGTGCCCGTTCCACTCTGTTCATTTGTCTTACGTGTGTTCGTTGTGGAGTCGTTTTCATACTGTACGTCTGACATCATGTAGAGAAGCAACATGTAAGCCGATGCTCTGTGACCTTTTTACAGGTGTTTGATGTCGCTGAAGGCATGCAGGGGAACATCGGTCCCGCTCACAACCTTGAGCCGCCTCACTACGACGGCATCGAGTGCCTGGCCGTGCACGGCGACGTGCTGTTTAGCGGCTCCCGGGACAACGGCATTAAGAAGTGGGCTCTGGAGCAGCAGGAACTGATTCAGGTACAGGAGTGCCAGCGGATTCACCAGGGCTCGTGCAAGACTCGATGATTTCCGAGACATTGTTCGATTAAAATATCGAAGGGTTTAGAGTACATCTTGTTCTGACCTGTACGGATCTATGGATCATTTGATAAAACAAGGATGTGAACCTTTTGAATACAGCAAAAGAAAAAACCCCGGAATATTTCTGGTCGATAATACATTTGCATACGTTTGTTTTGTTTATCCTCTCTGAAGGTCATGATTAAATACCAAGGTCAAAATGGGGGAAGAAAAAAAATAAAAACCCCTGCAAGAGAATATGAACTGCGCTGTTTAGCCTCGTAATCCAAACCATAGATAAGTTGGCTTGCTGATGATAATTGCCTACGCCTCGCAGCTTCTACATTTGACAGGAGCTAAATTGAATTTAGTATCTGATAAAGCAATTTTTTTTTTTCCCGTTTCAGAAGCTCATCGGGCAATAAAGGTAATATTGGGCCAATTGGTACTTTGTCAGTCAGAGTAGAAATTGCTTTATTTTCCGATTGTAGTGACAGAAGCGGTGCTCTAACAGCTGTGGAATTTCTTCCTGACGGGGCTTTAATGGTTTCCTACGCTTTGAAGCAATCCTCCACTCAGTGTAGATGTTCCTTGCTTTTCTGGGAAAAGGGCAGGACTAATTGCTTGCCATAGTGACCGTCACATACCTGTAAAAAATCTATGGTTTATCACTTTATATTTGCATGTGTTTGCTAAGCAACACAGACTCGTTTGTGCATTTTTAGCGTCTGTATCTTATTTTTAGCCTAGACTTAATAGGGGTCTTTTTATACCACAATGCTGATTGGTCAGAAGGTGTACGTTTTTCTAGAACAGCAGCTTCGGCTAGAAGTTTATAGTAATGTACATTTTTGTACAACAGGTCATTCACAGGAACGTGCATTGTGGACGCTGCACATAATCTAAGGTTTATCAGAATATTACTTATTTGCATCGTGCATCATCACATTACTTAGTCGCTGATTATTTTCGTATAACAGCATAGCATGTCGCGCTGTATCGTTCAGGCTTCTGGAATTTTTTTTTTTTTTTTTTTTTTTTTTAAATGAGAAAGTTTAGCATTATGTACACCCCATAAACTCCTTAATGACGTATGTTTTAAGAGCAAGTAAATATTATATGTGTATCCGTGACGTGGTTCTAGGCATGATGCAAATGAGTAAACTCGGCATGTTCTTTACGAAAGGAGATCCGAAATTTGTTCGTGACCATGTCTTTCAGTTTCATTCCACGAAGCTGCGTTTTGTTATTAACTTCACTGACGGTACCGCTTAAGAGTTTGTGATCCTTGATGCAGTAAAGATTGTTCATTAACCTGTCTCTTGCTTCTTGTTTATCTATCTGGGTTCATTTTCAGAGCTAAGGTGGTTTAAGCTTTGGGCAGTTATGAGAGAGATCGCTCAATGTGCTGTACATCTCTGGAGGATAGGTAGTTGTGCTAATTGTCTCTTTCTCTTCTTTTATTATTGGGTAATTAAGTGCACTAGGAGCAGGAACGCCAGGCCTAGGTTAATATTGTTCAACGGTCGAAGCGTCATACCTTTGCACAGGGACCGGTCTGTAAATGAAAAACGGCTTGCCAGCATGAAGGGAATGTTTGGACTGGGAAATGTTCGGCATCTCTGTGTGCACCGCAGACTACGACAGCTCAATATATTTCAGTAATTACAAGCACATTATTGTCCAGAGGTAATTGGAAAGCCATATTTCAGTGGTTCCCGTTAGCAGTTCAGCTCGTGCCCAGTGCGAGCAATGGTAGGTGTTGTCGACGGTTCATACGAATCGCTCGCACTTATTGGGGGAACTTCAAAGTGCTCTATGATTATGACATTTCTTGTCACATGCTCATTGGCAAACACAGTTTTACACTCCGTATTGAAACCCCAGACACTTCGACTCAACTGTGATTTGTGTTGTGTTTCTTCACAGCAAATCCCAAACGCTCATAAGGACTGGGTGTGTGCGCTGGCCTACGTGCCCGGGCGCCCCATGCTGCTGAGCGCCTGCAGAGCGGGCATGCTGAAGGTCTGGAACGTGGACAACTTTACACCCATCGGAGAAATCAAGGGCCATGACAGCCCCATCAATGCCATCTGCACCAACTCCAAACAGATCTTTACTGCCTCCAGGTACAAACTTCAGTCTAGAGTTCATGCCTGGAAACAGACATGTAGAGAGAAAAACAAGCTGTGTTGGTGGAGAGAGCGAGAGAGAGAGACCACAAGGGAGGGAAAACCTGCCATTCTTAGCAGCGTGTGCGACGAGTTATTAGCCTTAGTGTGGAGTTATTCATGAAATAAAAGCCGAAAAGAGCGTCTCCTTGAGCGGCTTGTTGTGTTGAGTAGCCGTTCATGTTCTCCTCTCCGTCTCCGATCACCTGTGTTATAATGTGTTCCTGACAGCAGACCGAGTGCTTAATAAGTAACCTGTAAATATTCCAGCTCTGCCGCCGCTGCATCATTTTCAGGTCATTGACCGCCACGTTGGGTTTAAATAAGAAGCGCAGAAATCTTTTTCTCCTCCAGCATCACACGAGTGACTTCAACATCTCCATTAACCTGCTACTAACTTTCTCGTTCTCTTCCCTCTTTTTCTTATTTTTGATTACTTCTGTCTTCTTCCCATTTATCTCTCTCCCGCTTTCCTTTTTTTTCTCCCCCTTTAATTTTTACTTGCTGCTTCCGTGTCGTTCTCCTGTTTCCCCTCGCTTCGTTCTTTTTCTTTATCCCTCACTTGTCTTCTCTCTTCGTTCCCTTGCTTTTTGTTTCTCTCCCTCACTCACTTTTTCTGTCTCCTACTCTTTCTCTTCCTCCTATGATCTCCTTTCTTTCTTTCCTATTTCTCTTTGCTCTTACGCGTTCTTCCCCTTTCTTTTTGTTTCTCTCGCTCTCTCTCCCGTTTCCTTTCCCTCACGTCTTTCTTCCTTTCTCCCTCGTCTCTCTCGTTTATTTTCGCCTACTGTTTTCTCTCTCTTCCCGTCCTTTTCTTTATCTCTGCCTGTCTTTATTGCTCTTGTTTCACTCTTTATTTCTGCCTTTTCTTTCTCTTTGTTTCGCTCTCCCTCTGTCGCTCTCTGTGACCACCTCTTCTCCCACTGATTTCCTTTCTTGCTTTCTTATCCCCCTTTGCCTCTGCGTGGCTGTGCCGCTGTGTGTGTATGCAGTGATTGTCGGGTGAAGTTGTGGAGTTATGTCCCGGGTCTCACTCCCTGCCTGCCCCGTCGTGTTCTGGCCATCAAGGGCCGAGCCACCAGCCTTCCCTGAGCTCCACTAACACACCCTCCGCCTCTGCTCTCTGGTACTGCCTTTCTCACACACTTACTTTATTTCTGTCTCTTCTCCGTCTCTTATTGCTCTTGCTCTCTCTCCTTCGCTCCCAGATTCGTGCGTGCTCTTTTCTTTTTCCGTGACTCTCACTTTTCTGAAAAAAAAAAAACGTTCTTGCCTTTAAATTGGACGACAAGCCCAGTTTTAGCTTTCACTGCGTTTAACAGGATCCTTCTTCCGAAGCACAAAACTCTGTTGCAGTTCTAATTGAGTCTAACCCGAGGGCATAAATCCTCTTAATTGTGTCCTTTTCCGAATTCCACCACTGAGAGCTGTTGTCTGTCTCACGCCTCGTTGAATCCTTAGTACCTGGTGCTTCTGATTCACTGCTATAATATAGTTGTACTAAATTAAGAGTCACTTTATGGTCCACCAAATTCACTACGAATGCAAAGTACAAATTTTAAATAGCCATACGCCTGTCGTGCAGTAGAATAGAATACTGCAATAACTTATTGCACAGACCTTTGAGAGTTCCGCTGTATCGGAGACGCAGTAAGCGTGCGTTATATAAGAGCCCACACAGTCGGGGTTAAATCTTTCCTCTACGATAAACGTGCCAGAGTATGGTTTGGCGTTCTTCTTTCGCGGTAACTCTCCGGTTTTGATGTCTACCACATATCATCTGCGGAGGAGTTCCTGTCAAGATTTATTCTGCTCTTGTTCCTATTTTCTGTTCTCTCGCACTTTTTTTTTTTTTTTTTTTTTTTAATCGCTCTGCCTGTCTTCCCACAGTGACAGGACCGTGAAGATCTGGAACCTGAGGATCGCAAAGAAAAGGTGACAGCTCGACAGAGTGAACAATGGTCTACGTTCCTTTCATCGGGCTGCTGACGACAAGGCGACTCGGCTGGTCCTCGCGGATCAGAGGTCAGAGGTCACAGAGGTCCGGAGCTCCGGTGCCACATGCAGGTCTCGTGACGGAGGACTGTTCATGAGACGATGAAGGCAACGGTGAATCTAATTTGCCACCATGTTGGTATTTTTGACCACACACCAAATAATGAGATGAGCGTGCGTCTACTTCATGCGCATACATTTGACTGAAAGTGTCCTTCCGTGCCAATTTGTTCGTGAAGGGAAAAAAAAAAAAATAAAAGTCACTTTAGATGTAGCTGCGGTCCATTTTTGTTTATTTATTATTTCAAGAGTGAAAAGCAGGCCAACGTGGAGGCCTTGGGAAATCACTTCTGAGCCACATGGTGGGGAAAACCACTTTTCAGTTTTACCCCCTGGAGACCCATATGTCTCTGTTTTTTGATTGACTGAATATCAGACTTTATCATAGCAAGCGTTCTACTGGAAGCGAAGAAGGAGATTGGTTCTTCTGTTACCATCTGGTGGAGGTCCTCTGGAGAGCTTGAGCTTGTTCCAAGACGTGACTGCGTAATAGTGCTGGTACACACACCACCCGCACCATCGCCCTCCTCTGAGGTGTCTACTTAAGACTTTTACGAGATCTAATACGGACTCGGTGTCTTCTTAATCCCTTATCATCTCGACCACGATCAAGAAAACTGTACAGCTTCCTCTCCTTTTCGGACAAGTGTTTCCTGCTGTGCTGTGACATTTCCTTTTTCTACCTCAGGTTTAAGTGTGGTGTTTTTGGGTCCGAAGCCCTGTCAGCTGTTTGCGTTTGGGACTCTAGCCCACGTCTATCTCCCAGTTTTCTTATTACTGGTCTGCGAACATAGCGCTCTCTGAGCTCTGCAAGCCCCTTATCCACACTCTGCTGAGCGGACACTTTCAGAGACTGGCTTCAATAAGCTCGGGCCAGCAGCGGCCCGGAGTGTGCAATAAAACCGACAGTTTGCTCTAATGAAGGCTCCAGTGCTTAAGCAGGCAGAATGAGACTTTCCTTTAGTGGGTTTAGAGGGACCTAATCTCTCGCTGAGAGTCAGTTCTCGATCATATCAGTTCCGTCTGACCCAGCCGAGAGAGTTCGGACCGTTTTAATGCTATAAATGACGGATCTACTCACCGCGGTGTTGCGCTGGTTAACAGGACGTAATCGAACAGAAGTCATTATTGTCTGAAAATATTATACGGAGCTTTGTTTGTAGCAGGTGGAGCTAAAGCGATGTAGCCTGCTGAAAATGGTGTTCAGCTCATTGCTAAGGGAGCGCAGTACGTGTAATATTTAACAGGATAGGAATTAGCGGCAACTTTTCAGTTGCAAATACCTGACATGACCCGCTTACTTCACAGAGCGAGTCAAATGCGTAAAGTCTCACTGGGACGCTTCCTTGAATAAAAAAAAAAAAATTAAACAGGGATACGACATTGGTTCTCAAAGTGGGTTCTCCAGAGGATTGTGAAGAATAGCATGGGGGTCCAGGATTTTGTAAATTTCGGTACAGCGGCGGAAATCATGCCCCACTGTTGTCGAGGGTGTTCTGGAATTTTTTATAGTTATTAGCTGAATTGACGGGTCACATAAATTGAGTTCAATCCAGACCTCGATAACCTAAAAACTATAAATTTCTGGACCAAAATCCAGGAATAAAAACCAAAATAATGATAATCGTGCCAATAAACAGGCAGAATATGATTATGCGCGTTTATACAATGAGTCCAATCTCAGAATCGTCGGATGATGTTCATAAAGTAAATCGGTACCGAGTGTGTCCATGGAATTTGTTTTACATGCAAGAGATCCCTGACTGTAAAAACGTCGATAACTCCTGATCTACAATCCCACAGACTTATTTCCCCCTCCAGAAAACTCTGAAATGTAAAGCGTGAACCAAACAGTGGCAGAACATCAAATACTTCTAAAAGCCCTTTTGGGCCAAGTTGTGACCACATCTGGAATTATCTCACAGGATCCATCCCAATTTCCTTTTTCCACTGCGTCTCTTTAAAATATGCAGAGAGCAGTGTTGAGAAGTGGGTCGTCTTCAGAGCTGTTTTTTCTGCTCACCTTTTGGGGGGGAAAAAACCAGTCGCTGTTTATTAAACGAAACAGGAAACTGGCCTCCGGTGCCAGAGGAGCCGACACGCCTGACGGGGGTATGTGGGCGATGGCAGGTTTCATCTTGGCACAACGCTGGTATGCACTGAGTATTTTTAGAGCATCAATCATCATCTTCCAGAGCTGCACTCTTCTCCCAGCCCCCAGATTTACTGTCTTTTTTAATGAAACATATTTATCACCCTAATCTTTTCTGGGCGGCCCCTGGCGCATCTATATCTGTAGAAGCAGCTGTCGGTGGGTGCTCGGCTGTCAGGCCCAAGCTCTGATTTCCAGCTGTGAGGGATGGGTTTGCTGTGCTAAAAGCCCCGCAGCACAGATGATGGCACATCGAGCTGTGTTTAAGGAGCCGGTGTCCCATTAAAACCGTGAGCTGATCCCCCCCCCCCCCCCTCAGTTTTTCTGTATATTTAATATAATAACGTTCAAACAAGTAATGGAGGAGTTTGTCTTAATGATGCCATGATGTGAATACCACTGTTTTCTTGTAAAAATGTGAAGCTGCTGTTCAACTCAATGTTCACATGAGATTATAGCGGATTTTTTTTACCACAGTGCTGTTGAATTCTCGATTCTGATCGGTCGATCCATTTTCTATAACGCAAGACCGCATTTCCAGCCGCAAGGATCATGTTAATGCGCTCGTTCTTGTCGCTATACCAACACCCTACACAGGGACTCGCGTAGCGGACGCTCCGCGTAAACGGATTCAACGACAACGTGTAATCGTCGGTTTATTTAACGTTTAAGGAAGGCGTCTCCAGTGTCGGCGCTTTGTAACAATCGGAGATAAAGCGCACGTGGGAATTTTGCACTTTGTCGTCAGAGACGCTGCGAAATGTTTTTGTCTTCTCGACTTCGAGAGAGTAAGAGAGGACGTGAACGTGAGCCTTCTGAAGCCTGTAGAACGCAAAAGTATTGGCAGACTACCTTCCACGTCACAAAACGTACTCTGTACATCTATTCTTTTCATCTGAAGAACATTCGGAATAAATTAAATTTTTCCAGTCATGGAAAACTGTGAAAATAGTAAACCGGGTGATCTGGAGCACTGCGACTGATCACTGAAGTTGTTGCCAAAGCCTTTGAACTGTGATCATTTCAGCTCCTATTCTGTGTTTG
The DNA here is from genome assembly GCA_030068235.1 of Notoglanidium macrostoma. Taxonomy (NCBI): domain Eukaryota; kingdom Metazoa; phylum Chordata; class Actinopteri; order Siluriformes; family Auchenoglanididae; genus Notoglanidium; species Notoglanidium macrostoma. The sequence continues at coordinate 12,963,335 of JAQQZR010000016.1, read as the reverse complement.
TTTGCCCATCTTCGATTTCTCATCCTCCAGCATTTCTTCCGTCTTTAATACTGTTATTAAACTAATAAGTCATCTACGGTAAATCCTTGGGGGGGGGGGGGGGGGGGGGGGGGGGGGGGGGGGGGGGGGGGGGGGGGGGGGGGGGGGGGGGGGGGGGGG
>JAQQZR010000016.1:12921264-12962878 GCA_030068235.1 Notoglanidium macrostoma | reverse complement strand
TACGGTAAATCCTTCCCCCCCCCCCCCCCCCCCCTCCCTCCCCCTTGAAAACGAATCCTTTTTCAAAGCCTGCCCCTCATTAGTGAGCTGAAGAGACTGGATGTCTGGCGTTATTCATTTCATTTTGAGAAATGAAAGCATTTCCGAGCTTGTGAAACTGCATCATCCTTTTCGCATTGTTTCGCGTTGAATGTTGACTATGGAATAAGTGGGAAGGAAGCTTTATTTGGCTAGCGCTCAAAGACTGTGAAATGGAGGGATATAACCTCTTAGTGTGCGTTGAATGAAATGCGGATTTAATGGCCTCCACTTCGCACCATAGAAATGACCGCAATACAGTAGACTCGTTATTCGGCGTGTGATGAAAAACCCAACTGTATTTATCATAGTCATGCAGTTTTTTCGGTGCTCAAACACAAACGCAACCATCACGACAGAGTGTAACTAAACCCTTTTTATTTTATTTCTTCTTCTCTGGTGTTCATATGAATTTGTCTTCTTGCATGGCCTGGTCATGAGGCAGAATGTGTATATAGTCAACACTGCACTGTTTTCTGCATATGGGAGGATGTCGGCGCTTGACTACATGTATCTACAATCATCTGTGCACTAACCTGGGCTTTGCGCTGCTGCTGCTGCTGCTGCTGCTGCTGCTGCTGCTGCTGCAGCTTTCTAATCTAATGCAGACAGTGGGGTTGGGAGTAGCCCCTCTTTGCCTTACGCTCCAACTCTCTGTCTCTAAGCCTTCACCGCCTTAGACTGATCCTCAGCACTGCCTCTTAAAAGCTCAGCGATGGTCCTTACAATGGATTTTGAAAACGTATATATATTTATTTTGTGCGAGACGCTCTTACGACCTGTGTATTATTTTGTATGGAAAATGGAAACCATTTTCTACCTTTTGGTGAGTACTGGGAAAGGGCTGAAGATTGGACGTCCCCTTTCGAAAGGAAATGTATCACTAAAAACAATCAGCATTTGTTACAGAAAGGTTCAGACCTTGCGTCGCCCCTAGCTGATGGATATCAGAGACGGCAGGCGAAGGCACGTGCAGAGAGCAGGTACATCGCGCAGCAGCAAAACCACGGGGTCAAAGGTGCCTTTTATTGCACAGACTCCTCCCTCGGATCGGAAACGTTTCTACAGCGGTGTTTGTCTGTTTTCTTACATGTGTGCGTATGGGTGTAAAATACTTGACTGTAAATATCGTATTAAATTTTTATTTAATGATCGCTCAAGCATTGCTGCGAAAAAAAAATGACAATAAAAATAGTATCAAAATGATGTCTGGAATGAGCGGTTTCTTATATTCAGTGAGCGGTTTTACAAGAGGGGTAACTTCTTGCCTCAGACCTTCCATGTACTCGTTCCCTGATATGATGAATCCACTGGGTGTATTTCATTTCCTCTGACTGATTTTTTTTTTCACGTCTAAACCCCAGCAGGTGCCTAAATGTCACAGTCACAACCTGCAAGTCTTTTCTGTTCGTTCCTATCAAGCTCACTTTTTGCATGCCTGATTGGAAGGAGGACAGATCTTCACCTCCTAATTGCTCTTCATCGACTTCCCTCACCTTTCCATTTGTAAACTGCGTCAGAAAATGCTAAAATGGGGGAAAAAAAATAATAATCACGTTCAAAACACATCATGAGAAAAGATCGCGCTAATACAAACAGACACATTTTAAGTGCTCTTCATCGAGTGCTGGAGCAGTCCAGGCTGTGATGTGGTAGTGGAGTTCACACAGGGCTCAGTAGCTGCTGAAATAACAGTGCCAGTCAAACTGCGGTCGTACGTCTTCATTTCCAGTGCAGATTGTCATCGTTTAGCTGCTGCAGGTCTGAGACGCGGTGGGGACATGATGGACGAGGGCAATTAGTAGTCTGAAGGAGGAAGTAGCACGCTGCAGGAGCTGTGTTCTCACGGGGAGAAACCCACCGAGCACATAACTCACTCTTATTTAAAATAAAGTTCATCACTCTCCGGAGCACGGTCCTGCTTCCCTTGCTCCGATTCAACTCGTACGCTCGTCAGGGTTGTACGAGCCGCTTGAGAGTTTAGTCAGGGAGACTGATCGAATGGACACAGAAACCCGTGTCGTTGTGCTACGTCATGGGATTGGGGTGCTAGCGAGCGACAAATTCACAGGTGTAAATCAATGGATGTAACTATTTCAGATAGCACACGCCCACAACCATCAATCTGTCTACATGCTTACAAAAGATTCGCTGCATGCTAGAAAAATAGTACTCATGCAACGTAGGAGTACCCCAAGATTATGATCTCATAAGCATTTTAGTAACAAAATCTAACTAGAGGCCACTCGGAGAGCGCAGAACCCGAGCATGGACGATAGCCGACGCGTCTATTGACTTGACTTGACTTCGATGATATGCGAATCTGTAACTGCAGCCACTTTATGTGTCTGAAAATATTGTGAATGAAGAAATGTGTTCCTACACTGGCTATGTTTCGCCATTATGGAACGTCCGTTATCTATTGGATTTTTAAGATGTATGGCAGTGTTGAGCGCAGATTTCTGCCAAGCTCAAACGCTGTATCTGATATTGCAAGTCAAACTAAATTCGTCCCGTCGCCTCAGAAAATAATGGGATCACGGTGCCAACGCACACCTCTAGTCACACTGAATAGATCTTATGAACCTTTTGGGGAAGCTTTATTAAAATAGTGCTGATTGTACAACATGCAGTACTTCGCAATAAATCCTGAGCCACGTTATTTTTTAAGTACAATATTTTTATAGATATTTATTTTATGAATTCTGCATCGAAAACATCTTAGATTTCCAAACATTACTTTTCCATAAAATAATTGCATCTAAAAAACATTCGTAAAGAAGGCAACATATTACGTAAGGGACTACTTTTCTGATAAAAAAAACAAAACAAAAACAAAACAAAACAAAACAGAAAATGAACGCCTTGTGGGTTTTGCCGCGAAAAAAGAAACGGCTTACAGCTCATTTCCTTAAAAAATCGTACCTGGGACTACTATTTACGGAAAAAAAAAAAAAAAAAAAAAGAAAATGTTTGTGACACCATCTATTGTCTTTATTTACTGCATTACTGTTTACTGCATATTGTAGTATTTTTCTTTTAGGTTGAAAGATTTAATGTCATTCATTTTGAAGTTATCTTTACTGAAAAAAAGGGTTTGCAATAATACTGTACATCTTTAAAAAAAAAATAATAAAAAATAGAATTTAGTGCACAAATTTTCATTTATTTCGGGTTTCTGAAATCAGCACAATAAAAATAATACAAACAGGGTCAAAAATATACATACAGCACATCTTGTTCTACAACAAGCAGTTTTGATATGTTTGCTGTCCTGTTGGAAGACCCAGTTATGTCCAAGTGTATCCCTTCTAGCTCGGCTTGAGGTCACGCTGGAGAAATCTGAGGTTCTCCGTTATTCCCTCCACTTTGTGTAATGCACCAGTTCATTTAGCAGCAAAACAGCCCCAGACCATGATGCCACCAGCACTAGGCTTAACAGCTGGTACAGCGTTCCTCTGTACCTCTGGCCACAATGACCAACTCAATCTGGTTCTGATCTGATCATAAAAATTCGGATGTTCCAGACCATCTGAACCAATTCCCTCTCATCTGAGGGTGACCGTTTGGGTCTTCTTCCAGACCTTGGCAAAGTTGCGACCGCTCAGATGTTTGTTGTATAATCATTTTTCCCCAGACAAAGAACAGTTCAAAGAAATCACTGATAGCCCAATATTGGCATAATATTCATGCCCATGATGAGTGTATGTAAACTTTTGACCTCAGCTGTATCTATTTAGGACACATTATCTGTTCATTCTGATATAATATATGCACTATATAGCCCTGGTTTTATACCATGTTGACGTTTGATCCCAGACTTTGAAAGCAAAAGCAGCATGCCTAGTCAAATCATTAGCAGAAAGTACTGCTGATCTCTCACTGAGGCACATCTGCTTTCTTCGTCATGCCTCTATGCTTGTTCTATTCCTGAGCCATATCTTACTGCAGCTTTAACTGACCCCCTGCTACTGGTGCAGCAGAGGGCTACGCTGTTTTTCCAAAGAGTCTGAGGAGGGGCGATAACGAGTCGATTGTGTTAGGGCCGTGGGGAAGATGGGAGTTTTATGAGCAGGAGAACTGCTGTGGCCAGGGCTCATTTGGTTGCTGGCAGGGGAGCATGAATCTCTGGGTACTCACCAAGCTCTCTTTCTCCACATGACAGAACTCACCAGAGAGACGGAAAGAAAGAAAACGGGCAGAAAAGGAGTGAGGTATATCTGTACTAATGAGCAGAGGATTAGAAAGAGACCGAAATAAATGTCATTTTTAAATAGAAAGTGTAGACAGGAGTGACGGAGACGACACGTAGCTTAGAGCGAAAGGAAGGGACGGATGGATTGATGAAGCAGGAGAGCGAGTGATGAAGACGCAGCTTGTTCCAAGGCACTATCTCTGTCTCCTGCCGAACTGGAGCAGGTCCATGGAGTGGAGCAGCGAGTCCTGCTAACGCTTTGATTGACACAGCGGGCAGGGATCTGGAGCGAGGAAGCGGCTGACTTGCTGGAGTTCACAGGGGGCTTTAATGCCAGCTGTCATTAAGACCTCATCAAACATCTCCTGCATCCATCACACGGTCCAGTTGGGGACACACAGTGCAAACACACAGTCCATCTGCAGCCCAGAGCCAAAGAATCCCATTTGTTTTGCGACTATTCTGCATTCATCGCCTACAGGTCCAGCTAAGCTCTCTGTCAACAGTTTGTATTTGGGAAATCTATGGCTGCAGTTTGTCATACGTAGTCGGAGCTAGCTGCATATTTTTCACTAGATACCATCCAGTTAAACTTCTAATACTCGATAAAGAGGGCAGGCTTTAATCGTTTTACTGGATAGTTTCATTATAGGGAACTTTATAGTAGATTCTGGATGTGCTTTAAGCTGGGATTTTAAGACGTTAAGGCCTGTCTAACTTCAGCTAGTAGAATGGAGATAAATCTAGCTCAACATTAGCTCAAAATCCTCCTTTGTGTTAAGAAAAAGCAATATCTACAGAGTTATAGTATACAGTGTATTGGCAATTTGGCTGAACCACTGACTCCAAGAGCAAGAAGTCCCAGGTGTAAGGAATAAGGAGCATCTTGCTACTTAGTAATAGAAATTTTGTTTCAGACAACAAGGTCTTTTTGGATAAGGTGGCCTCGTACAGCATTGCTTTTTGTTCCATGATTCGTTTTTTTTTTTATTTTTATCTCAGCACAAATTCACAACCCAAGCATCATTTATTAGAATAGCATTGATTGAACAGGTTTTGTCAATTACCATTTCATTGTTTAAGTTCCAGTCCTTCATATGCTAAGTGAAAGGTTTAATGGAATGCAAGTTACTTTCTTCTGTTTTATCCATCTCCTAACAAAATCAGGATCACCTACTGCACAATTATAAAAGTATAATTCATATGTTCCACAATAACTACAAATGCAAGGTGGCCTTGGGACAATCATTACCTTTTTATTGTAAGGTTCTAACTCCCACTCATTCGTCACCTTGATGGAACCTTGTAATGCTAAAGTTATTCTGTGAACAGGGCTGTAGTATAATGCCAGAAGAGAAATCGAATTATTTGTAACATTCTTTAGTCACCATGCGTTTCTTTTAAAAAAAAAAAAAAAATCAATCACAGGTGTGTAGAGGAATTAAAATGCTTTACCGTATTGCATTCACATATTTTATCTGAATTAATGGGTGAATTTAATTTGCCAAAGTCTTTTAGCCTGGATGAACAAGAGCTCAATTTAACAAAGAAAGAAAGAAAGAAAAAAAGCTGTAAACATTATCTTCGGTAGATAGATTAAAAGAAATAATCAACATTTCCTATCAAACTCTCAAGCTATCAAATTCAAGTAAGACAAAACCACACTAAATATTTTTGCTGCTTGTCTCCATCGGAGCTAAACTTGCATTTCAAATAACATATTTACCATTTTAACTATTCTTTAGAAGTTGATATTGTTGTATTGTTGGTTTGGTACGTGTTGCACGTCAATTGTGATTCTATTTCAAACCTGGTTATGGAATTTATTGCCATTGTACATGCAGGGCCGAAGAGGAAGGAGGAAGCAGCTGGAAGAGCAGAGCTAATATTGTTGTATCAGCTGTACAAAGTTCACTGTTTGCTGATTGAAATCAGTAAGCTGGTGAATTGTTTTAAAACTGAGCTTTGCATAATATAACCTGAAAGTTTATTCTTGAATATAATTGACTGCAGGACAAAGAGATCTTCCAGATCTTGTAGTTGTGGGCCAATTCCCATTCATCCCTGCTTGTGAAAAAGCTTCAGATGAAGTCAGTCCAAGTGATAGCGACAACTCGTGCTGGTGCAGAGTGCCATAGTTCCTGTGAGCTCCAACCAACATATGAGTGAGTTAATGAGGGGAATTTGCATATTTCACATATTCTTCTAGACAAAAGATAATTCACTGTGGAGAATGAAGTGGAACATCCGCTGCGCCGAAGAAACCATACGAGGTTTGCTGGTGCACAGCCAACAAGTGTGGCACTTTGTTTTTCCCTTGAGAGGATATACCGACTCCTGAAATGCTCTTGGGACAAGTCCTTATTTTTGCAGTTTGCTCTCTTCTTGTTCTCCCGTTAGACCAAATGCCGTAGGTAACGAAAACCCCAATTGGCTCTTAATTGGTTTTCTTCTTGTTCCTAGCCGATTCTTTGTTCTCCTTAGGTTTGGGTGTCTGCGTTTTCCAGTGCAGACAATTGTAGGAAACGATGGCGCTGATCAGATACGTTGCCATACCTGTGTAGCCGCCGATCACCAAACACAGTGGTTGTATTAGCACAAACAGACAGAAAATGTTGACTGATGCACTATCGGGCAGTTCCACACGGTCTTCCTTAGTCGCTTGCAGAACGCCAAAGAAATAAATCAGTGCCACAGCGGGGTAAAAAGCCAGCTCTGCCATGCTTCTTGCCTTAATCTTTCAATCCTCGCTCTGACACAAACACTTTAAATGCAGAGAAAAATCTTTGCTACACAACCGTGCGCGTCGTCTCTACAGTCTCAGTGAGTACCAAGAACTCCTCCCAGGGGGATTGGTGAAATTGTGACCTTTAATCTGAAATTGAGGTAAAACATTAGCCTCCCGCAGCTTTATCACGTGCCTTGCATGTTGGAAATACTCCAGAGTGCAAGTTCCATTCTCAGCTTCAGGTGGTCCCCTGAGGGTGACCTTTACTCTCTAAAGGAACTGAAGTAAAGCAAACGGCCACCTGCAGAGCTGCTGGGTAACATCTAATATATCTAAAAGGTGGCAGCTTGGCGGTCCGTGATCCCACGGAGAACCTGGATTAATCTAGTGTGCTGTGCAAGGCTGTGATTAGTACTCGCGGACTAGCCCTTTTTGAAACCGTTCTCCACCATTTTTGCTCCTGTCATTCAAAAAAGCTGGCGGAAAGAAAACAAACTCCCTGTGAGTTTTCAAAACATCATTTATTCATGGTTTCCTTGGCAAGCGGGTTCACTGGGATGGTGGTTTGTGACTGTTTGAACACCTGCAAACTCTGGTGTGCTGTTTTCTCTGTTCGATTGCTATCTTGGCTCACCATGGTGACGAATGGCAATACAATGCTGGTGATGACACACATACACACAAAACATATACACATACGCAGAAAAGCCATGCAGGATATGACAGATCCGCTTTGACCCCACCAACCCTTTCCCTCCTCATTAATCAACTTCTCAGATATTTTTTGTGATGGTCTTTATTTGGTCCTCACCCCCTTCAATTTACTACACTTAATTGCATCCAGAATGGGGATATTTTTGGCCCCTTTGACGCAATGCGGCAGAAATACAGTAATTAAAGTGCCACAATCACAGGGAATGGTAGCTTTTGGCTGACGCTTTGGAAAAACATCACTTTCCCACCCCTCCATCTTTGTTCCTTGTGACAATGCACGTCCCATCAGGCGGCAAGCTGTGATCATACCAGAGATCAGACTTACTTTGATATACATCGCATTTTCTGTTATGGAGTTGGAGAATAATAAGAGATAGGCATGAATAGGTCTCGGTTGGCAGCGATGGTTGAACAAGGCGTGCTTCCCATAGCGCTTCTAAATTGGCGGCACCACATGGTGCACAATTAGACTTAAAGGTCTCTCTTCCTCTGCTTGTCCCTCCTCCTATTCCTCCTCCAAGCCACAGGCCATGCCAGCCTTTCATCAAAGGCACATCTGCACATCCGTGTGACGTCCACCCACCAACCCTGTATCCAGCTGCCCACTTGCTCCAGCACGGCCTTTCAAATCAAGCCTTTCTCTGATGGGATGGAGGGGGTGGATAGGGTCTGAGGCATAACTAGTAAGACCGGGTTATGTCAATGTTCATAGATCTTCACAGCGCCTTTGTGTCTCCCTCCAGGAGCTAAGCCTGTATACTCATCTAAAGTCGGGTTCAGAAAGGGGTTGAAAGCAATCATGCTGCTTTTAATGGCTTGCTGTCGCTTAGGGAATTAAGATATGGTGGAAGAAATGGCAGTGACATGTGGCATTCTTACCTGTTCAGATCACCGGAAACATTTCTCAGCAAGCCCTAATGGGTCTATTAGTAATTTATGCATGACATAATTTATGGGTAATTATTTTTAATTAGCCTAAATATTTGGATTAGTCACTTGAAACTTGGTTCTTTATGAATTCTTAAACTAATAAGTAAGAAAAAGAAATGGTTTACTGAATGACAGTCAAATTAATGCCTCCTTTATAGGAAAACCACCTTCAGGGAAAAAGAGAGGAAAGTATACTGAATTTAGTCAAAAATTTTGCAAAGAAAAAGCAAACGTGTGTTTTCTCATTATGTTACAGTTCAACAATCCAACCACTAATTAAAAATGAAATTCAGGGTACACAGTTAACAGTTAATGACTTAAAATGCCCATGACTCATGCAAAGCGCTAAAACGCCTGGCCTTTTTTGTGGATTTACTGGTGACTTTTCTTTTACAGATCATTTATTATATGTGTTTATTAATGAGAACTACAGTTTATAAAGAGTAATGGCTTAATAATTACAGCTCTAAACTAGTGATCAGAAGATTGAGTTCAAATCACACGTCTGCCAGAGAACCACAGTTATGGTTTAGGTTCACAAAACCCCAACTGCTCTGCTTAAAAACATCAGAGGAAAAAAACATTTATTTATTTAAGAATTTATTCAAATGTATTCATTTTTCATGGTTAGCACTGTCGCCTCCCAGCAAGAAGGGTCTGGGTTTCAACCTTGTGCCCAATGGGGCCTTCTGTGCAGAGTTTGTATGTACTCCCTATGGCTGTTTGGGTTTCCTCTGGGTACTTCGGTTTCCTCCCACAGTCCAAAGACATTCAGATGAGGTCAACTGGCTGCTCTAAATGGCCCATAAATGTGAGTGTGAATGGTCGCTCGTTTCTGTGTTAGCCCTGCGATAGATTTTCGACCTGCCCAGGGTGCACCCCACCTCTCACCCAATGTCAGCTGGGATTGGCTCCAGCTTCTCAGCGACCTTGACGGATAAGCAGTATAGATTAAGGATGGATGGATTGATCTTGGTCAGGATTGTGGTGGATTTGGTGTCTATCCTGGGAACACTGGGTGTGAGGTGTGAATACAAACTGGATGAGCAAAAGCATATTCACACAATCACACCTAGGCCAATCCACCTACTAGCATATTTTTGGGAAGGTGGGAGGAAAGCCATGTGGACGCGCAAAGAAGATGCACGGCATGATATGCGTACTCATCGGCCAAATAAATGTACAGTAAATGTGATCTAATTTAACAGTTCCCATAATATCTACAGGTAAATTTTGTTGTTCAACGCACCCGGAACACCGAGAGTGTCTGAGACCTTCAGCCATCCAAAATGTAGGCCTGCTTGATTCATTTTAGTTCGAGACTGCAATCTCTACTATTGCTTTTGCAATGCCATTTCTGATCCACGTGTGATCCATTTTAGAAACATGTATGTATGATCGTCCTAATTTACAGAAGAATTAGCAGTCCATTGCGCGTTTTTTGCCATAGTCCCAGGTTGAAAATGAACAGGACCAGCAGTGTAGCTCTGTGTATATCTGCTCCTTCTAAAAAGTGCAGGGGCTTTTCTTTGTTTTCATGTCTGATACCCAGATTTAGTTTTCTTGCAGGAAGGCGGGATGGCATAATTGCGTTACGGTCCCTGCATCAAAACACGATTAGCCGTGTTTAAATGATAAATCTTGGTGTGGGGCAGACTGAACCATTTGCTCCTTTGAGGAAGGGGTGACAACGTCTAGAGGAATTCCAAAAAACGTGTGGATGGCAGGTTAGTCCTACAGCCTACCAATTATTTGTCGTATGGCTCTAAAAATGGCTCCATTTCAAGTTATGGACTAGAGGAAGCCCTCTGCTTCAGAGGTTTATGTTGATAGAGTTATTATTGCTCCCCTCTGCTTCATCATCATGGAAGTGGGAGAAATTTCCGATAGTGAATTCTCTTTTCAGAGCCTTAAGCGATTTGTGGAGCTGTCCACCGCCAAGGTGCTGAAAAACAGTGAGCAGAAAGCCAAAGCATTCTTTGCTCCAACAATAATTCTTCCATGTTCTCATGTATCTTATTCCCTCATGTTTTTTTGTTTTTTTTTTATTTCTACATTTGAGAGCCATAAAATGAAACTGACCACGGAAATGCATATACAGCTCTTACATGCCAAAAGTCCATAATTTTTTAATGAAACCTTAAAGAACCTTTGAAGCCCTCCCACCCTCCAAAAGTGTCCTTTATTTGCTGTTATTGATTTCCTTCTTCATGCATGATGGAAAATGCATTTACCAAAATATATATCCGACCCAGCAAAAAACCAACAACAACAACAAAAAAAACATGGTGTTGAAATCCCACCTGCATTATTGATCTATAGCTTCAGCTACATAAAATCTCTCACTTACTAAGGTTTGGATAAGCAGCTAACAAGTGTGAATGGCTGCAACAATAATCTTTAAATGGTTAAATATTAGTGATTAGTTCATGGTTACGAATAAGACATGAGCTTGAAGTAATGTTCTGTTTCCACTTTAAAAAGTTACTTTTGACCATTTTCGGCTACCTGCATGGACTCTGCCAAATTGAGACATCTGTTTTGAACTAGAAGTGGAGAATAATTGCATACTTCTCTGTCCGGTCTTATTAATAAGCTTGAATCTCTGAACTCGAGCCAGTTTTTTTTTCATGCATTGATCAGTTTTGGAACAGTATTTTTTCTAGCGCTCACTTCAGTATCAAATATAAAGGTTGCAAACTCCTTTCCTTGTTGATGTGCTGGTTTCATCGAGGGTGCGTCTGTTGTATCTTTAGTATGTATCCTTTACCTGGAACGTTAGTACGTTAATTTTATTATCATTAAGTATATACATAAGTGGACCTACTAAAAGCTTTTTAACGTTAAAAGGCATAGTAAATAGTATTAAATGTACATGACATTCTCCGTTGATAGGACCAGTCTGGAGCGCTGTCACTGCAGAGAACGCTGAGGAGTGGCACCGCCTAAGTGTTTTTACAAAATCATAATGCAAAATGAAAGAACTCATTAGTTGCATGCGTGTATTGGATGTATAGATGCTCAGTAGCCCCTAATACTAAAGGGATTTCGTGAAAATGTCTGTAACGCTACAAATGATGCGAATCAATATGAGCTAGACATTAATCACTGATTCTGCATGAAGTGCATAAGGGTATGAGGCACGACTTAAGGTCAGAGTTGTGGTGATCATTAGTCATTTAATTCAACACTGCGGACACCGTTGTCCTCGCGCACCTCTCTGATGGAGCGAGTTGATTAGGAAGAGAGCGCGCGGAGAAAAAAAAAAAAAAGGGGGTGGAGCGCGCTGCCGCCTCTTTGCGCTGTGTGGACGGCGCGCGCGCGCGCAGCCTCTCCGCGCCCACGTGCGGCAAATTAAACGCACAGAAAAGGTCCGCGCGCGCGCTGCTGCCCCGCTCCGCCGAGCCGCTGTTCACCGCAACCCCGCTGTTCCCCTCCCACAGCCACGCGCTCCACTTTTTCACCCCTCTTCTTTCCAAAACAACTTCTCTCACATCAGTTATCAGAGTCAGAGGACTTCCTTCAGCCGGGTTCCCCCCCTTTTTTTCCGTGTTCCCGTTAAATCCGCTCGGAACCGAAAGGGGTTCCGTGTGCCTCGTGCTTCTTGGCTTGTGCCGAGCCACGCGTTTTACTCATGGAGGGAGACGTTATGGACAAGCTGGACGACATGGCCTCGGTGTATGAGTTCGACCCGTTTACAGGCAACATCCCTGCGACCAAAGTGGAGATCACGGTCTCGTGCAGGTAAGAAGTGTCCGCGTGAAGGAACGCGCGTGCACTGAACACTCCCTTAAAAAAACACAAAAACAAAAAACGAAACAGAGATTCTTTCTGCACGCGAGAGTAATCGTTCCGCTGGTGCGCTCTTTAAGCGAAAGTTGGTCAAAGTAACGCGGCTCTTTGTTTGTTTATTTGTTTTTTTTTATGCTCCATTGGCTTGGATTAGCCTATATATGCAAATGATTTCAGATTTATTTAGCGCAGGCTATCCCTCACGCGCTAGTTAATGCCTGTCTCGATGATCTGTTTCGCATGAGAATACCCCTCTGCACATGGATTGGCCATGGTTATGGGTGGGGACGGATGCTGGCACTCCACTAACCTATAAATGAATTCTGCGTTACTCTACTGTGCTGTTAGAAGCAATGCTGCTGCCCCGACTCTACTGTATAAAACCTTCATATAACTCAGATTAACTCGTGTCAAGTGGTGCAATTTTCTTAGAAGTTTTCCTAGATTTCCCTTTCTGCATGCACGTCTTTGGCAATTATTCGCACAACTTATGATTCTCGTCATTTGATATTTACTTTTACCATCCGCTGAAGAGAAATGGCTATTAACTCTTATGCAATTAGAGATTTGTGTGTATTATGCAGCTTCCGTGTCATATATCCTTTCTCTTCCTTTCCTTTCCTTAGCCTAACCTATCATATCCTATTATTTTGTATGCTTTACTTTCCTTTTCCATCCTGCCCTACCCTATTCTATGATTTCCTTTCCTATGATTCCTTTCATTTCATTCCCTTTCCTTTCCTTTCCTTTTCTTTCCTGTGATTCCTTTCCTTTCCTTTCCTTTCCTTTCCTGTGATTCCCTTCCTTTCCTTTCCTTTCCTTTCCTTTCCTTTCCTTTCCTTTCCTTTCCTTTCCTTTCCTTTCCTATCCTATCCTATCCTATGCTTCCCTTCCTTTTCTTTCCTGTGATTCCTTTCCTTTCCTTTCCTTTCCTTTCCTTTCCTTTCCTTTCCTATGCTTCCGTTCCTTTCCTTTCCTGTGATTCCTTTTCTTTCCTGTGATTCCTTTCCTTTCCTTTCCCACCCTGTCCTTACTTGTGCTTGGAGATCCCGAGCACCCATGCCGAACTGTTAAGAGTGCCTATCTGCTGTATACTCAGAGGGTTTACAAACACTTTATTTTAATAGCCTATTACTTATTCATACTAAGAATTAATGAAGGTATGTTTGTCCTTGTACAACTTTTTTTGAGATGTTATTTGAGGAAAAACCGGTACATTTGAAATTGAACACTGAGAGCACTCCACAAGGAGTGGCACGAATGCCGGATGATTCACACACTTTCTATGAAGTGTGTCGCTGCTCTATCTTTTATTCATTAGCATTCTATCTGAATAGGATCCACTCAGTCTTGGTTATGTGCACACACGCCTTTGTGAAAAACATTCTCAATTAATTATGTATCAGCGTATAGCAGAATAGCATTCTTGCAGATTTCCCCCCCCTTGCTATTATTAATGAGAATTGCATTATACCAGTTTTTAACAGTCTGTCCTTGTTGTTGTTGGCATATTCAAAAAATTAGTGTTGTTATGGTGCTTCCCACGCACGGCTCTGATTAGCCAAGGGCAAGTCCCACTCTGTTACTCATCTGCACGAGCTGCTGTCCCTCTAAAAATCATACCTGGAGTAAACAACAGTCAGAGGTAATCCAGAGGTCTGGGAGATTATACTGTGGTGGTGGATTCACTGGTTAAGTCTAAGTGAGCCATATTTAAATACATCCAGTGCTGCAGCTTTGGGCATTCAGTGCTTCCTTAATTTCCCAAATCTTATTATCATAGCTGTGGGTCTAGGAATTTAACTGCTTGAATACCCTCTGAGACCAGCTGCATATACATTATTGATGACATCACCTGCTGGGAGTCACCACTCCTGACAAACGTCCGTGCCGCAGTGACACCCCGCTGTGAGTGACTGGTGCAGAACTTCAGCTTAAATTACAGTTCATACTTGAATTCCCACTGCAGATGCTGGAAACTTGTGGTAACAATGCACACTGTTCTTCTGGATGGTTAGTTTTTATTTTGTTCGGCTGAAATCATGTACAGATAAACGCAGAGGAGGAGAAGGAAGAGGATGCTGAGCTTCTTACTTCTCTTTATTATTGAACCTAGGACTTTGATTTGTTTTTAACACACGTTTAATCAATACATGGCATTGCAGACCTGCTGGAGCGAATTGCGACCCACGTCGGGGAAACGTTTGCGGATCACAATAGCAATGCATAATAAGTATGCTGTGCATTGGCAGAACTCCAGTCCCGACTCATTATTCAAATCTCTCTACGCTTTTATAATAGCAACCATCTATTCTCTTTGTGAGCCTACCATTAAAATGTCTTCCACTGGAACAGGAGAACTATTTCCGCAGGCAACACATGCTCATTATAGCAGATCCCATAAATATAGGTCAACACCGGTGCTTAATGGGTACTATTAGACCCATATGTGCTGGTAAATATTTATTTGTGAGATCAGAATCTGCTTATTTGTGCAGTTATTCAACCGGCCAGTCATCAGAATAGAATGGGGGGGAAAAAAAAACAAGATCTCAATGACTTTGGCCATGGCGTGGTTGTTGGTGCCAGATGGGCTGGTTCGAGTATTTCAGAAAGTGCTGATCTCAGTGGTTACCCAGAATGGTGTGAAAAACAAAAACATGCAGTGAGCAGAGGTCCTGTGGGTGGAAATGCCTTCCTGATGAGAGACGTCAGAGGAAAATGGCCAGAATGCTTTGAGCTAACAGGAAATGTATGCTCACTCAAATAACCACGCTATACAACCATAGTGAGCAGAAAAGCATGTCAGAATTCACAATATGCTGAACTTATGGGCTAGGAGAACACCAGGTTCCATTCTTGTTAGCCAAGAACAAGAACCCGAGCCAACATGGTGGTCGAAGACTGGAAAAAGTCCAGCTCATGTTTTTCCTTCTTTAAACCTGCTACGTTCAGTGAGCCTGTGTTGCGCATCCTGAGATGCTTTTCTGTGTATCACAGTTGTAAAGAGAGGTGGATAATTGTATCTGTTACGAAATTAAGTAGCCTAGTTGTCAAGTTCAGCTACCATTTTGTCTCGAAAGAGCTTTAATTTTACGTGTATGCAACCTTGCCATGGAAACAGGAAATGCTCAACGCCAACAGCAGAGTCGCAGTACCTGAGAGCAACTCAGAAATAATACATTTGCATTTATTTTATGTACAGTTCAGTTGGGGTGCCAGTAGGTTTGCCACATATGTACATAGGGTGAAATGCAATGACTGAAAAACAGTGTTATTATGAGAATGGTTCTTGTTGGAGGAAATATTCTGATCCATTAAGGGTTCTTTGGTTGTGCAGAAACTTTAGAGGTTCTATAGAAGCCTAGAACAATGTAGAACTCCTTTAGAATCATAAGAACATCCAATAATCCAAAGAAACTTTTCCAAGAATGAATGATCTGTCATTATTTCAGTGGATAAAACAACTAACTGGGCATCTGACTGTGTCTGGAAGTTCAACAAGTGGTTATTTGTCCACCAACTAGTTAATTGTATATATATATTTTTTCATTTTGAAGGATTACGCGTGGTATTCTTGGTCGATTGGAAATGTGGCATGATATTCTGTTCTGCTTTCAAAATGCGAGTGCCTTTTCGTACAATATGCTGCAACAGGGCCTTTCTCTTAGATGGATTTTCCACTTCATGTGGCATTACATTCCTACATTAAACTCCTGAAGAGGAAACCGCTCCCGAAGCCGTATATTTTCATCCCTAAATATATATCAACAATTACTCTGGCCGTGCTTCACTTCACGTCGTCTCCTTTCATAACTCCGTTTCTTCTACGTTCTCATTCACTTTATCTAGGTCATAACTAGGATTCGTATCATTGATGCTGTTTCCGAGAAGTTAACATTATCTTTCATGTCTTTAACGGTGAGAAGTCGTTCCTCCATTTCCAGGTCTGTAATTAGTCTCGGCACCTTAAGCGCTCTTCCTGTTCGTGCTTCAGAAGAGCACTATGATCTGCTGAGCATGTTCTGCTTGCGGATGCAGGCGTTAAATAATGCAACATTCGCTCCCAAACTTGAAAGGGCTGGTGTTTTTCCGCACCACTGTCTATAAGGTGTGTGCTAGCGCACAGCGGCACTGCTTAAAACTGCTCAGCTGTTCTGAATCGATTCTGATGACATGTACAGTACATGCCTGCTATATCGCTAAAATAAATGAGAAGGGAAATACTCCCTCCTCTCCTTTTAAAAAAAGAAAAACGAAAGGAGGGCGGGGGAAAAAAATGCTCCGAGAAAGAAAGGAACAAGGAAATTCGTCCTATCATTCTTCTGAAGAAAGAAAACGTATAAAGTCAGGGTAGGAGTGATTGATTTCTGCCCCATTCTGATTAGCCATCAGAAAGAAAGAAAGAAAGAAAGAAAGAAACTCCCCTAAACTTCAGAAACTATAGGAGTGTTCGTATAGTTTTTGTGTCCCATTCTGAAAGAAAGAAATGAGCATGACACACAAACGTATTTAAAAAATTTTTATTAACCTCAGAAGTCAAATCATCCCAACAATATAGTGTACAAAACATCACTTACACAGCTTTTCCGGAAATCTCCTGATTTTCCTGAACAAACCAAACTTAAATGTGCTTGTTCTCGCTGCGTGCCCCGGCCGTCTCTCTGCGGCGGTTTCAGCGTGATGTCGGAGGAGGTGAGACGGAAAAAACACAACCGAGGCTTTGAGCTTGTAGTTGCTGTACACAGATGCCCTGCTGCAAAATGCCACAGCGTACCATGAGAGCGAATTCAACACTCGAATTCCCTCCTCTCCTCCTCAAGCCTTAACAGAAAATAACAATGATGACCCGTCTATTAATATGCAATTACATTTTGGAGCAGTTAACACTCGCCCTTGTTAAAATCCATCTCACTGCGATAACGCATCAAAACTGTGGCGTTTTCAGAAAGAGCTCGTCTGGTTTCGACTTGTTAACCTTACGGAGGAGGGAAGAAGACAACAGCGGGATTAGGGATCAAGAGAAAAGCAGATTAAGGAGGCGTAGCGTTCTAGGATTCTCAGCCTGTCTGTAGCAGGGATGCGAGCTCCTCATCTTTTTATCAGTAGCCTTTCTGTGATCCTCGGAGCAGGTCGAATAAAAGATTGCGCAATCAGAGGCGCAGTGGGGATAAGTAGTTATCTGAGAAATAATTCTTGGACACCTAGAAAAGTTTATTTTAAGACCGTCTAGTACTTCTTTAGTGGCTTGGCATGTTCAGATACTCCGTGTACCTTTACTATTTTAGCCTCATGGTGTCTGTGAGGTTTTTTCTCCCCCTCCCCTGTTACAATGCCTCTCCACAGGTTTGCCCTGAAAAGCAGCGAATATGAGTGCGGTGCAGGTGAGGATGCAGGAGGCATTACTGCTGCATTGTATTCCATGCCACCTTTCTCTTTACCAAAGTGCTCTTGTGTGCTGAGTGTCTTTGAGTGCTGTGGTCGGCACGGCTCTGTTAGTTCTAACCCCTGCTAGTCCCCCTTATCCCTCTTACCACCTGGGTGCTGTCCACTTCTTCCTGTTGACCTGCACTGATGTCCTGCAGAATATGCCACTCAGTGCGCCGTGTTTTTATATGACAACTCTGTCAATCACATACACAGAGAGAGAGAGAGAGAGAGAGAGAGAGAGAGAGAGACCTTGTTTTGTGTGCCACAAAACAATGGCTGTCTTAGAAAGAGAGAAAGAAAGAAAGACAATTGTTATGTGTCCCATTCTAATTGGTAGTCTGAGAAAGAAAGAGAGAAAGTATAGGAGGGATTCGTTGGTGACCATAAAAGAATGTCGACGTGGAAACAAAGAAATAATCATATATAGCAGAGATTTTCCCATTATCCAATTTTTGTCTCGGAAAGAAAGAAAGAAACGGAGAAAGAGAGAACACACCCAGCAAACGATACCCCAAAACCATCAAACAAATAAAGTCCGTGGAGGTGAAAGAAAAACAAGAAAGAAAGAAAGAAAGAAAGAAGGAAACAAGCAAACCAAAAAACAACCCCCCCACGAAAAAAAACAAAAAACAAAAACCAATGTAAGAGAGATTGTTTTGTGTTTCACTCGGAATTTCTGTCTAAAGTCCTATTCGGATGGGATTCGTTTTACATGGGGAATTGAGCTGATGAAATTTAACCACAGGACGTCTGTAATATTTATTTGCACAGGATAAGAAATCTCAGTATAAATGACAGAGATGGGAGTGGCCAGGTTTTATAGTATAACCAGAGAGAAGAAAACCGGTCAAAACTGGTCAAGGGCTGAAACTTTGCACCTGATTTCAGTTTGAGGTGACATCACTTTCAAAAACAGTTCAAACAAATCGTACATAACCATTTCATCCGGGAAGCCATATTTCAAGCGGTTTGTGCATCGACTATCTGAAAAAGAAATACAGGGAGTGCACTAAAAGTGGCTCAGACGCTACATACACTGCCCATTCGTCGAAGGAAATGGATGGCGTGTTGGGTAAGTATCATAATCAGTCGATCTAAACCCACAAAAAACTCCATTTCCACAGGACATGATGGAATTTTTACACACGTGTATATTCACACAGGGTTACCATGACTTGAGTTCATTTCTACGGCTTGTTTTACAGAAGGTAAAAAACACTGGAATCTTTACTCCATGGGGAATAGCCAAACTCCCCTTGTAAAACTAATCCTGTCCAAAGAGGGCTGAAAGAAAGAAAGAAAAGCATGAGTGTGGTATATGATATTTATTTGGTCACATCTGAAGAAGTGAACTGGAGTTTTTGGAGCTATGAGTTTTTAAGCAGCAGAATATTATGGGATGTTGCAGGTCATACTGAATAATGCATAAGCATAACTCTGTATCGGTGTCTAAGGAACTGAAATAACCCGTCATGAGTCAGGTTCACTAAGCCTCACTTTCAAAACTGATGCAATAACGATCCTTTTTTTACTCTAGGCTTTCGCACTTTTTCTCCCTTTTCCTGTTCTCCACACCGACACATGGCTTGTAGAAAGTGGAAGTTGGTTCAATTTTCCACAGTTTCTCTGCTTTGACCTTCTGTTCTGATCCTTCTGATGTCTGCCGGTGTTGGTGTTTTCACTTCTACCCTCAACAAATAAGCATTCGATCCACCTGACTGGACCTTTTTATTGGACTACGCTGAACATGCCAGAGGACCTGTAAATAATTTCAAATTCACTTTTCTCTCATTGTTGCCATGGCACCAAGGTCTGGGAATTTTCTTCCTATTGACTTGAAATAGAAGAGCTTGCATCTTGATTTTCTGGAGTGCACGTGTCATTACGCTTTTAAACGGCTGTTTCTGCAACGCAGTTCTAGAAATTTCTTCTCGTTTTTAGATGAGAACAGGAAACACTATCCACTTTTCCGCTCTTCCTTTCTATCATCTTAACTCTCTCGAGTGGATATATACTCGTATAATCATCGCTGACTCACAGACTGAAGATGGTGCTTGATAGGCTATGTGATCTTTATCGTGATCAGTCACAATTATGCAAATTCTAATGAGTACCACAGAGGAGAAGTTTAATGACTTGCCAAACTTTCTGCCCCAACAGCTAACTGGCTTCTTTGAAGTTCAGCTTGATCTCTCGAGAGAAGTCCTAGCACTCCTCTCTCGCACCTGCTCCAGCTCTGCAGCACCAATTACTTTTTAATACGCTCCTAACATGCTGTCTGGGTATGAGAGAATCTCTTCCTCTGCTCGAGATCTGAGAGCAGATCTTTTTTTTTCCCCCGTCTGTTTCTTGAACACATTAAAACCATCAAATACCAGGGATTACACAGTGACCCCAAAGCCTGATAAAGGAAAAAACGTTTGTTAAAGTCTTAAAGATATCCTGAACTCTTAGGCTGATTTTTCCGAAGATCGAAATGTACGTTGCCTTTTTGTTTTGAATAGTCATTGATCATGCACCGAAATGAAAGCTGGCTCGGGATGTACAGGATGAAAACGACAACAACAGAAAAAAACAATAGGAGGGTTCATCTTTATCATCAGCTTGGAGGGAGGCATGCAACAGAGTGGATGGCCAACTGAGGGGGGAAAGTCACTGAACAGAGAGAAAGAGTGTGATGGAAGAATTGGATGTGTGGGGACCAGCGGCATGCTTCAGTGCCTCTGTCTGTCTTGCCACAGCCGAGAGTCAAGCACTTCACAAACACGGGGAGGCAGATTTGAGGGCAGGAGCAGTGAAGCAGTCACCTGGTCATGGACACAACCTCTCTCAGGACTAGGCAACTCCAGCCTCACATAAGATCATGCCTTTTTTTTATTTATTTTATTATTTTTTTTTATTTCCTCCTTCCAAAATACCTGAGGCCGTGGATGACTGGAATGAAATTCATTCGGAAATTGATGCATGAATGGACTCTGTCGAGGCAAGGCTAATTTATAAACAGTCACACTGGAGCTTTTTAAACAGAGCTTCAATAATGCAGCATCAGTGCTAGTTTATGTATGATGGGTAGAATTTGTCTGACTGAAGCCAAAATATTTTACATTTTACATTGTACACCAAACGCGGTGACCCGAAACTGCACGTGGGCGCCATTTATATGTCCCAAGACCACATAGTGTGACGACTTCAGACTGCTTTTCCTAAGGTCTTAATGTAAATTAGTCTTTTTGTTTCGATTAATCTTGTTAATGATGCAGCAAAACGAAAACTGTTGGCTGAAGTAAAAATTCAAGACACACAGGACCAAAAACAGAAACCCAGAAAAACCTTAACCTTAATAATAATAATAATGATAATATTTTTTGTTGCATAATTTGGAATAATTATCATTTTTTTAATTACCTAAATTACTATAAGGTAATTAAAACAACCGAGTCAGAAAAACGTCCACATTGCAACTTATTAGCAGCACCATGTATAATTTAATTAATTTGGGTATTTTCAAACCACGTCTCTGTATTCTCAGTATCCTAGACTTTACTGCTTAAAATCTTTAAATCTAATCTAATGTTGTGAAAAGCATAGACTTTATGCCTGAACTGGGCAATGGTCGGTATGTTAAAAAAGGGGGTTAAATACTATATTTATTCTATATTGATCTTATGCAAGTAGTGTAATGGTAAAGATTAGCTTGGTTGAAATATTGCATGTTGCTGCAAAAGGTCTTATCCAGAGCATTCGAGTAAAAGTTTGAACTGTTGCTATGCAACACGTGCTCGTGTCAGAATGGTGATATTCAATATATAGAAGGTGCTGCAATAAGTTGCATCCAACACTTGTTTGTGATCTGGGTTGAATTAAAAACATGATTATTATTATTATTATCATCCAAAAGTCATTTAGTTGGGCATCACCCCACAAAACGGAGCGGACCGTAAAAGTAAATACATGAACATCAAATGTAAAGCTTGTAAGCTCAGTCTAATCCTTGTCATTTTTACTGGATAGAAAGCGCCATTTTTGGCCAGAATCCTGGTGCATCCTTAAAGTTCATCATACACTTATGAAGTTTACTGTTTATATTCGTCTCAAAAAAAAAAAAACCTTCAAGCATTAGTCGAAGTAAATTTTGGAGCTACGCGTTTCAACAGTGTCTTATCTAAAGAAGACATGCAGGTGTACCTCATGCCGAATCATTAATCATAAACCCATTGGAATGATTACACTGAAGCATATGTCGCATGCCTTTTCAATTTTTTTAGGTCCTAGCACACACAGGTGTCACCGAACCAGGTGAGTTACGGGCTTGATTCGGCTCATTACCTTTGGACAATCATCTCTTAAATGATGGATCTGACGCTTAGCTTGAGCTCCCGGACTACAGAGCTCATGTCCATGTAGAGGATTTGAATGTGAGTCATTTTCTCTCGTTGCTTGTTCGTGGTGATCAGCATATGTTCCAAGACTGCGATCGTCACGCAAGCTGTTGTTGCGCTCCCTCAGCATGATGATAAATTAGTGCTATTAGGTTGAGCTGTATTAGAATAAATTTTCGTGCCAAAACAGAGCAATTTGACCACAGATATGGAGTGAAAAATCCACTAAAAGCTTTTTTACCCAGTACATGTTCAATTATAGACTTTCTCAGCTGTTGGCAGATATCCTAGCAGTGTGACAGTTTGCTCAGGTGTTTAGAGATCTGGTAGGAGGGAGTCTGGAAAAATAATGATAAAAGGTAGCCTTGTACCTTTCTATGGCTTTTGTATTTGTGAATGTTCCATCAAGGCATTTCGATGTTAAAAGTGATAAACTGCTGTCCAGGTTCACAGTGAACTATTCAGTGGCAGGGGATTTTAATGGAGTCTCTGTGTTCCATGTCATCTTCACTGTCTTTTGGGTGCCTCTGACAAGTGGTGTGATTTCAGACAATGCATACCATCACGGCTCAATTTAAGGTTTGAAATGTTCGGTGTTTGGGTGTGGCATGGAGGTCTGATCATCATGATCAGGGATTTGCAAGCTTTTGAACGCTCTTTTCCAGACCGCACCGCAGGACCTATTCGCATGTCTTTGGGAGATTAGGGAAAACCGGACAACCTGGAGGAAAGCCATGTGGAAAGACGGAGAAGATGTCTATGCCCTGATAATACCTTGAGCCTTGGCTGTCGAGCTGTATGCGTGTATGTGCATAGCGATCAGGAATTGGCATCACTCCGTCACTGTCAAATTAACTTCTTAATTGGTCGATAGCAAACCATTAGCAGATGATTGATTGCGACTTGAAAATAACGGAGAGAAAGAAGGCTCAGACTTTCTTCTTGGCCTCAGCCATGTACAACCTCAAGAAAGAGAAAAAAAGAAACGTGTAGTTGTTTGCCAGTTCTTTGGAAGAAGCTGCACTGCTCAGCAACCATGCATCAATGACTCTGTACACCTGCCTCACACTGAGAAACATGGCCTGCGTTGATCAAGTGCACTCGCCATGTATTCTGAGATCAAAATCAGAATGTGCTTGTGTGTGTTTGGAGTGATGGGAATCGGTGGCACAATGAGTAACACTTTAGACTAATAATCAGAAGGTAGTGAGTTCTGATTGGTCCAGAGCCTGATGGTTGGTTGATTCCTGAAAACAAATGACTCCGTGAAAGATTGGAGACGCTGATGGTTTGTGAATGACAGTTAACAGTTGCCATGGGTATGATGTAGGAGGACAGCAGAGGAATCATACACCTCCATGAGCAGATGTGAAAAATAAGGATGCGTGTATAACATAAAGTGTGCTTCCTATTTTTGAGTGAAGTCTCCTTTGGGCAGGCAGAAACAAAGCAAATCAGGAAGCACCTAGCAGGAGGTATGCCACATGGCTTGATGCACACCTTTTCCACTGCTGTGTGTGCGTGCTGGGAATGTGCAAGGCAGTCTGCATCACTGAGTTTGTATGGCTGTAGTTCTGGAAACCATGGTTTCTTCTTTGCTTTGTATGGGGTCTTTCTCCCACATCTCCCATGTGTTTTGCTCTGCATGGACTTTCCCTCCAGGCAGCTAGCTTGTCTGAATAATGAAACAGATGGTGGGAAAAGCATCCTGTGCTGAACTGCCAATCGATCCCGACCTCTGCCACGATGTTTCAGCCCCCTGTGCCAGACATGGATCGGGTGCTTTTATTAAAAGTGATAAAAGCCAATTAGGGCCCACAACAGCATTGTCCAACATGCATTCACCCAACATCGATCCCTGGGTCCCAAAGGAAAGGGATCAGCGTAAGAATGCGCATAGCTCAGACTCTGGGAGAAGAACATCCTCGAGTCTAATCCTTGGGATCTTGGAGGATTTCAGGTTTCCGAATGCGTAGGCTTCCCAATAACGGAATCTATGGCCATCTATATGCAGGGAGGAGAATGATGGCTTTTTGAATAAAGTCTTCTAATTCCCACGGGGATAGCCCGTCAACTCGGATCTAATTGAAAACACGGGACTGTTTGCACTAATACAGGAGAAACTCGCAGGTATAATTGGATGGAAGATGGTCCTTGAACTTAAAAGCTGATGAAACATTCTCCGAGTCTGCTCACACAGGAAAAGGTGCGTTAACAATTTCACAGATTCCCCTGGCGGAGAGTAAGCTTTGCAAATAGCTTCCCATTTTACGGCACTTTGGTAGTTGAAATTGTTGGGGAATTTCAGCGCAGTGACCTGGATGAGTTAAAAAGAAAAACCAAAACAAAAAAAACCCATGGAGGAGGATTTTAAAGAAACCGCACTCTCGCTGTAGGTATGTCTAGGAAACAATTTCTAGCAACTGTTATTATAGGAGACCTGTTTCTAATACGTGTATTTTTGCCTGTAGCTGTACCGCCACATCACCCTGATGTGTTTAATCAGCACTGACACTAAGCCTGCAGAGGCTAAATAAACCACGTAAACAACCACGTAATGATTGCCAGAACTGTCTTTATCCAGCAGCGCATATAAAGATGATCATTCATGGTATATTCACAAACATCTCGCTTTGTAATGTAAAGGGATAAATAGTGCTTTACGAGTTCTATTTAAATAAATCTAGTTAACAGGTATGTTGTTTAGTGCCAAGGCAACAAGTCAAGGCTTTATTAGATTCCTTGATGTGTAGGTACACAGGCTAGATGCAGTATGATCTCAAAACAGATGTCTTTGTGCAAATGAATTATGGTGCTATGATCATTGGTGCAGCAAAATAGTTTTCCTATGTATGGAATGCTCCAGATTTACTCTGTCAAACATCACCAATTGCCCTGATGTAATATTCTCTCCTTATTTATGACTCCTCCCACTGGAGCTCGGGACTTCAATATTCCCAAGGCTTTCAGTTTTCATTATAATGATGGACCAGTGCTTTTTTTTTTTTTCCCCCCTTGAGTATTGCATAAATCACAGTCTGATGAATTTGCTGCGTTGGTTTTGTTGCATCAGCGCTTGTTTACACCTGCAGATTGGTTTCAGGCTTCTTCAAATGAACCATTGCACTCTTACTCGCATTGATATGCATGTTATTTTGGTGTTAAATCCCTTGACATGCTGAGGAGAGGTGAGATGAGAAGGGCAGCTGAAAGCGTCAGGTTACGTGGTGAATTTCAGGCCAGTGGAATGTTTGATGTGCTGTGGATGACGGGGGCACCCTAAGGCTGGCCGCTGAACTGGGAGGAACGTATGGAAACCTGAGGTGTGGTATTTCACTACACAGAGCTGTTCATATTCAATGCACTGTGTTAAAAAAGCAAGAAAAACGACCCAACCTTTTTTAAATGTTGTTTCATGTTGCACTTTGGATAATTTAACTCTGTCCTTCGTAAAGTACTTGTTGAAATGCAAATGATTTTGCTCAGTTGATATCATCATGGTCAGATACGCGCACGTCTGCACTGACGTGGGTGGAATGACGCAAAGAGAGGATCTGACACTCGAAGTCCGCCCACGTAGAGGGATTTAAAAAAAAAAAAAAAAAAAAAAAACCTGTTCTGGTCTATAATTACGCTATCATTACTGCTGCCTGAGAGCCTTTCTTAGCACAGACACACAGCGAAAAACATTATTTTCTAGACTTTTAAGCAAAAAGTTCTGTCCTGTTTCTTACAACCTACTATTTATGTCACCGCACGTCAACATAAATATTCCTTTCAGCCAGGAGCTAATGCAATATAATGGTCTGAAGTATTTTATCCGTTATTTTAGCCACGTAGCTTAATGTGAATACATTTGACGTCTCAACGCACACACAACATCATGTAATTAATGGACTCGGTAAAATGTCTAATGATGGTGATTAGATAATAAGACTTGACAAATTTATGTCCTAGACGCTCTCACACACACACACACACACACACACACACACACACACACACACACACAGTTGAATGTCACCTGCACACACTTGGTTTTTAAAATGAACGAGAGATTTAATTTGATTAAATATTACTCATGCATGCCTCTTAATGTAAGTCTTCTAACATGCTTTTTCTAAATCCCTTTTAATTACAGGGCTCTTTACCAGGTTACCAGCTGTACCGCAAAATTAGCAAAAATATGTAACGCTGTTCCATGTCTAACTCCTGAAACTCCAGGATGAACCCGTTTTATAATATCGCAGCAGGTTAATAATTAAAAAGCCTTTAAGGAAAAGTCTCCATATGAAATGTATCAATTTGATTGATCCCTGACACTTGCCACAACAACGAATAACAAATATCAGGCTAACAAGCTAAATGCTAATCATTCACGGTTGACCGTAGATACGGCAACACGACGGTTTTAGTTATAGGCATTTATATCATAGTTCTCCACCGTTTCTCTTCGAAATGGTCAGACCGCGATGCATTGTGGGATGCAGCGCATCACTAAGATATCTCTGGCTCGTCCTTTGAAATACGGATGTAACCCAAAACGAATACATTATTCTTAATAAACAGATAATGTCTTCTGAACGGATAGTCCACTCCTATCGTTTTTCCAGAAAGCTTGCCGGAAAGATTCCCACATGTGTATATATGTGTATATGTACAATACAGGTACAGGTACGTATACATATATTTGGACGCTAAACAGATACAGACGGTATTTGTGTTAGTTTTTGCGAAAGTATAATGCATTGGGTTACTCCCCTACGTTGCACCAGTATCACGTACGCGTTGGTGCAAGAATGTGACACGTGGGTTGTGTTAAACCGTTTTCACAGTGCTGCAGGAATAACAGAGATCCATATGACCAGACGGAGAGAATTAAACGAGCTTGCCGGAATGAATCAAACAGAAAGAGTGAAATGTAAGAGATGTACAGACGTAATGAGGGAAGGCTGGGGGGAAAAAAGAGCTGCTAATGAGCGGGAAAATGAGGGGGGTAGTGATGGCGCCCCATGACCCTTAAACCACAGAGTAGTAGGTAGTCATTACTCCGAAGACGTTATCATTAGGCGTCCCCTTCTAAGCCCCCTGTCTTTTTTTCCCCCTTCACAATCCATTAACTTATGTTCCTAAGCAGCGCTCCATCTTTCTGCCATCACTCTCTCCACAATCTCGTGCCCATCCAAGCCACTGTACCCACGCCAAGGTACTTATCTCCACTGACACCAGAATTAGAATAGTAATGGAGCTGCCGGACTCACTGCGCTGCCCTGGAGGTGTTGCGTGTGTGTGGAATTGTTGTGGATGGAGGATAAGCGATGCTCGAAAAGTGAGAAATGACACTGCTTGTCTCCCGGGATAGAGTCCCACGCTTCCCAGGTGTGTGTCTGTGTGTATGTGTTTGCTCTTTGTTAAAGCTTTGCACTGCCTTGGGACAAGGAAGGACTCAGTGGGGGACGTGTCCACATTTAAAGAGGCTCAAGGGTCATTCTAGTAATATTCTTAACGTCTGAGCATAGATTACATGTTACCGTTAGCCGAGCAGTAACTATCTACAAGGGCTAAAAAGTCAACTGCTCTGTTTTGCTCTTTTTTTCAACGACATTCTGCGACCAAGTTGTCGCCGTTTCCCGGGCTTGTCACGTGGAAGGGGAAAAAAAAGAAAATCTTTTAAAAAATACCAAGGAATAGCTAGTTACAGGCATGCTCACAATCCGCTGTACGCTGAGCGGGCTCCGAGAAAACGTATATGAATATTACATTTGATTTTGTGTTATTTCCTGTAATCATAAGCACATTCCAAGTAGATGACAAAATGCACGTGACAGAAAGCTTGTAAATGAGTAAAAGTTAAGGCAAGTGGTGTAACCAGGCATGGAGCCTTCCTTACAACTCTATTTGCACGAAATGCAATGAAATTGCTCTCGCTCGTTAGACCTCGTATGAATTTTGCATGAGCTGATGTCGGTGGAGTCAAAAGCCTGTGGAAACAAAGCTGCAAAGCCAAATGAGCGTCACCGAGACAACACAAAGCTTTGCAGCATTTTTTATTCTGCCAGTCGGTATCATTCGCGCACATGCGTACACACAAACACGCAGATGTGTAGCTAAAAGGATGTGTGCGGATGTCCGTTTAATTAAAACTGCAGCAGGCTCTGGCCTCTTCTACTCCGGCATGTCAAAATACTGAGACAATAAATAAAAAAAAAACACACACACCAAACAGTCTCGCCAGCCAGAGGTTTTCTTTTTGTTTACTTTTTGAGTAATGAACAATGCAGATGAAATTTTCCAGATGTGCTGGAGGTTTTTTTTGTCAGAGACCAGAGCAATGTGCATGATGGTGTGGTGAATTAATTAAGCGAAATCAATCGGATCGGGTAAATGTGTGATGAGATGAGGACCAAGTCATGCAGCTGTTGTCCAGATTGAAACAATGCGAGGCGTCCACGTCAACAAGGGACTCGTCTAACAGCTTCCCCCAGGGTTTCCTCTGCAGACTGTCACATTAAAACATCATTCATTTTTACCTCCAGAATGTCAGTTGGCTCATTTTGGCTTAGGATCTTTCTTTTTGTCGCCTGCAGCGATTTCCGAATTAGCCTCATCCGAGCCTGGACGGATGAGTAAATAATTAAGTACAAATAAAACGTATCGTTTTGCCCCTTTCGTCCTCTGATTAAGACGGTTTCTTTACAGGAGTTAAACTAGAGGTTAAGGTATGAATGCTTGCCATTACTCCGGTACCCCAAGGGTATGTCTTTTGTACCTTGTATAATCCATTGTAAAAGAACATTATTAAGATGATAATTAGCCCTCAAGGAGAACACTAGTACATCTGATTTTATACTTGCATTGTACTCCGGGGAACAAAAGTCTACATGACATACCTCGCACCACTCCATCCTGTTTTTTTTTTTTGTCCGCTTAACTTGTGGTAAAAAAAAGTTTTTATCGAACAGTTGACGCTTCATCATTTCCTTTGTCCTTCTTTGCAGATTTTTCAAATGTCAGAATCGCGCACACACAAAAACGCTAGCCGTCACATCAGGGCATTGATTCATGGAGAGCCGTGTGCTGCGTTTCAGAGGTCAGGGCCGAGTGAGTCAATAACGGAGATTTTGACAGCGGAGAACAAGAGATGGATAGGGAGACCGAGACGGAAGATTGATATTTTAAAACTTTTTAACTCAAGAAGTGGCTCTTGTCTAAAGCATGCAGTAGAACATGTACTACTTTTGTTTCTTACCATTGCCTTTTTTTAGCTCGTTTTCTCCCAATTTGATCATTCGCCAATTCCCACCCACCAGCTAGCTTTCCTCTGTCACACAACAGCTAAAACACAGACAGGATGAAGACCTGAGAGAAATGTGAAGCCAGCCACCACATCTTTTATTAAGCTCCTTCTCATGCTATGCCACAAGACAGCTGGACACACTCAGCCGAGTGCTAACTGCCCTCTTCCACATACGGACACCCACGATTGGTCGGTGTCATTTTGATTGACAGCGGAGAGAGAAACGGCATCCCTCTCGCCCAGAGAGCAAGCCTAATTATGTGTCTCTTTTTGATTCCTCTTGCTCTTGTATAGCTGTCATAATCGGGATTCAGACTAGATGACAGGTCGAATATTTTATTTTTCTTGCGCCCGTCTGTGACCAGAGCAGTGAAATAATGAACACAAATAATGGAAATCAATAGTGGAGGAAAAGGATGGACATGGAATGAGATGAATACAAAGTCCATGTAGGTGAAACAGTGTGAGCTGAACTCGTCTACCACCTTCCCACCATGGCTTCCCTTCATGGCATCACAATAAATATATTTCACAAAGCCATGACAAATATCCTGGACAATTCTGACTTAGGATTCTGGCTCATCTAACAATTCCTCCATGCTCCAGTTAAATCTCACAAGACAGCTCTGTGATTATAAAGTGCTATATGCAGCAGTGGTTTTTCCCTATACACACGACCCTTTTTTTTTTTTTTAAATGACGCAAGGAGGATTAAAAATACTGTTGGAAAATCACCGGCTAATCTTCTTGGGTATAGCTGCACCCTTTCATTTTTCACAGTGGAAATAATGAACAGTAATAAACCATTGCACACCAGCAGCAGTTTTTAACGGAGACGTACAAGGCATATCGGACTTTCACTTGGCAAATCACTGAAAGAACATGATAAGAATATAAGAAAATTCAATGCAGTGAAACGATCTATTCGTAGAAATAATATCGACATAAATAAAATAATTGTAAATATGGTAAATGCTTATAAAATATCAATATTGAATCACTCTTATTGTATGAACGTGAATTAGTGAGCTGGTTTATTTAGTCTTCTGGGTATTCTTTCATTTTGGCAATACGGTACTTTAATAATACTAATCGTTTTTGGATTTTACAAATTAAGTGTTGAAATTCTCATGAAGAAAATAGTTTTCTATGTACTATAATAGCTTGACCTGTTATTTATTATTCGGTAATTCTATATTGATATTTTGCACAAACGTAGTATCTAATATGGCTTTATATTGGAATAAAATAAATAAATAAATAAAAAGTAATTTTAGTCACATTTTCTTAATAATAATAATAATAATAATCTAAAAACGTTTGAGGAAATTGTTAGTATTGTAAAGAATGTCTCATTTACACGGTCATTCTGACATTACATATGAAAGACATGCTAGCTCGTGGTTTATTATTTATTTATTTATTTATTTTAAGAAATTAGCACGGATTCAAATCTTCTACATTGGAATAATATAATGCATGATGGTGCTTACGTAATTAATTAATATTGCAATATATTTGTCAATGGATCAATGGTGGGGTTTTTCCAGTTGCATGGTCTAAGGATTAGCAATATTGCATGACAAATCGAGGCCAGACTAACTAATACCATTCCGCTTCCATCTTGCGAGTAAACAATTTCAGGTCAGCTGTTAATCACCTGTCTGCCAACCTCAGTGCCATGCGGATCAAATCCGCTGGCTTTCTAATCGTACCAAATCCAAAGTCTGGATGTTTAGAAGGGTGTAACTGGAGCTGGAAGAAGAGCATCAGCAGCAGGAGCCAGGCTTTCCCTCCAGGAATATTATGTTTATCCCAAGCTCCAGCTCCATTTTGAAATCCTTAATGGCTGTAATTAAGACTCCTCTAGCCCTCTCCTCATGGATGTCCTAATGTTCCACCCTCTGAAAGACAGTAGCAGGTCCTCATCTCAAGACAAGACGCCTTGATTTTCAATACTTTCCCGTTGGCGTGTGTTCGACAAAGATATGCCTGGCTCTGAATAGGCTTTAATGACCGAACCTTTTGGCATGACAATGGTAGCGTAATGGATAATGGGAAGATTATGTTTCACTGAATTTGCCACCTTTGTTTTGTTGGAGTTTCAGCATCACAGTCACCGAGTGAGAGCTGTCACATCAGGGCATTTATTCATGATTAACTGCTTTTTTTTTTTTTCTTTTTTTTTTTTCCCCCCCGCATAACCTGATTCATTTTATGAAGCATTAGCATTAACATGATAGATTGTGCTGACTGAAAACATTTATCCATTAGTCCAGGTAAGTGGCATTTACCTGCCAGTTTACAAGCATTCTGTGTTTACTCAATAATTATGCATAGAGACCAAAGATTTTCAATGCACCACAAGCACCGGATGTGACCTGAATCGCCGTCTCTTGAAGAATGGATGAATAACTGAAATTAATCTCACCAAGCAAAGTGTGTAACACATGAGCGTAATCTTCAGCACCTGGTTGCTAATGTTCTCAGTTGGCTGCTGATGTACACACGGGATGTAACCGAATACGAATACATTATCCGGAATGAACAGATAATGTGTTCTAAATGGATATGAATACAGAAAGGTTTTGGACGCACACTTCCTGATCGTGGGATGAACAAAGACCATGTTCATTGACATGAATATGCAGCACTGCATGATGCATTTGCAGCTTTCGTTGACCGCTTGGTCAAGGTCACGCTGGTTTTTAGTGAGGTTTATAGTTTAGGAAATGGAACCAATGGAATTTGTTGGAAAGTATCACTGACCGGTAAAAACAAAAATAACTGCACAAGCAGGGTTAATAAAAGCACATCGCTAGCTTCCAAGGGTTGCTTGAAAAAAAGAAGTCAAGAATGAGAGTGAATCCGTTGGTTTGTGAGACGCTTGAAATAGTGATGTTTATGTGTGAGAGAATAGTAAAAGTCTAGATGAATCTTCTGCTGTCCTTTTCTTCAGGATGTTCCCCGTCACCACTGTAATTTTATGTCTTGGGCCAGCGTCATAATTATTGCCATGGGAATAAGAACATATCATTTGGGAAAGCAGGTGAGTTGTGTGCCATAAGGGTTTGTGGGAAGACGTTACAGGAACATCTAACCGGTAGACGAGAGCGTGTAATCACAGGAGCTTTGTTACTGACACCCAATGCCTGTGTTTTCTTCTGATGACTTGCTATTCAGCCCGTGATTGTGAGTGGGTGAGCGACTGTGCCACTGTAATAGATATGTCACCTCTGATTTAGATGTTGGGATGCCGTGACAGTTTTGTAGCTCGGGGCAATGCAGAACTCTGAAGTTCCCTTGTGCACACCAGCAGGAGTGAAAAGCCTGGGCTGAAAAATCAATATTGGGGTTCGGGGTTTATTGCAGCGAGTCACCTAGATCAAACTCTGTCCATTCCTGATTCTGCAAAACACTGAAATTGTCTTTCTGCGTATCGGAAACTTTCAGAAGGATTTAGACTTGGACTGGTATCCTGCTGGATGATTTTGTACAAGCTGGACGTTTTTACTTTCATGCAGGCCTTTCCAGGTGGTTTAAATTAGGCTACTAGCTCGTTTATATCTTGGGAAATCGAACTAATTGGTACAAGATGTCGTGGGCAGGTAGACACAAAAATAATAACAGCGAGCAGGATTAAAAACCCTCCCTGAGGATCTCGGGTGGTGAAACGCAATCGTGTTTGTGTTATTATTCGGAGATCATGAGTTTGAATCCCGACGATGCTACGTGGAAGTGGGTGGATAGCGTTTTTCCTCCAGAGTGTGCTACGCAGCCCTTCAATGTTGCCTGAGCAGTAGAGGAAGCGTGTCGTAGCCTTCGCCCTCTCAGTTTGGTAGCTGTTATGCGACAGGTGAGATTCCATATGAATCTTCTAATAAACATTCTGACGGGTCCAACTTTTATGTTTCTCAGAATAGCAGAGCTCACGGTTATTAGTTAATGCTAAGTATAATAAAAAATAATTTAGCCACATGGAGTCATTTCTTCGTAATTCAGCAACGCATAAGGAATATGTCATCATTCCTGACGTTTATAAACGTTTTTTTTTATTTCTTTGTCTTGTATCGATAAGCTGTTCAATATGAAAGTATTGTCTACCTGTCATTTCATTAACCTCAGCGTTTATATTCAGTTCTAAATTGCAGAATAACATTAGTGACCGTGTTGCTTGGCCAATATTGTTTTTTAGATGGACTCCTACATCTACTATGTAATAATTTACACATTTTCACAAGCTTATTAAAGCCAGCTTATACATTCTTACACACATCTTGCTGTCATTGTACAAGTCACATGATAATCGACCGCCTGACGGCTTAATAGCACTAATGTGTTATAGAGACTTTTTAAAGGAATCCTTTCTGTTCCTGCACTTATACCAGTTTGTTATTCACATTACATTAGAAATTGCAAATGTGCAAAGTTTTCCGACACTTAATCACTATCTGCAGAGCGCTGCAATAAAGCGGTTATTTATCAACAGACTCAATTCAATAATCCCTCAAACGTCAAAAACAAGCAAAGGCTCATATTTCATTGTCATATTATAACAATGTTTTCCTTTTATTTCCTCCCTCCAGGAATCTTCTAGACAAAGACACATTCTCCAAATCAGACCCAAGTGAGTGCTGCTTTGTGCAGTGTTTTCTGTTTTTTTTGCCTCCGTTTATGACATGTGGTCTTGTATATATTTCTTACATTGTGCTGTAATGGCTCATTTAGATGCTAGTGATTTCACAGATTTGTAGACACATTATCCTTAATGTCATGGCTTATTAATCAGGTATTTATCTTAAAGCGCATTGTTCGGTAACCCCTATGAATTTTCCAGTGCTTATAGTGAAACTTACGGAGCCGCTGAGGTGGTTATTATTTAATAAAGTCTCGCTGTGGTTTAATATTGAAGACTAAACATTTTTGAAGCTGCAAGCTAATTATTTGGCAGGAATGGGCAAAAAAGCGTAAAATTATCTAATGGCAAGCCAGTTTAAATGCCAGTCCAGTATATCTTTAAGTATTATCGTCATGAATAGGTTCCGATGGACACGATGGGTTAATTCAGTTGACTTCTCTGTATTTCAGTCATTTTGATATATAACGGTTGCCATGACTTAAGTATTTAGGTGGCTACGAATTAGATAACGAGAAACTTAACTCGTAGGCTTAACATGTTAATTTGTAGCTACACATTATTGAAAGGAACCATGATCTCACCGTAGCAGCTCTGTAGAAATTAGTAGTAAATATGTAGTTGCCAGATTGAGAAACATTCCCTAACAAGCTAATGCTTGACTAGGTTTTATTTTGTGAGGCAAACAGTAGCTAGCTAGCTAACATTAGAGATTACCTCATGCAGACCAATAGCCAAGGTTGCTAGCAAAAGCTAATATGTAATTAAAAGCATTATTCCGATTCATTCTCAAGTAACATTAGCGTAACTATTATTAGTGTTGTTAGCATCAGACTAACTATTATTAGCGTTATATTATTCACGTTGCCGGAGTTATAGGTTTTGACTTTTAACTTGACCTTTCAATTGCTGCACTTGCTTGCGTGGATATTTTAAGTATTCCTGACTTGCTGTCTGTAACATTCGAGACAGGAATAATCACGTTTCTGCAGGTTTTTTGTGCTATAGGCAATTAAAATCATCAAATCAAATCTATCCATAAACAAATACAGCTGATGCAATTGATTTCTCATTTCTGTGTAACTGCAAGGAGTGAAAACACGTGAAATTGTTTTCAATGTGGAGAACATGTTCTATATGCGACATGGCACCGTTTGCTATGTCTGATATTCCAAGCTGCTGCTTATGTAAGATGTAATTAGTACGTGTTGTACTTTTTTACTTAACTATGAGAAACTTAAACTATGAGGTACTAAACTTGGTACCAAAGAGGCTCTTTGAAGATAGAGAGAGTCTCAGGGAGAGACTAGCGTGGGCCGTCGGCACTCACCAGGCTGTCAGTGTCTGATATTACACCACACAGATGCTTCAGGGGTGTGTGAGTGAGTCAGAGAGGCTTTTTGAAGTTTACTGACAAGACGCAGCTGATGATAAATTAGAGAAGTGTGTACAGATGTTCGTATGCAATCATTATTAATTAAATTAATAATTATCCTCTCTTGCCATAGTGTGCGTCCTGTATACACAAGGGGTCGAGACGAAGCAGTGGAGAGAGGTAATTACACATAACACACACAAAAAAAAACCCCCACAAATATAAAGTGACACACGCATCTAACCATATGTTTATGAAATGTTTTCCTCGTACATACACCCACCAGCCTACTTTCAGTTATGAAACTTGTCTTTGAAGGGCTGAAGGCTTTCAGCTCTGCACATCTTAGCTAGTGACCAAAGTCAGAGCCTGTGTAACCACATGTGGTTGAGTGTGTGCGCTTTTTTTTTTTTGCTCCACTCGTCTGTACTGCCAAAGCTCTTCTCCAGTAACAAGCGACATACTCTCGCGTTCACAGCTTCCGCTGAAGCATTATCTACTGCCTCTAATATACCGTATGAGAAAAGCTATCCTTCCTCATTCCGTTGCTGTATGGACGAGCGGGTCAGACTTCTTTCCTATTGCATTGCATGCCTGCGTGCTGATGATAAATCTTCCCTGTTCGGAATATTCCATTTTCCCACTATGTTCCTGCATTTTC
Source organism: Notoglanidium macrostoma (assembly GCA_030068235.1). NCBI lineage: Eukaryota > Metazoa > Chordata > Actinopteri > Siluriformes > Auchenoglanididae > Notoglanidium > Notoglanidium macrostoma. Next base: position 12,926,663 of record JAQQZR010000016.1, on the reverse strand, counting down.
TTTCCCTAAAAAGATAAGATGATTTCCTTAAATGATAAATTTGTGGCGTCCAACAATGCCAGTCCCCTAGTTACCCCTCTAGGATAAATGATCTGACCTATATCAGTGTTTTAGATTACATTGTAGCATGCCTGTATAGCAGCGACCAACCATTCAGCAGCAGCCTGAATAATAATGTATAAAAAATCATTACAAAAAGAAATGCCATTTTCCAATATACTCTCCCCGGAACTTCTGCTTATTCCCATGGGCCTCCGTGATATCAGCTCCATGAATGCGAATATGCTTTCCAACACTTCCTTCTCAATTTTGTTACTCGATTCGCAGGGCTAAAAAGAGCAGCTCCGTATTTAGCTACTGTTGATGCATAAGATAATTATACATGAACTTGCCTGTTATTCACATACTTGACCATTAACTTTCTCTTCACTTGCTACATGCAGCCGAATGCTCGGCCGTGTTGTATCTCGATGGAGAATTTTTGGTATGAATAATAAATGATGAGGGCGGCACGGTGGTGCGCGTATCCTTTTTTTTTTTTTTTTTTTTCCCCCCATTTGGGATGCTTAAACATCCCAAATGGTGTCCGGCAACCAAACCATGGTACTCAACAGGGCACTGCAGGTTTGACTTGCTAAATTTCCGATTTGTCCGCCCTTAGAATTAGCATCATTTTTAAAATTAAATTGAATTTTGTTGTTTGTATTTAAGCTGAGTAGGGAGGCTTTAGTCAGTACCCCAATTTAACCCCTGCTTAAGGGAATTTCTCTATATTTAATCTTAATGTTAATACAGACAATGTAATATTACACATTTTATAGTTGTAAGTCTATAAAGGACAGCCCAGGAGTACATTCTTACAGTGCGGTGAGCTCAGAAGGCTGTGTAACTAAAGACACAATAAGAGATGCTTCAGAGTTTCTTGTCCTGATCTGACATGACAGGTGCCTGTGTTCTGGTTTTCCTCAAAAAAAAAAAAAACCGCAGGTTTTGCAGACAGAGACACAGAGGCAGGCTTGTTCACCTGCAGGACATTTGTGTGTGTGTGTGTGTGTGTGTGTGTGTGAGAGAGAGAGAGAGAGAGAGAATTAGCTGTCTTTTTTACTATGCTGGAATTCAATGTGACTTGGAGGAGAGGTATGTCATTAAGGAAGTGAAGCCATCGCAGCGGAAAACTGTTGACTTAATGAGCTGTTTGTCGTGATTTCCACTGTTGCTCGTCATAGCTTAGAGAATTAGACTAATTTCTGGAGATTTAAGCTAAAACATTCGTCAAAATATTATGAAGTCAGTTTTGCATGGAATTTTGCCTGCATTGTTTATTTTTTTCCAGTCTGGTGCAAGTGCACAGATATTGTTTAGTCACACACGCACACGCACACACCGAAAAGCAAAACGCAAGAGGTGATTAATGCTAGTACTGGCCACCGCCACCATGCAGTGCAGCTTCACTGGCTGTAAATATGCAAATGAGCTCGATTCCCTCTGATCTGACGATCATGACTTTTTGCATATCGTTTTTTTTTTTATTATTATTTTTTTTTTATATTCCTTAACGATACAGAGCATTTATTTTGAAGTCTTCCATGTAACCCTGCCAACTGCCAGTACAATCCCTGAGCAACAGCCCAACTTCCTGTTAGAACAGTCTAGCAAGGTGTAAAGTGTGGACAGCTACATGTTATAATGGTTCAATACTTTCAGTAGTCTTGTCAGCTGTCAGACTGTGACTGCTTCGGGTAGTTTAGCTTCTGCCGGCTCTATAGAACAGAAATACAAGGACGACACATCGCCGGAAGAATGTTTTGATATCTGTTCAACTGTAGAGGCTGTTTATAGTTGCAGTCTCAGATGTCTGAAGCTGGGCTTTAAAAAAATTTATAGAAGAAACGCAAACACTCATAGCATGCCGTAATATGGATATTTTAACCACTTTTGCTATTTGAAAATACCCAACTTGCATTACATTTACATTCTAATGTTATTCAGTTATTAAATCATATTATTCAGTAACGACTATAAATCATTCAGGAACTACAGTGACACGAACAACAAAGCGTGTGTAGTGATGAGAGTGAGGAATGCAAGTCTCTGACGTAACATAAATACTGAAAAAAAAACCAAAAACCATTTGATACTTTTATGGGTAAAATGAAAACACAAGTGGTTGCTTCAGTTTTATATTCAAGAAGTGTTGAATTCTCGATTCTGATTGGACAGAAGGTTGATTACATTTCTATTACAGTAAATTAGGCTGTAATTCAAATCACAGGCTTATATTTATTCTTCTTCATTTCAAGAGAGAAACAATGTGTCTTTCTGTAATAAATAAAAACGTGTTATTGTTGGGAAATTGCTATAAATCACTTTGTTACTGGGAAATAATCAAGACTGCAATTTTCCAATAATAGCACGGCCCATTGTGTGTTATTCCTTACATAACCACAGTGCAGCTGATTCAAACCGACATGAATGCGGAGTCTGTTTTTAAAAGTCTGCCAGGAAAAACTCTAACAAAGCTTTCGGTAGCCTAAATACATGGCAAATAGCCTAAATATAAACCTTTCTGTTGTGTCTGTAATATATCAAAGAACCAAAATAAACTTCAAATAGAAAAAGACGAGCCTTGTCTTTCCCTTTTAAGCGTAAGTGTAAATCCAATGCTATTTCTATCCGCTATTGAAGAATATTGGATATCAAAATATGGCCACATGTTCGCTGTTGGTTGCTTTGTGTAGCTCAGGATTTGCACGTATAGGCCTGCAGAGCCACTAAATTTGGGAGAAAAATACATTTTAAAAAGTATCATTTGACGTTTTCGTTCCAAAAGCCTGTTTCAAAATGCGCAATTACATTTGTTCTGGATTATACACGCCTTATTTGATTGAGTTTGGATATCCAAACATTTGGATATCCTCGTAGTAGGTTCTGTATCAGCCTCGTAATGAGCAAAAGCTAATAAAATAAACAGAAATTTATTCCGCCACAGTCATTCTGTTTCTTTGGAATCTGATTCTAATGGACAGCTGGTTGATGCTCACAAACCTCATGTGTGCGCTGGAGCAGAAACATTGCTTCCAGCCCATATGACTGCCTTGTGTTCTGGCTTACGTGTGTATTTGTTGGACACCCAGAGTAGGTAATGTTTTGGCTTCGCTTTCTGGCGAAAGATTTGTTTGTGTAGCGGCTTCTCAGACGAGCAGCTTCACGTCCGATTCTCATTAGATTAGTCCACAGTGTGTGGGCACCTAATCAACTCCTAATTCACTCACTTACCTTTGTCTCGTCCTGCCACTGTGGAGCTCGTATAGCCGAAATCCTCTTATTCGACGCTGCACTGAATTAGAATTTCTCTATACACACACCGTTGCTTTCCTACTCACAGATATAAAACTAGAACATTACGTCCTATTCAGGCTGAGATAATATTACAAATTGTGATGAAATGTAGACATATCAGCGCGAACACCTTCAATACGTCTAATCTCAGTTCAGAAATCACCGTTGAGCCAATTTGTTCCAGCACTTTTCAGTCCTGCTCCTTTATTTCTCCAGGTCTGTACATTTGTATGAGTAATTACAAGATGCAATTACAAACCAGCACCAATAATTAGTGAATAATAAAGGCTGCCTTAATATAGAACAGGTTTCAGCTCAGAGAGCGAGTGCCGTGTTCTACACCGTGTGGGTTTTACCGGAGCACTACTGTTTATTTTCTAATTAGTGTTTTTTTTTTTGCCAATAAGAAGCAGCGAGCCTACATGAATTAAATTATTTAAATAGCAACTTTGTGCGTGTTTTTGCCCACAGTGTTATGGCGCAGAGATTGTGTGATTATGGTAATCACAGAAGGCACACACAGAAAATGGAAGCAATCAAACATGATTGAATTGTTATTAAAGGGGCGTAATACATTATATGTGAATAAGTGTGAATATATATATATATATATATATATATATATATATTTATTTATATACATATGAACAGTACATTGCTAGAGGGGTAAAGAGGTACAGGGACAATTAAAGCTGTAATTAATTAAACAGGAAGAAAAATTAGCCTTAATGGATGTGTTTATAGAATGAAATAGACCTTACATGACCGTTAACACCAAATACATATATATCGAAGGCTTATTCCAACAGGCATCATAACAACTGATTTTTATCAATTCTGATGTCAAACTGACGTACTGTAGTACTTGAGTAAAGACAGATTTTCCGTGACACAGACACTTTCTGGGCTGAATTATCTTAGAGCTTCAGGACGGCTGACTAATGTAGGGCCAGAGAAAATGTTTGTAACGATGTCATCCCGATTTCATGGCAATGACGTTATGGACCAGGACAGACCAGCATGTGCTGGTTTTTGAAATTCTGTGTGGATATTTTGGCTCATTATTTCAATATATTATATAAATATTTCATCATATTAATAACTTTTACTTAATATCTCATTAGGAGAAATTCCTATTTCAGGATATCATAATTACGTCCTAATGTCTCATCATTCGAGGATACAGTGTCATTCTTTTGACTTAATATCTCATTATTTCAAGATGATATGCCATTATTTTGAAACAATATGTCATTATATCACATTGTTTACTGTTACGTCAGTGCCGGATTACGTCTGGAGCGGCTTACAGATTGGACTTCTGGACTACATTTCCCATAATCCCCTGCTCATCACATAGCCCTGATTTCTAGCACCTGTTTTGAGTTGTGTTAATTAGTACCACTACTTAAATTCTCGTTGCTACTTCAGTTGTCAAGCTTCCATAGGTTTGCCCAGTTTTGTCTTGCTCATGCTCATTGTTCTCTTAGTTTTAGTTGTGTTTATGCTTGTCTAAATAAACCAAAATAAAATTCTGCATTTCCACCTCGACCCACCTATCATGATAGTTACTCATAAATTTAAGCTAACATCTTGTTATTTCAGCTCGATATTTAACACCCCGCAATTTATCAATATATATATATTTTTTTAAATAATGAGATAATGATGCCTATGTAGCGAATTATGTCTTAATTCTTGTTATTTAAAAATATTAACTCGGAATAATAAGAAGTTCATTTGGAAAAAGCAACGATCTCGAAATAATAACAATAATCAGATAATGTGTCAGGTGACACCTGTTGGATTAAGCCTTTATAAATGTCCCTAAATATTTAAATAAATGAAAAAAATAATTATTCACAGGGTTTAAGGGCACTGTGTAGTTTACGGGGTGGTATGGTGGTGCAGTGGTTAGCCCTGTTGCTTCACATCAAGAAGGTTCTGGGTTCGCAGCTGACTGGGGCCTTTTTTGCATGACTGCATTGTGGGTTTCCTTCAACAGCTCATACACACGCATATTAGGTCTACTGGCTACTCGAAATTGCTTAAAGGCGTGA
>JAQQZR010000016.1:12907881-12921164 GCA_030068235.1 Notoglanidium macrostoma | reverse complement strand
CATTGTGGGTTTCCTTCAACAGCTCATACACACGCATATTAGGTCTACTGGCTACTCGAAATTGCTTAAAGGCGTGAGTAGTTGCTCATCTTTGTGTTAGCCCTGTGATAGATTGGCATCCTGCCCAGCGTGACGCTTAACAGATAAATGGAATAGATAATGAATGGATGGATGTAGTTTAGGTCATGTATCATGTAGTCCTATAAATATTGCCCCTGGGAAAAGTGTTGCCATAAATTTCTTTAGGATTTCAATAAGACGGTGTTGAGACAATTTGAAATGGAAAAACATATTTGCTTATGCAGTGTGACTTTTCCAAGTCCAACTGTCAGGCTTTAATCCGTCAGAATTTGATCGCCTTTGGAAAAGCGAGTGTTCCAAAAAAACATGGAGTCAGAGCTAAACGCAGAGTTAGATCTTGTGCTAGTCTCTTAAAATAAGCGCGATGGTCAGTGTTATTCCGTGGTGTTCTGCTGTTTAGCGCATTATATGGCCAAAAGTATTCCACGCTACACCCATATGTGCTTGTTGAACATCCCATTCCAGATTTAGTCTCCCCTTTGCTGTTATAATAACCTTCACTCTTCTGAGAAGGCTTTCCCATAGATCGTTTGGGTGTAGCTGTGGGAATTTGTGTTCAGTCAGTCGCAAGAGAATTATTGAGGTTGGGTACTGATGTCTAGTGAGGAGGCCAGTTCATCCAAAAGGTGTTGAGTTGAGGTCAGGGCTTCGTGCAGGCCACTCGAGTTCTTTTACTCCAACCGTGGCAATCCATTCATATCAGTTTGTGCACAGGGGCATGGTCATGCTGGAACAGGTGTGGGCCGCTTAGGGTCAGGTGTCCGCTTACTTTTGGTCATATCGTTTTATGGATTGTTTTTCGTTTGCCATCTTTGTCAGTAATTCATTATTTAGATGCATGAAAACCATAATCATTTTGATTCTGGTAGAGAAAACAGTGAAAAGTGTTTGTGTCTGAAAGAACAGGAAATGGGACTCAAATAAAAAGGCCAAAGTGTGCTGAACCACGCAAGCGGTCTCTGTGGTTTTGGGTCTAGTGGATGAGGAGGTGAAATATGACATAAAATGATTGGTTATTATACATATTTTTTTTCCAATCCGCAATTTTGCTGCACTTTAGAAGAAGATAACAGACCAATGAAAATGTTTCCATTTGAAGTACGGATGAATCGTGCTCAGTCTGAACTCACGGTAGTCCAGTTCTGATTTCAGGTTGTCTTTCACATGTGCAGTAATGACCCAAAGACACTGCACTCTTTGCATACGTTCTCTCATTTGAGCTTCGAAATCAGACTGAATAAAATAATCACTGGACACAATTTAAGCCAATTTTCCAATGGCAACGTCTAACATAGGCTTTTTAATTCTTTTTAATTGAGAGATTGTAAATCAAGATATTTGTCTCAAACGAAATAATTCATGCTAGTAAACCGGAACCTTAAGGAAACAAACCATCACCGTGTTAGTGCCTAAAGCTCAGACGATTAGTTCGGTATCGGAGATCAGATTTAAGTACCTTTCACTGGGCTTAGTGGTAATCTTTGAGGGAGTGGCTCATTCTAATTATTTTGTCTGGTTTGCCAAGACAAGTGTGGCAAAATAATGGAGTAGCATGTTCCATGCTGCTTTCTGCTGGAATTTAGGGGCAGTATTGGCTGAAAGAGCCCCTAATTAAGCAGGTGTAATTGTCACCAATCTCCTGTGCTCTTGAGCTCGATGAGTGGGCCCATAGCTGTAATTAGCCTTGGCACACAGGAGCTGTGATCTGCCTCTGGCCAATCTTGCTTCGACAAATCAAGCTTTAGTGTCTCAGGAAGAAGGGATAGTGAGCGTGAGATTGGGAGGGCGAGAAAAAAAGAGGTTAGCCTTCTGCCTTGTTATTGTTGAGAGGAAAAAAAAAAAAAAAAAAAAGGCATTTCATGCGATTAACACTTTGCTCTCCAGTATCACACTATTGTGCTTCCTTCCTTTCTCCATTTTCTCTCCATCCTTTGTAACCCCTGCCTCTCGTTTCCTCTGTTCTGTCTTGTCCGTCTCCCTTACCTTGCTCACTCTGCTGCCCTCTGTTCATTTTCCAGTTTGGCAGAACCGAGGTGATTGACAACACGTTAAATCCCGACTTCGTCAGAAAGTTCATCCTTGACTACTTCTTCGAAGAGAAACAGAACCTCCGATTTGACTTGTAAGTTGTACAGGGTGGTTTTTGTCGTCGTTGATGTATTCTTTTGCTGCGTGCCCCGAAGTTTGAAACTTCTTTCGTCTCCCATTGATTTTTTTTGTCATCGTCACTTTATTTCTTCCTCAGCCTACTGAATAAAATGAAGCAGTTTTTGAGTGTGAATACGTGGTACTTCATTATTAATTACCCTATACATTTACAATTTTTCCAAAAGCGAAATGTCCCTGCATTGCTTTTAACAGCTAGATTTGATTCGAAGGAAATCTTTATGTTTATAGGACTTGATCGGAATACGCCGTGATTTTTTTTTTTATTTTTACACAAGAGAGCCTCTTTTCACACTTGGTCCACTCAAAAGACTTAAAAGAGCCTTTGAAATCCCACTAAAAGCTCCTTTTATAGCTATCCTTAATAAACTGATAGTGGTCTGTTTTATGGCCAACTGCCAGATGTCTTTGTGTAAGAAGAAAGACATCATCCTTCATACAAACTGTCAATTAACCCAGAGGTGAACCTAATCCACTCAAATATTTAAAGCTGTCCGAGTTGAGCGGTCATGGTTTTTAATGTTCCGTGTTTCTTTTCATGTTCAATATTATTATCCTTTGGATATGTAGTATGAAAATGAAGATAAACACTATGCACGTAACAAGAAGTCGAAGCACAAGTTACGAGGCGATGATTTAAAATGGTACTTTTGCTTTTTGTAATTTCAGATATGACGTTGACTCTAAAAGTCCAGACCTCTCAAAGCATGTGAGTACTACTGCTCCGAACCTGTGGAGACGTGAAAGAAAACCTTACAAATGCAAATCAAAATAAATACTCAGTATCCAAATATATTCTTGAATGTAACCGAACACTTAAACATGATGTCAGGTTCTGTCATTTAAATATTTATCAATTTAAACCACCTACTTCCTGTACTGTAATACTAGCTGATATTTTCTACACATACATCTGCATCTTGTCATCTAATGCTTTTTGAATCCACATGCCTCCTATAATTTATAAGCCAGTTATAACCAATTATGCTCATCATAGCACCATATTTCAGATCCAGATGTTTGCTTTAGACACTAGTGGAAACAAAAAGTATTCAATAGAGTCATCATAAGATAGATTAATACAGCATATATTTGGATACATTTTGACTTGCATATTCTCCTCTGCATCCCCCTGTTCCCATCTTCATGGATGCATGTATGGTTACCACCTAGCTTTCACCTACAGCAGTTTACCTCATTTCCTCCGTCCTGATTTGAAATTCATCGGTTGTTCAGTAATGGTGTCTTCTGGCCTTGGCGTGGCCACCGTTTTGTTTGTGTCTTATGTTTTCTGTTACATGCTGTGCTCTGTTGTTAACATGGCTGCCCGCCCTCCTTCCCGGAAGCCCTCAGAGTTCAACGTACGTCTCAAGATTTTTTTTTTTTTTCATTACCGTAGCTAGAAAGCTGTGGGACCATGGGGAATCTCTTTAACGCCTGTATCTCATCCACTGTATGTACATCTCCACCACCCTCTTCTGTCTCTCTCCCCTCCCTCCCACTACATCTCCAGGATTTTCTTGGGCAGATGTTTTGCACCTTGGGCGAGATTGTCGGCTCACCTGCAAGTCGATTGGAGAAAACGCTTGGGTATGTACAATGACACCTGATTGAGGGTCATGATGACTGAAATTATCCTGGGTTGATGATATTTCTTATACATATGTAGTAGTGTAATGCATAGGGGTTTAGGTGACCAGGTGGTTGCAGATATACCATTTGGGGGAAGACTGGCAAGACCTATCCCAATGTTTGTAAAAATCCCTTGATTGATAATTGATGGATTTTAGGTGTTAAATTAAGATAATCCATTTTAAAGTGTATTTTTTTTCCCAAAGACTACGATTTTGGGTCAAAATCTTTGTTTTGATGAAGCTTGGCAAGATTCGATTACCTCTGTTGTTATTGTTTAATATGGGTGAGTGGGCAATAGCTTACGGTCAATGATGTAACTGGATTTCCTAGTGGACATTTATTATTAAATGGCAGGCAAAACCTAAGAAAGGACAGCAAAGATGATATAATATTTATCTAATAATCTATTGCCTAGGTCGCTATGGTTACAGAGGTTATTCACAGCTGAATTAAACTCCATTTTTGCACTTGCTGTTTTGGCTTTTGCACCCCAGGCCTTGGTGCATTCAGTCACAATCATGTGCCCACACTCGGTGTCTGCGCTACCGAGGTTGTATTGTGTCAGTTACCACTTTTCATTGAGGCAAATTAGCTTTCACTTTGACCACTGACATGTAATGCCGAGATTCAAAAAGCTCCCATGAACAGTCCTTCCTCATCTGTGATGCCAACGTTGGCTGACACTCTAAAGGAAATGGATGATCATGACTGTAACACCACTTCCTGTTTTCCAGGACATCAAATCATCAAATGACTCCTCAAATCATATTGATAGACCTTCTTGAAAACATCGACAGCTATGAAACACCTTACCTCCCTTCTTCTTATGCAACATGCTGAGCTTGTGGCTCTGACTGAAGCATGTAGATATGATCTGGTGAAACCTTTTTGAAGTTATGCTCCTTTTGGTAAATGACTCATCTGAAGATTCTTCAAGCGCACAAAAATCAAGAGTCTGAAGATCAACGGCGATCATTGTCACTGTATGACTATTCCGCAATCACGATAGTTAAATTGAGCATGTGGTACAATTCAGCTGTCAGCCTCACAGACATGTGTCCTTTTTGCCTTTTTAGGTGTTTTGTAATCCCCTTTTCATCCAAAAAGTAACATCAAAAGTTTTCCTAACAGACTTTGTTAGGAACAGAGACTGCACTGCTTAAAAAATGACCAGGGCAGCATGTTTCACGCAACATGATATCTTTATTATGTACCGTTTGATAATTAAAAGTCATCCACTTTGTTGGCAAAGGCATAATAAGGAAAAAAGCCAAACCATTCCAATTATTATACAGATGAATACTCGGGTATAACTGGTTATGCACCATCGTGCCCGGGTTGATTACAGAAGTCCTCATGACAGACACACTATCCTTTAGTTTTTCTTCCATGCCAAGTATGAGTAGGATCACCAACGGAAGATATGGACTATTGTGGATTAGCTACATAATATGAATGTGTGAACACAGAGCAGCTACGCATATCTCTATACCATAACATAGAGTCTATCACTGTAGGTTATGGTAGCACTCTGACTAATACATTTCTAAGATGCCATTTGCTTTGGCTTAGACTCTTACAGAGGTGAATATCTGTGAACTATAATGAAAAAGAAAACAGACAAACTTAAAAGCCTTATTAGCTAAATTTCAGGAAAGACTGCAACCAAGCTGAGCCACAGGCCAATTCTAAATGGCTTCTTATTGACCATCAATTGCAGTAGATAGGGTGTAGAAGCCATTCTGTTTTGCCCTGTATAGCATCTATACTGCTGCATGTAGGGAGCAGGAAACTACAGATCACTGGTTAGATGATTCCATTGCCATAGAAACAACCATATAAAAAGGTTTGTGTTGTCAAGCTTTTCCCATACTTGCTAACACAAGTGTGGTTGAAAAGTGAAACCTGAAGAAAGCTGTGCATTTGGGGCCAGTTCAAAGATATCTGCTGCAATAATAAAGTTAATAAATATGCCAATTCCAATAATATCCTGATTGCACATAATAATAGTTATGGTTAAAGAGGGAGTAAAGCACATCTAGAATCTAATGAAATGTAATTTAAAGTCATATTAGTAATCTTAAGAATATTTTGCATATTGAAATAGCCATACATTATTTATGAAATGGTGACCATGAAAAAAATAACTGCATTGGTAAAATGTACCATAAAATTTTAATCATATGACGGGTCATGGTCTGGGAGCGTTATGCACCCCACTAAGGCTGAAATGAAAACTATGCTAAAATATCTTTTGGACTTGGGAGTCAGATGATTATTAACTTTTAATAGACAAAAAAAGAAAGAAAAAGAAAAAGAAAATAAATTACTAATGGAGTGTGAGACGGTGAAAAATGTGCCCTGCATACGCCATAAAAAAGAATTTAAATGTCCTTAAAATTCCAAAATAAAAACCATAAAAAGTCCTGCATTAGTAAAGGATTAGATCTACATTTCTGTCCATAGAATCATTACCATAACTTGGGAAAGAAACTATTCTGATTCTTTCCTTATTATCGTGAGCTGATGAAACAGATGGACTGATGAGACTTGATGAGAAAGCTGGTGGTCACCCCATGTTGGACGAAATCACTAGATTGTCCTTCTGGAATACTAATATGCTGTTGTTCTTAGTTGCTGATATTTGTAAGGGCTTTATTAACACAGGACCTGGCAAATTTTTGTATTTTGTAAATTATGTGTCAGGTTTGTGCTATGGAATACCAAAATCATCATGAACATAACCTGAAGCTTTTTGGACATTTAAAAATATCTAAAATGTGAACATAACCTGGATGCGACTACACAGCTAAAATTCCTGAAATGGATAGGAGAATTGTAAAAATCCATTATTCCTGTGTCAATTTGAATAATTGCAAGAATACGAGACATGCCTATGAGTGTGCATGCTGCTTTCCAAATTAGAACAAAGCTAATGCAGTGTCAGAACTGCAGAGTTAATGATGCAGAGATGGTGATGAGTGAGTAAGGATGGAAATGATGGCTTTCTGTGTAAAGTTCAACCAACCTCCCCCCTCCCTGAATTTCATAACAATAGCATGATCATAATGCATGTAAAAAAAAACAAAACAGTGGAATTCAGAAAAACAGTTTCACACATGGAGCATCTAGTCTGTTTGAATGCGACCCTGGTGAGTTTTTCACCCTGGTGCTGTTCATTTAGGCAGGTGAGAATACAGCAATCACACCCGGTGGGGATCAAAACAGCTGGTCTGAAAGCATCTGAGCGAGGTGGTCTCAGTCCAGCTTGCTCAAACAGTCAGTGTGAGAGCAGTGCCAGACAGAAAGTGATTCAACTTGAACCAACTCGACTGCTTGAAGTGAAGAAACAATGTCATGCATTTTGGCTTGCCAGCACCTGGATGGAGGTGAGAGCTGTAGCACAGCAGAAATCCACTGTGTTCTGGAGATTTGGACGATGAAAGTAAATAAACTCTTTCTATAATTATGTAATCATTCCCTGGTTCCATGTTCTTCATGTTCAGGTAATCTTTGTGATTTCCATACGCACTTGGCAAAAAAAAAAACTTTTTTTAGTTTTATAACATTTTTCAGCCTGGGTTGTTTTGTTGACTGTTAATTATGTTCAATGTGAAATAAAAAAACCAAACCAAATAGCAAACAAACCAAAAGTATCTAATACAGATGGTTTATAATAGGTTCCAAGGAACTCTCTTTGTTAACGTAATCTTTGGTAAAAGTTAAGCTTTTAATGGTCTCAATATGTGTATTTCCACTCAATATATGTATTGTATTGGGTTTGCATCTTTTTTTATACAATTGAGTTTTTGTATACCGTGACAGAGTTTTCATTTTTTTTTTTTGCCTCTGTATAACGGCACGATGGATTTCAAATAAAGCCATTAAGATGTCAATTGTAAAATTTCAGCTTTAATTCGAGGGGTTGAACAAAAATATTTAGTTAACAATTGAGGAATTACAGCCATTTTTTTATACAGTCCCCCCATTTTCACGGGCTCAAAAGTATTTGGACAATTGACTGATTCATGTACAGTTTCATGAACAGCTATGGCCTCTTTCCTTGTTATTTCATGACAATTTAAGTAGGTAAAAGGTCTGGAGATGAATCCAAGTGTTAACTCCCCCCCCCCCCCAGATATATATATATATATATATATATATATATAAAAGTGTGTGCGTGTATGAAATTTCCACCGGAAACAGATACAACAGATATTTCAGTGAAAAGGTGTGTATGTGTTTTGTGAGTTTATGTGTTTGTAGCTGCAGTGTTTGCCACTGATTAATGTGCAGTACTAACCATTTACTCCAGAGACCAACACACTGACAACAGGCTAAATTATCCTTGGTCTAGCTGTGCGTCAAAGAGATTTGGAGATAAAACAGAGTGTTCGTGAACACGAAGCTCAGTGTTCCCTACCAAGGGCCCTCTGAGAGCACAAACTGCTGCATTTTCATTGTTCACTCACCTATATGGTATGGGATATAGCAGGAGACTTCAGTCTTGTATCAAGCTTAGCAGAATCGAATGCTTCATGTTCTCCTCTGAGAGAGCGCAGGTGTTAGACTGTACTGTGCAGCGGCTTTTCAAAAACATTAGGGAACTTCTGTGTAGAAAGAATTTAGCTATTCTTCCTCAAATGAGCTAGATGAACATGTGCAAATTAATGTGATACAATTGCAATGGAACAAAAACAAAACAGCATATCCACACTTTCCAATTTGCTGATGCTCTCTACCACCATGTATAAGTCTGTCCCTGTTTCCGAAAAGTAGGGACGCTGTGTAAAATGTAAATAAAAGCAGAATCCAATGATCCGCAAATCATATACTCCCATATTTAATTGAAGATAGAACAAAGACAACATATCAAATGTTAAAACTGACAAATGTTATTGTTTTATGAAAAATGTGTGCTCATATTGAATTTGATGCCAGCAACACGTTTCAAAAGAGCTGGGACAGGTACAACAAAAGACTAGAAAAGCTGTGTAATGTAATGTATAAAACAAATACCTGGAGGAACATCTCACTACTAACTAGGTTAGTGGGAATATGTCATGGTTAAAAAAAAAAAAGAGCATTCCAGAGAGGCAGCGGCTCTCGGCAATAAAAATGAAAGACTGTCTGGGCAAATAGTGCAACAATTTAAGGGTGATGTTCCTATAATGCTGTCGTGTAATTGTATTATAAGATTATTCTAAAACAAAAGTGACCAACGTGGCTTTCTACTGTTGTAGCCTATTTGTGTTTGGCGACCCAGCTGAGGTTGATCAAGCCTCAGCTTGTGCCCTAGCAGTTCCCATGGACCTGCACCTTTCAACCAGAGGTATCTAAGACTTTCTGTTGTGCCTCTGTGTTGTTATAGATAGCTCTTCTCCTTCTTTGTCCTGTGATGCCGAGTACAGAGAATGCCTTACAGAAGGTATGCCTTGATTGCAAAGCCTTTGCACCACAGGTGATTGCTTTAAGACTCCATTAGGAGCTCAGCATACCCTAAAATTTCATTAAAATTCAGCAAAGAAATGTTTACCATGACCATACAATGTCTATATTATTCATCAATCTTGGTGGAATTCAATATAATATTCAATTCAATGTGAATCAAATCATAAAATATTTCACTGCAATTTCATGCCGTTTGTTCATTTAACTCAAACTGTTTTCAGCAGAGAGCAGAGCCTGAATCAAAATTTTCTTTGAAGCCCCTGACACAGAACTAATAGACACCCAGTGAAGTCTGTGTATCTCTGGCCAGTTATTACAAATTTGTCTACACAGTGTTTCGGTGGGATGAAAGATTAATGCTCACTGGACAACAGACTTTGAGTATGTTATTTTGAGCCATGCACTTGCTTCACTGGGATTGAATGGAAGTGTGGATAGGTGTGTTTTTGCACTGAAAAAACCCCCCATCTTAACATTTATTACACTTGATTTATTGGACAGTGTGTTCTTCGTTTGGCCAACCTCTGGATGTACGTCTTTTTCTCATGATGATCGGTAGCTCTCTCGAGGGGCAGAACCATGGGAATGAACATGACTGACATCTCAAGCTTAAACATATCGGCGCCATTCGGAATCACTTGGAGCCTGTAGTGGTGGTGTAAATTGTAAATATTGTAAATAAACTTTGATTATTACTCTAGCTAGCTTCTCTGTGACTGTCCCTGAAAATGTACCTCTCCTTTTTCTGCTCAAGAGCCTCCTGCCTAAGGGCATGTGTTCTTCCCAAGTCATTTTTAGCTCCAGCATGATAATGGTCTTTGACACCAGAATGATGTTAGGTCATACTGTGTTATTAATGTCGTTCTTCAGAAACTTTAGTTGCATGAAAAATTCCACTGGCAACCACCAATCCTGTATGCTGTTTAGAAGCTGCCTTTTTTGTTGGGCTTGGCTTCTCTCCAGCTCTGATGAAATAGATAGACTGCATCGAAAGTCCAGCTCTGCAACAGTTGCGGCCTGGTTGTGCCACCAGTGGTACTGCTTTTTCCTCAGAGTTTCAGGCAGCAGCTCAAAAGGTGCTCCACAGCCCCCCATCTCTGACATAGCAGGCAGTCTAGGGTTTTCAACAAACTCCCATGAAAGTTGGATGGACTGGGAAGGATATTGTAAACTTCCTGGACCAAGAATTTGATGCAGTGTAGTTATACCCACCACTGGTCAGTCCATGAGATCTTCCTTTCCACAGCTTTTCCATTCTTGTCCAGGCACCTTGGTGTCTCATCCCCACTGTTCTGTGGACCCTCTCCTCAACTGCCAATCTGGCCTCTTTCTGGACCAGTTGCTGCTGCTCCTTCCTGTGCTTTTTCGTACCAGTGTTGTGAAGGCTATTCCTCTGGTTAGTGCTTCCACTAGGACTCCAGGACACCAGGGATCGTTACAGTTTCTGCTCCCTTCTTTCTGCATGTCTTCACTGCCACCCTGCCTCGTAGACTTTAACGATGAGATGATTCTGAATTGGCTGATCTTCATGGAGTCCTCCTCCTTGGAAATCCATACCCCTTCCACAAATTTCCATTGCTGTGCCATACTTTTTCTCCAGATGACCCTAAGAATCCTCTGAAACTGATTCAGTAGCCTGGAACAGTTCTTGTAGATGTTATACGAGGTTCCACTTGGGTCTGGTGCTGAGCTGGATCTTGTATTCCTCATCAACCCCTGGACTTCTTTTAGGAATGGGTCCCTCAGGTCAAGTGCCTCTGCTGGCTCGAATAGATTTATCATTGCCTCACATTTCTCTCAGTCTTGGTCTCTATTGGGGTCACTTAATGATTTCAAGAGGTATCACTCAATTTCCTCCCTGATACTGACCACTGCACCTCTCCCCAGGGAGCAGACTGGTGAACCCAAATGGCATTCTCTTCCTAGGCCTTTTCCTATTCCATTGCCACCTTATGTTGTTTCTTTAGGGTTTTCCTTACTTCCTGATGTGGATTTCCTTGGGCATACTGTCCTCCATGTAAGGTTTTCTGGAACCCTTTACCACTTCCACACCAAACCTCTCTGCCCTCTTGCTCACTTTAATCATCCACAGTATCCCTTCCATGTCCATGTCCGTGTGTCATGCTTGCTGTTTGTCCTTGTATCTCATCCATGCATCCAGTAATCACACAAGTCAAACCAGACATCTGGGATCAAACGCACTCAGACAGAGTATGGATCTCCTAGTGTGAGCCTTAGCAGCAGTCTGCCATGGACTCTCTCTTCAACCAGAGCCATCTAGAGGCTTTCTCTGTTTCCTCTGTGTTGTTGTAGATAGCTCATCTTCTTTGCCTGCAAAGCCTCTGCACCAACAGGCAAACAACTTTCCCTCCAGACTTTTCCTGTGGCACTCCTTGACAAGGTCCACCCTTTTTCACTCAAAGGCTTCCATGCATTCTTCCCTTGGCACAGTTAGCTCCTGCATGATGATGGTATTTGTCATCTCTGACACCAGAATGATGTCAGGTCATATCAACATGCTATGAGAATTTAAGTTGCCTGCCCAAGTCTTTTTTTTTTTTTTTTTTTTTTTAGTTCCTCCTGCTTCTTCACTTTATGTCTCTTTTTCTGGACTGTTCATAAAGTTGAACACCTGTCATCTGTTTCTGTCAAAGCTACACATAAGGTTTGAGCCTCTTTTTATTGTGTTTAAGTCACCTGAAATGCCAAAACATTATTGTGTGTGTGTGGTATAGCCTAAGGGTTTTGGTTTCACAGTGCTCTTTTTTTTCTCCTCCAAGATTTAATATCTTAAGAACACCACCTCACCCCTGCTTTCTTCTCAAAGAAAAATCCCAACTTATGCTGTGTTTTCTGTTTCCACTGCCATTCTCGGTTGCTTTTAATTGTGTCGCCTTTAATCTATCAGAAACTAGACGGCGCATTATTTATGAGGCAGTAAGATGGTTTTGATGATAAAAAAGAGGAGGAGACAAATGACATGTGAAATAGCGTTGTGTGACTGCGATGGTGTGTGTGCGTGTTAGTGTAGTGGTGGTACAATGTGACCATGAAAGGGTAGCTGTGTCTGAAAAGAAGGTGCGCTTCCACACAATGATTCAATGGAACAGGTTATGAATTTGACACACCGTATGTGCCTGCATCAGTTAATCGTTAAAAGTGCATCCGTTATGATGCTTACAAGAATGAGGCTATATATTTTTATAATGTAATCTAAGAAGATTTTATGAATCTTGCAATATTTTCAGCTCACATTTTCCAGTGTTTGGTTTTTCACTTAGTGCTCAGGTGATTTTCTTTCTCATTCCACTCAACATTTAATCAGCGAGGCAAAAATGCACTTGAAATGGTCTTCAAAGAAAACCCTTAGTTGAAATCTCTTGAAAAGTTAATACAAGCAGTAGTGGAAAATATTTTGAAATATATGGTTGCTGAGAAACTGAGACTGTAGCATTCCCTAGGAAAAACAAACAAAATAAACAGTAAAAAACAAGCGAAAAAAAAAAATTAAAAATCAAACAATTCATTCATTGTTCGGGGTTTTGTTTGAGGGCATGCATACAGGGTGGGCTTTATTTTTCCATTTATATGCTGAGATTTAAATATTAAGAATGACAGTTATATTGCAAGCTTGGTTGATTCAGGACCCAGGCTTCATCCTGCTTCCTTTCTTTTGCTAATATACATTTTATTACTTTCCAAAAAAATAAAGTGAACTCAATGCTTAATAGACATTATTTTAATAGTAGCTATGTAATTTCAGTCAGCATGGCAGGAGTTCATTTACTATAAAATTCTATTCAAAAATGAGCAAATGACCTCATTGCCTAAAAAAGTTTTAATGAAATCGCCTTTGATTGAACAAACCTGAGGCTAAGTTTGGGAAAAGTTTTCAGGGTTGTTTTTGGGTTTTTTTTGGGGGGGGGGGGGGGGGGGGGGAAAAACCAAAA
>JAQQZR010000016.1:12890009-12907871 GCA_030068235.1 Notoglanidium macrostoma | reverse complement strand
CCCCCCCCCCCCCCAAGATAAAAAGCAGCTCAAATAATCAGGATGGATTTGTTAGTGTAATATGTGCCATTGGAGGCTGTAATTGCATACGTTTATTCAGCTCTGAAATCATTTGAATTCAACAACTGTGCTACAGGCGTTGTAACCGCTTGTAATTTAATGAGTATAATTACCATCTTTTGACCTGAATGTAATTTGGATCAAGCATTCATCGATTCAGTGCTTATTCTTTCCAAATCCCTTGGTGCTCGGAACAGTTTTTAATCACAGAGCTGCAGATTTTGGGGTGTAACTCAATATTGTTAAGTGTCAGTTATTGCACAATTGCTGACTTGCACCTCATTGAATCTTCATATGATCGAATAAATTCAAGCTTAGTGCAATATCGCGACTGGAGCCTTTAACACTCAGCTTTTCTTTGGAATAGGGAATGAGGTGATGGAGCTTTAGAGAGTATTAATGATGTGGATATAATGTAGTATAGTCTGAAGAACCAAGATTGTTTTTGAAGCTTAGAAATCCATATGTGGATATAGATAGACTGTAGATATAAAAAGCAACCCAGTAGCCTAAGGAGGATTACTGCTTTTGGAGCAGGAACAGGGTTAGGGAAAGGTGTTGAAGGCTGTCTGAGAAACAGGTTAGTACATTCTAGTCACCTAGGGAGTTTCTTGAAATGCAGACTGCTTTACAACACACTCAGAACTATTCAGAGGTAGTCTCAGATGTTTCTGTATTTACCTTTACCTGTATTTATCATTACCTGTGTTCTGTGTTTTTTAGTAAGCCATAACTTAAAACAACAAAATATGACTTTACACATAGCTGGAAGCTTTAAAGAGTGTACACAAAAAAACTACACTTAACAAAACACTTTTTCTTACTGAACACCCTGTGTAAATTTTATTGAGTACAATCGGACATCGATAAATCGACATAATCGGTGAAAATATTTTAAATCGACGCATTCTTTAAAAAAAAAAAAAAATCATGAATCGCCCTTTTATGATTTCTAAAACGCTTTAGTACATTCTACCAAAATGTTTTTCTTCAAGATCGCTACATACACACTACACGTCTCTCAGTCAGTTGCCATGCGGTGCTATATCATTCCATCCCAGAACATGTCATGACCAAATATTTGTCACTTGACTATATAAAGTTGACAAAAGCAGCCTTTATGACAGCTGATACTTATGGAAATTATGTCTGTGAAGGTTTATGTCAGTTGTTATAAAGGACTTATATTAGTGTCAAGTAGCCTTCTGAACAGGCTCCTTCAGTAAAGAGTCACTTTACTTTACTTATATAATTACAGATGTAATATCAGTAGGATATTAACGGCGCCCGACTCATGGAATCAACCTTTCAAATGATTTGATTGAGTTAATGTTCATTGCAAATGTTTAAATGTTAGACGTGACACACTTGTTGCTTAAAATGCATTACACGACAAAAGGCTGAGAGAAAGCCATTCAGATGCGTCCTACGTAATTTCAGTGAGATGGACAGAAAGAGCGAGCTTCGTTGGAAATGAGGTGTCTGAATTGAGTTTCAAATGGAGAAGTTAATATCCACAGGAGTCCTATTCCACAGCTACACCCATTTCCCATTTCACAACTGCTTAAACAGAGGGGTGAAGAAGCTCAATCTTGCTTTAAGTACGTGCTGAATATGATGGTGACAATTTGCAGATTTCCTCTCAAGTTAATGCCTTAGAAACGAGACCCGGACTCCAACTCCAAATGAGAAGGATTTGGTTCCCGTTTTAATATCTTCACAAATTATGATACAATAATTCACATTTTATCTCCAACTCAAGCGTTGATGGCATGAAACTGCACACCATACCGTTGCTTATTTTCCTAGAACAACACGCCTCATTGCGTTTTATTTCTTACTTACTCTATCTATACTAGGCATTATGATAGGATACATTTATTATGCATTCTAAGTAATGGAACTTTCCCCCCTGTTGTCAAATTTAATATAAGAGAGCAGTGTGTCCATGCCTTTAAGCATACTGCTTTCTTTCTGCTTATTTATCATCCGTTGTTTCCCCCCTTTTCTTGTGCTTCCTATTTCTGTTCACACTCACAATAATCCCGTCTCATCTCAAACTATTTTTAGTGATCACCCAGATAACAGTGACACACTCTGTGGTTTGTTGCTATGTAAAGTATGTTTTATATTCAGAAGAACACAAATATAGCAGGAAAGTGAATTTACATCAGTGGTTTATTGAACAGCTCTGCCTTTCTAAGGGCTGTATCTTTTAGTTTTTAGCTAATAGTGCACTTAAAATGAAGACATCCATCACAGACTGTAAAGATAAATGCTGACATTTACAGGGATGCTATTTGTGAAGTTAACACTGTTCACTACTTAGCTGTTGCATTTTAAAAGCCCAGTATAATCTATATATATTTGCAGTCGTTAAATTATTTAGACAGCAATATTAAGACACACGCTTGATCCAATTGAACTGGCTTATTTTCAGCTCTAAACACAGACCTGAGCGTAAAACATTGTAATATACACACCGAACTGCGCTGCTATAGAAAAACAAGTGGCTTGTTTCTCTGTTTCCTGTTTTTCCTGTAATATACGACAATAACTTGGCAGCAATTCCTTTTTAAATTTATTAACAAATTATTGGTTACACTTTTTTTTTACAGTTTGTAGTTACCTTTAACGTTGTGGAATGTCCTCCAGACAAATGAGTTCCTGTTATCACTTATGTTGTAGCAGCTATAAACAGTCCTTCCCTCGCCAGCCTCCCTGTTTTCTTTTTCCAGAAGTTTATAAGACTATAGCATGTACCTACTGAGAAACCAAAACACGCAAAGTACACTTTGAAGACTTTTCCCATGGTGGAAAACGTCCCGATTGCTACAGAGAGCTGGCACTAGCGAACAACAACGATCAATCGTATTCTAACAAGGATATTTTTTTATATTTGAAAATCACACCATTGTTATCCGTCAGACCACTTGTTTACCAACTTCAACGTGTCCGTCCTGTGCCCGAATAGCGTGCTCATATTCGGTTTTTGAAAAGACGCACTCGTTCTCTCGTTCTCCTGTCGCTGACTTTTGCCCCATTGAAATGAACGGCGTTTCAGAATCAAAGACTTCCCGCTCAGCCGCACTTCATCAGAGAGCCACTAAACCTAATATGACACCTCAGGCCAACTCACCCAACATGCATGAAATCAGCTCTGGTCTACACTCATCTTTTTCTTGCTTTTCATCCATCCCTTTTTCTCCCATTGGTGGCGATGCATTTTTGGCCTCATTCAAACGAATGGAGTTTTGGAATCAAGTTCTTCCTGCTCGGTCATGCTTCATCTGAGAGCCAGCAAACTTCATTTCATAGCTCTGATCCACTCACCCCACACACACATCCATCAGCCGTGAGCCTCGTTCGTCTTTCTTTGCACTGTGGAGCTATCACGCTCTCATTTTCTTGTGCATCTCTAGTTAATAATAACGACGGGTGAGAGAAATTGACCCAATCAGGGTTTAATTGCAGTTTTAGTATTTGATTAACATTTATAAGTTCAAAGATTTTGGACCCGTTCTCAGTTTTATATGACTGGAGTGAGAGACATTTGTGACATTTTTTGCAATAGAAATGAAACACAATGTACAGCATAAAACATACATGCCAATATTTGGTATTTCAGTGCTGGGAATCGTCACGGATCATTTGCTAGGCGTCCCGTGTCTTATCGTCGGTTACAGTGCTTTTCCATTTGATAGCTGCCCTTCTTTATAGGGTGATGGAGGAAACGGGAGCACTTGTGACAGGCTTGCCAACACACCTGCTGTTTTGATGATACTCGCCTGGAGAGGCTGGGCTCCCCTTCGGTCGCCCTTAAGCCGTTAACTGCGTAGGTAGGGATGGAGAAAAAAAAAAAAAACACCAACCCTCGATAAGACTTCTGCTTCTCCCCCTATTCGGTATGTTCTGCTCTCTGAGGTCTCATTTAGCTGCCTGTTTACCCATCATTCCTCAGTTACACAACGAAAGATATGAGTTCCATCACTCACCAGCTCTGGTGTGTTTTAGTAACTTTGAAATAGACAAGAATGGCAGCATTTCTACTCTAATAATTATTCGAACAACTGTTTCAGATCTGCATTTTTGTTTAGGAAAAAAGCCCTGTATTTGTTTGCACTGGAAAAGACATATGTCTTCAGGATTACCACATCCCAGGAGAGTGAGGCAGAGAGAGCAGAAGAAAAAAGGACCATAAACTGCACGAGTCCCAGTGCTGCAGATTTACTGCCCAGCTTAGAAAGAGTAATGGCTGTGTATGTAATTACTGTAGGGGGTCGTGTTTTTCTTTGCCCCTGAATCGCGCGCTCTCCTTTTTTCTTTTTCTTACCCTAAATACTCCTGCGATGAATTGGTCTCAAAGTCTCAAACGCTGGGGTAGAAGTGTGAAAAATTCCCTCTATCAACGTAATTCGAATTCAAAAAAATAAGAGCGCTGTCGATTTTAAAGCGGATTATATTATTTGGAGTGATATTCAAGGCTAATTGAAAGTATCGACTGCTAGAATATTTCACGACAGACATAAGAGGATTATGTGTTAAGAGATCATCAAAACAATGAAGAATTAATTGTTTTTTCTTTGTGGCGTGTTTGGGCTTTTGCTTAGTAATTATCGGTTGCGTTTCTAAAAAAGGCGCACTGAACCCGTCCTTACAGGAAAACAACATTTCCGTCCTACCTGTGTAGCGTTTTCACATATTTCATGTGCAATACTGTAAAATGAAAACATCCACATTGAGCCATGTACCATATAATGACCATCCACTGTAGTAGGAACACTCGTCATTTATGCAGTTATTAAATCAGCCAATCATGTGGAAGCAGCAAAGTGCTTTAAAGATACAGGTACAGGTCAAACGCTCCAGTTCATATCAAAGATCAGAATGGGGGAAAAGTCTGATCTCTGTGACTTTAACCATGGCATGGTTGTTGGTACCAGATGTGCTGGTTTGAGTTTTTCCAGAAACTGCTGATCTCCTGGGAATGTCTGTAGAGTTTACACAGAAAGGGGTGAAAAACAAAAAAACATTCTAGGCTAAAGTGGACAATTGAAGCTGGTTGGAGTCCGTGCCCATGATGGCCTTCTTAGAAAGATCACAGGAGTTCTTGGATGACGGGAGTCCTCTGCTGTTGTATCCCTTTTACCTAAGGTTGGATGTTTTGTACCTCTGGTGTAATTGACATAAAATCTGCATTTTGTTTTAGGATCTGTATTCAGTGTTCTGACTTTTATTAATCTCAAATTGTAAGCCAAAATGTTTAAGCAAAGTTTATCCCTAGCAAGAAAAACTTTGGCACAAATGTACATTTATTAAATGCAATACACACAAAAAAAATATTTGATGGGATTCAAATAAACCAAATTCATATTTAAATACTTCTGACAGCTTCCAAGTTGTTATAGTCAGGCATTCTAATGAGTTAAAAAAAACAAACAAAAAAAAAATCACTCATTGTTATTACTTTGAAAAAACAAATATTTCAATCCTGGACCAGGCGAGGCTTCGTCCCCGGACCCCACTTAGAGAAGCACGGATTTATAGCATAATCATATTCAGATTTCCTCCTGCCATATCTGTACATCACCAAGCAGTTAGCTAGGAAAAAACACCGAGATTGTTTGCGATGAATCATTTAATGACAGCACATGTTTAAAAGTAGTTTGGAAGTATGACGCGGTCGTGCACTTAAGACGGTCGGAGTTGAAACACGGGTTAGACGAAAAGAACATTTTCCTTCTGCTGAACGCTAAATAAATCTGTGTTGCTTTCAGCATCAGTCTGAAAAGCCAGATGGATGCTGTCTCTTCACGGAGCCATCGTCTGCCTACTAGACAACACAAAAACAGCACAATTTGGAGCCAAATCTCAGCTTGATCCTCACTTGCAATTCAAATGATATGCTTGGTAAATGGTTAAAGTAAATACTACATCGTCGCATGATGATCACGCATAGCCTCGCTTTACATTCAGCAAACGAGTTGGGAAAAATCTCCCTTTGTTAAACAAAGGAAAGGATTAAGAACACATGAAAGGAGGAAGATGAAAGGCTTTTTATTTCCAGCTGAGGAAAGGAAGTGGCTTACCAGGACAATTATTAATTATTTGGCACGAAAGCGACATTTTGTTTTATTCATGTGTTGTAGCACAGGACGCAATGTATAGACAGAGTACGGCGAAGACTGGCGCACATCATGAAAGCAAAGAATATTGAAATAAAGTAGGTTGAGATGTAGAAGGCATTCATGGAGGCGTTTCTGTCCTTCTGTTGCTCTTCCGAGAGCTCATCGCAAGTTGTAACTTAATTCCCCGATAGCTCATTAATCTCCCAGTTCAAATTCCTCTAATGTTGCTCCGTGCCTCTTCATCTCCTTTACGAATGGCTTTATGAAGTCTCGGTCTCTCACCCAACTAATTACTGAGGAAAAGTTGTTCCTTTCTTACCACTTCTTTTGGGGGGAAAAAAAAAAAAAAAAAAAGATCGCTCTTTTGCTTACTCATTCAAGGCACTTAATTTAGTTATGTCTTCTAGCACAAACAGGCACTAGTGAATCATTCAGTAAAAAAATGAAACGTTTGTGGGGGTCTCATTCACATTTACAGCATGATGGAGGGACAGATTTTTACGCAGTTCAGTTTATATGGATGGTGACCGCCTGTAAATATAGCCTGTGATTTTTTTTTTTTTTTTTTTTTTTTACAGCCCTCGCCGAGGTTTCTCAATATACACGCCGGCTAATCCAATCATGTCAGCGCAACACGAGTGCGCATCAGTGCAAATCATTTGGCAACCAGCCATGAAATTAGGTGCATGCAGATAGGTGTCCACCTGAGCTCCGGGAGGCGCGTGCTGTAATAATCATCCTGGCAAAGCACCGAACAGCCATTTTATTGCTTTTGCAAATGCGTGTGTGTAGAGTAACAGGACAGCATGGAGGGGATGCTGCATTAATATAGATGTTCAGGTTCTACTTACTTTTTTGTTGTTGTTCCAGTCACGCATTGAGAATTTGTGGGACGGTTTACAGCACACACTGAAAATCATTTGACCAAAACGGAGACGCGTCTCAGCCGTACGTGATTCCGATTCTGATCTTTTTTTAATTACATTCTCTTTGTTCTTTTTTTTTTTTTTTGCATTATAGCAGCTCGCGCGAGGAGCAGACCTCATCCAGTGCCACTGTTCGATACGAGTCTGCCACTGTCCTGAATTAAACTATGAAATGAAATGAATGAGGAATGCTACTTATTGTATCCGTTCTTTATTTTCAGTCAAAAGGTTTTCCTTTTGTTGCTCATCCTTTAATGCGTTTAAAATCATAATTAGCAATATTAAACCTAATAAAGTAATAGGATATGCTGGATCAACTTCTATTTTATAAACTGCCACAAAATGAGCGGGGAAGCCATATTGTTCATTTCAGTGTTCTCATCCATATATCGTCATCTTGGTCGTTCAGTCATTTTTCGTTTTTAAAATCTTAAACCGCGGTGCAAAAAAAAAACTCGGTCCTCATTTTCTAGCCCATTAACAGGTGCTTGTGTTTAAGGTTGGCGTTCTATGGAAAACCCTGATACGGACTAATCTACAATCGCAAGGAAACTCTAGCAACCTTGGAGGCATGAACGCCACACAGGTCATTTGCATAATCTGAACGGAGAGGCCAGAAAATCAGTTTAAAGCGCATGTGTAACCTGCGTAACTTTGTCTTTATACATAGTGATGCAATTTTTGGACACAAGTCTCCGATTCTGAATACGGCCCTATATATCAGCTAATGACTGTCTGAAATCCGTAGGAAGACGGTACAATTCATTACATCCATATTTTCAGACTGTACTATACAGCTCACAAGCTGCTTATAACATCGTCTGCTCTGAAGTCTCTTAAATTTGTATCTTTCACTGCCAGCATTCTGCTATATGTGCAGTCTGTATGTGCAGTCGACTTCCCACCCTGGCGAGTTTGATAAAGTTTGTGCCTTTTGTGCTTTCGTGATTGGAGCCGGGCCTGCTGTGCGGCCGTATTAACAACAGCAAGCTTGTCTTGTTAGATACCAAATGCCCATTTCTGGACCTGCAGCCCATCCAACATCTAAAGCACGAGGAAAAAAAAGCACCCAGTACTTCAGTCTTCAGCGATATATATATATATAATTGAAGTACACTTGGCTACAGAATCAGCTGCCATGACGTAGCGAGTCGGTGTTATGTAGCCCTACAACCTCTAAGTAAAGCATCGCCATGTTTTTCTTTAATTCGGTGAGGTGCATAGAAAGTTGTCACTGTTAGCTTTATATTCTTGACTGTTCACGTAATTGCTTAGCTCTAGTTTAATTACACCCCTAATGTTCCTTAGCCTTGTGCAGGCTGAGAAGTAATAACATGAAAAAAGACATATAGAGCAGTAAAGTCACAGAAGAATAATTTGTAGCAGTGTTCACTCTCGAGGTATGATGCATCCGGTACCATATCAGATAGACATATTAGACATAGAGCACCGTGTATACAAGTAATCAGCCGATGATATGAATATACACTTCCGCTCCAGAGTGCCAATAACAGACTTGAAATCACAAGCAAAACAATTGAGCTTTCTATACAAATTCAGTATAATGTTTTATGGTTTCCACGGATACAAAAAGTGAGATGATATCAAAACTGCACACAACTGCATGCTCTCGGTCCCGGGAGAATATGGAGCTGCGTTACCTTCCAAATATTAAATGTGATGTGAAATTTGTCGAAATGTCCATGTCCATTTTAATTAAGCAATCAGATGCAAACTGAACTGTGTGCATTATCTGCTTCCCTTTCCGTAATCTTGCTAAATTGGCATACCTATGAAGATCATGGTAATCCACAAGCTTGGCCAGGAACCCAAGACCTGTTCTTGGCACCCAGATTTTTTTTTTTTTTTTAGCTTGGACATAGAAATATAATGTTAATTAAAGAAGATGCCACATTAAAATCCACTGGAGAATCTGTGTGACATTTCTGTTACCGTTATATAGGCCTGATCTGTGTAACTACTGCATACCTCATGAGAACGTAGCTCTATACGTCAGAACAATTTAAAAATGCCATCACTGATAGAGAATTTTGGGTTGGTCAAGAATCACCTCATGACGAATATCCTATGGTTCAAAAGACTCATTGTGTTTACTCTTCTCCAGCTCTTTCTAAAATTGGATTTGGAGCAGGATGTCAGTTCATCAAGAATGTCCGGCCTTCTGAAAAGTTGTCCTGCAGAGGTCAGGGTTCTAATGATGATGGAGACCTGGGAGACTGGCCATTTCACCTATTTTTGGCAGTCGGTAGTGAGCGGTGGCTGGTTCCTGTTTTGTCAGGATACGATGGCAACTGGTGGCCAGCTGTGGTGGAAGGAGCTTGACCTTTCTTGAAGCAATCATTTGAGAGTCACTTATCGATCTTCCTGGTCGCTGTATTCGTCCT
This sequence comes from Notoglanidium macrostoma, assembly GCA_030068235.1. Classification (NCBI taxonomy): domain Eukaryota; kingdom Metazoa; phylum Chordata; class Actinopteri; order Siluriformes; family Auchenoglanididae; genus Notoglanidium; species Notoglanidium macrostoma. The sequence goes on along the minus strand of JAQQZR010000016.1, from coordinate 12,898,352 downwards.
TTGGGACCACTGCCTTAGAGGACACAAAAACCATTGGCAGTCCATCAGCGGTATTGTCACACCAGTGCAACACTATTGGAAAGAGACATTTTAATGGTCAAAAACACAGCAGGCAGTTCCCATTGTAACATAAGACCGTTGCGTCTTTCACTAGAACCTGCAAGGTACGAAAAAAAGGTATTTTTAAAGCGCAAGAGTTCTCTTAATAATATCAGCAATAAGTAGAAAAAGTCACGTGTTTGACTCCATATGTTTGTTGCTACCCTTCACAGTGCATTTTTGTGCAAATGTGTCGATAAAATGCAAGTTTAAAGGACCTGTAAGACCTAATGTACCACTAAGATTAATCAATACTTAACATTGAATTAACTAGCTATATTTAGACTAGACTAAGAATTGTTTGATTTAAAAATAACGTATAAAAAGCATAAAGAAATAGCATCTTCTCGAAAAGTAGTTTGTTACTGAAGTACTGTACAATACTTGGAAAACAACTCCTTGTGCTACTATTTGTGCTTAGCTACATCCCAACATGGCTTATATGCTAACCATGTATGTATGGAAGTGAGTTACACCATCGTAATGCTTCTTCAGGTACGGATTGCAAACGATAAAATGTCCTTTCTCAATTCCTATGATTTAACCGAGACTTTTTACTTCAGGAGTTTACATACAGGAACGGTATTCCTGCTTTGAGAATGTCTTTTCCGTCAAATTCAATACTGGTTTTTACTGACACAGCCCATTATAGCCTATGAATATCTCAATAGGCTTGACCTTTACCTGATGCATCTCTTATAATATAATCCCTGCTTGCAGTCTTTCAGGTTTTTCTTTTTTTTTATATATATATATATATATATATATTTTTATATCATGACCTTTTCTAAGGGTCGGGATGAAAGGGGTGTCATTGCATTCGCGCTGATCTGGCGCAGCAAGAAGACCTTTTCCGTGCAAGAAGCCTTTCATAGGACGGACCTGTTTCACCTGAATATGCTCTAATCAAATGTGTGTTCGAAGAAGCGGGCTGATGACCAGCGTTGATCTCTTGATAACCAGTCTTGGGAAATTAAAGCAGATATTTTGGTTTTATCACTTTATTTTGTTTCTTAGATTCGGAGACGGACCGGCTGCTGCATGAAGATGTTCAAGCATCTCGGTCTGGTGTCGGCCTGGTTTTATATTCTCTCCTATTAAAACAAAGTCTCTGCCAAAAGAGCTTCAGCACGGGCATGACCAACACGGTTCCGCAGAGCCTGCATCTGCCTGTATTTCTGCCGGAGGCTCCCAGTGGGAAACTTAGCCATCTGGAGGAAGGCAATGCTAATGAAATTGTTATGCAACTCGAGCAGGAATGGGCAAGATTTGTTGACTCTGGAGGACAGTGTGCGCAAACCGCTGGGCATCCAAGTGTTACGCTATAAACTCCACTGCATGGTTTTATTGTCCGCTATCTTCCTGCCTCCAGTCACTTGGCATTCTTTTTCTGACTAGTCTGAGCACCACTGAATAACACTGAGGCAGGATGAAATCCTTTCATGAGTCTCACAAAATGTATAACAGGCGGTAAAATAACTTCAGACAGCCTATCATTTCAGGGTGGCAATAAAGAGAAACACGAAGCCATTGTTGTTTCTGATATGAGATATTTTCAGGGAATACAGCAGGTTGGTTTTATGCCTCACTACTGGACACCTAAGCAGAGTCATGTTGTTACAGCTGTTTAATTCTCACTTTGCAAGAGTTAACACTCTGCCTCGATTGCAGGGGGATCCCTGGGAAGAAGTGTGGCACCATCGTCCTGTCGGCGGAAGAGCTGGGAAACTGCAGGGTATGTGTTCCAGTGTGCTTTTTATTTACAAACACGGTATGATTAATAATAGTCGGGTACACTAGTACACCAATAATGGCAGTGCTGCCTTCCAGATTTATGGCAGTACTGCAGGCTCTTTCTATAGTAATTAGAGTTTTTTTTTTTTTTTACCTGTTTATTAATTAATGTGATCTTCAATGTCGTCCAAGATTTATGTCATAATTAAAATCTGAGTCGACGGGTTCTCATCGACAGCTTTGGTTTCCTACATTCCTCATTTCGTTACATGCTAGTAGGTGGTTCACTGCTAGGACTAGGGTTGTGGTCTGCTGTATAATTACCACAAAAACAGCCCGCACTTCGGATTATATACACTATGGATAATAACTTCGATAACTGACCTCTCTTCTCGCCCTTCTTCTGTTCATTTTTTTTTTTTGTCACCATCAAAGCTTTCACCAAAGCTACGGATTTAAACTCTTGTAACAGCAAAAAATGGGAAATCTACAGAATAGAGCACACATAAATGAGCCCAAAGTACTTACAGTAAATATATGCTGTCGGCGGTCAGTTTATTACGTACACCTACGTTATATATACATCATCAGCCGTGTTATCAGGTATAAGTGCTCTCTGTCGGTATTTTTAAACTCCTCAACGTCAGTGTCTCGACTGGGTTAAGAAACAGCTTGCCAACAGCTGTGCTATAGTCGGGTGAGAAGTATACACGTATGAACTATATTAGTTTGTAATTGTACACAGTGTAGAGCTTATTCAGTCAGCTAGTATTTCCCGTTTTAATATTACCATAAATAACTCGAATATAAGATCATTGAACCTGTTTCGAAATATCATTTCACGTTTTCAATCAAAGTTTAATAATCGTGCGCTTTCTTTACTGTGCTCCATGATGCACAGAGACGTTTCTATTGTAAGATATATTGAGAGATGGAAATGGAGATTATAAAGTGGATAATGCTTATGCATCAGAAGTCCATGTGCACCACAGTGACCTAGTTTCCTACGCAGGGGCTGAGAAAGAAATGAAATGCCCAGATTTCTGGGCTGGTTTCAAGGTTTCCGTGTGGTTTTTGAGGTGTATTTGGGCTGCGAATGTTGCTGAAGCCTGGCAACACTTCTAAATGGTAACACTGCACCCTTGCAATGGCAGACAAAGTTGAACAAAGGTTAACCACTTAAAATGGCGTGTTTGATTGTATGCTGGATGACTGCACGTTTTCGATTCGCAACTCTCTGCTAGAGAGTTAGTCTAGAAATCCATCAGATGAAAGCCTATAGCATTCTAGTGGGATATCTTCACGACTTCATTTGAGTTGAGGCTGTGTCGTTATTTATCAATGGAAAGTTTATGGAAATCGATCCATGAGATTGACTATGGAAAACAAGACCGCAGAAGGAAATTCCTAGTTCTAGAAAGATTTTCATGCAAGTGGCGAATTCCCTCCCATTTAGTGTCAGGAAAACTATTTTCAATTTTAATCACCGCTCTCGATGGTTCGTATGCCGCAAAGACCCTGAATAGAAGTTTTGCTCTTTAATGCGCAGATCAAAGCTTTACTGAATCGCAATTGATGGAAATGATTTTTCTTTTCCACCAACTGACCAGGAGTGAGAGATAAACGATAGCATCTGGAAGTCTATAAGACGGTACGCATACATCATTTCAATTATCACGTAAATTTAAAAACGGATCAATCCAAACCTTGTGAATTTCAGGTTAATTTGATCACTTCTGAGAGCGATCACAATCTAAATTAAATCAGCAAATTTATTTGGAGAGGTTAGCGGTGCGCTTAAAGCGTCCCTCTGTCTTTGAGCTGCCCTCTGATATGAGCACGGGCGCCGGACATCGTTCCACTGAAACACCTTCATTACAATATCAAAAGGATTTCTGTTGCCTGCCCGGTCTGTAGATCAATAAGAGCGCTTATTTGTAGTTTTTTATTCTCCGCGCTGCCCTTCTTTTACACACAAAAGCTTTTCCGTCCATCTTAGGAACAAGGAGCTATCAAACAAATCATGTCGACTGGTTATACGGCATCTCCTGATCCCACGCCTGTGGCATAAAGACCTCAATGGTGCAGGGAATATTCATCCCCCAGCTTGATCCACATGAAAGACGCTAGTTTAAATGTGCTTAGAAATGGAACACTGGCAACCTAAGGAATAAAACATGACCGGGCATGCGGTTATAGAAAAATAATTAATGATGGCATGTTGTGATGTGGCTGGACTGGAGAGGACCTACCAGCACAAAGTTGATTACTTTCCAATAACAGGACGTCCGATAGCGTTTTATTCCCAACAGACGCCGATTAATTTTAAATAAAAGCATTTCTAGGTACCTTTAATGTTGGGAAAGTTCCAAGCAACTCACGAGCTTCTCTCTCGAAGTCAACAAGACGAAAAATGCGCCCGTCATGTTACGAAGAAACTGGGCAAAAATCCCTGCGAATGTCTTATCACTGTATAAACAACGCGGAAAGAACGCAATCATGAAAACGTGCGGTTTGAATGACGTCAGAGCTGCCGCTGTAGAAAACGACTCGACGCCTGATCCATCAGATTTGATAATCCGGACCGGAAACAAACCCAATCATCTGAAACTAATGAGAGCTATAGAAGCGTTCTTGGGTTTAACACTTAAGCTTATACCTGGTCTGAGAATATAATTTATAATGCTGATGGATGTTCCTGAAAAAAGGGCTAGGTAAATATACATGTATATGCAGTATGCGTGGGAGGCCAGGAGCATATTTTTGCATAAGAATGAGTGTGTAGATCCTTTAGATGGCTCAGAGGGGTAAAGACTTCGCTGTTAGGAAGGATCAAAGAGCTTCCCTGGATGATAATCAGCCTTGGTTACGGCTGAAATGCCGCGTGAATGTGTTTGTAAATGCGAAGTCGGATTTGACAACCTTTTCCGCGTGTGGAAATTTTTTTATAACAGGATGTCCCGATGCATTTTATTTGTCTTACACTACAACAGTTTGACAGTGATTCCAGTTTTTATTAATAATGAATGAATGACATGACCTTCTTTTTATCCGTTTATAGTCGCCTTTTCTCACTTAAGTTGTAGCAGCTAATCTTTTCAGATGAATAAACGTCTCCTTACAAGAGGCTCCGTCTGGTCGTTATCTCTTTATTAAATACCAACAAACAAAAAAAAAAAAATCTGTTTATTGTTTGCCCTGGATTAGAGAAACCACAGAAGTTTCCATAAACCGCATAATTAGAACAAGCACATCAATATAAACCTGTGTTTTGTCTTTTAGTTCGAAAGATGGTCAGAGCTTCTGTTACGGAAAAGTCATCAACAGCTACTGACCAATCGGATTTGAATATGGGGTATAAAAATGATTGCGGTGTCCGAAACAAATGCTGTGATCATTAAGTAGTACAAATGGAAACAATAAAGTGTAATCAAGTTCAATAACCGTGTAGTTACAATGTAGCATTACAGTCACTACTCAATACAAGGACATTCCTGGTTACATTTATGATGTCTGCGCATTTCAGAACCATAAACCTTTTTTCTTTCTGGCCTTTTTAGCTGCAGTCTGGATTTCTGGTGTGCGTGAATAAATGCAGGCCTTGGCTTGGCCACTATCCACCCGAAACTCTTAAACTGGCCTTTTGAAAACTCTGGGCACCAGAATTGATCGCTTTCTTGGTCGAGGAGTCTCTTTTGTGTGCCGTATGTACAGTACAGAGAAATGTGTGATTATCTGAGCTCACCACACGTCACGTTGAGAGTTAAGGGACTTCCATGTTGACAAAAGGCCACCCTGATAACACTGATAGTATTGATTTCCTTTTCGCAGCTGGAGGGATGTCTAGATCTTTTCCTGCTATATAACCTCCATTTGTATCTCGCACGTCGAGGGTCCTAAGGCTCAGAACAGGCTTAACTGTAGCACACGATAACATCTTGTGTTGACTATTTCCTGCGAGTCCCGGTATGTCTGATTAAAAAAAGGTGCAGACTGCCTGCTAATCAATCAGACTCGAACGCTATCATTCAGTCACCTTTGCCAAGCTAAATGGTGATCTCAGCTGTGGTATGGTATATGGCGAGATGAGATCAAGGTCTTAAAAGTAATATTTCCCATAAAGGATATTCAGCACATATATCAGACAGCCCTTGGGGATACTCTACCTGCCCGTATTGAAATTCCGCTGTGCATCCTACCTTTTACTGAGCCTGTGGGCTGTTTCACAGACCTATTTGGTATGCTGTTAACATTGATATTCAGAAGAATGGCTCGCAGTGCACTGCTGATGAAGCAGATCTGATTCACACAAAGACCATGCCATTTTTCACTAACATCTGGAGGAGGGTGGCATTTTCCACGATGCACTGAAGTGGTTCACATCAGCCTACGTCTGAGGCAGAGATTGAATGTCCGGTTTCTGTTGCTTTTGCCCCATGAAGATGATAAGAAATCATTTTTAATAAAGCCTGCGGAACAAAGTGAAGTGCAAATGACATGATTTAGGTGAGAAAAGTGTCATGTTTCATCTCTCAAATTTGACCTGTAAAATAATCACTAACTATGACTTTATCAGCCAGATTTATATATCCTAATTTATATATTGAATCTTCCAAATCTTTGGTTAAGCAATAGAACACAAAAAGACGTTTATCAGGAATACATGCAGCTCCGTGGCGCCCACTGTAGGCTTGTGACTGTAACCAAATCACAGCCACGATGTTTTGATGACACACGGACTCGAGCGCGATATTGCTCTCATGCTACAATTTACAAGGTAAGGAAAAAAGGTATCTGCTTTTAACCTCGTCCATTTCTCATTTCTCCCAGCACAATATAGTCCCACCGCAAGGGATTTGCCACTAAGCAATAAAGTAGGATCGATAAATAGAATGTGTTGAACCTGTAAACTAGTGGCTACTCTGTAATCTTACAAACGATGATGGTGTATATGCAGTGTCATCCGGGCTGCTATCATCGGGAAATTCCATCTTAGATACCAGAGGGGGAATCCGATCTCATTCTGTAACCACTCTGGCCTGAATTATCACTGAATTGCATAACATGATGTCAAGTAGACCATGTAATGATAACCGTAACCGCCTAAGGTACCTTTACCAAAGCCTCATTATTATTATACAGAATGAACAGATAATGTATTCTCAACATATACAAATACACTTGTAAATCAGGAGAAACTATTCTTTTTTTGGACAAAGAAAGGCCGTTCATGGAATTCGTGAACGTGAGTATTTACATAGAGTTGCATTACACCACTCCATAATAATCTCCGTTCGTGCGTTGTTAAGTTTAAAACCTTGTCGTCGAAGAACGCTGGCCAACCAAGCTCATCTTTGATGATAAGATACACACAGCCTGCACCGTGAAAAACCTACCAGCATATCATTTGCAGTCTGGAAGCCACCCAGGCAACAGCAACACAGTGTTGACTAACTGTAGCCCAGATAACAGACCTGCTATTCTAAGGATGTTTGATAAGATGTGCCAGTTCCTGTCCCAGTAATCTCCACTGCGTTAAGAGGACGTAGCATGCACAACATGCCCTCGTCTTAAAATCTACTGTATAATTTGTTGCACCACTCAGAGTATGCTGCTGCGGTGGGGCTTTGAGCAAACCCGTTAGCTTAATGGCTTTGAGGGAGAACCCTAGAGATGATCCAGCGTTGGTTTATCCAGAGGTACCATAAATGTTTTCTAGATTGACCGAATGCAAACATTTTCCCCAACTTGTTTCCTGTGTCATGTCCGTAACCGACTTCTTTTTGGCCGTCCCCTAAGACCGCTTACTCGCGACAACCTTAGAAAGTAAGCCAATTTACCCACTGTGCACTAACGTAATCATAATAAAGCTGATAAATGTTCAAGTACAGGAATGGAAACATTTACAGCACACCGCAGCATACTCTGTGGTACGGTGCAGCAGCCTTGAGGCTGACCGTGCCAATAAATCACTGTTCGTCTCTACACATTTCGTAGCTCATTTTTCTACTGTGGTTTCAGAAGCCTTATCTACGATTCTGTCTAAACTTGTGCCAGCTTTTGACGAGGAAAAAAATCTAATGGTTTAGTCAAAGGGTGCCTTCACTGAGTCTTCATTACATAACCATGAGCGCGGAATAAATCTTTAATAAAGAAAGCAGGAGAACTTGTGCAAAGTTTAAGAAAACTCGCAAGGTGATATTTGAGGTCGTGTATAGTATGGTTGTTTCTAGATAAAGGAAAAAAAGACTCGATATTAATTTGGGTTGCTACGGTAGTTTATTAATTTGGCAAAGCTTGTTTAATCAACAACTACGTTTCGCCTTTATTTATTGACTGAATAGTTTTGTAAAGCAATGCCGGGGTATTAACTGAAGCCTTGTGTCAATACTTTTGAGGTAACATTAGAGACGTTATGTAATACGATTTTCACTTAGCACTGTCGCCTCACAGCAAGAAGGTCCTGGGTTCGATCCCCGGGTCACCCAGGGTGCCTTTCTGTGTGGAGTT
>JAQQZR010000016.1:12842754-12879796 GCA_030068235.1 Notoglanidium macrostoma | reverse complement strand
AAAGGCACCCTGGGTGACCCGGGGATCGAACCCAGGACCTTCTTGCTGTGAGGCGACAGTGCTAACCAGCGCACCACCGTGCCGCCCCATCCGAACTTATCATCACAATAAAAAAATTAGTATTTACAAAATTATAGTAATGTAACTGATTACTTTCCATCACTTTTGGATTATCAAATATCAAATATGTTGATGATGACAGACAAAATAATGGCAAACCCAGTGAGCACATTTTTTCACCGGAGTCCATGATAATGAATTGCTGACTGTAAGATTAGCGGTGACGTGAGACTCGTGAAGTGTTGCGTGCACATGTACATGTAGTATATCGCTCTTTAGTGTTAAATGCAAAAGATATTTATTTAAAATATTGATTTGCATCATTTTAATCAGCACCAAATCAGAACATTTTCTTAACTAGGCTTAATTAAATAGCAGTTCACTAATTACAACATTAGTGACATTTATCAGATAATCTCTCACGGCATGAGAATATTATCAAGAGCTCATGTCGACCAAATCAGACACTCGGACTAACTCAAAGTGATGGGAATGTGTACATCGTTTACTGCTTATCACTTTTTTTTTAATCACGTACCACACGTTTAGCAGCTGTGTGTCGGTATTCCAAGCCATGATTTGGTCAAATTTCGAACAGACAAATTCTAAATAAAGATAAAACAAATATCAGCCGAATCTTCACTGAATCTCTCCGACGCTAAGCTCATTTTTACTTGCTGTGTGCGAGTGAGACAAACCAGTTTCTGTTTGCAGAATCGATTCCAAAGTTTTGCAAGTTTTCAGTGTCGGAGATTAGCGAATTGACTCTTTTTGGGATCAACTTGTGAACCGAAAGCAAGATGGAGACTACATCTACGTATGCAATCGTTTATCAGCGTTACCGGGTCAGAAAAATAGGCTAGTTTACCTTTTTACAAGATATAATTGAATCAAATAGCTTTGCTACTTGCTGTCTAACAAAACATAACAAAGCCGCAATGTACGATTCAAGCAGGAGCATCACGCTCTCACTGTTCCTCAAACGATTGATAATATTACTCACATTAAAACACAAGTCGTACTGATGTTTCTGCTGAGCCATTTAAGTCAAATGGGTTTTTAAGAAGTAACATGGAACGTGCCAGTGTGTGTCTAATAATGAAAGTGTCAATTATTTTTATTATCAGTTTTATTGATTTAGTTGATTAGTTGTTGCAGCACGTATGCATTATAAAATAACAGAATACGGTTACCTTTTTTTGTACCCTAATTACGTAACGCTCTTCCATGTATCACGTTCTTCCCCAAGCCTGGTCATAAGAAATGTAACCACTCTCATTAGGCTACGTCAGTGACAACATTTCGAAGATGCTAGCGAAGGATGCCAAGTCGATTTCACTAGGAATGCTCTTTCACACTTCTAACGATCTCATCCAAAACTTTTGAAGGATTTTTTTTTTTCTCAGGTCTTTTTCATAGCGTAGTAACATTGCTGGAAACAAGAACGCAATGTTTTTTGGTAAACAATTTTAATGACTTGCGAGTGGGTTCTGTATCAGCTGTGACCAGAAATGCCTGAAATGAAACCTAATGTAAATGAGCTTTGTTACTCATTCGCTTAAACGCTGTACGAGTCTTGTTTATACTAATGAGTTTATTTAGGGGAATGCGTGTTTTATCCTCATTAATATTTGCAGGTGGCTGTATTTCCCCCACAATCTTGTCAGTGCGAGCTGCAGAGCAGACACAGCTGCTGAGGGATGTAAGACCCCCACTTCACACACCCTTGTCTATTGGTGTGAAGGTGACTGATGACTTAATTGAGGCCCTGCGATGCAACAAGCCAATTAAAGTTGCTGCTGACGATAACATTACCGCCAAGGTTTTTGATTGTTAAAGTAAAATACTTGAGCAAGCACAATGACCAGTCAAGGCAGACATGTGTTGTTTTAGCGGACTAGCCTGATTTATGTCAAAGCCTTCCTGTCTGTGAATATTTTATTGATCTAAGGACCTCAGACTGTTGGGTGTGTTTGGATTTTTTATTTCCTTTTCTAAAATGAATATCCTAAATGTATTAATATTCTGATTCTGCTTTTTGTTTTGGATCCGTGTGCTTTTGGACGAATAAAGAAGCTTGACCTGCATCTTCACTACCTGACACTTTTATACTGGACTACAGATTGAATTGCATCATATGGAAAACCTATTTCTTAATTAACAAATACTTTAATTTATTATGTCGTTTGTTAACCTTCGCAACTGTTCTATCTTTCAGAACGATTAAGGTCGAGGTGTATGACTGGGATCGGGATGGAAGGTTAGTCACCAATTCATTTGTTCATATGACCATAATACAGGGGTGGGCAAAAGTAGGTTTACAGTTGGTCATATGGAAATGCAGGTTATTGCAACAATTATAATAAGAAGACGACAAATTATACGAGTAATACAAGAATAAACTCTGTTTAACATACTAATGTAACTGTAAACTTTTTCACACTCCTGTAATTCAAGTGCAGCAGAAATGTCTCAATCGCTTGCATGCCAAAGGAGCTTCCATTATTTTATGTCTTTTGGTTTCTTAACCCTGTTTTTCCCCCCCCCCCCCCCCCAAACGTTCAGTCATGATTTTATTGGCGAATTCACCACCAGCTACCGAGAGCTAGCCCGAGGTCAGAGCCAGTTTAACGTGTATGAGGTGAGTTCCTCTACAAATGCCTCAACCCATCTCATCATTAGAAATGAACTCAAACCCATTCTGTTTGGATAGCAAATTTAAAAACAGATGTTCTCAAAGCAGAAACCTGGATGTAAATGTAGATCCCCAATGAGCAAGGCAGAATGGCATGCAAAAACCTCCCAAGGTGATGTGAGGAAGAAACCCTGAGAGGAAAAAGATTGTATTTAAAACGATCACATTTGAATCAGCAACAGCTTAATATTTCCATACATGAATATTCTTATGCATATTTACTTTGTTGTTCAGTTCCTCTGGGTGACGCCAGAAAACAGGGTTCATTGGCACTCCTGCAGGTGAAATCTGCAGGATTGAGAAATATTTTAGCACGGTTTCCTAGTCAAGAGTTTGCTGTCTGCACTTATGTCACATTAACCCATGCTGTAAGGATTGTTGAGTGCAATTTGTACGGCATTTATGTTGGTGGGAGGGGCTATAAGCTATAGAAAGCCTTGAAAGGTGTTTAACAATTTCATTTGTGTGTATATATATATATAAATATATAAAATCTGACAGTGTATATATTGTGAGCGGGGTCGCCAGGGATGCGCCACAAAACATGCAAGATACAGTATTTTTAGCTCTTTTGAATTTTTTGATTATTTCCGAAAGGAAAACTAGTGAAAAGTAGCGCTGACGTGCTCGGAGAAGACGGGGCCAGTATGTGCAGTGTGCTTGGGCTAGTGCTAGCTTGGTGCAGTGCTAGCTTGGTGTGATTCGGCGCTCACAGAGGTCCTGGATCTCGGAGCGTGGGTGGCAGCGATGCACAGTGAGAACGGAGGTGACAGGAGGGGGCCCTCCGGGTGCAGTGTGCAGGGCCTGCAGCTCTCACAGGGAATCTAGGGAGGTAGAAAGAGAGAGAACACACAGAGACATGCACATCAGCTTCTCCACTGCCTTACTCACTCACCCTTTACCGCCGCTAAACCCCTTACCCTAAATCCCCTATATAGACTTCTGCTGGAGGGTAGGTGATTAGGATCCTTCAGCCGTGCCAGATTTCTTAGCCCCACCTCCACTGGAGCACTCGGCTCCCTCTCCCCGTCAGCTCAGCGCAGTGCGGGGAGGTGTCAATGGCTCAGGGGGGTCTCGCGGTGGCGCTCACTCAGAGGGGTGGGGCGCCTGATGTATACGGATGGCGGGGCCGAATAGCCACGGACATCACAGTGTGTGTGTGTATATGTGTATATATATATATATATATACACATTTCCGCTGGCAAGCGAAAGTGGAAGTTCTTTCCTGTTTAGAAATTCTCAAACAGCTCGCAGTACATCTGTGTTCTGCACATCTGATTGAATAATTGTTGTGACTGCACAATTTTCACAATAATAGCAGGGCTGGGGTATCAGATGACAAATTTATGTCAATACATTATAAATTATATTGTCAGTGATATAACTCCGTAAACAAAGTGTTGTACTTGAAGGGTTAAATGGGTTTAAGGCTGGAGTAGACCATTGTATCTGTATCTTTGACCCCTTCAGACTGCAGGCCTGACTTGGCTAGATTTTGTAAAGGGGTTTTCCCTCAGCAAGGAGAAAATTCTACAATCATCCACTTTAGTTGTCTTCTGTGGTCTTCCAGGTCTTTTGGTGTTTCTCAGCTTGACAGTGGATTAATTTTTTTAATGAACTCTTAAAGTTTCTGCTGTCTCGTGGATAGGTCTGTTTTGGGGTTTTTTTCAGCCTAATGATGGCCTCTTTCAATTGCATTAACACCTCTTTGGACCGTATATTGAGAGTTACCATGAATAGCAGCCAAATGCAAATTCAAGACTTTGAATGAACGACAGACCTTTTACCTCCTTAATTTGTCATGAAATACCGACGAAACGGTCCACATCTGACCATGAAACTACTTATCAGTCAAAAGTCAATTACTTTGGTGCCTGTGAAAATGGAGGGACTATGAAATAAATGGCTAATGCAATATTTTTGTTAACCCCATTGAATCAAAGCTGAAAGTCTACAATTCAGTCAGATATTGATTGCTTGATTACCACTTTTTTGTAAAAAAAAAAAACCCAAGTAATAAGTCAATGATAGAAAGTTCAGCTTGATTTATGCATAAAAGAGCCCATTTTAGTCATTGATTTTTTTCAGGTTTTGAAAGATACATTGTACATTAGTGATATTTTTTTCCTTGGATCTTGGATGTAAAAAGCTAGCGGGTGGCCGTTCCCACTTTGCGTTTTCGCTTTGTGTGGATATCAGCATTTTACCTCTATCGCACTTTGTGCATATACAGACACCTGGCTCTGCCACATCCATCTTGCTAAATTGTCAATAATATGGATGACCTGGCCACTATTGCCCTAACTATCTCTCCCACCATCACAGTGCATATGGAGTCAAACGTCGTGTGCACTGTTCCCCGAGCTTCTTTCATTATGTGCTCCTGCATGTGAAATAGAGATCGGGTGCTGAGATAGGAAAACAAAGTGGTTAAAGTGGGAAGAGATAGAGAAAGAAAATTGCACACAGATTATTCATTGTCTCACTGTAATTCTGCTAGTTTGGGACTGAATAATTCCATGTGACACCACATTTACCTGAGCTGTGGAGAAATGTCTGGTTTTTTACATCCTAGCTACATTTTCTCCAAAAAGAAGTGATTTCGTGCAGAAGCCCTGAATTTCAAGTTGCGTGTGCAAGTTTTTTACATCTCCAAATAATTTGTCATTTGAAGATATTGTCATTGTTAAGAGTTATTATCCCATAATTTTAAGACATCTCGTTACATCGAATTTAGACTGTTCATCGATTGAATATTATATTTCCATATGGTCTTTCCCAAATCCTAAGACAGACCAACATCTATAACAGAATTCAGTTATGACATACAATTGCTTGCTGTTCAGGACTTCTGTAGTCTCCTGATAAATGGTCGATCTATTTCTTTTCGGAGAAATGCTCAACTGAATAACAAAATACCTTTTATGTGTCGCTTGGACATCTTCCACCTTCCATCTGATATGTGTGAGCGTATTTAGACTTGGCTCCTGAACGGTTTCTCCCAACTGCTTTGTAGGTGGTGAATCCGAAGAAGAAGATGAAAAAGAAGAAATATGTCAATTCTGGCACGGTGAGTTGAACTTTGGAACACACACACGTCCGCACACACGCATATACATGTGAAGGTTTCTATCGTTCACTTATATATAAAAAAAAAACCAAAAAAAAAACAAAACCAAAGCCTCACATCCTCTGCTTGCACGGACACAAGCTTTTCACATGAATTGCTTTTTCAATCCCGCTAATTAAATGAGTAAAAATAAATCACGATTGGGTGATTTTTTTGCAGCTGCGTGGAAATAATGTCTCCCCTTGACACGTCCTTAGAAAAAGCAGTTTTTAAGTCTGTATTTGCTGTTTGCCATATTAAACAGATGGTGAAGGTTAGAAGCGAAGAATAACCTTTGAAATGAGGAGAGAGAGAGAGAGAGAGAGAGAGGGTGGAATCTGTGAGTGATTGGGAAAGTGGACACAAAAGCAGGAATTTGTATCTTCGAAGAGTTAATGTGACATGAATCCGTTACGCAGACTGATGACTGCACACGGACACCTCATTTCCTGTCTTCTGCTTTACAAACTCACCCTGGCAACGTTGCCTAACTTCAGCTGCTTTGCTCGCTCTCATCGCTCACTGTCTTGTTCATGGACGTACAAAGTAATATTGCAGGCAATTCTTTGAGATGAGAACATGATCCGCTATTGCATTACGGAAAATGCTCGAATAAGGAATTACAAAGGAAACAACAAAGTTATAGTCCTCAGGCACAATGGATTCTTGGGATGTAAGGAATATAACACAGAGTGGTGCGATGAATTGGTTGAATTCGGGATGACTATGTCATTAATACGTTTAGCTTTAATGATGGTGAGTTGTGATTTCCAAACTCCGATACGAATGCTTTTCCAGATTTGGAATGTTCATCAGAATGCACACAACAGAAATCTTCATTTTTGTCATATTTGTTTTCCTGCCTCGTTCCTGTCTTTCGACCGAACACAACTGTTTCATGTTTCAATTTGCTTATACAGGTGACACTGCTGTCTTTTTCCGTTGAGTCTGAATTCACTTTCCTCGATTACATCAAAGGAGGGTGAGTAGAGATGAGAAGCCTGCAGCTGTGGGGTGTTTGCTGAATCTCTGAGGTGTAGAAATGGGCATGTATATTACTTACAGTATACTATGTACATTATTTTATTCAAAACTGATTTGAAAGTGAGGCAGAATTGGAGTTTCGTTCAAAGTGTACATTGGGAAAGTTACTCGTATTCAGAGTTACACCCATGCTTAAGTCGATTTTCTGGCTGCACCGTTCATGCAAACTTCTAGCTTGTAGTTCAGGCCTCCAAGGCGGCCAGAATATTTTTGAGCAGAGGCATGCAAGATAAGGGTCTAGACCACCACCTTTAAATACAAGTACAAACACAAGCAAACCTAAAAGCAATCAGGGATAGAAAATGTGGACTAAAGAACTGAGGAAATAGTGAGGATTTCAAATGTAATATGATGTAAGAGGTGATTTAAAAATGGAAAATATGATATGATGAGACGAATATGATGAATAAATGAAAAGATGGCAAGAATTGAAATCAACAGTTAATGGTTAAAAGTGTAATATATTGCCAATATATTAATGCATGAACAGTCATAGGTGTAATTAGCAAATGAACCAGTGCAAATTTGGTGTAATCCAATAATATGGCTCTTAAATTCATTTTTCAAGCATTGTTGAAATTACACTTGATCAAGCATGCCCTATTATTTTATTTTATTTTACTTTCATTTATTTATTTAATATATTATGCACCGGATTGTGCGTAAGTTATGTGGGACGTATCATGCGTTTCAAATTGTCTAATTATTAAAATAATGCCAGGGATTTTGATAATCCAGTGAGCTCTCCTGTAAAGAAAACATTCTTTGAAGGATAACATTCGTCTGCTATGCTAACAGCTTGCTAGTTCATAATTCTCCCCAACAAAGATGAGATGAGCAATATCTCCGACGTCCTCCGAACAAATATATCAGCTGTCCAGTTTTGTGAGTCTGTGCCCATGATAGCCTCAGACTCCCGTTCCTGGGTGACAGGAAGTAGTCTTCTGTTGTTCTAGCCTATCCACCTTGAGCCTTGATGTTTTGTGCATGCTGAGATGCTTTTCTGCTCTCCCTGGCTGGAAAGAGTGATTATATGAGTTGCTATATCCTTCCTGGGAGCTCACATAAGCTACATCCGAGCTTGGAATTCCAAAGTGCACAACTTCTCAGCTCTGAATATGGCACTGAGCATGTAGCGGAGCAGTTTAGGGTTTTGCTCAAAGTCCTGGATTTCAACTCCAAACCTTCACTTTGTGTAATTGCACATTCACTTTAACAGTGGTGATCCAAAACCAGTTCAGTGGTGAAGGACAATTCACTTTGTAGATTAATTTGAGGTATAATAAACGTCTGTCTATTTATCCCTCTGTCCTATCACTTGTCAAAACAGGACAACCAGCTCTATTTTTTCCCTGTACGTAAAAAGCAGTGTCTGGATAAGCAATGTCTGATGGGCCGGCCTTTTAAATGCTCTGACATTTCACCGGTTAGACGGGGCGTTCCTGACTGTCATGCCTCTGAAAGAATCAGCCCAAAGCGGCGCGAGTGAGCAACAGACGCCTCCACCTGAACTGAGATTTATTTTGACTATATTTTTTGAAGGAACTACTCAGCCCGGATAATGCATGGCGGATGCGTTTTTTTTTCCGAAATGGCTACAGTGCTTTTAAGCGCTTGTTCAATCTGATATTCTAGGAAGAGCGAAAGATCGGTCACCTTCAATCAACCAGGCAGCGTCCTTGAAGAGTCGGCTTGTGAGGGCTCTGTACAAGGGATGAAGATCGTTCAAGAATGTCTAGTGGATAGTAAACAGCTCTTATCACAAATACATAGGGACAGATGAGTAAAAACAGATGAGGTGGTTAGAAAGCATGCCAAACATTTTACATGTATAATCTGCCTACTGTATATAATCAGCACCATTTGGAATGTCTTTAGATTACTGCTTCTCCATTCTTTGAGAGGAATGCATTTTTTTTTTTTTTTTCCATGTGAATCTAAAGATATTGGCCTAATTGAATTTATAATTTGGCATATAGGACAGTTTTCATTCACTTTTCTTTGTTGCCTACACTTAAAGCCAGAATAAGTCTAAGACTAAAGCAAAACCGATCCTTTATTTGTGTGTGTGTGTGTGTGTGTGTGTGTGTGTGTGTGTGTGTAATAGGAATGAGAAAGCGGACTAGAGAGACAATGTCTGCTGATAGAAATCAATTATGAGTTGGCTCTCATGGTGGTGGACCAGAGGAGTGGGGAAAAAATGAAATAGTAATTAAGGAAGTGAAGAAGGGACTGACACAGCTCTGGATTAGCTTCAGTGTCACGCTGTTAAGTGGACAGGGAGGTGGAATACACACACACACACACACACACACACACACACACACACAAGGCAAATGAGCCCTGAGTTCTCCACTTCAATTACACACACACGCGCGCGCACACACACACACACAGCCAGAGTGGGACCGTAGTGTTCCTCCCACAAACTATAAATAGTGTTCAGCAGGGTTCAGTAACATGTTACTAATACAAAAAGGTTGCCCCATGTCAACATTTAAACAGGATGCCATTTGCCATCTTTCTTGTCAGTTTGTCAGGCTTACCTTATTCTAACTACACATAATACTTTGAGTTTTACTCCTCATATCAATTCGTAGTAGTTACTGATAATGACAACATGCCTTAAAAACGGATATAAACTGAGTAATAAGTGATTACAATGCTGGCTAGCTTATCGAACAATGCACTGCCGATTACGTAAACAGCTAGTCCGTGAATGAATAGCAAGCTGGCTGGCAAGACACCTAAAATAGCAACTAAATGCCCATAATGTCTTTTTGCCTTTAACAAAATATGACAAGACCACAGATACTCGGTTTATTGTTCTCTGCTCATGCTTGCATTCAAAACTAATTAGCAGACCAAATGTAATTCGAGGCAAACCGGGGAATAGCACTAATATTCTTCCCTACATTACGCTCCGTATGAATTCATTTACAGTTCGTAGTATGTGTTAAGTAATTAAGCATATACCAGAATATTGAGTATAAGACAGTAAGGGCTGTTTGTATGGAGAGCTACTTTCAGAAGTGTAAACTTGTTATGCTACAACAGTCAGCTAAAGCACACACACACACACATATATATATATATATACAGTATGTACAAGTTTGACATAAACCCATGCTGGGAGACCGTCTGCGCTCTGATTAAAAACCTTTACGTCTGCGGTGGTCTCTGACGGTTGATTGGCAGATGCAGCGAGACCTGTTCTGACATTTTTATTAAGGCTGTCGTCCTAGCGCTTAGCATCATGCGGTGTCGAGAAGAGGCACTGCGAAAATAAGAGTGTATTAAACATGGGTTTAACTGAATATTTTTAGTAATGCCAATGACACCTACCCCGGGACATGCCAGGCATTCTGAAGTTCCCTGGAATGTCACGCCATGTCAATGTCTCTTCACTCCATCCTCTATAATTAGACGGCTGTAGTGCTCATCCTGCCTCCTGCAACATTGCGGACATGCTCTCGGCATTCTGCCTGACAAATGAGCGGCCGATATTTAGTGACAAGAGCTTCTGTGTGCCCAATGATCAATGCTTGGCCTTGTGTACACTCTCAACAGGCTCCTGCATAGAGTAGAGCTCTCCAGCGCACCACACTGCAGTAACTCCAACCTGACACTTATCCTTGTGGATATCTGGGTGATGGGAAGGCAACACTGACGCATCATGCCCTGTAACAATTCAGAGTGAATTCAAAAATGTCTGTTCTCACCGTCTGGACCCTTTATATAAGTTATAAAGCTTACTGCGTGAAATGAGCGAGATGCTGATCAACCCAGTAATACGGTCGATCCAGATAATGTAGCTTAGCAAACCACGTTTGTCAGACGACACATGGGAAGAACAAAGCTAGCTGGGTAATGTTTACCTGAGGGCTTTGGTCATGCAAGCTGACTAAAGTAAGGAGAAATCGATTACGGTATTCAATACAACCTTTAACGTATTGGGAATCGCGAATGTTTTACTTGCGCTTCGTGGACTGGCGGTCGATCGGCACAGCTCCTCCTCCGCCTGCTGCTCCTGCTCTTACCGGAGTCAGATATACATTTGCTACAGTGTATGGAATGAGTTTTTAGATGAATAATTGAGTCTGGGAGTCTTGATGTTAGTTCGCAATGTTTCCGTAATAAAAAAAAAACAAAACAGATCACAGAAGTTTTAGTTTAGATCCCAGGCTGACCGGAGAACAGCCGCGCCGCGAGACGAAGCATTAGCGATGTATCTAAACCGCATCTCCGTGTGGCTCGGTGACTTTAAGTGATGCCACTGGCTGGAGCAGCCTGATCCTGGAGGCATTAGCTAGCACCTAGGCCACGGCTCAGTGATGGGTCGGTGAATCTTCAGGGACGTCCCAGAACATTTAAGTCAACCAGGCTTTTTTTTTTGTTGTTGTTGTTGTTGCATTTTCTCTTCCTTTGATAGACCATGTCGGTTTTCTTTTTGGCATCCTGGACCAGTACACTTACTTTTTCTCTCCGACATCTTCTGCAGTCGTTTGCTGAATAACTGTGCATACATCTTCTTGATTCATGCGCAGTCTTATGTTAGAAGGTGCTGCATGCACCGTGCTACATACCAATGACCGGCTCTTCTAATTGGCTTGTTCTGTCTGCCTGTTCTCATTCTCTGGCCATTACAGACAAGGAAGGTAACAGCCCGAAGTCTTACTTTAAAAACAAGAATTCACAGCAGGGCTCCTTTTATATACAGATACGGATTTTCTTTTTCCTCGCTTTCGTCTTTTTATTTTTTTTAAAGAAAGGTTTATATCTGATTGAGATTAGGGGTGTAGATTGGGACTTGGATTTTGCAGCACAGAGAAACGTGCACGAGTGGGAGATTTCTCTGCAGGTGCGAGCGAGCACGCGGATATGGAACGTGCGGGACGAAGAAAGTCCACATTCATTAAAATGCTGCGTGATGCATTTACAGTGTCTGTTCATTCATTCTTAGTTTAAATTAGGCTGGTAGTTTGTTTTTATTTTCAGGACCAACTATATTTGTTTGAAAATATTGCGGGCAGGTGCAAACAAAAATAATAACTGCGAGCGCAATTAAAAAAAAAAAAAAAAAAAAAAAAAGTCTATTAATAAAGGGGATAATTACCATCCAGGTTACAAATGGGCAAGGGGCTCAGTATTAGCTATGGATTTCAAAGGTTAATGTACTTTTCTACCCTTTTCCATTATAAATGTATTAGTCCTTATCCCTTTTAAATCCCTAAGAGTGCTCCGTTTTTTTTCCCCCCCTTAAACTGCATACCGCATAACTAATTAGAAAGACGAACCCTGCATAAATGCAGTCATTTAGAAAATTGGATTATGTTTTTCCCCCCAATGTCCTATCTGTTTAATTGATTTGAATTAGCGTCTCTTAAAATGAGAAAAATATATTCGTGAATGCATTTCACTTTTAAGAGCTGATTAAAGATGCAGAAGTGATGCCTGGTCACATGCAGAATACAGACGATGTTTTAGGAGTGAGCCACAATCCGCTCCAAAATCTCAGGAGTTCGGAGTTGCTCAAACGCTCGCAGTTCGTTTTATTCTTCGAAACGTATTATTATTGTTATTTTTTTAAATAAGTTGTTTTCAAGACATCCTGAAAAGACAGGACAGAGTTGTGAGTAGCGATGAGAGATGAGACGGAAAGATGGGTTCTTTTTTTTTTTTTTCCAGGGGGAAAATTAATTGTTCAACACTACAGAACGTAGTGGGCCAGCTTGATGTAATTGGTTGTCTCATTTATCCTAATTAGACCGTGCAGCTGGAGTGGATGCTACGAATGCCATTAAGCATATGTGTGTGTGTGTTTACATTTACTGGCCAGTTTATTAGAAACACCTGTACACATGCTCAGTCATGCAGTTGTCCAATCCGTGGTGCAACACATATAATCCTCTAAATACAGGTGTAGAGCTTCAGGTAATGCTCACATTAAACATCAAAATGGCCTTGAACGTGACATGGTTGTTGGTACCAGATGGACTGATTTGAGTATTTCAGAAGCTGTTGATCTCCTATGGTTCTATACACAATAGGCTCTGTAGTTTACCCAGGAAAAGAGAAGAGAATGGCCAGAATGGGACCAACTGAAAGGAAGGCTACAGTAATGCAAATAACCACTCTATACAACTGTGGTGAGCAGAAAAGCATCTCAGAAAATTCAACACTTGGAACATTGAGGGTTCCAAATCGTCACCAAAGAATAATAATCTGAGACTGTGGCGGGCACATGCTCACAGAAACGGGACACTGAACTGCTTTTTTTTTTGGTTGTAAAAATGGTTGTAAAAAGTGCGTTTTTTTTTTTTAGTTACCATAACAACTGTGCATTCTCCTTTAAGAACTGCCCTGAAACCTGCCGCTCACTGGCTCTGTCCATTCTGTGAAAATTCTATGGGTACTATTAAAGTGATCAGTGATTGTATAAGCGCGTAGATGAGCACTTGAGGTTCTCCAGAATGTAGTGTATTGGTGATGACATTGACGTCTTGGTTGTTTTTTGTTCCCCCCATGGTTTGCAATTCTATCCAGGACCCAAATCAATTTCACAGTGGCCATCGATTTCACCGCTTCTAATGGTAAGTGATTACGTGAGTTTTCTTTCTTTATTTAAAAATGGCTCATAAATGGTTTATAGGATTCCCCAAACTCCAGAACTAGTCTTTCACTATTTAACATCATGCCTCTTCTGTTTAATAGTTCAAAAGATTTAATGTTTGTGAATGGGCTCGCCACTGCACTGCGGATCTGAACTGCACGCTAAGTAGGGTGTCTAGTCTTGCCCAGAGGGGAACTGGGTAGAGAATAGGCTGGTTAGAGAACGGCTTCACTGCACCTGCTGATGATGAATGGCACTCACCTGTTCCTACAGCAATTATACTAATAATTACTATACTTTTGAAGGCAGCTCCAAAGAAAAGTCTATTAATAATCGAGCTAATGTGGCCTGGCCAAGAAAGTGTGCTTGAGAGCATAGGAACATATAAAGTATGAAAACATATGGGGTTGAGTTTAGTGGGATTTGTTGTGGAAGGTAGCCTGTAGTGCTGCTTGCTGTTCAGAGTCCGTTCATAACAGCTAAACAACACGAACAGCAGCTGTTTAGAGAACCCGTCACCAATAAATACCCTTCAAAATCAACAGCACAGTAGGGCACAGAAAAGTACATGAATAGCGACTCAACCGCCCAGGTGGTGTGGAGTACACCCCAAAGTCTTTATATATGCTGGGTTATAAATAAAGCCAAATTAAGAATGACTGGGGTTTTTTTTTTTTTTTTTTTTTTTTTTCTTTTTCAAAAATGATCCCTGCTGTGCAATATACTACTTAGCATTCTGCTTATTTTCTATACTTTCTTATAATAGTTCATAACCCTGTAGCATGGTATAATATTCCAATTAAAATAGTCCTCCGGTGTTTTTCAGTCTAATCCCACATCTGTAGTGTATGGGTGATTACCATGGATTTCAACAATATTTAATGTACCGTGGAAAGAATAGAAAGCCTGTTTAATTACATTTTATTTGCGTAGCTTTTTAAACAACAGACAGTGAGTTACAATTCAAGTCAAGTAGATCTTTATTGTCATACAGTGTGCAGTACACTGCGTTTCTCATGGACCCAAGGTGAGATGCATGTATGACAAACACAGGACTAACAGGACGTAAATAAAGCTCAGCAGGAAGGGGACGCATGCAGGGAACAGAGCATAAATACTCCAATCACAAAGAAGACTATTTAACATGACAATAAGGCATTACGGTACACACAGATTCCATGGCTGTAACTAGCATGGACCAATTGTAGAAGGGATGAATCAGGCAGGTCCAGAAGGTGATAGAAGCCACCGCATAGACATTTGTCATGACATCAGGCAGAAAGAGTGCTTGTAGCGCAACAGAGAGAACAGATCATTATGCTCACTATCTATCTGTGACTCTGGCAGGTCCAGCTATGACAGCATTAGGAAGTCTAAATTCTGTCAGTAAAGGTTTATGGAAACTTTTGCTTCCTCAAATGTGTTTGTTAATTAAGCTCTAAATAGAGAATTCATCCTGCCAGAGAATCCCAAGAGGAAGAAGTTGTGGTTATGCCTTACCAAAGGAGTTGCGTGGGTTTGCGCATGCATGCTGACGGAAAACCTAAATCATTGCAATTGCTTTTCACAGCATTGCTCCAGTTTTACAGTCTTTAAGGGTTGTAGTTTCAAATCCGATAGCAGGCGTTTTAACCATTTAGTGGTGAGACTCAAGAACCGTCTCTGACGTCCATTACATTCCAATGATTTTCCGGCCTTTTCTCAGTTCAGGGGAACATTGTCGAAAAATAATGACATATCATATTGAGGGTAGATAACAATAAATTGACCCTATAAGCTATAGTTTTTCTTCATCATATAGCACAAGGCTAACTCTGATGTCTAGGTAACCCGTCCCAGTCCACATCCCTCCACTATATGAACCCATACCAGATGAATGCCTATGCCATGGCACTGAAGGCTGTCGGAGAGATCATCCAGGACTACGACAGTGATAAGATGTTCCCTGCACTGGGCTTTGGGGCGAAATTACCCCCGGATGGACGTGTATCCCATGAGTTCCCTCTGGTGAGTTATTAAGCAAACACGTCTGCGTCTTTTCCTCATTGTTTCTGTGTTATCGCGAACAAAACGGAACGAGATTTCATGAACGAAAGGGAAGTTCCAACTTCTCATCCAACTTCTTGGCAACCCAGCTCTTGTTTGAATCCTTGTGCATTTGCAGTACTGAGGATTCTCTTCTCCGAGCAAAGGCCATGTGGAATGCATTATCGTGCTTTCCCTTTAGCAAAAGTAAACTTTCTCATTCGCCCTTCTCTTAGGCTGAATGTTCAAAAACTATCCCCCTGCTAATGATGGATGTGGTGTACCTGCGTGTGCATGTTATGGTGTAGAAATGCAATCTATCCTGTTTTCTCAGGGAGGATTATGGATTTATGTGCTCCCTGTGGACTGACGCAGGCTCAAAGCGAGCTAAATTGATCAGAGCCTCTGTTTCCACTCTCTCTGAACTGCATCTAGAAGTTCCATTGTGTGTCAGCTTATGATAAACTCCCATATAGGGGCTTAGAGGCAATGGACCTAATGCTGTAGCTGGAGGCAGGAGACCAATTTTTTATTGTTGTGGGCCTGTGATGCCTATATGGTTCACCTACTATAGACATAGACAACCTAAATTCTTCCCTTTAATCTCATAATCCTTTCACATAAAATCCAGTTTGCTGGAGTATAGTTCAGAGAGTTCCATTCCAGTAAGATGAAGACCTCTCATAGTGATTTGTTTCTCTTGAGATTAACAGTAAAATGTGACTAGAGACATGCCAGTGTAATGGTCAGTAAGCATCTGGAAGTTATTCAGGCAGAACAATTAAAAAAAAAAACCCTGGAAGTGATATTGTTGGGAGAGATATCTTTTTTTTCACCTATCTTCAGTCTCACCATTTGGAAAATGCTATATAGATATCTTTACACTTACCTATTAACCAGACAGAAATATACTGATCTTGTTCTCTCTTTGCAGAACGGTAATATTGAAAACCCCTATTGTAATGGGATTGAGGGGATCTTGGAGGCCTACCACCAGAGCTTAAAGACTGTCCAGCTTTATGGGCCCACAAACTTCGCCCCTGTGGTTAACCATGTAGCCAGGTATGTTGTTCTCGGTTGAACATTTAGACAGTACATATGCACTCATTAAACATTCCTACAAACATATACCATGTAACGAAGTACACTACGTAGTCAAATGTATGTGGACACCTGACCATCACAACACAAAGTGCTTCTTGAATTATCCCACTTCAAAACCATGGGAATTCATATGGAGTTGATCCCATTTTTGCTGCTATAACAGCCTCAAATAATCAGGGAAGACTTTGTAGTAGATTTTGGAATGAACCTCTAGGTGTTTTTGTGCACATTCATGCATTCGAATAATAGTCAGGTCAAGCACTGATGTCAGACATGAAGGTGTTCCAGTTCATCCTGAAGGTCTTCAGGGGTTGAGGTCAGGGCTCTGTGCAGGCTACTAAAGTTCTTCCACTCCAAACTTGGCAAATCATCTCTTTATGGACCTTGCTTGGTGCACAAGGGCATTGTCACACGGAGACAGACTTGGCTGCTTAGCACCAGTTGAGGGAAATCTTAATGTTTAAAGCAAGATTTTGGAATTGATCCAACTAGGGTCAAGGCCACAACAAGGCCATGTCTGAATGCTTCCTCAGTAGCTTCCTTCCTAGATTTTAAACATATTACAGGCACACAAATTAATAAGAAAGGAGATTTGACTTGTTGGCAGTAGAGACAGCCTTGCCCTGTTAAGTTCTACTTGTTTTGCTTGCCAGAAAGGTTCACATAGCAGTTGGTTGAGACTAGAGGTTTTACTTTCATAATATGAATGTGTTTGGTCAAAGAAAGACCATGTTCATTAACATGATCAGATGTTGATGCACAAACGCCTTTACAGCATTCTTAGTAACTGCAACGGTTGCCTTAAATTAGGCTACTGGTTTTTTGTTACGCTCTCTCTTTTTTTGGGAGAGTAAAAAAATAGAAGCAATGAAATACTTTAGAAAATATAGCAGGCAAGTACAAACAAAAATAACTGCAGGAGCGGGATTAAAAGCAGTCAACAGTCATGTGCACATCTCTATTTGAGACCAATTATGAACTCGAGTGACGTACCAAGCAGAGGAGGATTGTCAGAATTCACACACCTTTCTGACAGTCCTGGCATTTCTACCTCTGGGTTATTCAGTGTTTCCTGGGGCATAGTGGAAGGGTTCATAAGTAATAAAAAAAAAAACCTTACAATTCAGGCCACAGATGGTGTCACTGCATTACACTCCTAAACGGGTATGCAGGAGGAATTATATTAATGACGACTGCTTCCTGTCTTACCCGTCTTGCTTTATTTAAGTAATTACCCATTTACCATCTTTAATGGGAAATTCAGTAAGATCTATTATGTTATTAATATCTGGATAAGGAACTAAAATGACCTCATCAAATGAAGTGACACGTTTTACACTAAATGGTAAACGTATATAAGAAAGGCCAGCTTTGCTGCAGCTGACACAAATTAAGTGCAAAAATGAAGATTTTTGGATTTACAAACAGTTTCAATATAGGTTGTGACCTGAAAACTTTGGTAATTTGTCATTTCCATGTAGTGCTGCATGTTAGGGTTCAATAAGCGATTATATAGTCGCGTATACAGTGTACAGCATTCAGTACATAGCTTGTATGCCATTTCAGACAGCTAGCATCAAAGTACAGCAGATAGTATTAACTGGCTTCAAATAATTCATATACTGTAAAAGTGTGCATTTACTTTTACAGTGTTCATTTTCTGACTACATGGTTTAAAGCGAATCTCAGCAGGCTTTAGAATCTACATCATGATTTCTGCATAACTAAAATGACACTTTTCATGCATTTGTATTAATTTGAAATGTCAGCATGCATACACTGTTCATAATAATGGCCTCAGATAGTCACAAACTCTGGCTTGATGTGTTTTATTGAAGCATGAGTAGGAAAATGACTTATTATTTTATTATTCTATCACCTGCACTGTGCTTTCAAGCCAACTGATATCTTCTATCAGAGTAAACAAGTCTTCTAGGTAATTGACTTCCCCATCATAAGAGCACCACATTAGAAAGGTATTTGAAATGCTTCCACTGGTCTCGTTGTGTGATTTCTTTCCCGCTGACATTCCATCATGGACCACTTAACCTTTATGGCACGCTCTTTTCGCACTCTGTGATCCCCGTTTTTACTGTATAATGGGCACAAAAAGACATGCTGACACGTGGCTTGGACTCAGTGCATGAAACCATCTCGCATTTAAAGGTGGAGTCAGAGATACACTTTGTACACTTTGCATTGTTTGATGAAGTTTGCCTCGCATTCGAACAGCTTCAGTGAATTATTTGGTTACGTGCTGCCTGGTGCTGCCGCAGGGTCTGTTAACTGGAGATATTGAATATTGAAGCATTTAGGAAAAACTACTAGTTACATCTCAGTCACATTTGTTGTCTGTTCATAAAGAAAGCTCCCCGTCTTGCACTAGTACCAGGTGTTGTGGCTGTGGCAACTCGTGTCCACTTTACTTCTTGTAATTTGACTCCGTGCATGTTGGCGTGACCATTGAGCGGCGATGTGTGTATCCATTAAAGTAGAAAGACAAATGAACGAATGAAGTCTTTCTCCTCTACTTCCTTGGCGTCACACAAGCAAATCTTCATTTTCACTATGAGGCCTCTGTGCTGTAATTACAAAAGCCATCTTGATAAGCTTGAATTAGACCTGCTTAATTAATGCATGGTGTGCCACCCAGAAACCAGGCGCTGCAAGACGCAAATACCCACAGAGCATGGTTATTCTTCAGCAAATACACCCACAGAGCATGATTATTCTTAGAGACTCACATGAATAGTAAAGACCCGTACAATTCATATGAGTCATTTACATTCTTTGATGGTTTGTTAAAACACATGGGGTGGGGGGAGGGGGATTAAAGCTAAAGATCTGGACTCAATACTGAAATTAATTTAAAAAATACACAGAATCATGAGATGTTTTCATACTTACAGCAATAGACGATAGATGCTGCGGATAGAAGTTTGGCCAGCCGCATGGACAAACCTGTCCTTTTTTCTTCTTCTGCTTCTTTTCTTTATTTGCGCTGTATGAAGGTATGCGGCGGCTGTCCAGGATGGATCTCAGTACTTCGTCCTCCTCATCATCACAGATGGAGTCATATCAGATATGGCCCAGACCAAAGAGGCCATAGTGAATGTGAGTACGGAGCGTACTATATATAAAAAAAATTTTTTTTTTTAAAAGGTGGCTTTACCACTTACTTAAAAATGTATATTTCATTGACCTTAGAATTTAAATTTTAATGAAATACTGCAAAATTCATTTCAAAATATCTCATATCTTAATCTCAGTTATTAAACCCTCAGGCTCATATTGAATATGGATATGAGTGCAAGCATGATTTAGGTGATGTTACAGAGCCAAAACCTTTTCTTTTCTTTTTTTTTTTTGCTTGTATGTCAAGGACTTGTAACCTTAACGTTTTTTAACTTAACATTATTGACTGTTTGGGTTATGCTCAAATATAAGTGT
The DNA here is from genome assembly GCA_030068235.1 of Notoglanidium macrostoma. Classification (NCBI taxonomy): domain Eukaryota; kingdom Metazoa; phylum Chordata; class Actinopteri; order Siluriformes; family Auchenoglanididae; genus Notoglanidium; species Notoglanidium macrostoma. The sequence goes on along the minus strand of JAQQZR010000016.1, from coordinate 12,859,694 downwards.
GGAATTGATTTTTCATTTTCATTGGATGTTTGCTGTTTTTTTTTTTAACCTAATCTCACAATCTGTTTTTCATTAGACTGACAATTTATGTGGTCAAGAACCATTTTACATTCACAGGAAGAGGCCATTTGGACTGACATTGACAACAGCCAATCATATTACTTGAAACTGTTTCTAGCAAAATCCTGTAATAACTCTTAAAGACGTGTTGCCCGAAAAATTTCATAAGTTTGTTTGCCCGTTGCAAATAGAAGTGAATAATTTTCATAATTTTCAAGTGTGTGTTCCAGCACTCAAGTGTCCTCTACAATATATATTTCTTTCCAATTCTAATTTGTCATACTTTTTCATTTGGCCAACTCCATTTGCAAGGTTTTCGTGTATGTCCTAAGCTTGGCTGAAGAAAAACTTTAAGAGAATGCATATAGTAGGCAAAATGCCTACTTAGCCAAAAGTTTTAAAACAGACAAACAAACAAACGGTTTCCATTTTTTGCCGTGGTCTTAATGGGCTTCACACATTATGTCATGTAAACGGTCAGCTTCTTTCTCTAGCTGAAATCGTAGCAGTGGACCAAGTCATCTGCGCAGCATAAAGGTCCGATTCCCAGCAGACTGGATTTAAAGGGAATTTGCGACTGTTAATGGAAGCATTAGAACAGCCACACCTTCCTTTTAAGATCTTGCCTGCTGCTGTGTCTCACGTGGCCGTCCTCCGGAACAGTCGGCAAACCTCTCCTTCCATATATTGTTTGATTAACATCAATTGAAAATGTGTGCATTTTGTAACTTCCATGTACTTTCACAGCACCAGCTGTTTTGCTTCTTCCAATTAACAGGTGTTTCTTTATTGAGCAAGTACGCAAAATGCAGTCTGGGTCTCTAGATAAAAATACTAGTACCTGAGCAGATGTCTTACGAACCATTTTTAATGAAATAAGCATTGATGAGTTGAGTCATTTTTTTTTTTCAACCATGATTTGCCACGTATAATAACATTTGCAAGTAAATGATTTGAAATGTAGCACTGCCTAAAATATCCAAACTCCCACTGAGTGTTCACATGAAGGTGTCAGAAATGAAAACCATAGCTAAACCCCCAAACTGATTTCTTCACTTCTTCACTTCGCTTTCAAGCTTGAAGTGTGACGGATGTCTGCTTGTGCTGGAACTGTGCCCAAAAATGGAGCACTATTTGAGGCTGGAATCAGATTTGCACATCAGTGAACAAACCCAGACAGAACACTTTAATAGCTCACATAACAACATTTAGACGGTCGAGGTCCAAAATGTGTGTTGTGTGCCGATACCATGTCCTGAGGGATCATTCTGGGGCCTGCTGACCTATTTCTGCCATTCAGGTTGTGGGACTAGTGTGGAGAACTACATGCATCATTTATAAGTAATTCAGTTACTATAAAGCTCCTATCTGACCACTATTTTAAAAGCATGTCACAGATGGGCTGCTGTATTTCACAACCGCCTGTCCAGTTATAGTACTAGTTTACAGCAGGTACCTGTTAGAGAAAAATACAGCAGTATGCGATACGTAGGAATGAATTAGACTGGGGTGTGACGATGTACACTACATAGCCAAAAGTTTGTGGACACCACACGCTCTTGACCAGAGCTCTTTAACCCTGTTCACAAAGATTAGATTAGAAGCGTTTATTGTCATTCTTCACTGTATAACGAAATTTGTAAAGATACAGAACACTGCATAGAAATCTACTAAATAAAAAGTATATATATATATGAGTACTTATATTTAACAAAGGGCCAATGTGGCTGCAGGATTTCATTCCAGTCGAATAGGCTACATTTGATAGTTGATTGGACTACAAGATGCAGTGATTAAACAGGTGGAAACAGGTTTGACTCCTGCATGGTTGGAATGAAAACATTCCCCGACACCAGCCCTTTATGGACTAGGTTGGACCTAGTTTCTAACCCCCGCTGTAGAAAAATCACACACATGCATGGTTCTTTCCCAAACTGTTGCCACAAAGTAGGAAGCACACAATTGTGTAGGATGTCATTGTATGCTGTAACATTACAATTTTTCTTCCCTAGAACTAAGCAGTCAGGCCCAACCGTGTTCCATCATGACCCTGTGGACATATTGAGGTCCATGATGAAGTGTTTTGCCAAAGTTGGAGTGAAAGAACTCAAAGGAACCTGCACAGACCTGACCTCAAAACTTAACTCCTTTTGGAATGAACTGGAACGATGACTACGTTTTTGTTTGGAAAGCATGTGGCCACTACCTGCTAGCTCTCTGTGTGGTAAAACCTCAGTAGCTTCACTGGTAGTGATCCCTTGGAAACCCGTTTAGAACTTTTTCTTCATCTACATGTCATATGTGGAAGCTTTGAACAAAATATGCCTCCTTTTTTTTTTTTTTTCTTTCTTCGGGGCTACTTGTGAGATGGTTGAGGCCAGTTCTGGTGCATTACGTACAAAATAACCATACAAACATGGAATGGATCAATCTAAAGAATTGAAAATCTATATACATTGAGGAAAAATACCCAAATAATTAAATACATGTAATGCCAAATATATGACAAATGAATATAAATATTTTATGATTACTTTCTCATATATATATATATATATATTTTTATACCAGTTCTACCCAAAACAACAAATATTAATATTGTTCAGCACTAGGTGTGGTCACATCAAGTCTGATAAAATAACTTGGCATATATTTTAACTGATTTAATTGTGAAAGTTGATAATTTAAGGAAAATTATTAGGCAAGGGTTCATTTGTACTGTTGGAGAGAATCTAGGGTAGCAGATTAGGAACTCACCAAGGCTACATGTTTAAATGTGGGAACATCCATCACCTTCAGGCAATCATGTGTTAGAGTTACCATGGTGGGCAAAGTAATCAACTAGACAAGCCTTTGCCACACTGAACCACCCACTCAGTCAATGACTGACGAAAAGCATAATTGGAAACGACTTAAGCTTGTGTGAAGTTATGAAAGACTGTCGTCTGTTCTCGCCTACAAAAGTCTCTTCCCTCTCTTTTATTAGCTCGAGTACGTCATTAGTTCAGGCCCAAGCTGTCATTCAGGACACTAAGTGACAGTCTTCTCAGTATGTTTTATTTTTAATTACATGGATATGAATAACGCAGAGAAAGGGAGATTCAGGCCTCTTACCAAAGTCAGATACAATGGTGTTTTTTTCTAGCTGTGTGGCTCCATATGAACATCCTTTAACCAGTTGGCCCCAAGAAAATCTATTGGTATTTGAATATGTAACGAAAGGACCATCAGAGACACTGACAGTTTATGTGGCAATATGATATGCTCTCAGATTCTTTTTTTGTTTTGTTTATGTTGTGCAAATATGCATGGCTACATGCAGTTGAAAAACTGATTCTCGGGCGCTGCCGAGGCGGCTATTGTGAACCGACAGCCTGTTTTGTTTTCTCATTATGCTGGATCTGTTCCATCATTCAAAGCTGGATATGATGGCACAAATGGGGCAACGGGAGCTCAATTATCTATGGAGCTTATGACATGCACCCATAACACAGGCTGTCACAAAGCCCTGTCGTACACAGATCATCCGAGATCACAGAAGAAAGAGTTTTCACCTTTCTTGTCATGGGACTCTGTTTGCAGCTTTTTCTGAGACAGAAAAATGTAGCTGGTAAACAAAAGCAAGCCTCTCTTGTCATGTCTGCTATGTGGGGCTTGACTGTTCTATAGGACGTTATGATTTTGGAATCCCTCAATTTGCATCATTATTATAGGTAGAGAAATTTAACGCACCTATCAAGTTGCTTCTCAGAGTGAGGATAAAGTGTCCCATACTGAATTACTACAAAACAAAGTTCTGGTTTGATTAACAAGATTATGAGACTGCGTTTCTTCTCAGCGGTACATGCAATGCGACGAGAACATCTGGCCAAATTAAGGAAACTGTTCCTTGGAAGTGGAACTGCTGTCCATAATCAGTGCCACCTAGACAGCCTCAGCGCAAATGAAACATTACTGTATTGATGATATTTTAAGGTGTTTATACAAATGTGCCTCATATCATATAATCGATTATTGATACATGCCTGATGGGTATACAGTATAGATCTATGCTCACATGGTACGTAAATAAGTATTAGTGCTATTTAAGACACCTAGAGTGGGAGTGGCTGGGCGTGTTGCTGGAGTAACGGGCGCCGTGGCAATCATACTGGCCCCGCCTCCCTCGCCCTCTATTCCCACCCTAGAATTCTCTCCAGATAATCAGATAATAAGAAAACGGCGTGCCTTTACAAATGTTGTGTTTTATTACAGCTTCCTTAAGACTTTTTGAACATTCTCTACCACTTGATCATAAAGCCAGTGCTTTTCTCAGGTTGTCTAAGAATTGCAGTTTGTTCCATTAAATGCCCCCATGTGTGTCCCAAATAATGACTCCTCTCTCTGGGGCATTTTTACAGACAATTTAGTCCCTTCTCAAATATGATACAGAACTGCCTAAAACATCCTACAAGGCCTGTTCTATTCTGAATCATTGACAAAAATGGGAGTGAATCTAAGAATTGCTGTCCTGGGCTTAACAGGAACATCTGCTTCTTATGACTGTATCCATCCACCTGGATGTGTAATACTAATAAACAACTGGAATATCAGTTGACTAACATGTGCCATAATTAACCAGGAGACTTAACCAGGAGACAAGGAGTCAGTGCGACTGTTTTGTGGGCAGTTGCTTTGTTGAAGCTCACAAGGGACATGCCTTGGCTTAAAATGTAAAATGTTATTGTTGAGTTATGACCTACAAATATATCCAACCTGACGATTTGAATCCCTAATTTACAAGCGGTACAGAGTTTTAGACATTTTAGAGTATTAACACTTAAAGTCGTTGGCATTGATTCTTGCATGTGAACAGTGAAACTTAATGTTATTGCCCTGAGAGAAGTAAATATCCTTTCTGCCTGCAGGGTGCCAAGCTTCCCATGTCAATCATCATTGTTGGAGTGGGCCAAGCAGAATTTGATGGTAAGCTTAAGAAATGTTTTCTTTCGTCCTTTTGTAAAGCAAGCTTTTCACCACCTTAAGCAATGGAAACCGTTATCTGGTTGTCTGTGTTTACCTTTGACTTGTTTGCTAGAGCACCCCCTTCCCCCACCAAAGTTAATAACTGGAAAACAAATCAATAACTCGGTGATTGAATTTTAAAAATACAGGTAAGCTCTTGAACCTCCATGCAATTAGCCAGACAGATGCTCTGAAACCAATTACCAACTCATTTCCTTGATCAGTGCAAAAGCAGGGAAGATGGGTCACAGGGAGCATTGATTAGAGGAGCACAGTCTAATTACTGAATGTGCTGTAATTAGCATACTGCATCCACTTAATGGTCAAAGAGGTGGCTGGAGTAAGGCTACAGTCAAATAATAAGCAAAAATCTCCCATGCTTCTCTACCCCACTGAGGGACTGTACAAAGCCTGGGCCAAGAATAGCAATGTATATTTCAAACAGAGATGGGATGGGTTCTTACTGGAAGCGTTGTCCGTGAGTCATGTGGACAAGAGATGCTGTACAGACAGTAAAGCCAGTAATACAATTCAATGCTTCATTATATAGGCCAATTACTTTCAGTAGAAGTGTCAAACCAGTAAGCAGTGATTAAAGCAATGATAATGAGTTCTAGGTCTCAAGTTACCAGTCATTCTATATAGATATTTATTGAAATATATTCCGGGCTGATACAGTATTCCTGTGCTCCAGTCTGACCCTTTTAGTTTGAAGGGTTATAGTTTTAAGGACAATCTTGAGCAATTAAGAACAAATTAAAACTCAATACTCAACAATGAAAGACATTATTAATGTCTCAAGTCTGAACTGACTGTATTTGTTGGTAATGTTCTGTATACTGTACAAAATCCTCTCGTTCACATTCTGATTGTACCGAATTTCAGAGCCACTCTTCAGAGAAATAAGAAGTTTCCATGCCACTTCTTATTTCACTAGTATGCTGACAGGTATAAAATGAACAGAAAATAGTGTCTTAGTACAATGTTCAACGTGAGCCAGCAACACTGCTTCAATGCACCTTAGCACAGATTCTACAACTCTCGGAATGCCAGTGGCAGGATGGAGCACAGTTCTTTCAAAAGATACTCCTTCAGTTGGTGTGTTGATGATTGTGTCTGATGCACAGTTCCTTTTAAGCTATGTGAAGGCACAGTCGTGCACTTCTGATGATGTTCCCATGCAGAAAAATAAGACCCACACAAAAATGTTGTATAAAAGGTGTGTCCACCAGGGAGGTGTGTCCATTTGCATACCCAGATACACACTCATTCACAAATAGGGGCAGTTTAGAGTCAGTAATGCACCAACGGCCTCTTTGGGAGGTAGGAGAAAACCAAAGAACCTGTAAAGAAAAAAAAAAAAACCCCACACAGATATGAGGAGAACATGTGAAGCTCCACATAGACAATAAACCCAAGCTCTGGAACAACCAGTTTTTGCTTTAATTTGTCACGGGCCCGTTGTTTCCATTTTATGATCATTGCTTTCTGTTTTTCCCCCCGTCAGCCATGGTGGAGTTGGATGGTGATGACATAAGGATTTCCTCACGAGGGAAACTAGCTGAACGGGACATTGTTCAGGTGACACGAGAAACCCTGTCTTGACCATAGAAAAAAGATCTAAAACACATTTAATTATAATCACATTAATATCATGTTCTATGAACTTTTTCATCTTTTGGACTTGCTGCGACACCCTACTCTTTCACTTTCTCTCAAACTGATCTCTCTTAAAGAGATGAAATCCAACCAAGCATTACCTCATCAGCATTTTTCATTACCGATTTAACAAATGCCCTTTTTAGTTAAGCTTTAGGTAGATGATCCATGAACCATAACCCATAACTAATAAGGAAATTATTAATGTAGATCCCAAATGAATTTCTGAATTTCCCAGAGGCATTTCTCTTTGTGCTTTCTGTTTTGTGCAGGGGACATTAGTAATGATAATGTCTAAGCATGCAGGATTATTCTCATTAATTATAGTTCATTACCAGCTTATATTCAACCAAATTTCTGACTTGAATGCAACTATGAACAAATGAATGGAGAAATGATATAAATGAACACTTCTTGGTCTTTGCAGTTTGTGCCATTCCGGGACTACATGGACCGGACTGGTAATCATGTGCTAAGTATGGCACGGCTGGCCAAAGATGTCCTGGCAGAAATACCTGACCAATTTATTTCATACATGAAGAGCCGAGGCATCAAACCCAACCCAGCGCCCCCTCCTTACACACCCTCAGGACACACACACCACACTCAGATATGAGGCCACCCTTCCCTGAGGGTGTGTGCAGCCTGATATCAGCCTCCTTGGAATTATGGGATTGGGACTGATGGAGCAGCAGGTCACTGGCTCCGTGCATAACTCTATATACGGTCTCTCTGGGACACTCTGAGATGCCAAGGCGTTTCTGTTACTGCTTTTGTTTCCTGCCTGTTTTCTCTGGGACAACAGCATGATCAAAGAAGCACACTTCAGTCAAGTTTTTGTCAAAAAAGAAAAAGAAATGGGAAAAAAAAAAAAAAAAAAAAAAAAAAAAATTTAAATAAAAATCTCGGCTCATGACTGTTTCTCTTTTGGGGCAGTGAGTTGAGAAGGGAAGAGGAGGATGTTCGATATTTGGAGGATGTTTGTGGATTCAACTCGTGCCTGTCTGTCGTTGTCTCAGTGTACTTGGACAAGTATTCCTTGCTCTGACCGTTGACCTTACTCCACATTGGTGTGCTATGTGCATTCAGGTGAAGTTTTCTGATACTTTCCTTAGTGGCATTCTCATTTCGGATTGAGACTTGTTCATGTGCATTTCATTTGGCACTTTTGCGCACCACTTGAGTTAAGTGCTGCTTTTTAGCCTTTATGTTGTTTCTTGGTCGATTTTGTTTCTTGTCTGTTCAAATGCATGCTGGAAAGATGAGACACAGTTGAGTGTTTCTATACAGAAAATAGACACATAATGGGTAAATCTCTTATTCAGTTCAGTTAAAAAGCATAGCAGTAACATTTTATTCCTAATTACATGCTCAAGGGTGAAATTAAACTTCTAAGCACTAGGCTCTGTCAGATCCACAGCGAAATAGATTATAATCTACAAGGTTATTGCGCACTGCAATGCAACAGTTTTGTTTTTATTTCCATTTTGCCCCGTGCTAAGATGAACGGTCACATCTGCCATTCTGCGATCATTCTCATTTCTCTCCCGCTCTTTCCATCTCTCTTCTGCGACAACAGATGAATAGTACTCCAAATGTTTTGACCCACAGAAATCCATTCAGGCTTGTCAAGACACTTTTAATCAAATGAGACCAGGCCTTTGTAATGGACTAAATTACAGTCTCGAGTGATTAAAAGATTGATAAGCAATGGCCCAGCTTTGTTGCTATTTGCAGCATGTTTTGTTCAATACAGATCTGGTGAGTCACAGGCAACTTAGAGGTGGCATTTCTGGTGACCTGTTCAACTGGGCATGCGGTAAAGCTGCAGCAATGAGTCACCTAAACGCCTAAACGAATTACTGATCGTAACTAATTAAAGCACACAAAATTAGACAAAGTATCATCTCCACTGCACATCTGGTCAGATTGAATGCTCCAATAATACAAACATTGGTTCTGGTCTTTATGATATTATATCTAACTCTATAGAGGGAGAAGGAAACAGATCAGCATTGTGGTATTATTTCAGTTATATATCACTTCAGAGCTACATAGCGTCATACATATATAAATTACATTTGATTTCTTTATGTTCCTTCTTTCTAGGAACACCATAATAAAGGTACATAACGAATTCCTGGTTATGATAGACTGATTACACAATATGCTCACTGTCCACCCTGTTAGGAACAACTATACCCCTGGTCAGTCACACAATCATCTGCCATTCATGTGGCAGCAGCACAGTGCATAAAATCATGCAGATACAGGTCAAGAGATTCAATTATTGTTTACATCAAATTGTGATTTCAGTGACAGATTGTTGGTGCTAGACGGTTTGAGTATTTCAGAAACTCTTGATCTCTTGGGATTTTCAGGCATAACAGTCTCTAGAGTTTACGCAGGATGGTGTGTGAAAAACAAAATAACATCCAGAGACAAGTGGCAGCTCTGGCTTTTTGATTTTATGTGTTGCGCTGCTTCCACATTCTTGGCTGATTGAATCATTTCAGGGGCGAACAGGGGTACAGGAGCTCTTATTAAAAGGTATAAAGGCGTGCCTGGATATGCAATCTGTATAACAAAATTAACTATAACTACACGATATTGCCAAAAGTATGGGGACACCTGTCCATCACAGCCATATGTGGGCCTTCCCCAAGCTGTGGCCACAAAGTTATGGTCAGGTGTCCACATACTTTTGGCGGCGTAGTGTATTTTCAAGGGGAAAAAAAAAAAAAAAAAAAAATCTATGGTAAACAATTGGACTTCCATAAACTACTGACTAATGTTTAGAATGTTCTTGCATTGTGTTCTGTTACTGTTTTCATCACACCCTTGTTGCCTTTCCGATCATTAACATTTTGGTAATAAATATATTTCCTTGGATATTTGTACAGTCTGTATTCAACACGATGTCTGATTGCTTACTAGCTAGAAGAATTTTTCAGACGTTTAGTCATGTTAACCGAGGTGTGCTAATAACAATATTGTAAAACCTTGCTGCGGGACAAATACTTCCAGCACACAATCAAAATCTCATTTCCCCCCCCCCAATATCTACACAGTTAAGTTATTCCAAAGCAGGCTTACGGAGACCTACGGAGACCTATTTGCCATCTTCCTTCCAAGCATTAACCATCTGTTCATCAGCGCTTTGTAATTTACCCAGCGTGTAACATCGTTTTTCTTCTACACTCCATATACTATATATAACTCACTATATGTTGTGGATCAGTTGTACCAGACACGCAGCGTACTGACCTGGATCAAAAATACCTAATTTTTTAGGAGGTTTAGAATATAGCACTTTCTATCTAACCTAAAGATTTCGAATATGCATTAAGAATGCGTTAGCCCTAATCCTACTGCGTTCTGCAAAGAGCAATGCTACATACTAATATATACACACACACAATATATATATATATATATATATATATATATATATATACATACACATACACACACACACGTCATATACATATACTATGAATTTATCTTATAAGTGAGGCAGAATGCCTTTGAAGCATAAAAGCAGTTGAACACCAAGATTCTTACTCAGGGGTAACAATGTTTCCTGAGCAGTTCTGGGATTCAATTTCTACCACTGAAGACTGAGTGGAGAGGCTCATACAGAAATGAGTCTGTATGTTTAGCCGTTCACTCAACATATTTAAGGAAGCACTTTATTGTAAAGATGTCATTTCTTAAAAACTATATGTTTCTACACGATCCCTTTTCATGTCATTTATTAATTTAATGTATTGCCTGTAGTGGACGATAAGTGTTTGCTCGCACCTTCACACCCAGTGTCGCATCTCTCCAAGCACACGTGGTTTTAGCGGGACGTACAGATGAACATTCCGTGCCAACATCTGTAACATACTGTAGAGACGATATCAACTAATTGTGCATGTAATTGCCAAATATAGCAGCAGGCTTAGTGAGCTGTTTTTATTTTCTTGCTGTACCTGTGCTTACGTTGATTTTTTTTTTTTGGTGATATTTGTTTCGTTTGAAAACTGGCAGCCCACAGCATGTCACATGGTTTGTTTTGAAGCCTTTTTTTTTTTTTAAATATATGCATTGATTTTTAATTATTACTTTTTTTTTTTATCTTTTACTTATTTTCACTGGCATGTTTGTTTTTCACCTCAAGTTAATTATTGTACATGATTGTTGTTATAACGGTGGGTTGTGAAATGCTTTGTATTGGACTGCCTTAAATGAAAATTAATAAAGGAGATGAATTCTTTTAGAAATGTTGGTCCTGTGTGTGGATAAATGATATATTTCAGTAGATTATTATTATTATACGTCATATACAATAGTTGGCTGCATAAAAGAAATGTATTCCATATTGCTGAATCCTCAGACCTGATTATTCAGAAGGTGGTGATTAATTTTCTATAACAGCAGCTCTGAAAATAGTTCTGGGTGCTTGTTCGAAAATGTTACATTTAGCTATACTATAACCTGCAGGGACTTGTACAGCAGGCGATCTACATAATCTGAGACTAATCTAATAATAAATGGGTTTAAAAGAAAATCATATGACTGTTGATATAGTAAAGCTTTCTGTAATGTGATGTTCATTTAACTTTTATGGAAGGAGTGTTGGCTCGGTTTTCCATCACAGTAAAATCTTCCGGACAAAGGCTATTTCGCTTTCTGTTTTCGTTTTCTCAGTGACATGACAAGCTGTTTTTTTTTTAGGCTTATTAAAGGGGGAGTCATCAATTCTGGAAAAGGATTGCTGATATTTAAACTCAACAGCCATACAAATACACACCTCCCTTCAGTGCTCCTTCAGAAGCCCCCCACCTCAAGACTCATTATACTATAGAATTACACAAATAATAAATAAATAATGACTTTTAAAGCTCTCTCAAACCCACCATCACATTTATTAAATATTTATTAAATCAAAGTACATTAAGTAAAATTGAAATGCACGGCTGACTCCTTCCTTCCAACTATTTGCTCGGAGTGCTGCAGCGTGCCGTAGTGTGAGATAATAAACAGAGCTAAAAGAGCACAAGTGCTTCTGGGAACCACAGGAATCTTTTCCAGGAATGTTGTTGTAGTGACCCTACTTAATTAAAAAGATTCATTCCAGTGTTCGGTTAAATAGAAATGTACCAAAGCAAATGTATGTGAGCACTAAAAAATGAACACGCTGAACAAACTGCTTATAAACATAATAAATAGCTCTGACGATAAACAGCGTCTTTTAAAGAAAGGGATGATGAACGAAATCAAATCACTGTCAAATTGTTCATTTATACCTCACACAAAGATTATTCTTATTGCAAATCTTTAGGTCTTGTTTATCAAGTGTGCATGTGTGTAGTTTTGTGATTACAGTACACTACAATATACTCCTCAGATTGTTCTTGCGTGAGCAGGATGTGCATGTTTTTACAGCTTCTCATGACCACGTAGAAGCCACTAGCAGTAAAAGTGAGTCAATGTGGGTAAACTGGTTATGCGAAACTCCTCTTACCAAACACGTCATCGTTACAGACCAGAATTGCTCACTGTGGTGTTCACAACAAGATGAGACATGTGACACATACGGAATGTAGAGTAAAATCATATAAAAAGCATATCTAGACTGATTGGGATGATGCAGAAAATGGCTGGCCTGGCCGTGCTTTGCTTTGCTGTTATGCCACATGAACCCTCCAAGGAAAGAAGGTGATTTTTAAGAACCCTAGGAATCTGTTTGCTGAGTGATGAGTGGCTTATCAGTCGATTTCAATCGCCCAGTGCAATTTTGTAAGCTCACTTTTAAAGAGACCAAAAAAAAATAAAAATGCAGCATCATCATCCCCTATGCACACCCAAGTCAACCTGGAACTGGAGACAGGTTTTGCATTTCCCAACCAGCTATGAGCTGAATAATGATGCATATATGCATTCAAACCACTCATTTCCAAAAATGGAGGCAGAAAAGACAATAATCGCAGAAGTATTTGGGGCAACAGACCGCACAGACACAGCCATAAAATGCAATTAAATGGATGTCGTTTACCATATATGGTGATCTGGGGGGCGGGTCATTATGTAAATCTGTGTGGCCACGCACATGCAGGGCAATCAATATAGAACACGTGGGATTTATTATGCTCATTCAGTACAGCCGTAAATGTCAATTCTCTATTGTGTGCTAACAGTTCTTACACACAGAATTAGAAATTGTTCTCAACGCGCTTTGATAAAGAAGGTCAGCTGCACAATATAATCATCATCAATGGGCCTTTTATTCTGTTTCTTGTCAATGGAGCAGGAACAAAATAAGGAAATGGGTCATTTAGAGAGCTTTCCCATTCACTTCATCACCTTTTATGTGGCATTTGGCATATAGTTTAGCATTAGGAAGTCTATACCATGATTTCCCAACTCCTGAACTTTGACTGTTTTTGAATTGGGAACACAACTGATCCAGCTCATCAGCTAATGCTAATGTGCTGATGACTCAAAAACCTGAAGTCACTGACTATTAAGGGTCACTTGTTGAGGTCTCAGTGAAACCATGTGGGCTTTGAAAAAAAAAAAAAGTGTTACAGGAAGAAAATTAATTCACTGATTTATCTTCAGTAAGCACTTTATCCTGCGATCGCAGTGGCTCCAGAGCACATCGCCGGGAACACTGGGAGTGAAGCAGGAACACACCCTGGATGGGACCCAGTACATCGCAGGGCACCGTAAATACACACATTAACATCCAGGGGCAATTTAGCATAGACCACCTACTGGTATGTGTTTGGGAGGAGAGACAAACCCGGAGAATCCAGAGGACTCTCCAGAGGACAGGGAGAACATGTGAAGCAACTCCACACTGACAATAATCAGTGCTCAGAATCAAACCAGGGACCCCAGAGCAAAACCTTTATTATTGTGGCAAGTTCAGATCAGGGGTCTTCAATCTTACTCACAAAGGGCTGGTGTGGCTGCAGGCTTTCATACCAACCAAGCAAAAGTCAGATTTGACTTGTATAATCAGTTCATCTGCCTCTCTAACTATCAAGTGTGCCTCCAATTTGGCTGCAACGAAAACCTGCAGCCACACAGGCCTATTGCAGATAAGATTGAATACTGGATAAAAATTAAATGGGTAAACAGTTGGGCAAGTTAAAAAAGTGCCTCGTATGCCCTAATAGACAGTATCAGTATTCTGGATTTTGTAATTACAATCATGAACCTTCTTGGCCAAAAGCAAACTGACATCGTATTTCCATCCATCCATCCATTATCAATACCGCTTTATCCATCTGGGTTCGCGGGGAAGCTGGAGCCAATCCCAGCATCTTGGGGCGAGAGGCGGGGTACACCCTGGGCAGGTCTCCAGTCCACCACAGGGCCAACACAGACAAACAGCCACACAAGCTCGCATTCACACCTATGGGCAATTTAGAGTTGACCTAATCTGCATGTCTTTGGACATGTGGGAGGAAACCGGAGCACCCGGAGGAAACACACGCATGCACGGGGAGAACATGCAAACTCCGCACAGAAAAGCACCCCAGGATCGAACCCAGGACCTTCTTGCTGTGAGGCGACAGTGCTAACCACTGCACCACCGTGCCGCGACATCGTATTTTAGCCGTACAATCGTTAACATATGTCAGTATTGTTAGGATCAAAAGTGAACACAAAAGTTACAAGAGCTCCTGGGAGTCCTCATGATATTCAGAATGTCAAAACAGGTACGTTCAATATCCAACATCCAGCTACTGCTACCTGATGCCCCAGCTCAATATGATTCACAGTGTTTAGCATGCGAAAAGGGCACAGCATTGTTAAGGGAGACATATTCGGTGCCAAGGTCTGTATGGGGGAAATGAGAAATTAAGCTCTGCCTGTGTGTGTGTGTGTGTGTCACTCTTGAAAAAACCCTGATTAATCACATAACCTCTTGTGAATGATCGTTTGTGATTGTAATTATATCCTAGCTGTCAAGGACACAGATTTCAGAGAAAGATTGGAGGGTGCGAATACCCACACACACTCATCCATGTGTTATTTGTGAGTGATATCACAAAAGGGCTCTGCTCTCGCTGTCTCCCTCTCACTCTGATTTTCTTTTTTTTCTTCCTATTTCTTGTTTAATAAGACACTTTGCTGCTGAGTAGAGTGGGCCACCTCGGAGACTCGGGCAGCCGTCACAGCCTCATATCAGATTTGAGACGCCTGTCTCTGCAGAGGCATGATCGGAAAGGAACTCTTAAGGCCAGTGTGGATTGCGTAGGTACAGTAAAGCTTATTTCGACTCCTGTGTCACGGTAGACAAATGGTACAAGGCCATTGGAGCAGTAAATAAAGTTCATGTGTGTATTTCGCTGACCTGATTGTACCTGCTGTCTGCCATTGTGCACTGTTTTGGCAGAATCGCAAAGAACTGGAGAGGAATTATTTCCAAGATGAGATTTCTATGCAAAACAGTAGCACGGAAAGGACAAAACACTAAATCCTTAGCTACGAAATGATTAAGTGGGTGATATTTAACTATTAAACCGGGCAGAACTTAAACCTGTGACACAGTTTACCACAGTGCTGTTGAATTCTTGAATCTGATTATTCAGGTGTTGATTAATTTTCTATAACAGCAGCTCTGACAGTAGCTCCAGCTGTAATTAAAGTTTGACGTGCTCATTCGAATACATGAACGTTTCCATAGCAACAACTTACACAGGGACTTGCACAGCTACATAACTTAAGAGTAGTTTTAAACTTTTTAAAAAAGTTGTTATTTAGGGGGGTGGGGGGGGGGGGGGTGGGTTGGTCAGCACTTAAGTAGGTTTTCCACCGTGGGAAAGTCTTCAGGACAGGGGAGTTTTCAGAGGAACTTGCTTTTCTAATACAAGAAGCTGTTTTTTTGTCTTAACTACAACAGGGAAAATGAGAAGCTGGTGAGAGAATGACTGTTTATAGCTGCTATAATGCAAGTAATTACAAGAGCTTGTTCTGTGAATGTTCCTCAACATGGAACGTAACTACATCCTGTTAAAAAGTATGACGTGTTGTTCAGTAACGAGTCAAAGCTTATTAGTGCTGCAGAATCACTGTGGTAGAAGAACAAAACACTTTCAGGGAGTGCTGTTATTAGAAAATAATCTTCTTGGTGAGAACAGCAACCATCACACCAACCTACAAGATTGCCTCCAAGAGTTTTAATCCTTACATAACCTCCAGACATTTCTCTCCACTCTGACAGGTGTGTGCTGTCGTTATTTGTAGAAATGACTTATATTATGTATGCAAACAGGACCCAGTTGTCTCTCCCTGCTCGGAATCGTGCACCGTGGCTCAGCTGTGTATGCTTCCTTTGCTCTCATTATTGATAACTTTAATATCAGTGAAATGAGCTAGAAGCACATCAGGACAGGTAATGGGAAAAAAGCTCCTCCGTGCTTCGCAGACATATAAGGAAGAATGCAGGAAGAAGAAATGGGGGTCTCTCTCTACTGTGACCGTGTTCCTTCCCTAAAGTGCTGAAAAGCGTAAATAATGCACAAGTAGAAATGGCAATGTTTGGCCAACTTAATAAAGGTTGACATGATCATATTGGTGTGCTTTTGCGGGGGCCTTCTTGTGCTCTCCTGTGTTAGTCCGGCATCAAAAATTTAATAATCAATAGATTTGGGCTGAGATTGTTGGTGCATCAAGTTTGTGCCCTCCCCTGAGAGGTTCAATTTATCTAAAAGATACATTTCATTATTGCATCATACTGTAACCTGGTCTAGTTAGTGTGTGAGAAAACTAAAACAAGATTTCTAAAGGGAACAGCAGAATATCTCTCAGTATCTCTCTCCAGAGTGGACAAATACCAATCTGATACCTTGAATTTGATAACCATACCAAAAGGACACTTTTTGTGTTACTTTTGTTCTAACTGTGACAATAAACAAAGCTCTCATTATTGCAACCAATAATGTCCTGGCTATTGGTTTTCTTCTTCCCTGGTTGTCCGGCAGATAAATAGTTTTAACAACCAGAAAAAGAACCCTACTTTTTAATGTTTTTTTTCGGTATGCATGCTTAAATTACATTAACATACACCTCATGTTAATGTGATACATTTCTGTGCTTTATAGAGCACTTTCAATATAACCCACTGAGTATACACCGAGTGCGCAGAGGTCGCCGACTTTCTGCAGAGTCAGTCACTACAGACCTCCAAACTTCATGTGGCCTTCAGATTAGCT
>JAQQZR010000016.1:12823973-12838817 GCA_030068235.1 Notoglanidium macrostoma | reverse complement strand
AGCTTCACAAAAGTATATAAATTCTGCATATAAACTTATGAATCTATACATTTATCTATATATACCCCTAATGAGCATCCTGTGGCGACAGAGGCAAGGAAAAACTCCCTGAGATGGCAAAAGGAAGAAACCTTGAGAGGAAACAGACTCAAAAGGGATCCCATCCTCATTTGTGTCACACTGTATAGTGCAATTACAACTAATACACTTAATACTAGGGTCATATTAAACCCTATGGATTAAGAAAGGGATGTTACTTAAGGTCATATGCGTGTAAAGGCAGGTGAGTGAATACTTTTGGCAATATAGTGTATATCAAAAACAGTTTATAATATAAACACATTATACTGTTAAAATATGTAATTAAACCTAGTGCTGCCTAGCCCTACTTCATTTTCATTCATCTTTAGTAAGTACTTTTCCTGGTTGGGGTTGCGGTAGATCTGGGGTCCATCCCAGGAAAACTGGATGTGAGGCAGAAAGATGGGACACCAGTTCATCACATGGCACCACGTGCATGTGCACACACACACACACACATATGGCAATTAAACTTGCCAATACATCTACTAGCATGTCTTTGAGAGGAAACCAGAAAACCTGGAGGAATCCAACGCAGACGCAGAGACATACACAGACAGTAACACGAGCTCGGATCGAACCATCCCTGAACTGTGAACTGGCAGTGCTACCTGCTAGCCACCAGAAAGCCTAATTTGTTTTCCAAAATACTTAATTTAATAATTATTTTCTAACTTTTGAGGCTTCACCATGATAATAAACCCATTTGTTCTTTTTTCATTAGGGTGTGGCGGTCCCTTCTGCGCAAGCAATGGGGTTCATTCTTGCTCCAACAGCACCATCTGTCGGTGAAATGGCGCTAGTGCATGTCAACAGAATAAGGGCGGGGACCTGATGAAAAGCTACCAAGCCTGCCAATACCGTTCTCAAAAAAAAAAAAAAAAAAAAAAAGAAAAAGAAAAAAGAAACCTCAGTAAAAGGAAAGTACTTTGCCTTATCATTTACTGTCCGATACGGGGCACTGTAGCCAATTTCTCATCAGGAAGTTCAGAAGAAATCCTATTTTAATCATTTTACACACAAAATAAAAGTCCTCCTGCTCGACGCGTTTGTTCTCCCAGAAGCTAGGTAGTATTTTAGGATATTTCTGTTCAGTATTTATCGATGGATCCTAACAAATTTGCACAGCAAACCTCGGACATCATATGCTGGTTTTTCGATGGATCATATCTGGACGTGGATAGTCCATCAGAGGGTAAGTCACATTTGAGAAGATTTTTCAACGTATTTCCGGTTATCAAATATGTATAGGTCTATTGAAATATCGTACAGATAGAGAAGTGCACCTATTTCTGAAAGAGAAAGGTGGCCTGTCACGGTCTCACTACTGTACAGCAAACACACGGCGAATTAATCGTACTTTGTTAAGAAATTGGTCCTGGCAGCTGTTTGACAGTATTCCCGACTTTAATACAGACAGTTGTAGTGTTATCAAACTGAATATTCGTGCAATAAATAGGTCTTGTTAAGGTGTACAATGAGCTAAGCCTTGTGGTCCTAACCGAACTTCGCAAACATGGTAAAAAAAAAAAAAAAAAGTCTCTTGTCAAAACACAGACTATACTTCAGTCTTTTTATTTTTTATACTGAATAGTTCTAAATCGTTCTTCCTAATGTGAACATTTAGCGTCAATTGATTAAAAAGCATAAACATGACCTTTAATTACTCATTTACTGAATGACCATTAACGTATTTATGACCAGAAGTCGAGATAATGTTGTATTTGCTAGCTAGCTTAGCGCCTTTTCCAAGCACTCTGTGCATTTCCGGGAATAACCTGATGACACGTTCATGTTAGTTTCTCTTTTCTCCCTTTCCTCTTCAGTTACACAAATAAAATATTGCAAAGTTGTTTCTAATTAAATGACTTTCTCCTTACCAGACAACTTCGACCCTGAGAAAATAGGCGCTCAGCTCCGGGATTTAGGAGATCACTACGATGAGACAGTTATTCAGCCGCTCATGCGTGATGTCCAGAAAGCAACCACTGACCAGGTGTGCGAGCTCGCGCTCATTTGCATACGCTAAACGCTTCCGGTTAGCATTAGGATTAGCTTCACAGTATGACCACAGTATTTTCAAACTATGTCCAAATGGTTTTGTTTAACGATTTATGATCGTTATCATGCACTCACACTTCATTTGAAACTTCATTTGAAATCTTTTTAAGGTTTTAAATGAACATTAGTATAATAAACGACTTAGACTGTCTGAAGTAAAACATTGGCTATACAATTTTAAGTAATTTAGCAGGCTTAAAGGAAAACTCCACCTTGAAACATGTTTATTCTGAAATATTTCGATCTTCTGGTGATATTTAGCTGGCTGGTGTTGTAATTCTGTTATTCCTCTGAGAAGTTAGCAGTCGCGTGACACTCTGACGTCACAGGGAGATGTTATCACGGTTACAACGACGCTTAATAGAAGAAAGTTTTCCAACAATTTTATCTGTGTTTCTCACTCACCATGTTTCCATCGACGGTCAACGTCAGAAATGTAGTGTAGATGAAGTGGAGACAGCAAATGTTAGTCAGCTTAATCATACGTTCAGACCAAACACAGCAAAAATTCGCTCGGGCTGTGCGTCGAAATGTTTGGACACACTGTTGACGTGGAGGAAATAGGCAGAAATTTGTTTTTAAAACTTTATTTAAAGCAGCCGCAAAACAAAAAGGCATACCAGCTGCTATCTGTCTCCCGACTGACCACAAGTAGGGTATAAGTAAACCTCATGAAAATGTGTAGGTTAGAAATCTATGGATGAAGGAAACTGGCCTTGGTCTTTAATTTACATTAATGTTATTTTCATACACCTTGGTCCATGCTTTGTTTTTATTTATTTATTTATTTATTTATTTATGCCCCTGTACACAAACAGATCATAAATAATAGGGAAACCCACAACTGCAATTATTAATTTCTCGTTCATTTTAATTGGGAACGGTTTGAACAGATCCAACGTTTACATGGTTGTTTCTCTCGTATTCTCTAAAGTGGAGCACTTCTAACTTCCAATTGTTTCCTGCCGAACTTTCATAGCTCATTACTGTAAAGTTTCCTGGACTTTATTCTATAACTTTATTCTGACGCCTCCACCGCCCAAGACGTGCCACCAAGGTTCATGCTGTGGCTCGCCGCCGAGACGCTGGCTCACATAGAAAATGAATGACTTGTGGTCATTCTGACGCTCTCGAAATGTTTGGTCTGAATGTACGGTTACGAAGCAGTAGAGCTGAGTTACAGAGGCATTGATGTTGGTATTGGCATGAAAGCTTTAGCCTTGGAACTTGATCTGTTTTAGCGGAGTGTACAGATCTGGAGATGAAATAGCTTGAAACAGACTAAAAGACCAAAACGCTGTTGCATCGCCCTGTTAAGGCAGAGATAGTAAGGGCTAATTCCCACTGACACCACGATCACTATGAGCACGTTGTCAAATGGTATTGAGGGCAATGTAGGAAATATCAGTGAAAGAAAACAAAAACGTCAGTCTAGAATTTTATTCCAAAATAAATCTTGGAGACCACTGAAAATCACATTGATATATAAATTAATAAATGATATCGGAATATTGACATGGCAGTCATTCAGGGTAGATTTATCTTTATGAAAACAGGCTTTCTCACTAGTGTAGTTGTCACATTGTTAACTATAGGAATCGATGATAAACATATTTGCCAAATGAGACGTGTTTGCTCAGTAAAGCACCACTCTTCATCTTCATTTATTGATGGCATGATGTAGGGCATAAGTAAGCTGTATATACACAATGTAGATATTGTACGAGAGTGCTTTTATATTATACACTATGCTTTCGGACATTACTAGCAACATGGGCCTGTTTAACACATAATACAAACATGTTGAAATATTTAAAAAAAATAGAAGGAACTCATGTAATTTGATTTTATTGTCAGGTTTTTTTTCTGTCTTTTTCAGGCAGCTGCTGTGTTTAGTGAGAGCGTGGACGTCCTGTGTAAGATGTGGGTGTCTGAAAGACCTGAAGTTGCCACAGAGAAGCAGCTCCTGAAGGCCACAATGGCACTATCACTATACATGATGAGGAACTGCCCAGACCTGACAATGCATGTACGGGGTACTGTATTCAACATCCTTACCAGTCGGCTTGGCGACTGGGTCATGCGGCTGGGAGGCTGGGTAAGTATTGAGCACCCTGGTTGGCAGCTTGCTCTCACCAAATATTCAAAGGAGCTTTAACAAGCAAGAAAAATTGATGTTGTATGGAAAGCTAGGTCTGTTAATCCCACCCATTGCTACTTTTCATAGAAGTTGTCAAGATAAAAACTGACCTTCATTTACTATGATTACCTGAGGTTGTTCTGGTTAAGGGAACAGTTTATTGAATAGAATGTTGACCTAGTAATACTATATAGTGGGTCCATTTTACAATGATTCATCATTCTGCTGCTTACTACTTCCTAGGGTCCTGATTAATAGGGCTTACAGTTCAGCCATAAACCAGGTGCCAACCCTGGTGACTTGGTTTACTTATCACCAATATACAGTATATACTCTCACTAAACAACACCAAACTATTCAAGGTGTTGCAGCCGTGTCAGTTTATAGAAAAGAATAGACATTTTTAATTTTATATCTTGTAAAGTGAAACTGAAATTAACAAATTGGAAAGTGCTATTAGGCTGGGTTCTAAGAACAATATGAGTCATTTTGCAAGTACAGGGACTTCCTCAGAACTTACAGGATTTAAATGTGCTCTGCAGCGGAGGACCTAGTTATTTCAAAAGAAAAAAAAGCCCTCCTTTTTATCACTGCACTTTAAATTTACAGATGATGTTGCATATGTGAATGTAATAAAAATGTTTTGATCTTTGTTTGTCTTTCGTACCTGCACTATACAGGGCTGTAAATAATAAAAGGATTTCTGTTCTTTTTCAGGAGCAAGTCTTAAGCCAATGAGAATGAGAAGAGTGTGAGTCGTCACTCTTTTCCTGTGTGTTTCATGGGAATGTTGAACATAAGACAGTGAGGAGAACAAGATTTCTTAAGGGCTACCACAAAAAGAATGAACTTGGAAAACACCTATGAGTCATAGGTGTGTGATATTTGCTTTTAATGAGTATGCAATCATGCCATATTTTTCTTCAAACTACAAACATTTAAACAATGGGCCACTGGATTTCTATCCTTTACTGTCGATTTAGCACAACCAGCACTTGTGATATATACTTGAATCATGGTTTAGATGATTGTATTGTTCTTGTTGTTTATATCTAGTAGCCTTTTTGAACAAAAAAATTGTTTACTAAAACTTAGAAACTACTAATGTACTAATTGGTGCATGACAGTAACAATAAATCATTATAGTATTAGAATTTTCAAATTTTTTTAAGTACGTGCTAGAATAAAGCAGAAATAAATCAAAACATGACATTTTGTGTGTTTACTTTACATTGCCAGCTTCCTAGCTGAACATTAAGGTTATGTTCCCCAAAATGGGAATATACAGTGGCATTAGGGTCTCTTTCTCAGATTGCTCAACAAGATATACGCTTTTAGATAGCTTCATCACTGGGGTTTTTATCCCTACCCGAAGGGGGCAGCACTGCACTGAATAATCATTGTTTCAGCGTGGTTCTAGTGGAAATGGGTATCATATTTGGTATTGGTGAGCAGACAGCAATTTCTTAATGATGAGAAATATGAAATATACTCATGGCACAATTTACAGATATTTAGTATGAGCATTTCTAGTAATTTAGCATCTGGTTATAGCTTGCATGAATATACTGCTGGCTTGCTTTCATTTGTATTCAAGATCTGTCATTTTGCACCTGTCACCACTTTCACTTTAACCAGGCTGCTTTTATCAAAAGAGAAATATTTCATAAAAAGATCCCATAAATAATGATATAGAACATCTATTAGTCATCCATATATTATGTATACCTCTTATCCATTAAGGGTCACAGGGAAGCTGGAGCCGGTTCCAGCTGACTTTGGGCTGAGGCAGAGTACACCCTAAGCATGTCACCAAACTATGGCAGGAATGAACAGCCATTCACACTCACACCTATGGGCAATTTAGAGTGCCCATAAAAATGCATTGAAGTCACAAGACCTTGAGTCACAAGGTCACAAAAAAACCCCTGATCTTCCCACACACAGCTCTGAGGGATACAAAGAAACTGGGGGCATCACAGTTGTGTTGAGGACCTCCCAGAAATCTGACCTTATTCTACACAGAAAGTAAAAACCATAAACTGAAACTCTTGCCAACAGAGGAACACGACACTACACTACATGCACAAGTGGTTCTCGTGGTTCCTTCTCTGATCAGCCATCTTAAAATAGCTGTGGCTTTCTCAACTTTCTGAGCAGTGCTGTGTTTTGAGATAAATATCTTGACAAATATTTGAACAGATGGCCATGTGTACATGTTAACGGAAGGACATTGGTGTAACTACGGAGTTAAGTTTAATTCTACTTGGTGAGCATGTGGTAAAATTCATGTTGTTTCTTAAGAAGCAGCTCAGAAAGAAATGTTAACTGGAAAACGTTCTATGATGGCAAATATCATTCGTCATCAAGCAAGAAAGACAGAACTGTCGTAAGATGTTCCTTGCAGGTTAAGCATCACACTTAAGAGTTATTCCTAAAAACAATATCAGGACTTTATTAGTATGTTTCAAACCAGGATAATTCATGACTATGTCTTGCCTGTTATGACACACCTATTTTATGTTCTTCTGCTCAAACCACTGTAGATATCAAACTTTCTGTTGATGGTCTACACTTAAGCACATTATGAGCTTAAGCATGCCTTGAGGAGACAATCGTGCTTTCAGAAGTTCACATTAATCTTCTGGTGGTTACTTGACACGGCTGTAACACAAGTGAGACGAGTTAAACTTGTAAAAATAAAATCAAAATGGTAAAACATTACTGAAGTCTTACTCTCGACAGCAAAAGAGTCGGCTAACATTTTATCAATCTAAATGTTCCCTTTCTCAAAAAAAAAAAGAAAAAAAGAAAATCCAAAATCACACATGTACATTCTTCCCCTTCAAAATTAATGCTGCAACGCCATTCACTTCAAAGATTAAATACATGGCCGCTGCCTGATCTGCGCAGGGCCTGATGTTTCTATAAGCACTTCAAGGTTGATGTTATAAAGCTTGCAAATCTCAGTTAAAACAGGGAAGTCACTGACAAACACAATCCACAGATACCAGTGCTATAGAGAATGTAGCTTTTCCACTAACACAAGCGGTTGTTATATTTAATGGACCTCTGCAGATGGCACGTGGCACTTTTGGCCACTCGGACTCGGAATATTTCCATCAACTTTCAGACAGAACACTGCTTCATCTGAATGTTCTCATAAAAGCAAATATGAGTCAAGACATCACAGGATCTCAGACCTGGATGTTAAATGTTAATACAGTTATTCACTAAAATCATCAACCTGACCAGCTATGTTTGATGTTCTAGCTTAGTGAAATGTCATTATTTTGTCGCATCTTCTTCTCCAGGCTCTCTCTTCTTCGAGTGGCTTTTCTGGCAAATTGGTTGACCCTCTTGCAGCGGACATACTGCTCCCAGATCTTGAGGAAAGCTGTACGGAATTTCCTGATGCGGAAGGCGTATATGACCGGGTTAACGGCTGAGTTGCCATGACTAAGCAAGATAGCCACGTAGATAATGTCCTTCGTGTGAGGACTGGGGCAAAAGAGAGTGATGCAGTTCAGGATGTGCAAGGGTAACCAGCTAACGGCAAAGAGAAACAGCACCAGAGCAAGAGATTTCGCCAGTTTGAGCTCTTTTCCATAATAACGTCTGGGATCAGCTTGGCTGATTGCCTTGTTGAGTCTGTTATCGAGCCGCTTGTGGATCATGTAGAAAATCTCAACGTATATGAGAAGCATGAGGATGAGTGGGGGCAACACCCAGCCAAAAAAGTTGAAGTAGACCATGTACTCCATGCTGATAACATTCTCAAATGTGCATGTGACAGTGGGATTGGGTTCCTGAGAGTTGTTGGTTCGGTTGAGTTTCTCCAGCTTGTTCCAGCCGAACATGGGAGTTAAACCCACGATGAGGGCCACCAGCCAGCACACTATCACTGCTGTCCCGGCTCGTTTCGGTGTCACTACTCGCTTGTAGCTAAAGATCAGAGAGGATAGGGAGAATAGAGAATAAGAGAAAAAGAAGATTGATATATTTGAATTTATAAATGCTACGTGTTGTATTATAATTATAATTATAAATAGTTATACTCGCTCCCCTGTCAATCACATCAACAATAGAGAATTGTGGACATCTGTGCACTCATGTATGTGGAAGAGGGCAGACAACACCTTCCTCTGAGTGGGTTATGCTGCCCTGTGACAGCATAAAGAACTAAAACTGGCTGGCTACACGTTTCTGAGAGGAAGAATGTGCTAGTCTTTACTAGTCCCAGTTGTCAGATTATAGGGGAGATCTGGTAGGTGTTCTATGACAGGGAAGAGCTAGCTGGTGGGTGGAAATTAAATTGGCCAATGACCAAATTGGGGCGCAAATGCGGGAAAATCCCAAAAAACACCACGTTTCATTTTATTTATGTTCCATATAATTCCTGACATACCTAAGAGCCAATGTCACAAGCAGGGTTTCAGAAAAGCATCACAAAATAAATATAATTATTTATATTTTACAATGCTTTTGGGAAACTGGGTCCAGGGTCAATATGTATAAAGGATTTGAGAATTATTCTCACAGTCATAAGTCTACAAAATTCCTAGTTCAGAGCTGGGAGTGTTTTTAAAAGAAATTCTCTTAGCAACCCGTAGCGAGGAGTAGGAGTGAATCCTAGGAGTAAAGCATGCACAACAATTGCATAATGCTATATCAGTTAACTACACCCCATTCCCTGTGTTGATGTTGAGAATTTAAGACAACTGATCAAACAAAAGAAACTTTTTTGTTACTGGCTAATTTCATGGCATCTCACTGTAACATGGGAAAAATATTAATATCTGATCAGATTTACTGTTTGGAGTTTCTGTATATGTACAGTACAGAATACAGGTGTGAAATTTCCCAGCATTGCAAACTTCTGTTGAAGTCTCATTCATTTTACATAAAACTTTCTCGGTGGATTCCCATGAAACAGGGTATGTTCAGACAACTCTATGTATAATCTAATCCAGATGAGTTCTGTTTAATCTTTGGTATTTGTAAATACACACATAACAGCTGTATGTCTGCATTATTTAGGAGTTAATCATAACTGGAAATTAAGAAAAGTTGACCTTTGGCTACCAGGAGGGGAACCTGATGTGATCATTTACTGTGTTCGCCTTATGGTTTGATGTGTTGTGAGGTCTGAGATCACATTTTCCCAATGTTCTTGACATTTATATGTATGATTTTATGCATCATGCTGCTGTCACATCATACGCTAATTGGAAAACTGGATGTTCAAGTGTACTGGTATACCTAATAAACTGGCCAGTGATATAGTTATATAAGCAATATACTGATACTGAAATGCTGGCCTCATTCTGATATTTAAAATAACAATTTGGCTAATAACCAATACTGATATCGCCAATATATATTTTTTTTTTTGTTTACATTTTTTGTTGTTGTTGTTATTTATTTGCGCTTCTGTGCCAGGGAAACAAAGAAAGCTTCATTAAAAAAAAAAAATTTTACTCTTTTAAACTCTGAAAAGTTTTTTTTTTTGTTTTGTCCGAGTCAGACCGCAAATTCCAACGCAACATTTATCCTAATTCGATGTTTTTTCTTTATTTTTATTATTTACAAAGCACTTCATGTCATAAAGTAATGGACAGTTGTTTGAAAATCGGTTGAAAATTTTTTGACACAATATGGATTAGTGTCGCTATCGAACCGAGCTTCTTACTGTATACGAACACTACCTCGAAACAACACAACTTATGGTCTCAAATGCATTAAGAAGCAAAGAAATTCCACTAATGAACATTTGACAAGACACACCTGTTAACTGAAAAGCTTTCCATGTGACTCCCTCATGAAGCTCGATAAGATCATGCTAATAGTGT
The DNA here is from genome assembly GCA_030068235.1 of Notoglanidium macrostoma. Taxonomy (NCBI): domain Eukaryota; kingdom Metazoa; phylum Chordata; class Actinopteri; order Siluriformes; family Auchenoglanididae; genus Notoglanidium; species Notoglanidium macrostoma. The sequence continues at coordinate 12,828,683 of JAQQZR010000016.1, read as the reverse complement.
GCAAAGCTGTCATCAAGGTAAACTCTGGCTACTAAGACGAAGCTAGTATATGAAACATATATATATATATTTTTTTTAACACTTTTTTGTTTACCACATACTTCCATATGTTACATAATGCTGTTTCATAGTTTTGATGTCTTCAGTATTGTTCTACAATTTATAAATGAGTAGATTTGTCCAAACTTTTCACCAGTACTGTACACATACACACGTGTGTGTGTGTGTGTGTGTGTGCATATTCTGTATATGCACATATGGACAGATAGATTTAGCTCAGGGTTTCTATACATAATGAATCAGCACATTTCTTGATTAGGTATGGGACCAAACACAGATAACACAGTTGATTCATGCTTAGATTAGTTAGTAAAAATGTCTCTTGCCCTTCATTGCCTAATAAGGGTTATTACTCGGACAGAGCATGCTAGAAAACCCCCGTTGAATAGCATATACACGATCAAAGTCTTGGCTGAGTTACTGGGATAATAACTGGTGTCTCACTCTGCTAGAACAAAAATCTAAATCTCCATGATTCACACATTTCTGTGCAATCTAAGCACAAGAGTAATGTGCCAATTACTTGATGATTTGCCAAAAGACACCAGAGTTTGAAAACATGCTTTTTTTTTTTTACAGTCTCTTGAGGACCCCAATATAATCAGCAATAACAAATTATTAAAGATTAAAAACTAGATAAACGTCTGACCTTGAATGATGTGTTTTATAAACAAATTTTAGGTATTAATGCACATGATATTTTTAGTAATATAAAGCCAATCATTAGCCGAATCAGAATGCCATTGTCATTTATGTGTTCCTCTACAATATTAACAAGGACAAGTTTGTAATATTTCCACAGATTTTGATTATGACATGCATTGCTATATTATATAATTGCGATATAGGTTCGATTGTTGAGCTCAGTTTGAGGGTAGTTTCACAAAATAACAGAAATAAAATTATGCCACCTGTAAAATCCCTCTTTTCCAGCAGATTTCTATTGTTATTCTGTGATATTGTTATTATCAGTATTTTGATTTTATCCATGTTTGAGATTTATGGTAAAGGTGCAAAAAAATGTCCTTTAGAGTGATTACATAGAAGAAAAAGCCCCTTTTTTTTTTGCATCACTGAATGTTATTTTTTATTCCATACAAACATGAATCTAATTTCAATTGATATAAATTGATCAAGTTTTGTGATTGGAGAGTTCATGAATAAAAAGCTCTATGGCTTAATAATAATAATAATAATAAATAATAATAAATTACATTAAAAATAAATTTGTACCATGAATTTTTAACAGCTATTGGGGTTCTTAGCTTGAGAAAGCTTAAAAAAAAAAGCCCAAAAAGGTTTCAGAATCCCTTCTCTAAAGAAGATTTCTTCTGGTAGCTTATCTATAGGCTATAAATAGGAAGATATCCTAAACATTTAAACCCACCATCCCTCTTGAAATGGTCAATATTCACCCACTTGTCAAAGTGCTTGTTTATCAGTAGTCTACTGAAATACCAATGTCTTTGAGCAGTATAATAGTAGATGAGGCATTGGACTACTTATTGGAGTTCAACTCTCAGCATGGCCAAGCTGGGACCATGCAGTGCCCTGATAAATGAGATGAACGTAAAATATAATGCCCTGCATAAGGATGTCAAAGGATATAGCTCTGGGTCAGTCCTGGATGCATTTCACAGTCCTTCCCAGTGCAATTTAAGTGTGCAATAGCCTACGTTTAGAGGTCACTGCAGATGCTGTTTCTTAGACTGCATTTTCAAAGTTACTAAAATGTAATCATGACTAATGGAAAAAAAAGGGGAACAATATGCGGGTGTGTGCATTATAGTACGCATATCAATGATCTATGCACCCTGGTGGTGGTGAACCCTCTGTCCTGCACATTTTAGTGTTTTCCCTGCTCTGTAATTCCCACTTCAATTAAAAAATGGTTGCGAAGCAATTAAATCAGATGTATTGGGAGCTGGAAAAACATTACATGTGCAAGGACCAGGGTTCGGAACCTGTGATCTATGCATTGTCACCTGCAGCCGCCTAATGTGTGGGACATTACATGGTGTGCGGGGCATTACCTAGTGTGCGGGGCATTACCTTAGCGGGATCTTGACCCTCAGGTAGCGGTCAATGGCGATGGCCAGGAGAGCTAGGATGGAGCTCTGAGTGAGAACAAGCATAATACAGGCGACCATCAGGCAGCTGTAAAAGTGTGTCTCCAGTCCGGTGCTGATCGTTATGGCCAAGGGAATGACAAGAGCCCCGACCGCGATGTCTGCCAACGCCAAGCTGACCACGAAGTAAAAGGTCGTGTCCCGCAGCGCGCGACTTATCCTCACTGCCCAAACCACCATCACATTCCCCAAGACGGAGGCGAGAGCGATCACTACTTCCATCACAATGTAAGACGGAGGAGAATTCGTCATCGTTTCCGAGTAAGTTGGAAAACTGTGGACTGGGGGTAGGGGGGAATAAATAAATAAATAAATAAATAGCACGACCTTCAAAAGTTGTCCCGATCAAAACATCCTCCCGGGTTCCCAGAAGGCACAGGACGGCGCTGCTTTACCTCTTCATAGTGGGCTGGGAGGAAACAAAATGACACCCAGTGTGTCCAAAATGCGCGTGCGGGAGCCTAACCACGGCAGGGTGTGCTGTCGAGTCCCGCGGCTGACTCATACCGAGTGGATTCAGGGTGTCCGTAAATGTATATCCTTCATTCCTGTAATAATAAAAATAATACTGTTCATACTGGGGGGAAAAAATCAACAAGCTCCACGCGCGCTATTTCCGCACAAGAAACGCAAGTGCACGCATCCCATCCGCTAACTGTTGTGACCTAAGCGTTCTGTGTAAAACCGCAACGCCGAAATAACACGATATGAATTTCCAGCGAAAGTGAATCAGACACAGCGAATCGTTTCCTGCAAACCGACGCAGTCCTGTCGTGTTCTAAAGCGCCGCGGTTTTTTTCGTTCATGCGAGCCACGTGATCATTTCCGCTTTTCTGAGCCAATCAAATCGTCGCAAGGTGCCTAATAATAATAATAATAATAATAATAATAATAATAATAATCCACGTAGGTGTGCCTGCAAAATTAGTATACAGTGTGTGTACTAGACAGGCTAATATGAAAATAGTAGATACATTGTTAGAAAATGTAGAACCTTCTGTTCGTCCCATACAATCAGAAAAAAGGAACTAAACGGAACCTCTTTTGTTGCTGGGATGGTACCCAGAAAAGTAGGCCACACCTTTGTACCTTCCCAGAAGTTACATGTTACATATAGTGTAACAAATTACATGAAGCGTGTAGGCTTATATATACAGGGTAGAAGTTTGGGCCCACCCTTGGATTTTTTAAAACACTGCTTTGTCAATCTTTTATTACATGAACATATTGGAAATACTTAAAACAAATGTATCTGACTGGTTTTGAAGTGTAACGTAACAATATACATTGTAAGTGCAATTTAATGAATGCAAGTGATGCCTAAGCACGAGTTTCCCCTTGCCTTTATCACAGCAGCACATATTCCCAATAAGTTATCTCCATACATTGCTGGAATTTATGCTTATAAATACATCCCTTTTTTTTTTGTTCATATACACCAGAAGTGTATTAAAACAAACAAACACATGCTGTAGTGTAGTGTATGATGGCTTATGTCCCCCCCAGTTGCATCTGAACTAAATGCTTTACTCTACAGAACATCTGCAATCCATAAGTCTCAGTGTTTACCTACTAAGACAGCCAATGGTGACACCATGTGGCCTGCATACCATCCCAGTGATTATTTATGTTATCAGCATGCACACCTTGAAGCTGCTTTTTCTCACTTCACTTTCCTGTCAAGGGTAAAAGAGCTGCAATAACATGCTGGATTTCTTTTTGGTTAAATCTACACCAGTAATTCTCTCTACAGATGGCTGGCAAATTCATGGCTTTCTTTAACATAGGCGGTACGGTGGTGTGTATGTACTAAACATCATTAAACAAATTCACAGCAAATTCAGAAACACCTCAATATTATCTCCAAACATGGTTGGTACTTATTTTTTTTAGATTCTTGCTGCTGTTTGGAAAAGAATTAGTCTAGTGAAAGTGATTTAATGCATTACTTATGATATTATAACGAATGGTAATACTTTCTTCGGCATAGCCGGCTTCCTTTAAGTGTTTTTTCAGCATTCATATAGACCTAGTCACTGACACCATTTTGAGGAGCTATTCTGCATGTGTTTTACCACATGGACATCATTTTGATGGGCTATTTTGCATGTGTTTTACCACAAAGGTACCATTTTGAGTAACTGGTCTGCATATGTTTTACCACACGGATAGGCAGATAGGCAGTGGCATTCAACCAATGCTCGATTTGTATTAAAGAACCGATGTGTGCCAGGAGAACATTCCCAACACCTTCACACCACCAGCCTGCACTGCTGACACAAGGCAGGTTGGGTCAATGGATTTATGTTGTTGACACCAAATTCAGACGCTGATCAGCTTGTTGTAGCCTGTTGAGATTCATGAGCGCAAGCAACATCTGCAACTGTCTGTTTTGGTGAGATTGGGGACCCTGAAGCAGGAGCTTCAGATTTCTGTTCTTGAAAGAAACACACACATACACACACACACACACACACACACACACACACACACACACACACACACACACACACACACACAC
>JAQQZR010000016.1:12783353-12823873 GCA_030068235.1 Notoglanidium macrostoma | reverse complement strand
CCATGGTTGTTGTTCAATAATAAAATTATTCCTCAAAAATACAACTTGCCTAATAATTCTGCACTCCCTGTATATACACACACACACACACACACACACACACACTCACATATATATATATGATCATGTGATATATTACACCCCTAGTATGTACGGTATGAATGGTATGAAATCATTATATAATGGATAATGTAGCATAATGTAAGCGACCCTGAAGACCCTGTCAGGTTTTAATGTTTTTTAATGTTAATGTTAATGTTAATTTTAATGTTCACTTTAAATGACGAAAATGCTTACAGCTTACAAGCTTGCCAAAAAGACACTGTAGAGCAAAGTAGAAGAACTGCACAATAATGTACTGACCTATTTATTGCTACATTAATGGTTTCATGATATAGAATGACAGTACTTAGATAACTGTCATAAAAATGTCAGCCAGTGTAGCCAGTTTAGTGTTTTAAGATTAAACAATTTATGATTAAAAGTGGCACAGTAACTTGAATCTCTTTTGGGATGTTGATATTAAGATGCCAGATTGAGTAACAGTGACACTTGGCAGAATGATATGAGATTAATGAGACCGGGCCTAGAGGTCAAATATACATATTCAGTCTGAATGCCTCTAAAATAGCACATTAAAAATAAATCAGTGGCTTGCTAAACTGAATAACAAAGCTGTTATAATAATAGTAGTAACACAATTATTAAAGTGTATAAAAATTGATAAAAATATTAGCAAAACATTTTCTTGTTGGCTAAGCCTGTAGCCTTTTCCTTCAGCTCAGGAATGAAAATGTCTCAGTGCTTGTGTCTGGTGACCTTCCAAACTAGAAAGCATCTTTTTCTTCTCCTCTCTACTTACCTGACTGAAATATACTAATTCCATTCATATTACTATTACTGATCCTCGACAATCAGACGAACTGTCTATCTTTGTGATTGGGCCTGTTTGTCATCTGACAGAATCAAGGCACAGACTTCGCAGAATAAAGCAGCTGTTGCTTGATAGAAAAGCTCCTGAAAGAATATAAATTACAGACCAATACTAAAAGGACAAGTTTGAAGAATGGCCTTCTTCAAAAGTTTGTATTATTATTTTTGCAGAAAAAAGCAAAGCTATTGTGCATACCATTTTTCATAGCTGCATCTTCGAGAGTTGAATTTTGTTTCAATCGGACCTTCACAAACACACTTTCACGGAAACCAATGTCACTGTTTAAAGCAGCACTGATCTTATTCTGTAGACAATTATCTCATCTCCTCTTTTCCGATTAGCTCATGATTTAATCTCAACCCACTCTATGAACAAGTATGACATCAGGAGTCAGGGCGAATTTCTTTCGACCTTTAGCTTGGCGGTGATCTGCCCTGGTCAGTGCTCGTACTTAACCCATTATGTTATGAGCTTCTGTGTGAGATGAATTCTAAGTTACAAACTGACCTTCAAACTGTATTGTATATTGATTTGGCATTTGGTCATTTGAAGCTTACATACAGTGAAATACAATTTGAGTGGACATGGTGCATATTAAAGAAATATTTTACGGTCTGTTGACATTTTCCGTAGTTGTTCTAAAAGTTCTAAAGATCTGAATGACACAAAGATGTGTGAGATATTTTCATTACTGCAACTTTTTTTTTTTTTTTTTTTTTTTTTTTTTTAAATCTAGGCAAGTTAAATAAATCTCAAGCTCAAAATAAATCACCATTTTTAAAGTTGATTTTCCCATTCACACTTCCTAGAACCTTCCTAGATCTTTATACGGTTTAAATGATTCCCATCAATCATTATGTAGGTTTAATTATGAAACGTTCTGCCATGATACGATATTCATCTGAAGGTTACAGAGCTTATTTAGGTGCCTTTTTGTTGATCTATTTGTTTTATCTGATTAAATGTGGACAATTCTGAGCATTAACTTCTTACTTGCTATAAATAACCTACATATTTGTGTAACTTGTTACTCTACATTCTGATTAGATAACCTTAAACATTTCCACTATAAGATGGAAAGCATATGGCTTTATTGTTTCTTGTAAGCATAAGAGGTAAATAATTGGTCAGCTGGTTTATACACAGTGAGACAGAACACTCAAACAGATGTTGGAACACCAAGCCGTTGTTGATCCAGTCTAGTAGCTGCATCGTTTTTGTATCATACAGAAAGCACTGAATTCAGATAAAAAGAAATGAATAAATATTCAGTGCATTAGCTCACGTATGTCAACTATATGATTTATTACACACTTCTTGCTGGAAGGTTTGTTTAGTGCAATCTTGCTGGAGACTGGACCCTAGCCACATAGTCTGGCTTCATCTTATTTGTACAGCTTGTAGAGAGAAAGTGTTTCAGGCAGTAAGACAATATCAGTTACTGATGAATGACAAATTCAAGGAAAAACAACAAGTCTAAGTTGGTCTGTTATGCTGCGGAGAAACGTTGCTGTCTTGGTTTGGATCCACTCAGAGAGAAAGGTCATGGAAAATCCATACAAAGCTCTCCTGACTGATTACCCATGATGACACATTTATATTGTGATGGGAGTGGTCTCTTCCAGGATGATCCCGCCCCCATTCACAGGGAATGACAGATCACTGAATGGTTTGATGAGCATGAAAATACAGTCACTGCATCTGAATACAGTTGAACATCTACCTATGGGGGATTTAGATCATCATTAAAAGCATTACTGTGGGAATATCTTTTGAGGAATGGTTTCATGCTTGGGGCGGCACGGTGGTGCGGTGGTTAGCACTGTCGCCTCACAGCAAGAATGTCCTGGGTTCGATAAACCGGGTCACCCAGGGTGCCGTTCTGTGCGGAGATTGCATGTTTCATGTTTCCTCCGGGTGCTCCGGTTTCCTCCCACAGTCAAAACAAGCATTACATACAATGATTCAAATTTTCCACTTAAAACAGCTGACAAAACAAAACTGTTTACTATCACTAAAAAAAACATGCTACATTAAAAAAAAAAAAAAATCATGTAGAAAAAATAACTGGCAAACACAATATAAATGCAAAAAAGTCTTCATCTTGAATAAAGATATTTTAAGTCTCTGCAAACCGTGTTGTTACCTTCGATCAGATATGAGATTGTTCCATATGTATCATCCCTTCTGTCATCCATCATCATGGGGAAATCCAAAGAGCTTTCAGCAAAAAGAAACAGATTGTTATTGACCTGGTCATATGATGATACATAACGGTTAAAAATACCACTAAGCACAGTCAGGGCCATAATTATAATGTAAAAAAAAAAATAAAAAATCAGATGTCAGGAACAGTTAATAATTGTCAATGTGCCAATAATTCTCTAGCTGACCGCAGTCTAGGTTTTTTTTTGGAGCCCATAGAAGCTTTCCTTCTATTATATAAGATAATAAATCTCGAAATGTACATTTTAACCTTAGCCTTAAAAGCAACATTATGAGATTTTTCCTAAGAGACGGCTAATTAACTCCTCTCAGTGAACTTTAGGTGCACTGATGGTCTTAATCATTTACTGGAACAACAGATGTGTTGATGCTGTTAAGTAGTGATGCTGAAAGGTCTTGCTGTACACATTGTATTTGTCTTTTTACACACAGGGGTGAGTAATGGTGAGTGAAGAGATAAGCGAGCCAGAAAATGCGTGGTTGCTAAATTTTCTATGATGCCCATTACATGACTACAAGCTTTATCTCTTTAATGGCGAACCTGTTTGGCTATTGATACTGTCGGCAATCCATGAAGACGCATATTAGAGTTGGAAAGCATTATGTAAACCTGATCGCTTTCTTCATGCTCTGCGCACTCACATTTTGGCTGGGATCTCTCACAGTGCTCGAATACTGCAGAGCTGAGATGTTTCACGTGTCAAAGACCTCTCCCTGATCCCCCGAGACACTTTCAACTTTGTAACTTTCTCATCACTGAGCTCTCATACTCGACATAAATTCATCCATTGTTGTTGATATTAACAAACTGCACGGAAAATGAAACGATTTCCTATGAAACGACACATATTAGTGTAATCGGTTAGTAAACATTATAATGTTTACATTTCTGATTTCTCATTCCTTTTTGAACTCAGGTACGTTATGTTAATTACTATATGTCGGTGAACACCTGACCATCACATCTGTATGTATTTATTGAACATCCCATTCCAGATTTAGTCCCCCTTTGCCATTATAATAACCTCCACTCTTCTGGGAAGGCTTTCCACTAGATTTCGGAGCGTGGCTGTGGTGGGTCTCATGTTAGGCGAGGGGGCCCGGGATGCAATTCATATCAAAGGTGTTCAGTGGTGTTGAGATCAGGACTCCGTGCAAGTTCGACCACTCCAACATTGGTAATCCATGACTTCATAAACCTCACTTTGTGCACAGGGGCATTGTCATGATGAAACAGGTATGCTTCCAACTTTGTGGAACCATTTGAAGAAGGGTGTGATGGTCAGGTGTCCACAAACCTTTGGTGATATGGTGTTTAATAATATACTAACAGAAGAAAATACAGACAGAAAGCTCTGACCTTGAAAGCATTTTCTTATCTTTTAGCCTTATTATGCAAGTGATTATTTTCTATAACCATTAGGCAATAGTTGTCTGAAATGCAAGATTATGTCTTATGTGATTTATCGTTCCATGCTCGAACTACGTGTGGGTCATAAATCAATATTCTCCTAACTTCAAAGGCACGAGTGCAATGAAAACGAGTTAAGATGTGGTCTTTGAGAGGAAAAACAAACTTGAGCGTGAGTGTAATGCCCAGCAGATATGACTTGGGCTTCTGTACTTTTACACATTTACAGACAAACACATTTACAGAGCCTGACATCGCACCTTGTAGAGCTGAGACAGATATAGCTAGTGTTGTATTCTGTCAGACCACATCATAATACAAAATCTATGTTCTTTCAAAACCATGCTTTTGTGTTGCAAGAGAGTTTGACTACATGCAGTAAATCTCTTGTTAGTCAATAACCCCTGCACTAACCGTTGGTGTCTATAAGCCTTCAGAGAAACACACACACACACACACACAAAAACACGAGCAAGAACAAAACTCATGAACAAAGAATCGTAATACACGACTTCAAGGCAAGACAAAGAAACCTTAAACAATATAGGCTTTTATACATGAACTAATCTCAACCAAACTCATGTTCTCCCCGTGCATTTCCTCCGGGTGCTCCGGTCTCCTCACACAAGCCAAAGACATGCAGATTAGGTCAACTGGCTACTCTAAATTGCCCATAGGTGTGAATGCCCCGCCTCTCGCCCGAAGATGCTGGGATTGGCTCCAGCTTCCCCGTGACCCAGAAGGATAAAGCGGTGTAGATAATGGATGGATGGATGGATGGATATAAGATTAGCTTGTGTACTTTGTCAAGTTTATTCTGGATACACAGTTTCCAGGGAAAACACAGTTGTTCAAAAATGTGTAATACATGCAGCAAATAATAATTTTATATTACCATGACCCTTACATCTGAAAGTGCCCGGGCACAGAATATAATGATAGCTATTTGGCATGTAGACAAATTGATTACCCAAGCAGACAAATGCAGTTCTAAAATGCACCCATAACGTGCACCTCTCTAATGATGCTTTCTCACTAATACCACTAAATGTAAAAATAAAGCAGAAAAATCATCTTGACACAATTGATCAGAAACATGGGACATGAGGCAAATAGCTCTTTTTGCTATTCCATTTGGTGTAAAGTGCTCTGTTCCCTTGTTCCTTCTACAAGATTTTATCAGTGTGATGGATGGATACAGCTTTCATCCTGTTTGTTCAGGGAATCCAAAAGAAGTGGCAAATCAAAGCTTGGCTCAATCAAGCTAGGGTTCTGTGATCTCTGCCAAACACTGCCTTTGGGCTATGATCAACATTTATGGAGGGAATATTTAGCAATTGTAATTATGCCAACCTTTAATTTATCATACATATTTTATCATAATAAAAAAAAAGATGGGTGGAACAACACTGGGCTATGGATTTGCTATTCTAATGTAATACTAACGTAACTACGGTACCAGCACCACAGTTATAAAGCTCAGGCCCAGTCATAAGCTGTCATTTATAATTAAGACCACATGTAAAATTTATGCATAGCCTGACACCGTTACGGTAGCAATTTTAAACAGGGGTCGATGTGTACCCTGGAGCAGAAGATTTTGTGTTTGGGCTATTAGTAGTCAAAGGAACAAGACAGTTCAATGACCAGAAAATAAAAAAAAAAACCTACTCTTTATTGACTTTTGTGAAATGAAGTTTATTTGGTATGCTTCATATATTGATGCTGAAACTAGTGAGTGCTTGCGATTTTGAATCCCACCTCTTGCTCACTACTTGTCAGGCCATGTGTGATGTGCTTCATGCTAGAACAACTTTTTTCTATGCAGATTAATTAGCATGCATGGATGACAGGTGATCATTTATGAATCAGAAACATGCAGATATGTAGAAAACCAAGTCAAATAAAGTCCAGCACTACATCCACATGTGCTAACCTCAATGAGGGAAAAGAAAAACACTGGACATACCAAAATATACTTATTTGCTTCCATTACTCTGTATTAGTGCAGTTGACTAGCTAACTAGCTCGCCATATGTTATTACATTACATTAGCTCCCATGTTTTAGCTTGGTCAATTAGGTATCCAGGCAACCAAAACAGAACTATGCAGCACATTAAGCTTTCACTTGCCCAGTTGGCTAACTAGTGGATTTATAATTTGTCCACCCCTGTTAAATATAACATAGTTTTATTATAACAGGCCATAGATATTGGTATAGAGTCATAATGCGGTAAAGCAAATCTCTTCAAATCACTATAAATATATTTGTTAGGACAGGGCTCCCTGCTGGTTAGACTCATTCTCCTTGCCGTGTTCAAAAGGTCCTTCTATTTTTATCTCGCATTTTCACCTTTACAGCCCCCGAGGTTTTTCTGCTGCCCTTAACTCATTGTCTCATAAATAAGGTTTTGTGCTGTAAAGTTTGCCATCAAACTGTCTGTTCTTTCCAAAGCAATGAAACAGAGGTGACATGTGGAGATGAGCCCTCTGGAGATACCATATGGTGTAATTCTCATCGTAGCGTAATGAAGATGTTCAATCGGATGGAGTAATATTCTCATTTGTAGAAATCTGTGTTTATCATAACCATGGCCTAGAGATTCTTACTGATGCACGGTGAGCTACTTACACGCCATTTTTATTTGGCAATGAGACCTTATAAACAAAAGGTTACATTGAAAATCAACACGTTTTCATGCTGCTTTACTGTTTAACTCTGCTGTATAAACCGTGTATCAGAAATGAACACGGAAACTTCTGGAATATGTAAAAACATGTTTTGGTAACTCATTGTGAGCACATTTGCTTTTTGTTGGATGTGTCTTTGTTTCTGTACCAAACATGTTGGAAAGCTATTATTTATTCATACTAGTGAGTCCTTGCACATTCTATGGAACATGATCAAGAAGAATCCTGCTTTCAGCCACTCGATTCTCTTATGAAGCACCACACATCATTGTAAACAAATTGAGAGCATCTGCGTTCCAGACCAATTAGGAATGACACATTCCCTGTGAGTGTTGTGCTGTTTATTGGGCATGGAGGACCGGAGAGTGGAGGAAGGCTGATTCATCATTTCATTACTGAAGAGTCTCATGCCACACCATCTGGTGCCTGCTGTTGGCAAACACTGAAGACAGGAACAATTGAAAATGTCAGAAGACAAATTGGCAGATGTCAGGTCATAGCAGTGAGCAATTCCTACATCTCCAAATAAATAATACCGTAAGGATTTAGAAATGTTTTCTAAACTATAGAATATTCTTTTGCGGTCAGAGGTTTACATACACAGACAATCATGGCAATATTGGGCTTTTAATGACTACTTTGAACTGTTCTTTTTCGGTTGCAGAATGATTGTACAGCATACATCTTTAATAGAAAAAAATCCCACAAATTTAAATTTATTTTGGGTTTTCGGAAATCAACACAGGGTCAAAATTATATACACAGCCTCAATAAAATACATACTACCACTTTGATTATTAATTCAGTGGCGCTGAAAGTTTACAAGTTTCTTTTATCTTGCCAAAACTTGTTTTTTTTCCTATTAATGGTTATTAAATCACATGTTTATTATTAATTGATGATTATTATTACTCCATCCATCCATCCATTCTCTTCCGTTTATCCGAGATCGGGTCGCGGGGGCAGCAGCTTAAGCAATTATTATTACTATTATGTTATGAATGATTATTAATGATTAATGTTGTACAGAACAAGAACAGTTCAAAGAAAGCCCAATATTGCCATGACATTCATGTACATGATGAGTGTATGTAAACTTCTGATTGCAACTGGACTGAAAAAAAGGTTCCTCCAGGACTCCATGGGTTTTTTCCTTCCAACACAAGTTCTATCTGTCTCTGAAAGGGAAATGCAGTCTACAGTGTCTGCTGACCCAAACACCTCCCACACATTTCTCTCTCTCATGCTGTAAGGTTAATAAACTGTTACGGCGAATGTCCCACAGTTCATAGTCACAAAGAAAATCTTCCACACTTCCATCAGAAAGTTAATCAAATCAGATTTTGGGAATGGAATAAGATTAGAAATGAGCATCTCAGTCAAAATGAGACCAAATATTTCCATATGGTGATAATTCTTCATGGATTATATATTGTAGAGGTTTTAGAAGCGCTGGGTTCAGTCTGATGCTGCTGGGAGTTGGTAAGACAAAACTGGCGGGAACCCCGAAAAACCTAGTTTCTAAAGTTACTGAAACTCATGTTGTAGTGAAACGGATGTGCTGTGGTTCTATTTAAGTTTGAACTAGTATCAAAAGTAACTAAAACTTGTGCTGTAGTGAACCCAACACATGATGGGTCTATTTACGTTTAAAATAGTTTCTAAAGTAACTGAAACTTGTGTTTTAGTGAAACTGACATGCCATGGTAACTACTTTCCAAAGTAACTGAAATGTCTTTTCGTGAACCTAAAATTGAATAAACTGTCTAAAGTAAATGAAACTTGTATTATAGTTATATACCACGCATATGGTAGTTCTGTTTAACTTTAAACTAGTTCTCAAGTACAAAATTACCACAGTCATAGAGACTAAAGACGAATAAAGGCTTTTACCTTTTTTCACCAAGTTGGAAGAAGTCATCTAATCCTCTAATGCTGAAAAGAAGTGAATGTGAAACTGACCAGGTTAAATAGATATTAGACAGGTATTTGATTCCATATAAAGTATAACAGAAGGTAGTAATGCTATATTATATTATTACTATTAAGTAGTACTGCCTCAGCCACGTTAGAGGAAAATTGAGCCAAATCTTGAATCTTCTTCATTTTAAAACTTAAATATGAAACATATTCACTATTTATGATGGGATGCATGATGGCACAGCATGCTGTTTGTATTTTAAACTTGGGTTACTGTCTGTACAGAATATCACATGTTCTCCCCAAATCCATGCGGGTTTCATCCTCACAAAAACATGTTTCCCTCTGCTCATAAAAACATGCTGGATGAATGAATGAACTATTTACAACGCAGGATGTGGTGCGGGGATTGCAATTTTCTCATGCTTAATAACTAATAACAATATTGTCGTCTGTTTTGATCAGAAGTAATGTTTGTTCTTCAGAAATTCTCTGAGATACCATATTGACAGAGTCAGGCCTCATGAGCAGAGTAATGAGCATTAATCTGTCATTAAGCTCTCATATTTCCAACATCGGTTACAATGCAGTAAACCTTGTAGCAAGGATCACATGGGCAGAATGGCTCTGACACCCTATTCAGCCTATGTGCCAAGTCAACCCAACTCAAATTACATCCGTTCAATCTCAGTTGATTTCTCTGCACACTAAGGACACCGCCTGGCTGAATGTCTCCTCAATGTGTTTCTTCAGTACTACATTATTCACGAATGTGACAGGGCAAACAGTTCTGAAACACTGCTATTGCTCATTGTTATTCCTGGCAGGTGAGTGGTGGGTCAGGGAGAGAGGAAAAATTTCTCTTCACCTATTTATACAGCCTTTCCCTCAGAGACCAATGTGCCAGCAGAGAGAAATGAAACAGACAAAGGAAATATATCGAATTCACTCATTTGTGCAGTCCTATTTACCGGAGATCCGTTCATTCACTTAATTAGCCAGAACCTTCGTGCCCCCATGAGTCAGATTTAAATCCATTAGTCTATGTTGAGGCCATTGACCTGTGAATCATATTAATGCAAATGATATTTTCCTCCATTTGTAACCACAAAACGGAAACAGTCAGAGATGTTGAGACAGCGCGAGTGCGGATCTTTAGACCGATGGATGTAAGATGTTTGAATTTGGTGGTTAGAAAAAAATTCTAGGAAAATATTTATGAATGCTAAATATTTGCTTTTGTGGGTTGTAATACGTCATTCTCCTCTGCATGGCTCTTCATGAGAGGCTTGATTTTGATTTAAAATTAGATTTATAATAATTTCATAATAAGAAATATTAGATAAACTGGCCCCCATATAAGATTCAGATTCTTCTGCGTATTAGGTAAAACAGGAAACGTTCTTGGCGTCAACAAGCTCGTCTGTAGCTTGCGAGCTCATGCTAGATAGCTAGCTCATTTGTTGACTGGCAGTCTCTCAGCGAACTGAATACACACCATGGGGATGATCTCTGATACTGTGGTGTAACTCAGCTTGTTCCTTGAAACCCAGAACCCAGAAAGAAATGTAGAGTAAGCTATCCAGCTTTATGAACAAGGTGTGATCTCTCGTCACTGCACACTGCACACTGCACAGGGCGGTATGAGTTTCTCTCCCTGGGACAGAAACTCATCTATAGATGATGGTAGTGAGCTAGTCAACTAATCATAGCCATGGGAGAATCTGTGTTGTCTTATTATCACTATTATTCTTTTCCTTTCTATGTCTAACCTGTATTGTATTATTAAGTCAGATACATTTCATTATTAAGTTAATTAGTGCCCTTGGGGTCTGAACAGTAATGACGTATCTAACATTATTTCTGAGGAGACCCATTCCACCGGTCAACGTCATACCGCGAAGTGAGATCCGTGGTATGTTGAACTGAACATACGGATTGAAGTGTGTCACGTTTGACAAACAGAGACAGATGTTCCTGACGGACATTTTTTTTACAGGTTTTTGTGTAAAAATAGTTTTTTTTTTCTTTTCTTTAAACTGTAAACTCAATGGCAAGTAATAAAAGCCAATAGCCACCAATTTTTGCCTCTGCTATATCTAAATGTTTTGGTTTTGTTTTTTTTTTTTTTGTTTTTTTATAGAAAAGGTAAAGGAAGAAGACATGGCTGAAAATAAATCAGCAGAAATTCTGGATGCTGCAGTTTATGAAATGTTTAATCACCTCTATGGCACATGTCTTAACCAGAAAACAGACTATCTAGACCATGGCTTACATGCACATTCAAGTTTTTTCATGTGATTCATTGGAGTATTTCCAGGCACTGTGTGGTAAAAATAATTACAAACGATTAAAAATGAGTCACTCTTTTATTTTCCAGAAAATTCTAAATGGAATAGAACATTGCTTCCTTCTTTTCCCATTTTTCATTTTGAAACAGAAAATGAAGGTGGCTCAGGTGTCTTTATTCATCAGAGCCACAGCACATTAAAAACCAGAATGAGTAAGCGACTGGAGGCAAAGTCAGACTGCAAAGCAGGTTGCCAAGCTTTTATTTATTTATTTATTTGTTGAAATTTAGCTTAATTTGAGAAGGCAGCTCAGCACAGCCGCTGCAGACAAATCATGAGTTCAACAGCACTGTGTAAATCAACAGCCACACTATCCACCAAAAACTTCTTAATTATTGCTATGATGACAGTCTCACTGCTTTATTAAATTATGTTTCGTGAGTTTGGCTTGATTGGCTAAACAAAACTTCTTGAATGATTAATGTGAAAGTAATTTTAAAGTAAACGGCATGCTCAAGCACCACTATTATTATTATTATTATTATTATTATTATTATTATTATTATTATTATTCACCGTTTAGCACTAAATCATAGTAAATGCTCGCTGTCTTGTAACTTTCGAGAAAATATTATTATTATCATTTAAGTTTAACAAATAAACACAGACATGATTAATTTAGCAGTGTTTCAGTTTGTTATGTCTTGCACTAAATACAAATCATAAGTATAACTCATTTTTAACTTGTGTATGTGTTTTTATAAGTGATCAGTTCCCAGCTGATCCCGGGTTCACGTCACACCACTCTTGAAGCAAATGTTACAGCAGCTGTGAGTATTTCCTGTAGATTGATTTCTCCCAAAGGACACGCTATTCTATCGGACTGCAATCCTCCATGACCAGTGTTGTATTTTCACGTCACACGGATCTACAGCATCACTCAAGGTTTATAAATGCTTGTGGCTCTGGATGTACACCCACAACTTTGACACTTGAAACAAGTTAAAGGTTAAACATCACATCACACATCAGGATGAAGAAAAATGTGAGCTCGGTGACTTTCACCACGGCATGGTTGTTGATGCCAAATGGGCTGGTTTGAGTATTTCAGGAACTGCCGATCTCCTGCTGGGATTTCCACACAGAAGTCTCTAGAGTTTACACAGAATGCCGCCAAAAACAAAAAAACATCCAGTGAGCAGCAGTTTCAAGGGAGACAACGTCTTGTTGACTAGAGCAGTCAGAGGAGAATGGCCAGACTGGTTCAAGCTGACAAGAAGGCTACAGTAACTCAAAGACCACTCTTTACAACAGCGTTAAACAGAAAAGTATCTCAGAACACAACAATATGCCAAATCTTGGGGCAGATGGGCTACAACAGCAGAAGACCTCAGCAAGCTTGACACTCCTGTCATTATGTATTGGAACCTATGGCTACAGTGGAAAAATGTTGCCTTGTCTTTTTACAATCTTTCAGTGAGCCATTCTGCCCTTCCCATCCTGGAATATTAAGATAGACGTATTTGGAGTTGTTGTTGGAGTTAAGGGAACGGCCCATTCGTAGCTCAGGGCTTATTTGACCGATTGTTATCAGTTTGTTGATGTAAATGGTGACTTCTCTACATATACCAAGGTAAAGTTTGGTGTTCTGCAAGGTTCTGCTTTAGGCCCACTGATTTTCTTTATATGTGCTACCTCTGGATAATATTATTCGTAGATTATTAATAATATTATTTGTCTGCTTTATGTCCCAGGCCTTCCTCATGTCTGTGTTACCTTCTGACTCTCCCTTTTAGTTATGCTGCCATAGTCAGTTTTGCTGGAGTCCTTGCTTGCACTCAGCATATGATGTATACTTTTCTTAACCATTATGTGACAATAGGCATACTTAACAATCTCACTCTTTCTTCCTTTTTTTGTGCAGGTGGTAGCTTCCTTACTTTGGCTCAAAAACAGGTGGCCTTTACTCTTCTAAAATATATAAACTCAATATAGTAGTTTGTAGTCCAAGAAGTATGAGAAGTGTATAGCAGACCCAGGGTTATGTTATGATGAGGTGAAAGCTGACATCATTCCGTCAACTGGAAGACTGTAGAATCGTTTATAAACGCGTGCCCGTAAAACTCTGTGGTCCATTTGAGTGAGGAAAAAGAAGCAACACTTTCAGAGGCCATCATTTTAATGGACTAATTTGTCCTAACACACAAAATGGTATTTCCTGCTGTGAATTGCATGTCTTCCTAAATGCCTGTTATTAGGGACAGAGGAAATGAAATCAGAGTTGCCGGGCTGGTGCATATCTGACTTTTGAGAATTTTTCGAGACCCCGTTTTTATTGAAAGTGAGTCATTGAATTGCACTCTAAAGTACTTATCATTTGACTAACAACATCTATGTTACTACAAACTAATTGTTACTAATTGTCAAGTTACAGTAAAAAGGTGGCATAAGTCTCTTCCGGGGGAAATCCGATACTGCCGTTCACACTCGGATGTTAAGTGGTCTTGTCTGAATTAAATGAGGAGCAAAAAAAGGTATTACCGGTTAAAAAAGTGTGCAATGTTACATAATGCCATGACTGGTAGTAAAGTTATGTCTGATCTTACTCCAAATAACACAGATCTGTTACAACAAGACTTCCTTGTTGATCTTGTTGTGTGTCCTGACTTTATACTGGTCCTGTTGCCGGCAGTCAGGAAAAGCCCTGTTGTTAGTTCCGAGAACATTTCTAAATGGGATTCTGATCACAGTCATGCTGTTTCTGACTTTAACCTTTGCTGTTAATTGACCAGAGTTTGTGTGGGACTGGGAAGCTGGCTCATGCATTACCTTCCCCTAGGGTGTTACAATCTGGGAGGAAGTAGCATAGACATAATACAGGTCCTGTGTTCTAGGGAAGACATTTGAAATGGATAAATGAATGATTGTATCTGACAGCAACGTTCAGTTCTTTCATTCTCTACAGGGGTCGCCTCGCCAAATATTAAACATAGGTGTGGTGATAACTTTGAAGTAGTTTACAGAAAAATGTTTGCTGTAAACACAATAGGTGTACAGAAAAAAATGTTTGCCCCCTTTCGTTAAATATAGCTTGGTGATACATCTTCTGTAAATACAGTCATTTTCATGAAAGGTGACAATTCCAGAGCCCTATAAACATATCATCTGGAAAACCGTGTCTACTGAAACGCTTCCTGCCTTAATGGCTCAAAATGTTAAAAGAAAGTACACCCTTCTTCAATTCTCAGTTTTTTTTTTTTTTGTTTTTTTTTTGTAATGAAGGCCTGAACACACAAACAAATAACCTCAGGTGACAAAAAAAATAACAAAAAACGCAACAGGTTCGATATGTATGTAGTCATTTTGTCCCCCGAAATAAGTAAACCAACATTCAGAAACCAATCATTCATTACTAAAAATGTCTACTGTGGTAATAATTCCCTGGAGTAAAAGTAAAAATCAAGATAACTGAATTAAAAAAATGACTTAAAAAATTCAATTAAAAATTTAAAAAATGAAATACAAAATAAAAAATGTTTTTTTTACTTTTCCAGTGAATCATATACTTTCTCTACAGTATTTGAGTATATTACTCTCCAAGCCTGACTATAAATATACAATAGGAGGCTAAACAATAAATATGCTATGCTTCCTATGTCTGCATTTTTTAGGGATGTGACCTTGTCCCGGTGTCTTGTCAGTTTCAGCCATTTATGAGCTGTTCAGAAACCTTGCTTGGCTGTGTGCCTAGAATCCTCTTGGCCTGTGACAGGACGGCACGTCTCTCCAATCCAATCCCAGTCGGCCTCATTTCACTGCCCAAAGTGAGAAATCAAAGTCATCTCAGTGAACATTTCAATGATAAAATGACTTTGCCTGCCTCACAAAGTCATGATGCTCATTTATGAACAAGATGGACATATAAAACTAGCGTTGTATATCATGGCCAACGGTCATTACTCCCACTGACTGAGGCACTATAATCATCTCAGTGTCAGGTAAAGAAGTTTGATACGTATTTTGAAAAAGCTGTCTGTTGTCTGCCATGTTTAATGATCAAAAAATGTACCATTCTTAGTTAGTTCTTAGTTCATACCCTGGTTAGCTTAATGACTACTGACCTACAGCTTGCAAATGGGATATTTGTGCAGAAAAAGTGTCGTAAAACATACCCATGAAGTTATTTACTCCAGAAAATAAAATTTAAGCACACTGATTATTGTATGCATAGTGAACATGACTGAATATTTGACATTTAAGGACTTTCCAGCATGTGCGTACACGATGTCAAAAGTTCATCATCTGGAACCAGTGTCTGGAATTTGTGTATCCACAATAAGCTTTTCTTTTCCGGTGAAATACATATTTATAAACCATGCTCATGTTTACTTTTTCAATCAATATGGGCAACAACTCTGAAACATCCCTATTAATGTGTGTCCCCTTTTGTTTTCATGCGTCACTTATAGTTCCCTTGACAGAAATGAATGTAGACATTCAATCATTTTCTATTGTCTTTGGACAGCTCTTTCTTTGTGTTTTCAAAACCTTGCTGCTTAATTTCCATCAAAGCTGTATGCTGTGTGCGTCCTCATCCAAACCTGGTTTTAATGAGGGTTTTTTTTTCTGGTTTGCCCATTAGGCTTGTTTGTTAAACTCTTTTGTGCCTCCCTCATTTTCCCACACCGACCCCTTTACAAATACAGTACATCTCTAATCTTAGTTGTCTATCCTTCATGACTCAACATGATCTTTATATAAGGAAAAAAACACAACAAGGATTGCTATTATAAGAAAACTATCAATGATGGGATGGTGGCATGTGGCCTGAAGTAAAGCCGAGTCACTTTTACCATCCCAAATTTTTCAGATATTTTAATATGTGAGCTTAGCATAGATGTGGAGTTTACTGAAGTTTTGGGTCATCAGTTGCTGTAATTTGTGCAACTCTAATGTTTGATGATATTATGTGTTTCCACTTTTGACCCTACCCTGCATACTTTGGGCTTTATTCAGAGTTGGCAAAATCTGAACGTTACATAAATATTTGTTTGGTTGGGGGGTTCGGGGGTTTCCAAAATAGGTTATGCAGCTGCTTGTGACAAATCATAATCACTAACGCTAGCCTAAAATCATAACGCTTCAAAGTTTGCCATGGTTTTCTTGAGAATCAATGTTTTGTCCTCTGCCTTTAAACACAAGCAGTTGCCTTTGATTCTGACGAAGGCTGAAGAAACAGATTGTGGTTTTGTCCTTCACTGTCTAATCTAAAACAAAGTAACATAAAACCAAGAGAAAATGATATTATTCAGTTTTAGCCTAAACATCCAAAAGTTTTATATGGGATCAGACATAGCAGTTTTTACATTTTTTTGGATCATTTACATTTTTTTTTAAAGCAAGGCATGAAACCATTCTTTAGGATGTGGCCAAATGTCAGTCTGCAAGTGTACAGAAATGCATCCTAGATGGTTTAGCTACAAATGATTGGCAAATACGATAACATTAACACTTGCCTTGAAGACCTAACCCTACTGCTAACAAATATCTTAGTTGCTTTTGTGAACTGAGACTACCACTGACAGTTTGACTGTATGCAGATTTTATCTAGAAGCCGTATGTCATTTTAAAAGGTGAAGTCTTGAGCCTGACTTTGACCTCTTTGGCTCTTTCAGAGACTCACATGGAGACTCGCACTTCAAGGAAGTGTTCATTTCCTTTATCTATAGTCGAGCAAACACTTTGTTACAGCGCTATAAATAAACTTCAGATATCTTAGAGTCTTGTTATAGATTGGTGACCTGCCCAGAGTGTACCCTGCCTCTCACCCGAGGTCAGCTGGGATTGGCTTCAGCTTCCCCGCGACCCTTGACAGGATAAGCAGTGTAGATAATGGATGGATGGATGGATGGATATCTTTGGACTGTTCTGCCAAGTTTGGAGATGATTTTACTGAGGGCTGGAATTCCCTCCTATTGGAACTCAGGAAATGATGTATGAGGTTTCATTTGTATAAGAAAAGAAAAATACACATCTTCTAGATATTTAAGTGACCTTTTGTGACTATTGCAAATAAATATACCCAATACAAAAAACATACCAAATAGGAATACATACACATTTTTCAAAAGGTTTTTTTTTTTAATTTTTTTTAATACAAAAAAAAAGACTTGTTAGACTTGTTATCTACTCTTTCTCCCATACCACTTTTTCCTCAGTCAACACTTAAACACTCATCTGCTGCCACATCTCAGTTTTAGGGTTCCAATTAGAAACTACAATGGTTTTCTCAGAGAGTTCTTTTCCAAGAGTGTAATATTCATAATTAATGATCAAAACCCATATAACCCAGATAATCATAGTAGTCCTCAAATTAGTCAGGATGGCATTAAAGAGTTCCTCATAAATTTGAACCGTTCAGTCTGAAAGCCAAAATACCATGTGCTGCCAGGGAGCTTATAAGTCAGTGAGAATATCTAAACGTGATTATCTATGGAGGCAAATCTTTTATTCAGTACTCGATCATTTAGGGCCATTAACCTCTCTCACACTCTCTCTCTAATGTTGTGGTTATCACTGTATTGTTCTGAAGTCTCTGGTTGTGGTTTCATGATTTGGAAAATTAAAGGCAGATGAGATGATGTGACTCCTGTAAAGAATATCTTCCACAGACTGATGAACCCGAGTGCATAATGTAACCCAATATTGTTTGGTTAGAGGAGATGCTCTTCAGACATCATTAAAAACTTTTTAGACATCACTAAAAACGTTTGGCATGCACCCAACTTCATTAATCTTAATGGAGTCTAGCTCAGAATTTTTCACAGATCGAGATGGCCATTAGAACTGCATGTCAAGACTTTTTAACCTTTTATGTTCTGTTTTATCAATCATATTGATAATACAAGCCATGATTTAGTTGTCTAAAGTGCATTTGATGAAAGGGCAAAACAGTGGATGGTATAACCACCTAGTTAGTTTAAGTCAAATGTAAATTTACTGTGCATTATCCACTTCCTCTTGTAAATCAAAAGTAATATTTAAAACAACAACAACAAAAAAAAACAAACATTAACTTTATCTCAAAAAGTCAGAATCTTAATACTTGACATGGAAAACATCTGTATGTTACTGAAATAAACATTTATTAATCACTGTCATGAAATGTATATAATTCCTACAGTGTAGTTATAAAAGATAGATTGCTCTGGAAATTTCTATACTGTAGCTACTGCTATTAACAATTAGACTACACAGATCGGGAGGACTCTTAAATCATAGAATATAATAGAAAAGAATACATTTTTATATCTTTCTCATGATTTCACTGCTTCTATGTAAGAATGGCTAGAGTATTGCTGTGTGTTTAAAGCAGTACATTTATTGTTACCTAGATTCTCACTTGCATGTCAAATAAAAGCAAACACAGACAATTGTACTATTGCTCTTCAGTTACAATGTTAATCCTTCAACCTACATTTTCATAGTTTGCCATTCATTTACACATGTCTTGGTGCTGTAGTGACAAACTATAATCACTACAGAACTATGGTAAAAAAAAATGGATGAAAAAACTGTCCGACAAAAACTGTCACTTGTTTCCTCATTAACTAGTTATCAAACAAATCTTTTCATATTTACTTCGTCATGTTCTTATATACTCAGTATAATCTATTCATTCATTTATTTTGCTATCTTCTGTAACTAGTTTTATCAAAGGCTGCAGTGGATCTGAAGCCTATCCTGGGAACACTGGCTAAAATGTGTGGGAATTCACACGCATATTCACACACTCATTTGCACCTAGGGGCAAGTTAGCATCACCAGTCCACCTACCTGCAGGTTTTTGGAAGTTAGAAGGAAACCAGAGAACCTAAAAGGAACCTATACGGACATGAGGAGAACTCCAGACAGACAGTAATCCGAGAGAACTGGGGACCCTGGAGCTGTGTGGTGACAATGCTTATTGCCTACTTACATTGCTTGCATAATACTTGGCAATACGTAAAATATGTGTTATTAAATGTAAAAATTTACTCGATACAGTGAAAGTACTGAGATACTTGGCTGTCTTGTCCTGTGATGTCTGCAGTGTTTGCACGTTTTGCACACGTGCACTTTATGTTGTCTTCTGTTTCACACGTGCACTTTTGTAATCGGTGTTGTCTTACTGTATATGTAGCACCTTGGTCCTGGAGTAACGTTGTCTCGTTTCACTATGTACTGCATCATCTTGAAAATTTAGGCTATGCTCAGAGGCACCGACATTGTTCGCAATAGAACCCTAGAAGGGTAGGAGAGAAAAATATATTTTACCACAAAAGCCATTAATTCCTTTTCAACAGGAAGACAATAGTAAGAAAATGGCAAGACTTGTTTCTTTGTGGCTGCTACTTAATAATAAGCAGCTCCTACAGTATATTACTTACTGACCAGAAAAAGCAAGTCTGCTTATTTTTTACTGCCTCAAAATTCAAGGTCTTGGGAATTCACAGATCAAAATCAACCAGATCAAATGAGGGTGAAGTGAGAATAACCGCTACCAGAAGCAAATGCGTCTTTCTTTCACAACCCACATCCTTTTCTCTTTAGTGTATTATCTTTTCAGCAAATTGCATGCATATCTGGAAATACTGCTGCTTTAACAGACAAAGCAGAAACGTTGTCTGGGCTTAAGTTGAATGAGGTCATAATGCTGTACTGTAGTGATTAGCTAGGGAGTATTGTAGCATATTGGTGTATTTGAATGTCACATAAGCTTAATGGCTTTATCCATTTAGTCAAGTATTTTGCCTACAGATTGCATTTGATTGCATACAGTATGACAAATACATGAGACATGGACAAATGGACAGTAAATGGTTCTGGTTAGAAACTATGACGGTTACTCATTCATGGGACATGCGAGACAGACTATTGATTAGAAATCTCTGGAGTGTTCTGTAGAGGTTAAGGAGCACCAGTTTCCTTAACAGCTGAGTTTTTTGAAGTCTGGCAAAGATGCAGAACAAGAAAAACGATTGCAAAGTGACTAAGCAGGTCTTGTTAGAGGAAGAAAGCAGGGGGTCGTGCAAGGAGAGAAGTTGAGAGTTGCTGGTTTCATCAAAATTTCCAGCTCAAAAACCTCACAAAAGACCTGAGACTTGCTCAAATTAATTAGGGATTGGAACATGGAGATGTTTTTTTCTACTTTTTCTTAGTCTTTGGTTGGGAAATAAGGTCACTGTGGACACACATTCCTGATATACAGACATTATGCACTCAATAATTCACATTTCTCTCTCTTTGAGGCACATCTTAAAATATAGAACAATAGAAATGGTTCTGTAAATCAGACACACAGACTTGCACTTATGATGCACTTACACTTTTGTTTGCAAACTGTTTGCCTTTGCAGAAATGTATTTTAATTTAATTCCAATTATTTGCTATCGAACAAAAAGCTTGGTTGCTACTGAGTATTTTTACACTAGCCTAATTTGTCATATAAACCACAACTCATGGCATGGCAGTGCCAACAATGGCAGACTATATTTTATCTTTTTCTTCTTTTTTGGATTAGTCAAATTAGGTGCTACACAAGCTCTGTTTTTTTTTTTTTTTTTTTTTTAAATGGCAGTTACTTTAGTTGGTCTTGTTGGTCACTGCAATCCCACCCCCAACCATACTGCAACCAGTTTTCCTGGCCAAGAGCCAGTTCTTTGGCTGTCGAAACGTGAAGAACTGGGTCGAGATTAGGCACTGGCTCTAAACCGGCCCCGGAACGTCCTTGGTGGAAAAGGGGTATAATAGAGCTTGTTGCAGTTCCCATATTTGATCACTAGGTGCAATAATAACATCCTAAATGGAACAATGCACACGATTCCCCACGTTTGAGCAACAGCTAGAAAGGTAAAAATAAAAATAAATAAATAAATAAAAATAAATCGATAGAACATCGGCTTATGTCTGTCAATCATTGTCACGCCAAAGAAGTAATTAGTATTTCAACAGAATGTAAACTGTTTGGAGTGGTAATTGAGGACTTTGCTGAGATTAAGATTTCCCACCTGGCTCTATGGACAAGCTGCCAATGTTTGTGTGTAAAGAATAATGAAGAGAGAAGATGCTCCCTCATGAGGCTCTGCACTTCTATACTCCACAGTAAACAAAACCACAGTGAGTGAGAAAGAGGGAAAGACAACAGCATCCATAAATCATTTTTATCATACTATGTGAACCTTCAGATCTGCATCTTTATATAAAACATTATATAAAGCCGTAGCCAATAAATCTGGGAGGGTGTCAATAAAATTAGCCACTGTGACTAATACTGTGGTATTAATATGTGGTAGCTTAGATGCAACATGAATGCACTGAAATAAAAAAACCCTAACAATATAAACATGGTTGAAGTAGTCTGCATGGATGAGTGGTCCATTATCCTTCTTCTCCAAGTGTCTTTAACCTTGTTAAAGAGGCTTAGTGCTGTTTAATCTCTTCAGACAGGATTCACTAAATCTTAATGGAAGGCATGCTCCTAATTTTACAAAAAGAAAACCGTAAATAATTTGTCTTTGTTGGGTCTGTCATAATCACTTGTATATCTGGTCAGATCAGTCCATGAAAAAAGATTAATGAAGAAATTTTGCAGCAATCAGATGGGAACTGTAGGTAGAACACGTCCTAAGAAACATCAGCTAATCAAACCCCGGATCTTTCACTATACTGGGACAAACAAGCACAGGCAGCCTTTTTCTGCCATTACAACATTATTTCACATTTAATAGTCACATCATGGAAGTCTGTCTCCCGCTTATATGACAGCACATCTAAATTCATTCTGTGGAGGGACAGGAATTGCAAATCACAGGGAGCGTTAATTAAAAAATAAATCACCTGCAGCATATTTGCTCTTCTGTCTACCATGAATCATTTTTGATTGATATCTACAAGGAGAGGAAAGTAATTTAGGCAGTCAGACATGCATGGTGTGAAATATTAGAAAGGTAATAGTAGTAATTTCACATTAAGGCCTCTTATTTTCCTGTATGGTGATGCTGCTATTTTGGTTGGA
Organism: Notoglanidium macrostoma; assembly: GCA_030068235.1. Classification (NCBI taxonomy): domain Eukaryota; kingdom Metazoa; phylum Chordata; class Actinopteri; order Siluriformes; family Auchenoglanididae; genus Notoglanidium; species Notoglanidium macrostoma. Next base: position 12,801,343 of record JAQQZR010000016.1, on the reverse strand, counting down.
CACTGACGGGTCAAAACACTAAAGCTTCCTCAGTTCTCAGCACAGCTTAAAATACATCTTCTTGGAGATAACTTTGACCATTCTGTAAGCTCAGTGGTGGCATAAACCTCTCCCAAAGAGTTCAGACCTCCTACAAATTATTGAATTGCATTACGCAGTGGGCACAAGCAGATAAGGTTGTCAAGGAAAGTTTATAACATGAAACAGCTTTGTTTGCATCGGAGATGGTTGATTTTCCCCATGAGACCAGCCTGCTGCTGAGCCCAGACCTCCACACCCACACACAGCCTAGCATTTTGAACGCTTTCATTTATGTTGAGTAGCCATAAAATAGCCCTTTTCGTTGGGATGGGGTACATAACCTACAGTTGACTACTGGACAATATCTATCTATCTCGCTGTAATAGAGCTATCACTGTATCACTTTTTGGCAGTATAATAAAATAGTGGTGACAAAAATTCTTACTAGAATTGATTCAAACAAATAAACAATACCATATCTAAATAAATAAATCGCAATGAGAAGCAATTTATTTTTTAGACTAGTGATCAGCAGTTAGTGAGATAGCATACTAGATGCTAAACAGATAACGTCTAGCAATATGTTATACAGTTCATAGGGTATAGAAGGTCTTTGTAAAGATTTTATCTTGTAGTTCCCCAACACCAAAGTGTTTTCTCTTTAATTTGCAAACTTACCTTTTAACTTCCAGCAGTGTAATCAAATCAGTCTTTTTACTCTGCAGGACTTTTCACTCCTTTTACTCTGTAGGACACTACAAGATGTAATATGGTGAAATTAGGAGACCAAGGACCCCTGGGTGGACATGAGTACAGACTCATGTCCACCCAGGGGTCCTTGGTCTCCTAATTACAGACTCCTAAGTACAGACTCATGTCCACCCAGGGGTCCTTGGTCTCCTAATTTCACCATATTGGTGAAATTATTGGTACAATGTCCATTATGACCCTGGCACATTTTGTAGACCTGACAGTTTCTTACAACCCTACGAAGCTCCAGTCTCAGAGGGGAGTGTGAGACTGGTTTATATAAATGCACTCTGGAGCCTCTGTTAGTGGATGTTATGGCTTCTCCAGGCTTTCTGTTGACATCACCTCCTCTCCTCTGACCCTCTACCTGACATCACTTCCATGCTTTTGATCCATCAGCAAGATGACACCTTCAAACTTTCAGTTCCTCTATTTGTGGACATTACCACCTCCCACAACCATGGACATCACAGGCTCTCTGAAAATATTACAGACTTCCTGGACCCTCTGTCTAAGGGTGCTTCATCACGGGTTACCATGTTTCTGGGACCTGGCTGGTGCTCACTGCCTGTCCGAGTAACTCCAGTGCAGAGCTGGCAAATCCTGACTATTTGTACCATCTGTGCTTTGCTTAGACATGTCCAAGGTGCTTAGAATGAAACCTTATTACTCATTATTTCACAAAGTTTTGTCTGGAGCACCGTGTACAAGATTAGCCAATGGAAACACAAGGATTTCAGCATCATATCAACAAACCTAAAGTGTGTAGCTGCATGACATCTCCCAAGTTCTCCCATATCACGTCCCTGCTGTGTTCACTCCACTGTCTTCCTGTACCATCCGATTTAAATCACAGATTCTTGCCTACAAAGTAAAAGAAACTATGTTCCTCTAATCTGGCTCGACTTCACCCAGCCACAAGTTAAAATGGTTGGTTAATCCCTCGATCATTTCATACCCATTGGAAATACCCTTTATTTCTAAGATTTTAGAGCTGTTGTTCAGCTGTTGCCTGCAATAGAGAAAATTCCTGTCTGTTTTTTTTGCAAACATCATAACAGAGACTGTTCTCTTAAGAGTATTAAATGATATTTAAATGAATGCTGACACTGGGGAATTGTCTATCCTGGTATTAGACCTTAGTGCAGCCTTTGATACAATTGACCTTGGCATGTTGATTAATAGGCTTAGTCAGTGGGTTGGTATTTCTAGGACTGTTATTAATTGTTTTTTATTGATCCAATAGGAAATTCTTTGTGCCTCACAAGGGTTTGAACCTGGCGACCAACTGGGGCCTTTCTGTGTGGAGATTGCATGTTGTTTGCATGTCCCATGCCTCCGTAAGTTTCCTCTGGGGTGCTCCGGTTTCCTGCCACCATCCAAAGACATACAGATTAAGTCAAATGGTGACTCTAAATTGGCCACAGGTGTGAACGTGAGCGTTAACGGTTGTTCGTCTCCGGGTTAGCCCTGCGAGAGATTGAAGACCTGTCCAGACTGTACTCCACCTCACGCCGAAGTCAGCTGGGATTGGATCCAACTTCCCCGTGACCCTGATAGATAAGCGGTATAGATAATGGATGGGTGGATAGATGGATGGAAATTCTCTGCTTCTGTTGGGGATAAGGTGTCCTCTTTGGCTACCCTTACCAATGGAGTGCCTCAGGGATCTATTCTTGGCCCCATTTTATTCTCAGTCTATATGCTTCCTTTAAGTATTTTAATGTCTCATTTAACTTTTATGCTGATGACAAACAGTTATACTTGTCTGTAAAATGTGAGAATTTCAGTAGGTTAGCCAATCCAACGGACTGTTTCTCAGCTGTTAACTGGATGTCTTGTAACATTCTTAATGAGGAAAAACAGAAGCCCTCGTTTCTATGGAACTGCATGTAGCCATTGTAGCCCTTCTGCATCATTGCTAAGATTAGACAGAATACGGAGAAACATCCATTTATTTGTATCATCATGTCTGAACTACTGGAATTCTCTGTTTACTTGCCTTATTGAAGGATATCTGGCTCATACCCAGTTAATTCAACAGCAAACCTCAGGGAAGTCATCCTGGTCTCCCATCGCTGGTTTCCACTGAATTATAGGATTCAATTTAACTTGCTGATGCTCACATACATCACATACCATGCATTAACTTGAAGGAGCTCCTGAATATATTCCAGAATTGTCGACTCCATGCAATAAAAAGGTCTGTTAGGTCCTTCCAAGCAAGGGCTCCTTGCTATCCCAAGGACAGAGTTAATAAAATGTCTATTTGCTGTTTGTGTGCCTACACTTTGAAACGGTCAACCTTGTGACATTAGATTATTTGATTCCGTGAGCATTTTAAGAAATGTAATGAAACCCCTTTTTATTTTATTATTTCATCTTGCTTTCGGTAGCTCTTGGCTGTATCTGCCCTACATGTAGTTTTATTTCCTGGTATTTTATTTTCTTATTATTTACTCATTTATATTCATGATGGATTGTAGTGCATGCGCGTTACGTTTCCTGTGTGTATTGCTGTGGCTCGCACCGCATTAGGTATTGTGACGCATGGCTTAGAATAATGCTATACAAATAAAGATGAACTTACTTTTTAAGGATAGCATGAGAATGCTTTTGATGGAGATTACAATGCAACATCTCTGGATAAGGGTGTCCACCAAATACTGCAAATATAAAAGTTAAATGCAGGTCTCTATAGACATGTGAGATACAGCAGTACCAAAGCTTTGCCTGGTACTCTGTTATTAGGACACAGGAAGCCATGGTCATGATCATTTGCAATCATGATTATTAAACACCTTGATGGCAAACTGGGAGATATTTACTGCGCAGGAAATCTATCATCGTAATGATGATCTTTCCTTTTATAATCAGTAAACAACATGAGATGACTCTCTCTATTTCTCTGTCTCTTTAACGGCACAAAAAGAACACTAAACCTGCTGCTCTTTGGCGCCACCCTCTGGCCTGTGGAAGGTTGTACAAATAAGGACACTGTGTCACAGGTGAGACACGAACATATCACATTATCTGTAAATTGCCTCCAGTGTACGGCATAAAGAAAATACGATATTAAAAATGAGCAATATTCCATATTTTGAACAGCCGAAGCATTTTAGTTATCCGCACTTGACTTTTTCTTTCACCTTTGCCTTTCAAAAGAAGTCTTTACATACCATGTGTTGTAGGTCACATTGTACATATATTGTAACTATTGATTGTGAAAACCTTGCAGAGGACAATTAACACAGACTGTGCACGGAACAATAGAACTATGTAAGGAAGAGGTGAGCTTATAGGAAAATAATCAACAGTGGGGTGGTGTGACAAAGAACAATGCGAAGTGGACGTATTAGCGGTCTCTCCATTAACCTGCGCAATTCGAAATTGTGAACTAAAAGACAAGTAATGGAAACACGTGAAGACGTGAAGAACATGACCTTTCTGAAAAAGAGTGCTCTGTAAGAGCTAAGAGAGGAGGAACCCCATACAAACCCAGACACTGGAGACTCTCTCGTAACATGAAACTTTCTCTAGATAAACATTTTAGGTTCTTACATAACCTATTAAAAAAAGAAATTTCATTTAATATTATAATAAACTATAATATCCATTTAAGATTATATTTCGTAAACTGTCTACCACAAAAGTGCCCGTGAATGAGTTATTCTAGAGCCAACAATATATTGTACATTGAGTGCATTATTATAAATCTTAATCTCAGGACTGATATGATAGAAGATGAATCCTGGTAGTTTAGGCAACGTTGGATTTTATATCCTTCCTCTTAACACTGACGCGCTACCATCCAGGGTCCTACTACGTGTTCGGATATTTTTAAAAACTTTAGATTTTGCCTGCTAAAAAAAAAAAAATCAGAAATCAGAATGACCCAGAAAAGAAAACGGAATCCTAAGCAGAAACTTGGTGTCTCAAATCAAAGAGAAAACCGAACAAAAACAAACAAAAAGCTTTTAATTTACATTCATATACAAAGAGCAAAGGCACAATGGACATGACAGAGGTAAACTTGTCCAAAGCGGTTGGAACAAGCCGTTAGTGTAGAAGAACAATGACAAATAATTTATGTGAATTTCATTTTCATATAAGCTGTCGTCTCTAATCTGAATTCTTGTATTTTTCTTCGCATAAGAAGATGCAGGAAGGAGGGGATATTTAAGGGGTCTTTCTTAAATAGCCGAGTAATTAAATAATAATTAAAAAAAAGAATTAAATAATAAAAGATTTAGTCATATAGAGAGCTTGATTTGCTATGCCACCATGCTACGTCACTCGGTGAAGGTGGAAATGTCCTGGTTTACTTTCAGCGCAAGTCCTCTAGGGCTGTGAGACGCCAAGACCACATTTACAAGCTTGGATACTCTGTAAGGGTTCGTTTTCTCTTTTGCATATGAATACTCCGATCACATGGCATGTCCGAAACCGAACAATAAATATTGTTTACCTTCCTCTGCTACCTTTGTGCCTTTATGACGGTCACTCTGTAGGATGATGGTAATTGACATGTTTTCTGACTTGGCTGGACTGAATGAATCGTTTTCCACAAATTGGGCAGGCAAAAGGCTTTTCGCCAGTGTGAATTCGTTCGTGCTCCTTTAAGTGGCCTTTCTGATTAAAACGTCGTCCGCAGAATTTACAGTGGTACGGCCTTTCCCCTGTATGAGTCCTACGGTGGACCTCGAGCACTTGTGCGTAGGAGTAGCACTTTCCGCACAGGTCACAGCGAAACGGCCTTGGCCTGTCTTTCTGATGCACGACCATATGCCTTTTCAGCTGGCCGCGGTTTCCGAAAGGCTTTCCACAATATTGGCAGTAAACAATTCTATCGGCCGTCTCACTCTGCAGCGCGTCATGCGCAGAAGGATCAGGACCTTGATCATCTCTTAAACCTTCCAGATTATAGTCAGTTATACTTTCACTTTGCGTGGCAGGGTTTGAGTCATCAGATATCACGATCTGGGAGTCCCTTGGCTCGGATTTTATTGCGACTTCTGAGCGGAGGCGATCGCTGTTTACTTCCTCGTTTGCAGGCTTTTCCGAGAAACGGTGCGGAGCGGTCAGTGTGGACGGATCATTCAGTGGTTCTGGAGGCACAATGTCCTGCGTCATGGTGGACAGCTCCACCTTTACTTGTATTACTGAGGAATTTGAATCCAGGGATCCATGGGAGATGTTTGGTAGCTCCTGAGGAACTGCTTGATTAGTTGAACCATCTACTTAAAAAAAGAAAAAAGAAAAAAGAAAAAAAAAAAAAAAAAAATTTGCACATAAAACAGAATTCATGGACGCGTACCAAGAGATCACATTTTCAATAATAAGCTAGTCGTCTTTCATTAATGAGACCTTGAATGATCGCAGATTTACTGCCACATCTGCTTCCAAACACAGAAGTGTTCAGGAGAAACCCAAGTCTAAATTTGGGCCCCGGAGTACGTCATGATGGAGGACAATATTTTCATTATGCTAATTAATCACGGTTTCTGCAAACAAAAAAAACACAAAAGGTTGTTTGTGTTTTATTGAAGCGAAAAGCCGGATAGCATTCACTGTCCCTTACTGTACATTATACCATATACTTTATGTTGTTTTTGCCATGTCTGTACGCACGCACTTTATATTGTCTTTTGTTGTACTTCTGTGTTGACTTATATCTAGCACCTTGGTCCTGGAGAAACGCTGTCTCGTTTCACTATACACTGTACCACATGGTTGAAATGACAATAAAGCCACTTGAACCTTACTGGACAAGACTGTTCTAGCCCTTTTGTTTTGGGTATTTTTTTGGAACTGCTGTCTCTCAGGACTTCCGTTCCTCGGTGTACATAAACAGTTCTCGCTGCTCAGGGAATGCTGCTAAACGGAACTTCCCCCGACACAATTCCTCCATTCGGAACGTCAACAGCGCCGACATCACTTCCTCTCTGCGTTACCCTGGTAACATAAAGACCTCGGATACCTGTTGCTGCTACAGCGAATGTCACGTTACTGGAATAAAACATTTGACTATATATCGAAACCAAAACTGATACAAGTACAGGTTTCAACATCACTGATTAATTTACAAGATGTACGGTGTCATTCCTAAAACGAGATTAATATCATGTAGATTATTTACTGATTACTATGTAATATGTTGATTTATTTACAGATTATTATTATGCAATATTAAGATTGACATCTTTGATAATGAATCGTGCGCTATAGTAATACTCGGTCTTGTGCACCCCTACTGCCAAATTTACACATCCAAGGTGAAAATGAGCAAACATGCTGGAGCAATGACTCATGGGTAATCTTGCTCATCAACTTCCAGGTTCTGTGAGAGATCCGTTCTCCTCCAAAGCCAGGAAAGGAGCAGAAGACATCATCTCCAAGCCATCGCACCCTGGCCACCATACAGTTTATTTAAACTCCTTCCCCCTGGTAGGTGCCTCAGACTTACACACACTCATTAACACAATCCTGAACACATCATCAGTGACCTCAACCGACTCTAATTCTTTGTACCAATAAGAGCCAATACTCTCCTAATGGATTAGTGTGATGGTGTAGAAACAAACCAACATGAGCATTCACACAAATTGAATCTTAAATATATCTAGTGCACTACGTAGGATGCACTATAAGTGCTGCATTGAGACGTAGCTCATAGCTTGACATCTCACCTCGACCGTTAGCCAATCGCTCTGCCGTTAGCATTTTCTTCAGGTACATGTTTTCCTGTTTGGTCCGGTCTGTTTCTTCCTGGTACTCGGTAATAATGTCTGAAACGACCTGAAATAATTCTCCCGCTACAGCTAACAGACGCTCGGTAAAAAACGTATTTAAATACTCAAACTTTGCCATTTTTTGTGGCAAAATCCACAGCTCTCAAATAAATGGTCTCTTCTTCGTTTAATGCTTGAGGAGAACAACAACGCTACACGCATTACTGCCATCTAGTGGTACAGCGTTTCTGAATTAGGCCGCGGGTCACCAGGTAAATTACGGAGCACCTGAAGGGACATGAGGAAACAAAAAATCCTTTGCAGTTTCTCGTGCACACCGGAAACTGTAAAGGATTATTTTTGTTTGTTTACCCACGTCCCTTTAGGGCCTCCGTAATAAGTAGCTGCGGAAACACACAACAATTAGCACCACCAGCTCTCATTATTAAGAGAAAACATCTTGTTGTCATGAGAAAAACATGGGAAGCCTCGTGGTTCCAAATGACAGCGTATTAAAAGTTTACAGGCTTTTATTGGCTTCTCGTGGAGTTGAGCTGAGACACAGGAATCAACTTTGGGGCAAGCTGTACAGATATCTTGATGTTGGCCTTGACCAGACTATACCAACAATGTCGGAATCACACAAGGACATATGTTGTAGCATTACAATTTCCCTGTTCCATCATGACAATGTGCACAAAGCAAGCTCCATGAAGACATGGCTTGCCAAGGTTGGAGTAGAAGAACTCAAGTGGCCTGCACAGAGCCCTGACCTCAAACCCACTGAACACCTTTGGGATGAACTGGAACGCAGACGGCACCCCAGGCCTCCTCACCCAACACCGGTGCCTGATCTCACTGATGCTCTCGTGGCTGAATGAGCAAATCCCCACAGCCACGTTCCACAATCTAGTGGACAGCCTTCTCAGAAAAGTGGAGCTTGTTATAACAGCAAAGGGAGACTGGAATCTGGAATAGGACATTCAAAAAGCACTTATGGGTATTACGGCCATGTCCACATACCTTTGGCTATATAACGTATATGGTATCTGCATTAATGATGCCATTCATCATGGCAGTGATCACTCTGATACTATAGATCAATCCAAATATAATTACCAGTTACTTTATAAATGAAGGTAATATACTGTAAATGTATAAACACTGCTCACTGACATTAAATCTCATCGTAATTGAAACCAGGCATGAAGTAAACTTTGACAAATTCTGTCAAACTTTGCCATTCATCAGTCTTATAAGCTGTACTGTAGAAACAAGATCAATTACGCTGTTTTTATAACATTTATCTCATAATAACCTTTAGCTTAATATAAAGATGCTTTCTTGTAGTTAAGAGACATGCTCTTCTCATAACTTGTTTACTTGTAGCGAGGTGCTTTCCTTGCATTAACAAAAGGAACATGGGGTATTTCTAAAACCTTTGTCATGATTTCTTGTTCATCCTATTTTATTTTATTCTCTCAGACTATCACACCTTAACACTGAAAGTAAAAAAAAAAAAGGCAAACAACCAAAATACTAATGAGGAAAATAAACTTTATTATAATCATCTTCATCATGAATAAAAGATTATGCATGTTCAACTCATACTGTGGAATTTTATTCGTTTAATATTATATTCTCATAAAGGTGTTCATATAATCACAAGTTTAGTGTTGTCAATTAACCCTCAACTGTCAAGACGATGACAAGAATCGATAGATGTCGAAGTGACTCTTGGTGTCTGTTCAGAACAGCTGGTGTAATGCTTAAATAACGTTTCTTCACAGCCAACACGTTCCACCACTCAGACACCATGCTGTCGAGTCAGTCAGCTTAATTTCAGGGTATCAGTGCTCCTGTCAGCTCCTCTCTCCTCTATAAAGAGCTGCACAGCTCTGTCCTTTCACAGACACACACATCACAACTTAAGGAAGATGGCGAGAAGATGCCAAATCTGTCGTCTGACAGCAGATCCATCACAAGTAACAGTGGTGCGTTGAGCTTCCCAGCTTAACTACTAGTCAGGAAACAGGGGCGGGAGGAATCTCTGGGAGAAACGTGCTAAAGCAGACGCATCAGTTTCTCACTCATCAATGACTTCTGCTGGTCTATTAACTGACACAGAGCACAGCACATACATAAGAGTCAATTAACACAATCAAAATACTTTGGCATGTGTACATCACACGCACAACGAGTGACTTAGTTTTAGGGAATACAAGATTCTACTCCCCATCTGACTTTTTAAATTTATATTAATAAGAAGAATTTATTATTATTGTCATGATCATCGCATCACTGGTAAGACATTATTCTTTGGAGGAAGTGGGAACGTTCTGTAGAGTTGCATGATGGTGTAAAATAATTTTTTAAATCCTCATTTGAAGCACCTATTTATTGTAGCCCAGAAATCGCCACGTCAGCTTCGGGAGGGTAACAGCGACGCTGCGCCACCACTCCACCGCACTACTGATCATGATCCTATAACAGCACGTTGGGTTTCATTTCTTATAACGACTAACAGAGGTATTCTCTTCGTCAATATTTTCATTTAAATCGTTTTCTCTCATAATCTTTCCTGTTCCCATTCGAAGTTAAGCAAGGTTAGAAAAATCCAAATGAAAGTGGCCGGCTCACCTTTTCCAGAAATGACAATGCGATGCTTTTCTTCTGAAAGCATGTGACCGCTACCTGCTAGCCCGCCTCTGTAAATTCAGTGTTAGTGAAAACATCAAACTTTTGCGTCATGTCACATGTGGAAGCTTTGAAGAAAATATGCCTCGTCTTTTCTTCCCGAGATACTATGACAACTTTTCTTTTCTAGGTCAACCATTTAACATTTATGAACTAGAACGTTGCCGAATTGTTTTTGGACTACAGATACAATCGAAAATGCCGAATCGCTACTTGTTGCAGAGGATTCTGGGAAGAGTGAGTCGGCCCCTTTAAGCATCAGCATCATGTATCCTGTTTTTTTTTTTGTTTTTTTTTACGGGAAAATCACTGATTGATCTTTCTTTGAACTCTAGCCACCTGACCAGGATGGCTCCGAATGTGCTCTTTGGCTTGACTCAACCAAGTGAAACATTTCCCACATACTGAGCAGCTGTAAATTTTTTCTCCAGTGTGAATCCTTTCGTGCCCCTTCAAGTGACCGATCTGACTAAACGTCTTTTCGCAGAACTTGCAGTGATACGGTCTCTCTCCTGTGTGAGTCCGAAGGTGGATTTTGAGTACGTGGGGAGTGCTGTAGCACTTCCCACACAACTCGCAGCAGTTGGGTCTCTTGTTCTGGTGCTTTAGCAAATGCCTTTTCAATTGCCATTCGTTTTGGAAAGTCTTTCTGCACACGTCGCAGTAAAGCGGCCTGTAAGGAATGTGACTCTGCAGGCGAGATTTGAGAACGGAAAAGTTATTTGCCGGTTTCTCGTATTGAGAAGCGGGATGGGAAACCGGTTCGTCTTTTACAGAAGGCTCGAACTGAATTTCACTGTTCCCGGGTGTACACGAGAGCTCGGAGGAGAATCCTGTACGGTTCCATGTCTCTGGTTTGCTCGAGACTGTGGTGGAACAGTGACCTTTTTTTGCCTGAACATTTACCGTTTTAACTGAGTACGAGTGAAGCTGCCCCTGTCTACTGGCGGTCCTTACAGGAGAGGAACTGAATGAAGAAGCATTATTCAGTTGGTCTTGTGACTCAGCTTTCTCATGTCTGGTCAAAGGTTCCAGCTTCACTTGGACTTGTGAGGGATCACAGTTTTGTGGCTCCTGGTTGATGTTTGGCTGTATAAGAGGAACAGGAACTCCATCAGTGTGTCGTAGCTGTTCATCTGTCAGGAACATAGAATACATTTTTTTTTATTACAGGCAGGGACTATAGAACTAGACATCACATTATTTCATTGAATGAGGAGGTGCACATCCAAATGATCCTTCATGACCGTCTAACGCTCAATGGTATGGAAATAAAATCCTCTGTAAGTGTATAGAGATTAAAATCCAGGCAGGACTCTCTCAGAGATCTCCAACAACCTTTGACTCCTTACTATTGTGACTGTTTTTTTTTTTTTAGCTAAAGCAGAAGTCAGACTAAACGCGAACAAAATTTGCCTGACAAAAACAGCCGATTTGCTGAAGGGGAATGTACGCAGGATGTGAACGAGGTGCATTTGCTTCTGGGAGTGGTTACTTTTGCTTCTCATCGATTTGTAAATTTCAGTCTGTGAATACACAAGCCTAAGACTGTGATTTATGCACGCTAGGGTTTTTCTTGGTAAAAGTCCTCCATGGTAAAATGCTTCCTCTCTGCCTGCTTTTGTTTGTTTCGGAGCAATGTTGGCACGCCTGTCTGTGTGGCTAAACCAGGTTTTGCCGCATGGTCAGGACGGTCGAGGTCAGTGGCTCCGTTCTGAGCTAATATTTTCCCCACATGTGAACCTTGAAACCGTCCTAAGTCGAAACGCTTAGAGTGAGTTACCCGGTGTGGAGTTGTCAGAGTTCTCAAATCAAAAAGGGATACGATGCCAGATTTTCTACATCTGGATTTATTACACGTATGATTGCAAAAACTCCAGATACTTTATGAATTTCTCAATATGTATGTGTTTCGCAAAAACTTTATATCGTTTAGGCACTAAGCGCTCTCTCTACGAGCTCGGAGGTGGATGTTATGTTATGGAAATGTTCATGACTCAAACACAAAATTCACATTATTTCTACGCCTCAACACGTGCACCTTCACTAGCACGTTCTTTGGAAATCACTTTACATCACCCTCATAAATGAACAAGGTTTCTGTAATGACGTGCATGATGGGTGGAAAAAACAAAGCGCCAGAAGTTTTGAAAAAATGAGGAAGGTCAGGGTTCTTTACTATAATGCAATGGTCTAATTTGACAGGACAACATGATTGCATATGGATGTACACAAACACCTCTATCTTTTACCTGCGAGGTCACGATGTGATTCTTCAGCTCTGTCAGACTGTTCAGGGCTGCTAGCAAGAGTAGGACATGATTGCTTTGGTAGTTCAAGATCCTGCTGCGTGGTACTAAGCTCCAGCTTCACTTGTATTACTGACGTCTCCGGGTCCATTGGTTCTTGTATGGAGTTCTGCTTTTCTGGAGGACATCCATCTGCTTGGCTGGTCTGTGCATCTGCAAACCCCAATTACAATTACAAATAGATCTGTACAGATAAAGTACACCCAGGTTACAGTTTTTATTTTAGCCGTAAGACTTCCTAAACTGGAAGTCTAGACAAGGATTTCCGGTGAGATCAGGGTGATTTTTTTTTTTCTTACCTGAAATCCAGTTCAAGAAAGTTTACATCAGTTAGCATCTTTTCCCAGATATACTTTTTATGTTTTATGTAACCCCTTTGTTTGTAAAAAAAATCTGTTCAAATAACTTCAGTGACATGGATCAAATCCAACAAGAGTATGTCAATGTCAAAATAATGCTGCCTTCACATTCTCCCACATTTCAGCGTTTCCCATTCGGCAGGCCGCGATTATGAAGTACTAATTAGTTAGCAAACAGGTCTGATCTGGTTTAATATCTTCTTTTTCAGTTATGCACATATCCATCTATCTATCTATCTATCAAAAGAATTAGTGTCCAGCGAGCACTGAAATTTTCCCTCCTTATTCATGATAAATGGTCGCAGTTCGGAAACTCGTATTCACTTCATTAAATTAAGGTGGCACTTGAATACTGCATTACGCTTATCGACAACATTAAGCTAGCACCCCAGCGCTTTATTAGCCTGCTAGGCAAAACCCAGTGACAGAAACTGAAATGTAGAAAAACTGCTTATAAAAACTGCCTATTAACAAAGCATGCAAACATTAAGCCGTATGTTTTCTAGTTATCAGCAAACTAAGCTAGCTACATACCTAGCCTGTCTGTTCGGTCGAGTGTGATTTCAGCCAGCATTTTCCTGAGATAAACATTTTCCTGTTTGGAGTGGTTTATTTCCTCCTGGTACGCGGCCAGGGTCTCCTGGAAAACCTGACATATTTCTCCTGCGATGTTCGTCAAACGTTGGTGGATAAAAGCATTCAACGAGTCAATTTTACGCTTTTGAGTAGTGGACGCCATGTCGCATATATCCCCCTCAGATTCTGCTGTGAGTGCAGAGCTGCTGGTCACAGTGGATTTCAAAATAAAAGACCCAGGAAGAAATGTAGTGCAGGACAGGTCGGCCTACAGGCGGCCACTGAGGCGATTTTTCTCATGGTTTACTAGGAACAGATCAAAGTCATGGAGAATTGAGCGAAATGTAATACTTCCAATAAAAAACCGTGATCTACAATACACTAATGGTACTAGGAAAACCGGAGAGTTGCAGAAGAAAAAGTTCGAGATGGGTTTCGAAGGGAAACTTTAATGATGTTTTGCTGCACAGAGAGCTAGCAGAGTAGGGGTCACGTGCTTCCAAAACAAAAACAATGGTTTGACTTCTTTAAGACAGCATTTTTAAAATTCACTTTTGGTTTATTTTTCATGGTTTTACTCATTTCCCTAAAGGCAGATTCACCACCACTGCTTGCCTATTACATGGCAATATTCTACCAGGAAGTGTGACACAGAAGGAGTTTGACAAAGGCGGGCTTGACGACAGGAATATAGTTTGTTGGTGTTTCTGTTCAACATTAGAAGGTCATTTATTACCTGTACATGAAAAAGGCTGCTACTGGATTGACCCGACATCCACAAGTGTTTGTTACTGTATATGGCTTCTTCTATATCATCCTCATTATTATTATTGTTTTAAAAAAGCAAAAACAGACCATGGTTTGATTATTTTGCCTTTTAAAACAAGCCCTCTGAAACCCTCAAGTCTCTGCAGAGCTGAAAAGCCACTTCCCTCTTGCTTAGCCCCATTTCCTCTCTATACTGCACAGCTTATTTCTATATCACTGCACCTTGCATGTTTTATAGTGTTTTGAAATTCAGTCAGGAGACACACCGGAATCAGAAACGTGACGTTAACCCTCTATTGTCTGCAGGAATTCTAACCTATACATGACTTAAATAACAGAGAAATTTGATTTTTTTATGGGTTGGTAAATCATTGCCATATGGCAAGAAGGAGCGATGGTAGGAAGCGGCGGTGTTGCTAGGATTGAAGCACGTTGAGCGACGCCAAGACCTCTTCTATAAGCGGGAGATGATGTGGTCTCTGTCCTTGACTGTCTTCTGTCCTCAGATCTCCTCTGCGCCGCTGTAATCCTGTCCTATTTTCGTTGCCGATCCACTGAGGCCGCACCTCTCGACGAACAGGACTTAAAGGATCCGTTGTTAACGTCTAAGTCACACCTTCAGTCTTGTGGAGTTCATGCCTTGATGGATCAGCGCTGTTTTGGCAACACAAGGGGGCAAAATTTTAATCAGGCGATTTTGAATGCATAATGTTTTCAGATCATCACAATTCCTTTCCCTAAATACGACTGTAACAATCCTCAAATCTCAAATCGAAGACGACTCTTCAACATCCTTCTCAGCTTTCTTTTTACTCTGCTTTCGGAAGAAAGCGCCAACGTTCACGTCTCTTCACTCTTCAGCCCCCGGCGGCGCCTGAGAAATCTCATTTCTCCTTAGAGACCTGCATATTTTTTTTTTTTTAGAACTCTTAATTGTATTCGATGGAATTCATAAGCAAGTATTTACATGGCTTAAATAATAACTCCAACTGTAATTTGGGCTCTATGGTAACAGCGACATGGTATTAACACGGCATTAAATCCACCTTAAAAAGACGCTTCTTGACCAAACCAACATTTACAAAATATTCTGATGTCCGTTTTCACTTTCATATCCTGCCTAATTATCTTCAGTGACAGGTCTCCCTGTGTGAAAGGCCACCAAGCAGTTCCTCTCACTGGTGATGCAGAGGGAGAGTTTGCATTTTCAGCACCTGGTCTTCACGATGCCTTTGCATCCAGGCATTTTGCATCGTCCCTTTTGATTGCCAATGGCCAGTGTCGTCTGTCCTGACCGAAACAGGTGGGAAATAATTTTGGGGACTTCGGTTTTGTTTAGCTGGTACCCTACCTCGTAAGACGTCTCCTTCCTTTTGTAGGACTTGCCCTCTATGCATAAACAGGAGGCAACCTGTTAATTAGGAGAGTCAGAGATAAACATAAATAAGCATGAAGCTAGTTAGAGGCAGAGGCAAATAATTAAACTCAAATATCTCCTTCAGGTTCACTCAGAACTCTGTCAGAAAGCTAGCTGTGTCTCCCGCAGCATCAGGCTAGAGCCTTGATTCCGGTTTATTACTAGGGTACTCGTTTACGGGCTGCTTGTCCAGACGACCTGGAATTAACGAGCAGGGAGGACCGTCTCCTTGGAGACATGTTGCTGAAATGACATGTCAAGGTAAGGGGTTAAATTTTTACAGATAAAGAGCTGACAAAAGCGAGAACCCCGTTTCGTTTGAATGCCAGGATCTGTACATAGATTTTCTGTAAAATGAATGTATTATTAAAGATGACACACAGACCACAATGCACTGTAGAGCTCCAACATTTCGTTTATTTCGTAATTCACATAACGGTCAAACCAGAACGAGTTGGCAAACAAAACAACACTGTTTTAAGAATCAGTCTGATATGGTTCCGTAGCTTTCGTGTAAACAGGTAGCTTCTCAGCAGTGCACGTCTTGGTATACGGCCGAAGGCGAAATTTTGCATGCCCTTATTTGTGAGTGGATCATTCGATGAACTTGTAACGGCGGAAATATCCCGCAACAGGACAGCGATCTGAACTGAAGACGAGTTAACACGCGGCGCCTCCGGATACGCAGAGGAAAACGGAATCGAAAGAACTAGAGCTTGTTTTCCGCGCGTTCCGTTTCCCGTTCCAGTGTAGATGTAGCGGAGACAGCTAAACGCTCCAGACCCGAAGTTCCAGAATGTCCCTGCTCCTGCCCTGCGATCGGCTGGAATACGCTCCTTGGTACTGATCGGCTGAAATAGCGTCGTGCGGCTCACTCCGGACCACTTTCTTGGTTTCCACGTTTACAGAGCCAGGGTTGCGTACAAGCACCGGGTTTGTTCCATCGCACCAGTACGAAGGATTTTTAAACGAACTCAAATCATTTACATCACATTCTTCAGAAATAATAATCGGTAACTTGTTCAGGGTGGATTTTTTTTCCCCTTCAATGTCTTGTCAGTATAAAGAAGGTCTAATTGTTTTTTATAAGGGTATGCAAACTTTTGCACTCAACTGTAGCAGATTAAAACAACTTTAAAAACATCTCCGTCAATCATTTCCGCAGTGAAGGTCAGACAGAATACACATTCTGCTAGCAGGAATAAAATGCTAATCTGCGCACGCACACACACACACACACATTCATTCATTATGTCAAGTCAATCTATAAATATTTTCACAAGCACAAAAGTAGGAGAACTTGTGATTGTTCTGATCTTTTGTTTTTTTAAGCATCACGTACACTGTTGGTTTTTAACAATGGTAGCCGCTTGGTGTTGATGATGATAATGTATGTGTACTCTGACCTGCTGAGCCCGACTGAAACGTTTCCCACACACTGAGCAGCTGTAGGGCTTTTCCCCAGTGTGTGTCCTCTCGTGTTCCTTTAAGTGCGCTTTCTGGTGGAAAGTCTTGATGCAGAACTTGCACGGGAACGGCCTCTCGCCCGTATGCGTCCTGAGGTGGATTTTGAGCGAGTGAGGCGTGCTGTACCACTTCCCGCACAGGTCGCAGCGGAGTTTTTTCTCTTTGGAGCGCGTGAGCTTACGCCCCTTCGCGCTCGCGTCGCTCCTGACAGGTTTGCGGCGCACCTTGGAGCGAAACAGTCTCTCCGCGGCCGGGCTCTGCAGGTGAAACGGCAGATTTGAGAAGTCGTGCTGAGAGGACTGGGGGCTCGGATCGAACTGACTCTCGGCGTTGGCTGGACAGGAGGTTAACTCGTCACCGCAGATCACCTGGGCGTCGCTGTACTCCAGTTTGACCGTGACGTCCTGGGCAGGGTCCGAAGGTGCATCTCTCGCCGGCTGCTGCGCTTCGACGTCGTCCTGCTGTTCGGTGTCGAGATCCTCCTGCATGGTGCTGAGCTCCAGCTTCACCTGTATTAGTGAGGCTTCCGAGTCCACCACGTCTTCATTGCTGTTCTGCTGTTCTGGAGGAAAACCAACCGGCCAGCTGCTCTGCGCGCCTGTCGGAACTGCGGCAAAGCGTGACCATGAAACACATCAGAGAGAACAAAAGACATCTCATTTCAACACTGATCTGCGTACAGCTCCGGCACACAGCCGAACATCCTGGAGGATGTACACTACCAGTCAAAAGTTTGTACACCCCTTCTCATTCAATGTTTTTTTCTTTATTTTTATGACTTAAAAGACGCGTCATGTATTAAAGTAATGACGGACTGTCGTTTCTCTTTACTTAGTCGAGCGCTTGTTGACATAATCTGGATTACTCCAGTTGTCCAATAGCGCTGTTATTATTA
>JAQQZR010000016.1:12768998-12780783 GCA_030068235.1 Notoglanidium macrostoma | reverse complement strand
ACTGAAAAGCATTCCAGGTGACGACTTCATGCAGCTGGGTAAGATAATGCCCACAATATCATCAAGCGAAATGGGGGTGACTTTGAAGAATCTAAACTATGAAACATGTTTTGTTTTTTTTACACTTTTTTTGTTTACTACATAATTCAGTATATGTGTTGCTTCATAGTTTGAGGTATTCAGTATCGTTTTACAATGTAGAAAAAAAGAAAAACCTATGAAACAGACGGCGTGTCCAAACTTTTGACTGGTAGTGTACATGAAACATTCAAGTGCTGCAGAGCCAGGGGGTGGAGTCTGACCTGATCCAGCCCCTCCCATCAGGGCGGAGTTAAGCCGCATATGTATATCCAGTGGGTGTTGAATAGCATCAGGTCCTGCTCCACCCCTGGATTTTAAGTTCTTAATAATCTTAAGTATTAAAAGCTACATGCGACAGCCATTCTTAATCAAAGAAACAAGTGGCCACGACTTATTAACTCTTGGATACTGATGCCTGACAAGCAAGGATTCCCAATGTTTTCTTTTTTTTTTTTTTGCCAGCTGAACCATTCAGCTGAAATCATTTGTCAAATACCGCCAGAGATTTTAAGATGGCTGTTGACCAGTGAAACCTTTGGAAAAAAAATTAATTTACACCATTTTAATCTCTGCATCCTTCCTTTAAAATATGGTTTCCTAATGTATTTTTAAGAAAGCTGCTTCAAACGGCTCACACGCGGGAAGGGGTTTGGCCTCGTCACTGTCCGTGCACATGAATCCATGCACTTTTCCTGGTTTGGAGAATTTGTTGTCTAACTTGTGCCTGGATGCTCGTCCTCTTGTGATTTTCTTTTGCTGACATTGTGCCTGTTCGTTGAAGCGATGTTAAGGAGTTGTAAAAGACAGAGATGCTTTTAACCCTCAGGAATGATTTACGTTGAACTCTCATAGGCCAGGAACTATTATCTGTTACATGATTATTACATGACCCATGAGTAATTCAATCAACTCCTGTCGTGAAGATCATGAAGATAATTAAAGCATGGCCACAAGTTAGTAACAGGAGAGCAATAAGTGATGACCACAGCTTGATCATGAGTGATGACTGAGTCATGCCTGCGCAGGGCTTCACACTATGTTGCTCATGGAATCACTGATCCATATGGTTCTTGTTAGGTGGCACGGTGGTGCAGTGGTTAGCACAGTCGTCCCACAGCACGGAGGATCTGTGTTCAAACCTGGTTCTCGCCGTGACTGTGTTTCCTCCCACAGCCCAAAGACATGCAGGTTTGGTTAGCTGGTTGCTCTAAATTGCCCACAGGCGTGAACGGTTGTTCGTCGGTGTGTAAGACATGGATTGGCCACCTGCCCAGGATGTTCCCTGCCTCTCACCTGAAGTCAGCCGGGATTGGCTGTAGCGTCCCTGACAGGTAAACAGTCTACATAATAGATGTTTTCTACTCTTATCAAACCTCATTGCTTGGCAATTCTGCTTTTATTTATCATCATGTACGCTCAATTTAATTTAATTTAAACTTAGACTAATTTATATATTCAGTTTTATTTCATTTAGCGACATTTAATCACTAGTGTTTTTTGTTGATGTAATTCTACTGATCATTCACCACAGGCTGATCACACTGACTTATGATTTCGTTTTCCCGCGATATTAAGTCGTTGTCACACATTACTTTCATTAAGAAGGAAGATCTCTAGGTAATAAACAACCAAGAGCACATCATCATTTGCGTAGATGAAACAAAACTACGCCAAGGATGGATCAGAAACTGAGCGGCTCGTTCACCTGGTCCATTGTTGATGCTAACTTCCGCTAGCATTTTCCTCAGATAGATATTCTCCTGTTTGGAGCGGTCTATTTCTTCCTGATACTGAGAAACAGTGTCCTTAACGACTTGAAATATTTCTGCTGCAGCTGCCATTAAACGGTCACAGAAAAACGAATTCAGCGTCTCCAGATGAGCCATTTTTCCCCCAGTGTAGACTCGTATAGAAGTGCCACTTTGCTTCTTCTTCTCCTGTTCAGTTATTACAGTGGAAGGCTCTGCGTCGTTAGATCTTTACCGCCACCTGTCGGAAAGGTGAAGCAGCGCACACAGTATTCACGGCTCTAATCGCCAGTTTGACATCTTTTGACATCAGAAAGCCAGTCATGGAAACGAAAAAAGAGCACGATGAAACAATACAATTAATGTGAACTGCGTTTTCTAGAAGCTGCTTTATTATCACAAATCAAGAAAAATATTATAGATATAGTTAAACGACTTCTGAGACTACGATAAATTTTATCCCTTATTATTTTAAGGACAAATCCAGACAAAAAAAAAATAAGACTGTATTTTACTTCCAACATGTGAGTTTCAGACAATTTGTACTTCTGGAGCATTAACTGGACCTGATCTGATCATCACCGCTAAAACACAACTGTCGAGTAAAGCACCAGAACGAACATCTTGGTCCCTTGAACGGTCAGAAAAACAAATCACATAAAAAGTCCTCTGTTCATTGTTAAAAATAATAAATAAAAAAATCCAGTCACCTTGGTTTAATGTTTAATAAAGTGTAGACCGTCTATTTGCAGTTCTCTATAAAATCCATACAAAATGTGTAAAACCTCTGTCTCCAGGATAAAAAAAAAGAAAAAAAAAGACCCCTGTACATTTATCAGTAGAATTCAGACTCACATAGTAAATAAGACTGATATATGTTTAGCATGAACAGTAAGTAGACAATAATCAGAATAATGAAAGAATAATCAGTAGTTAAACATGTAAAAACAAATAATTAGTACTTCTGTTATATTCAGCAGAACTATGAGATATTAAAACTAGCCACTGAGGTGCGTTAATGAAGGCAGCTAAGATAACGAAACAAAAAACACACAATGAATAACAGACGATGACCTTTATCAACAAATCTAATATTTTTCCGCCTTGAATCTTTGCTCTACTGGTTGAGTTATAACTGCTCCCGGTGATGATTCCGAAGGTGTATCTTCATAGGATTGGAGCGAGTAAAACACATCCTGCACACCGGACAGCTGAAAGGCTTTTCACCCGTGTGTATCCTCTCGTGCTCTTTCAGGTGACTTTTCAGCTTGAACCGCTTTTTACAATAACCACAGCCAAAAGGTCTTTCTTTCTGGTGCACGATCATATGCGTTTTCAGCGTGCCTTTCTGCTTGAAGGACTTTCCGCAGACTTCACAGGTAAACAAAGCCATGTGACTCTGCACATGTGATGCTAGCTGAGGAATCTCAGTAAATGTCTGGTCGCAGTAAGTGCAGGAAAGAGGCTCTTGTTGGGCTCTTGCCTGATTAACTTCTTGATCGGCTTCATTTTTGACATCAGCGGAGAAGGCAGCTTGGGATGCACACGGCTCCACTTTCACCGTGACCGACGAGCCTGTATGTAGACTGCAGCTGCTGCTGTCCTCGGTTTCATCCCTCATCCCAGTTTTCTCGGAGAAACTCGAATCTGGGTCCAGATCATGAGCAAGCTGTGACGTGCATGTGTGGGGATGACTCTGAGACTGGTGTGGATCAGATGTCTTTGGACTAGCTTCCAGTTCCAGGTTGACTTGTATAAGTGAGGTGTCAGTGTTCAGGTCTCTCTGGTTTAAACTGTGCTTCTCTGCATACAAACAAGACATCATTCACTACTACAGGCAAAAGAAACATGTCAAACAGATTCATTCCGTTATGATAGACGTTTACGGTTAATTATAGGTGTTCTGAACAAATGGTGAAATCCTGTCTCGTGTTGTTTATCACTGTAGTTAGCTATAATGAGTGAGAAGTGTACCTGCTCGCTCCTGAACACTGTTGTAAATTTCAGCCAGCGCTTCTCTCAGACACCGGTTCTCCTGTTTTATTCGCTCGATTTCACCTTGATATTCACTAAACGCGTCCTTAAACACTTGGAATATCTCTGCAGCGACTGTCATTAAGCGCTCGGTCAAAAACGTGTTCAAACTGTCCAAATTGTTCATTTTAAACCGAGTCCCTTTGCTTACGACTAAATCGTCTTCTTCTGCTACTTCTTCAAGTGTCATGGCGGTTGGCAAACAATAGATTCGCTCATTACCGCCACCTGCTGGTGTAAAGTGTGGCCCAGGCTTTCCTCAAAACAAAACCACTGAAAAGCCAAAGTGACTGACTTTCTTTAAGATATTAAAGTACAGAACTGTGCAAACGTCTCGAGCCACCCCACATTTCTTCATATTTTGCTTCCAAAGAGCCAGACCTTCTTGTATTTTCGTAATCTAGTCGTGAGAAATAGTTCTCCCGGCTTCCTGCATGCCTCGATTAAAAACAACAAAAAAAAAAACCCATGATGGATCACTATTAGTCACGGACTGGCCTCCCCAAAGCCCGGATCTCAAGCAGTGTGGGATCATCTCGACAGAGAACGGAACAAAAGGCAGCCAACATCCGAAGAAGAGCTTTGGAACGTCCTTCAAGAGGCCTGGAGAACTATTCCCGAAGACCACTTTAAGAAATGACAAGAAAGCTTGTCTAAAAGAGTTCAAGCTGTGATGAAGAATAAAGGTGGTCATACCAAATGTTGACTTTAAAGCTCGTTAGAATGATACAAACTCTCTTGGTGCTAT
Organism: Notoglanidium macrostoma; assembly: GCA_030068235.1. Lineage (NCBI taxonomy): Eukaryota > Metazoa > Chordata > Actinopteri > Siluriformes > Auchenoglanididae > Notoglanidium > Notoglanidium macrostoma. The sequence goes on along the minus strand of JAQQZR010000016.1, from coordinate 12,776,172 downwards.
ATACTGTACTTACGTGTACACATGTAATATATCACTGTACCTATTGTCTCATTTTCCTAGCAAAATATAAAGAAATGAGGAGTGAAGGGTGGCTCTAGACCTTTGCACAGTACTGCATATCCAAGACACTTTGTTCTCCTGACCGTCTCTGTAAAATGTCTTTCAGGTTACACACATATGCTATATGGCCAAAAGTTTGTGCACACCTGTCTATCACACCCATATGTGGTTCTTCCCCAAAATGTCATCGTCAAGTTAAAAACACTAAATTGTTAAGGACGTCTCTGTATGCTGAAGCACTACAATTTCCCTTCACTGAAACTATGGCTACGTTCACACCGCATGCAAAAGTGGCCCAAATCTGTTTTTATTTCCCCTCACATGCTGACTATCTATTTTTTTCTATTATCTATACGATCTATTTTCTCATAACAGTGTCAACAACACAAATCACTGATCAATTCAATTCTGATTTGGGCCACTTTCATATCTGGTCCAAAACAAGATGTGGGTCTTATTTTTTATGCAATGCAAAGTCAGTCTGAACAGTTATATTTGACATATATATATATATATATATATATATATATATATATATAATGTTATCATCTTGTTATCTATTATCTTGTTACCCTTGTTATCATCTGTTCACACATTTGCTGGCTTCCACTAGACTAGGGTGTAAATCAGAGAAAGAACACTTTAAGTCAATGCCATGACTGTAGTTTTTTTTTACTAGAGTAGAACCTGCAAAATGAAGTTAAGGATCATACATATATTTTAAAACTCTAGATCTTCTTCTTCTTCACTTTTCTGGAGGTTGGCAAACACCAGATTGTTGCATTACCACCACCAACTGGATAAAGATGTTTCCTAAAAACATCCAATTATCAAACAATTTAAGACACTTGAATCAGATACATGACACACACACTGTTCTCCTGACCTTCTCAATAAAATGCATTTTCTTACAACGTGTAGTTCTCTCCAGCTTTTAAAATAAATTCTTTCCTGCTTTCTCTCTACAGTATGTTATGAGTAAGCAAATGGTCCTCATCACCGTCTTGTGAAAGTTCATATATAGTTTATAGCATTTCAGTGAGTATTCCTTTGGAAACCAAGCCTTGTGGGAGAATGCCTGTGTAGTTGTACGCAGGATGCCACAAGGTACAGAATGCTTTTACATTGAAATTGTCTATCTGAACATTGAATTTCGTTAGTGCTCTTCATCTCCCTGCTGAATTGAACAAACGGCTTTAACATTGCTTCCCAACACTGGATTGTTGGATTGTTGATTCAGTTACACATCCAAAGCAATCCCAGGAACACTTGGCATGAGGTGGGAGTACACCCTGACACATTCACATGTTCATTCATATCTAGAGCAATTTAGCATAACCAATCCATCTGCCAACATGTTTTTAGGGGGAAGTAAAACTACACACCGCCATGCTACTTTCAAGTTATATTTCCCACTCAAATTCATAATCAAGAAAATAATATTCTGGGGAATGGAATCAGCCAGAGTTGCATAGTCCGGACAGTAGTTGCTGGTAGCCAGCCTCAAACAGACTTCCAAATGATCATCAGTTATGGTGGAACGGTATTTGGACTTAATAATCAAAAATTTGTGTTTGCGAAGCATTAGCTTTACCGCCTCGTTACTATTGCCAAGCCGTGTTATTCCCATGTTTCTGTTTCTAGTGTTTTGGACTCTGCCTGTTGTTTTCCGTGTTTATGTATCTCTCTGATACTCTGTTTGCTGATCGCTCGTCTCCTGCTTGTCTATTGGATTACTCTTCGCTTGCCGTTTTTTGTACCTCTGCCTTAAGTGTGTATATAGTTTATATAGTGTATATAATAAACACAATATGAGTTTGACTATGCCGTCTCCTCACCTCCACTTGTGTTCCGCCAAACCCCGCAAACATGACACTTTCTTAGATCGCGTTTCAGTGTGTAGTCAGTGTCGTACTTTTTATGAACAGTCCGAAAGTGTCGCTCCACATTTCCTTTCTTCGGAATAGCGATGGTAGATTATCAGACAAACACACTTTGAATATGATGTTGTGAAAAAAAATCCTCCTCCCATTCTGAACGGAAGTGGTACGTTTTTGGTTTCTTACCTGGTCCAGCTTCCCCACTCATTTTTAGACCCTTTCTTAAGTAGAAATAAATTGGAAGCCGCTAACTAGGTGATTTGTTCGCTGGAGTTTTACGGTAGCTCACTTGGTTGACCTAGCATGCACGGCCTTGTGTACAAAAACATGTGGACACTCGACATAGCCGCAAACGCCACAGCACACATATACATACACACACAATATGTATACACATACACACAATGTATACACACACACATACATACAGAATGTATACACACTCTCTCTCTCTACGGAAGTTTCCTTGGAGAAACATAACAGGGAGCTGGGAGATGGCCTTGAAATATGGGAGTTAATGAATTAACTAATTAATTAGGATTTATTGATCTGACGCAGTGGTAGCTCAGTGCTTAAGATCTTGGCCTAGGGCTTGGAAGGTCATGAGTTCAAATCCCAGCACTGCGAAGCTGGGTGCTTGAGCAAGGTGCTTAATCCTCAGCAATGTATACAAGTGAGCACACTTGTATAAATGAGACACAAATACGTTGCTCTGGATAAGCGTGTCTGCCAAATTAAGTAAGTGTAATTCTTTCATTAATTATAGTAGAATATTTACCCATTAGTGCTTGTTGCAGTGTTTCTTTGGGAAGCAGAAGCTGTAGTTCATACTGACTATAAATTAAACATGCACACCTTGTCAGTTCTTATGAGCTCTTTGATATGTAAATTTGTTTCTTTTTTTTTTTGCTTTGTGTAGTGTTAAATTCAACTGTAGAATATAGTGGCTTGCAAAATATCAGTGTAAAACAACAACAACAACAAAAAAAATTAATCAAAGCCTAGCATTGTTTGGAGAAAGTCAAGATGATATGCTGTGGTCATATATTATTATTATATATTATTATATATTATTCCTCTGCATTTAACCCATCCAATTAGTGAACAAGTGAGAAGTACCCAGAGCAGTGGGCAGCTCTATGCTGCAGCACCTGGGGGTTCGGTGCCTTGCTCAAGGGCACTTCAGCAGTGGATGCAGAGGGAAGGGAAAGTGCTGTTCATTCATCCCACCCTCCTGGTCCAGGGAATCAAACCAGCGGCCTTTCGGTCCCAAACCCGCTTCTCTAGCCTTTAGGCCACGACTGCCCCAAGCAGTAGCAGAGTTAGATTATTTAGCATAGTTAGATTATGATTAAGGCATTGTCTAAGCACTCTGGCTGCAGTGTAACATACACACACGCATTGAGCTGTTGGGAGGGGTTACTTGCACATTAGACACACACGCTCACATATGGACATGCTTTGTTTCTTATCTCGGTGCTGTCAGTGACGAACACGGTGAAAGGTTTCACCAGGACGTTGCTACGATGGAGAAATGATACCAGGGCGACTGGAACCCGTCAGTGCTTGCTGACTGCTGTTGGACACTGAAATGTGATGCACCAGTTTTTTGAATGCAAAAGAAAATCAGGAGCAAAACACTTTTAATTATGTTGAATTTAATAGCTTATGCAAAACATGAACGTGACTAAATGCGTTATTGTCAGTAAACATATAAATGTCTATTTCTCAGAGTTCTTAAGTGATGCAGTAAAACCAAAACTATATTTGTGCATGCCCAGTAGGTACCTGTCACAATCAGGAAAAACTTTTCAGGAAGCAAGACTTTTCAAAATAATTGCTGTGCAGTGTTATCATTCACAAGAACTTGGTGTTGATTTGTGGTGAGTCTTTTCTCGACACGAACCCAAACCATAACAGCAAAATGTTGTTGCTTTAATTTTTCAGCTGTCTGTATTTGTATTTCCTTAACAATTATATTCATGATGAACCCTTTATCCTCACGTAATTTATTAAATAAAAATAGCCATAGCCCTGTATGTGTTACAGACTTTTGTTAGTCTCTGTATTTTCTATAATTAAACCTGCTTTCATTTACTTTCCATTTTAAGTGACTATTATATTGCTTTTACATTCCTTCCCTATAGCATGATCAAATATAATAGCAAATAATAGTTTTAAGGGTAGTAGATTAGATTTTTTCCACTTGATGTTTTCCACATTTAGATTATTATCTTTGCTTACACATTTACCTTTTATTTGCTCAGTGCATGAGCCAGATCTGCTGCAGAATTATAAGCACTTTTATCATTTGATAAGCTGATATTTCGAAACACTTAATCTGTAATGGAAAAGTTTATCATTCCTCTGTATGTACATGTATGCTTTCACAGCACAGTGACCTTTAATATGCATCATGTACAAAAGGTACAAATGAGTAGTAATTCTATGTTTACAATTATATAAATGCCTGTTGCTTTGAATTACTATATATAATAAAAGTGACTTAGTAAAGTAGCATTTTTATAAATACAGTAGATGCTGAAAGTATTCAGACCCCTCTACTTTTTCCCCCATTTTTTTGTGTTGTGGATATAACTGTCATTTTTACCTATCAATATACACTTAATTACCCATCATCACATAGGGAAAAGGTGCCTTAGAGATTTACTAAAAATCAAAACCTGAAATCTCTCATTCACAAAAGTATTCAGACCCTTTGCTGTTGCATGCCAAATTGTAACCAGGTTCATCCTGTTTACTTTAATAATTCTTGAGATGTGTCTAAAACATATTGTTGTCCATTTGAGTCAACAAGTCCACTTGCTGCAATTGGAATTGATTTGACAAAGTTGGTAAAGGCACACACCAAGGTCTATCCAATCACTCTGTTGGGCCAGATGACCAATTATCAACCAGCCACAGTAAAAGTCCGACTCTACTGTGCAACAACCTCAGCATACCGAGAATACAGAGCTTGTTGATTCACAGAAGCGGTGGCCGGTTACAGCCCCAAGCAAGCTCTCCAGTCTTGCACCCACATTCACACTCAGTGATAACCACTGCACAATCATGCCGCCCAGCAGCGTCTATAAGGGCTCACAATTTACACTGCATTGTCAGAACAAAATCCAAGCCATGAATTCCAAGGAGCCGTCTGTGGATCTCCGTGATTTAACAGTGTCAAGGCATAGATCAGGGCAATGATATAAAACAATTTCTAAAGCTTTAAGTGTTTCCACGACCATAATGACCTCAATAATTTTGAAATCAAAGATGTTTGGCACATCCTTGAACTTTCATACAGTTTAAAATTGGGCTTCTGAGAAAAAAGGCCCTTGATCATGGATGTAAGTAAAAACCCTGCAATCACTCTATAACAGCACCATAAGTCCTGTGCAGAGATTGGAGGACCTGTTGGATGGACAACCATCTCTGCAGCTCTCCATAAATCAGGCCATCATGGCAGAGTGGCAAGATGGAAGCCACTGTTAAGTAAAAGGCATATGGCAGTGTAAAGGGCTTTGGAAAAATGTGGAAAAAGATTCTCTGGGCTGATAAAAATAAAAACTGAATCTTTTGGGCAGACCAGCAAGCATGTGTGGCAAAAACAGGTGTACCTACAGTACCTACAGTGAAACATGGTGATGGCAGCATCATGCTGTGCTTCTCAGCAGGCTGGTAACAATTGACAGATGGATGAATGCAGCCAAACACAATAACAACCTTGAAGAAAACCTCCAGAGCACACGCAAACTCAAACTGGGGCAAAATTTCACCATGACAAAGACCTTAAGCATGTAGCCATAAGAACACTGGCGTGGCTTTGGGGCAAGTCTCTGAAAATCCTTAAGTGGCCTGGTCAAATCCCTGATTTAAATGAGTCAAACATCTGTGGAGAGACCTGAAGATTGCAGTTAACAGACCCTCACCATGCTATATGATGGTTCTTGAGAGGATCTGCCAGGAAGAATGGGATAAATTGCCCAATTCCAGGTGCGCAAAGCTTGTAGAGGCGTATCCAAGAAGACTTGTAGATATAATTGCTGCCAAAGGGGCAGCAAAACTTTGTGAATATGAGATTTCAGTGTTTGATATTTAATTAATTTTTGAAAATCACTAAAAACATGTTCATCATTATGGCAGATCAGGTGTAAATTGATAGGAAAAAATATCAATTATATCCATTCAAAATCAAATCCACAACACTATAAGGTGTATAAGTAAAAGTATGAATACTTTCCGAATTCACTGTAAATTAATTATATCATTTAAACTGATATGAAATAAAGAGGAAAGCAATCTGCATAGTACACACAAGTAAAAATTCTGATCATAAAATGCAGTTATATATATATAGTGTGAAACCTTGCCTCCTGTATTAGTTCATTTGGAACAATAATGTTCCTAATTTATTTACTCACAAAACAATTAGTTTTAGTAGGAAAATTATTGGGGGAGTTTATTATTTATTATCATTTAAATGCTAAAATGTTATAGAATACAATGACAATATATAAATCTTCATCTAGAACTCCTTTCAATCATTGTCTGTTTTAGATGGGGGGAAAAAAATGTAAAAATTTGTTTGATTATTTTTGTGCTCTATTTTTAAAACTTTCAGTATTTTTGAAATAAAACATTTCAGAAAAGGAGTAAATCAATATTTAACACCCACAATAAAAACAGAGAGCATTTCATTTTATGTGCTTAAATTGTTTTACAGTATATCCATTTTAACTTTTTAGTTTTGCTCCAGTGCTTTAAGCTTTCAGGTAAAGCACTTTTTATATATATTATAAAAATACTACATTACAATTTATTTTTTGACCAATGCAATCATGAGTAGCAATATGAAAACAGTTAACATTTAATACACAGCACTTTGAACACAAGGGCAAATAAAGAATTTCTAGCCACTTTGTTTAATCTCTATCAAAATGCTGATGGCTATGAAATTATAGTCTGGGTAAATAAGTAACAGAGAATTAAATAAGGTAAGTGGTGTTGGTTAGGGGTATATAAAGGGTAGATACTTTCTACAAACTGCACATAGGCACCATGGGCAAACTACTGATTTTTGTTGGTGAGTTGGAACCTCAACATGCCTTTACTTTCTTTACCACAACATTTTATAATAGAATATTTATGATTGAAATATCTAGAAAAATAATTAGCACAAATGTTAAACTTTTTGCTGCTTCTAATGTCATCATACCTTAACATATATTTTA
>JAQQZR010000016.1:12725695-12739723 GCA_030068235.1 Notoglanidium macrostoma | reverse complement strand
TCGCCCCAAGATGCTGGGATTGGCTCCAGCTTCCCCGCCACCCAGACGGATAAAGCGCTATAGATAATGGATGCATGTGTACACTTGACTTTGTTGTGTGTTAATGTATACACTTCATTATTTCATGTCATCTAATTATGGCTTGTTTTCTGTACTGTAACTTTAACATAATACAGTTGCCTTTTTTGTATCCTAATTATGTAATGCCGTTCCATGTATTCTGTTACTCAGACTGCCCAAGACTGCGAACTACTGAGGAATCGACAGAGAAGAAGAAGGATGGTGCAAAGAGAATTGCAAAGTGGTGTTTCTGGAGGGTAAGGACATCTTTTATCCAGAATATTCATGCATAAACATCACATTTACCATCTGTTACTGAAATAGCACATGAAATGACAGACTTATAAAGTACATGAATTGTCTGAACACTTCAGTGGTTGACATGTTTTCATCCCTCTTGTTTTATGTCTTAAACAATCCACCTCAATTGTACAATAATAAACTGCTAAAGGAAAGCCACGCATGGGAATCTTGACTAATTCTAAAGGAAAATGCACTCTGGACAATTAGAAAATAGCAATGTCAAAGAGTGGAAGAAAAATAACTAACCTCAAATGTAGCATGTGGACACAAATTATTTTGTGTTGTTTTTATAAACATCCTTCTGTTACATAAAAGAGCTGTACAGCTCCATGATGACATCAAACTACAAAATATAGGAAATGTAGATTGTGTATGCTCAGATAAAAATACTGTAGAATGTGACTTATACGAGAAATTACCGTGAAGACAATCGACGTCTCTGACCTCTATCAGTTCTTCAGACTTATATGAATTAAGGTGAGAGACAGATGAGTAAAACAGAGCAACGAAAGGCTTGTTTAAATAATTTTATACTCTTGAAAATACAAATTTACTCCATATCCTGACCTGCAAACACACAGACACAACTCATTCACTATAAATTAATTGTTTCAGCCTGACTCCAACCCTGACTGAGGAGGATGTGCGCAGAATTGAGGCTCTGCCTAAGAGTCTGACTCTGACCCCCAGACAGAAACTACTGTGCGTTAAATGGTATGACATGTTGATGTTTGTTTGTTTCTCATTTTTTATTTAAAAATAATATTCAAATTAGAATAAATTTATGCTGACCAATATTTGGTATTAGATTACATTATATCATTAATGAGCCTATAGTTTTTTTCATACACACCTGTACATATAAACATACTAGCAGCAGCACTGTGTTACATGTTTACATGAAGTTGCTGTATAGGCAAAGACTGTCTAGGTCAACCAGGGACACCTCAAAATGTTCAAAAGACTCTTGAGGACATTTGAGAGACATCCACAAAAAGTGACCCCTATTGGAAATATTTATCTATGTACACATAGTGTCACTTTTAGGTCACATATTTTCTTCTATGTGAAAGCTATATTGTATGTACTGTGAAATGCAATTATATAGAAAAAATTAAGGCAGTAAAGAAATGTACTGAATATTCACCTAACATTTCTCCACTGTCACCAAGTTAAAGGTGCAGTCATCGATTCTAATTCGTGAATTCGTGCTCATGCCCAATATGGGAGGGAGTGGAAGGGTACAGGTGATGGCGGGGTTGTCTTTCCAGAATTGATGACTTCCCCTTTATGTGACATGCTAGACCTAAAAACCTTTGCATTTAGGCTACATAACAGAAAAATTACATCAGACATTACATCATGCTCCAGGTACAACATGTAAGATACATAACTTTCTCCTACATTCAGTGATGCATAGATGCTGATGCGTGTTGTGTGATGCAGCAGTGGACACCAGCAGAGCAGCAAACTGCAAGAGCCCATTATCTCTTTCTGCCTCTGGTGCATCACTCGGTGATGTCATGTGCCTCTTCAACAAAGCGAATGTGAGAAATTCTCATCCTGCTTCTTTTTCTGTTTTGCATCGATCACATCATATTATCACTGACCCCTCTGTATATGAATAATGTGTATGTTGTAGAACCTGAAAGCAGTACAGAGCAAATGCAAGGTGTGTGGAAGAAAATCTGGCAGCTTCGTGAAGATGTTCCACACTCTGCCCAAGTAAGACTGCCGCACACGTACACACACACACACACACTAAACTGAATGTGACAAGACACATTTTAATTTAATTTATTTATTTATTATTATTTAGTTTTTCACTGAGCAGTGGCTCCATGTTCTTCATGCTGATGATTTATGCTGATTTTTGTTTACCTGTTCAGCCATATGCACAACTCCGTGAACAGACTGATAAATGTCAAAGCACCTTAAAAGAGCATCAACTTGTATTTGGTTAATGCTGGCACTGAAAATGAAAATATGTTTACAACATATGTAAAAACAAATCATTATATTGTTCTCGTCAGATTTGATGTTTTGAATTACAAATGTAATGTTATGAAACCATTTCCTGCCAACAACAGCTGTCCCATAAATTAGCTTTGTTGAAAAATTAATACAATTCCATAAAGAATTTCATATACATTCCACATTTTAGGCACATTTTCCAGTTTAGCTTTTCTGAATTTTCCATCACATACTTGTCACCAATGACGATGTGCAGAAATAACCCAGCTGAGCACAAGTGCCACCAGTGAGTTGGATCTTCAGCTCTGTCATTACATTTGTATTACGTTTCTCTCCATATTTTTGATTCTGAAGCTGCAAAGGGTCAGAAGGATAAACGGCAGTCGCACCTGGATGAAGAATCCAATCATCCTCAATACTGAACTGCAGATAAACACTCCAGAGCAGAGGTGAAAACACACACACGCGCACAGTTTTTCATGCAAGACCACTTTCAAACATTTAAAATGACCATTTCTTGTGTATTGCAGCTGCAATGTGAGCCACGACTACCAGAAAAGTTTTAGCCTTCCAGCCTTTCTCAAACAAACTTGCCCCAAAGAGTATGTTGCACCTTACACATCAGTCTTTACTGGAAGTCAGTGATCATTTATTACAATCTACCTTCTTTAAGCAATTAAAATGTCCAAGCCTCTAATCCAAGCAGAGTCCAGGAAACTCCTCTAATGTTTAAAGCCAGTATAAATCACTTCCAGATTAGTTAAAGAAGAGCTAATCTTTCTTCATATAGAGAGCAGCAAAGATGAGGCAGGAGGGACAGACACACATGGTGAGAGAGAGGAAATGAAAGATGACGTGTGAAAGATAGTTGGGAAGGAGAATTCAAAACTGCCTGTAGCGTGTACACTTGAGCTGTGTGTCTGTATGTGTTGTGATGTGTGTTGTTTTAAGGGTGGGTCAACCTCCACTTATCGACTGATCAGCATCCTGAACGCTATTGAAAGATATGTGATGGATGGCCACGCGCTAACTGATTGTTCTAGCCATGATCCTCGCAAGTGGATTTGCTACAATGACATGAAAATCTCTGCGACCAAGTAAAGATATTAACATACACGTATTTATAAATTCTTCTTCAGCTACTCCATATGTCTGATTTTTCAAAAGGTTTTCTGATATGTCAAAGGTTTTATGCCGGATGCTCTTCCTGACAACTCTCCCATTTATGCAGGCTTGGGACCGACACTCAGAAATACACTAGACTGTGCACACCCTTGTGGTTGGGTTGGTTTCCCTGCCTTGGAATCAAACCCAGACCGCAGCGGTGGGAGCGCTGAATCCTAGCCACTAGACCACCAAGGAAACACGCGCGCACACACACACACACATTTATGAATGCAACCTGAATATTTATTAAGTAAGAAAACAATTTATTTCACAAATGGCTCCACTGTGGCGACCTCTAACGGGAGTAGCCGAAGGAAATTTTTTTTTACTGATTCAATAAAAATTCACATCTGTGGTTTAGAATAAAAGTCTCTAAAATATCTAGTGTTTTGTGCTCTTTTCTTGAGGAGTTAAAAACAACATGGTGATTTAAATGTCTGCTCATGTCTGCAGCTTGAACTGTGACAAAAATATATTGTGTTCTCATATCTTCCACTAGGAGTTATCTTTTAGCCTATTTTACTAAAAGTCCTGAAATATTTACCTCAACACAGTATGGGGCACCATTTGTAAAAACAGTTTAACATTTTTATAGGCATCATTAGCACAATTTTACATATGTACATTTAGATGCAAGTTGATTAAAACAACTCATATTAATTCTTGCTATGCAAATGTTAAATTTTAAATTTAAATGCTTAATCTAAATCTAAAAGTTAAATGGTAAATTGTATCTAAACTGTTTCATTTTAAATATATTGTAAGTGTTAAATGTTAAATACAAATGTTGCACTCTAAATGTTTAGAAGATTTTCATTTGTCCCGCCCCTGTGATCACGATTGGCTTTTACTTTGAAAGGCAGCCCACTGCGTGCTGTGATGTTACCTCTCCAACATGGAGGGTTTCATGCTGCTAGTATCCATGGGAATTCCAGCTATGCTAGTGCTGCTAATGCTTGTTCTAGAAAGTAGATATTCCTCAGCTACAGTCATGATATATGTGGTATCCTTGAGTGATATTAACGCAAAAGAGATTAAACGCGTCAGTGTGTGCGCCTTAAGAAATAGCACTAGCCCGGGGAGAGACGCATGATTCCTGAGACTTTAGATTTGGGTTTTTTTTACGGGATCTCACTGTTGAAAAATAGCAAACAGGAGAGGGTAACAAAAATAGGCACTGGATGTAGCATGGAACACTGTATAGACAATCCTCTGAACAGGATGAAAGGATGACCCAGAAAACTGGTCATGGAGGCTGCCAAGAGGACTACAGCAGCATGCGACCATGGTGAAGCATGGAGGCGGCTGCGTCGTGCTTTGGGGCTGCTTTTCTTCAGCTGGAACAGGGGCTTTAATCAGGGTGGAGGGAATAATGAATAGCTCCAAGTACCAATCAGGTTTCATGGAACAACTTAAGGCTTCTGTTAAAACATTTAAGATGAAGAGGAATTTCACCTTTCAGCATGACAACAACTCAACCTCCAACCTCCAAATGAACAAAGAAATGACTTCACCAAAACAAAATTAAGGTTTTGGAAGGACCCAGCGAGAGACCAGATCGCCATCCAATTGAAGATCTGTGGGGTGACCTGAAGAAGGCTGTGCACAGGAGATGCCCTGCCAGTCTAAGTTCAAATACAGTACTTGTCAAAAATTCTAAATCAAGATTGACCCTTCAGCTTAGTTTAGGGGTGTGCACACTTACACCGCTACATTATTGTACATTTTTTTTTTATTTCTCAATTTTTCCTCAAAAATTATTCTTATTGTTTTTCATTTTAATGTACAGGTTGCAATTTCACAATAATAGTAAAAAAAAGTTCTGACATGCTTTATCTTGGTTTCATTTCTACATCACAAAATCCTGTCATTTTAACAGGAGTGTGTAGAGTTTTTATATCCACTGCATGTAATATATATATATATATATATATATATACACTCATTGTCCACTTTATTAGGAAAATCTGTAAAATCATGCAGATACAAGTCAAGAGTTTCAGTTAATGTTCACATTAAACATATATATATGAGTGAACTGTGAACTTTGTGATTTTTGGCGTTGTTGTTGGTACCAGAAGGGCTGGTTACAGCCAAAGTGTTGATGGCGTTTTTTTGTGTAGGCTGCCTTGCATGATTTTCTCATCAGGAGGTATGATTCTGAGAACAAAGGCACATTGTGACTAGAATAAAATAATTTCAAGACACTTAGGAACACCAGCTCACACAAATGCACAACTGCGCGTAGCTGAATTTATAAATGTTGCCGTGGAAAAGAGGCAGTCTACCTTCTCCAAGTTGGATCGCTGACACCAACAAGCAATGGAGCGAAATAAACATGGACTCAAAGCAGCCATCAATCTGCCATTTGCAGACAGCAAAACATATCCACACAGATGAGCGCAGTAATTTTCTGCCACTTCTGAAACATTGTGCTCAGGGAGATGAGTTGCTGAAACAGTATGCTGAAAACTCACCATCACGGCATTGTAGTGGGAAAACCTGGGCTTTTAATAATCATCATTAAAGATAAGGAAAAGTACATAATTACTAGATGTCATCTACTGGAAAGCATATGTCATAGGACTTTCACAACCTGAAGTCCTTGTTATGACATCGGCATGTGGCTCTAACAAATTATGCCATAGGCATGTGGCTCTACCAGAACTGCATGATAATTAAAAGCTAAAATCCGTTGTCCCACGGTGTTTACATATTTGAAGTGAGTCATCATTAAAGGTCATGCTCTGGCGCCCCATTTATTATATAATAAAAAAACAGTGTCAGTAGCTGGAAAAGTTTTACTGTTCTCATGAACATGCAGAGAATTGTTGTGGTGAGTAAAAACATTTGTACAATGCACTTTCTTATAAAACAGAAATAAAGAATACGTTGTAGTATGTGCCAGGCGCCTACAATGCATTTCAACATAGCATTTAGATTTTTTGAGATTTCATTTTCTTTGAGGACTATACTACAAAGATTCTTCTTCTTCTTTTTCTTCTTCGAGATGGATGAGTTAACTAACACTCGAAACTCATTATTATCTCAAGAGGCCAGTAAGCACTGCTCACAGGCTGAGTGCATAGCTGCAATGTGTACCTTTGACCCCTCAAACAGCACCATAGGAGTTCCAACACAAAAACACATGTCCATAACATTCAGATGCCAGATGTCAAATATCAGCTCAAATACACATACTAACACTTCTAATAGCATGTTTGTGAGTTTTCCCATTGAAGTAATGCTAAAGTAAATTTGCCTTGTTTAGGTTTTCTTATTTCAGTAACTGAAAGCTGATAAATAGCCCCCAGAATGAAATGTTCGTGTTTAGTTTTATTTGTTTCAGGGTCTTACACACCATTACATATATTCACATATAAAGCCTCACATATAAACACCTCAGGATTTTAAAGACTTAAAAACACCCAATGGCAGTTCAGTTCTGTTACTTAAATCATTTCACAACGTGCAATTTTGTAAATGAAATGGGCATGGTTTGGGTTACTAGACTATTTGTAATTTATTCACAAATGTTTTATTTGTATGTTGTTAATATAATTTGTGTGTGAATTTGTATTTGAAGAGCTTATGTACTTGCAGTATTGAAATGTCACCATTTGGGGGCACTGTAGTTTGCATGGGAAGATTTGAAGGCTAGCTAGCAGGTGAACACACATGAAGCTTTGTTTGGGCCTACATGCCTTGATCTGGATTTTTGTATTTTATGTGCACAACCTTTTAGCTGATTCGATGCACGTTAAATGATGGAAGGATTATTTTATTGTACATGGTTGCATTCCTTGGTTAGTGTAGCGAGGTATGTTCATTCATTTATGGAAATTTCTAACTCATTCATATACGTACAATTGTTGTGCGATAGGAATGTGTAATCTAATCTTGGTTAATTTGATGTTTACGTAATGGCAAGTTGTATTAGCGGAAATAAGATTGTGAAATTTTTGACGTATATTTGTATGTTTGTTGCAGTTTTCATGCTGCTGTAAGGTGGAAGACGTTATGTAATAAAGTTTGCAGCATCTGTGCTTGAATGTGCATTGGCTGCTGTCGTGAACTGAAATAAAGGAAACCTTGCTCATCAGTCAAGACTCGTTTGGATCCAAGGGCTGCTACAATGTGCTTTACTTGTAAGCACAGCTTAAAAAGCAGTACACTTTACCTTAACTCCTTTTATATAATGATTTATTTATACTTTTATAAATTTGTAAATGATTTATAAAGATTGGTAAAATAAGGGCTTCAAATATTTCCTCAACGCCCTCACAGCTGTATTTAACTAAAGCAGAGTTTCCCATGGTTGTTCAATCAAGCATATACATTCCCTTCCGAGCTGGGTATACTCTTCCTCCCTTCCCATATGGTAATCATTATGTTCCCATCAAAATTACTTCATTCTTTTCCCAAAACATAAAAAAGCAAACAATAGATGAGAAACATGTGAATAAAAAAAGGGTGGAAAATCCACTGTAAGACAGTTGCTAATCAAACACACATAGTATGCAATGAACTTGAGTTTAATAAGCCTTAATGTCTGGTGCGTTGGGTTGGGGTGTAGGGCGCCCTCTGGTTCTCACACATGGGAGAGGCAAGAGCATCTGTAATTTCTGTGTCGCAAAAAATCTGAAAAGCTTTATGTACTTCACTCATCTCCAGAACATGAGATTAAAATGATCTTACTGAAAATACTGTGTATGAAGAGAGTGCATGTTTTTTTTTGTATAGTAAATTCTTAATATCTATATATTTGAACCATTAAACTACAGCTTTATATTGTTACCATCAGCATAGATTATTATTTACTAACTACACTGAATTATCCAGGGATAAGTGCATGAAACTAAAAGGCATGTAAGCCAGTATTTGCCAGTGCATCAATTAATGGGTTAAACAACATTTCAGACTGACACTTATTGAGGAGAATAAATAAGAAATCTGAATGAGTGCATTTTCTTTCAAACCTCCTCCGACAAATTCATAATCCCCTGGTTTCTGTTGCCACATGCCTTGTTATATGACTAAATGCTCCTCTGTTCATGTATTAGAAGAGCAGAAGAGAGCAAGATGAGTCAAATCCCATGTCTGCCGAGCACAGAGTAACACCTACCACTTTCAACCAGCCTGTGTGTGGCTTGGCTTTACACACCAGGCCAACCGCAAACCTTCCACACAGCGCTCCATTACAGCCAGCCAGAGGAAAACGAAACACTCAACTAACCTGCATGTATCCAACAAACAGGAAGCTCTGCTATATGGTGCATATGCATACTGCAATGTGCATGCAGAATTTTACACAGTGTGTATATGGCAAGGATCTTTTTTGTAAACACATTTTCAAGTCTGATACAAAGTTGATGTAATGAGATGAGGATAAGTATGAGTAGTGGAAAATTAGGAGCACATGGCTACAGTGGGGTGCTGCAGTACCCTGAGTTTCATTTTTGCAAGCTTAATCAGCAGCGACTTAATCTTCCACATGTTCTTCATCAGCAAAACACATTCTGTGTCACTTTTATTCCAAGAACTGCTGTTTATGCTGTTGAGCTGAGATTTTCATTGTACAAAGTTACTCGAAGACTTTCTGCACAATATTCATACCACCAAAAGAAGCAAAAAATATCTGTCTAGGATCATGTTATGGAAATACAAACCATGCCTCCTTACATAGAATATAACTAAATGGTGAGGTTCAAATGTACAGACATTTGATATAAATTAAACATAAACAAACAAACAAACAAATAAATAAATAAATACATTTATCCCATCCTAGACCCATCCCTTCCAGTCTATGTTCATGGAGAAAGAGCCTCCAAAAACACTCCATGGTTCATTTCATCCTGTTTTCATGGAAAAGAAATTAGACTGCCAGACTGCTGTGCTCTGGAAGGAATGGTATGTGCTACCTTTTCACAACCACTTTGTCTCAGACAAAACGTAATACTTTCAGGACTGAGTTGGTATTTACTAGAAATCATGTGTCCAGACAAGGTGAAAGAACAAACAGACCCAATTTTATAAGATGAATCACATTTTCTCTATATCTTCATTTTTTCCAACTCACATGGGTAAATGTGAATGAATGGCTACCAACCCTGGAAAGTGTGCCTTGAGTGCTGGGCCTGACCCCAAAGAGGTCCTGGATAGGAGTATGTAGATTTCAGAATCACAAAGCCAGCACAGCTAATCTGAAGGTTCCCATGGTACATTTATGTCACCAAAATCCAGTTCCATGTTCCAACAATCACAAGGTTGCTGTTTGTCTCTCACTGACAGGAGAGTCTTGCCTTCAGAGCCCTGATGGGTGTCTGGGTGCCCTGATGCCCTGATGATAGAACACTACTCCAACTACTGGACTGGAGCTGGTGCTCCATTTTTAGAAAGATTGGTCAAACAGCTGGTAAGGTCTAAGTAATTAGACACAAATTGATAGTAATATCCCCTAAGCCCCAGGAACTGTCTCAGTTCCTTTCTGTACTTGTGGGCAGGCTACAATCACAGCAGTCTCATCAATATGGGGATGCACCTGCCCATGACCCAAGTGGAAGCACAGAAAGACTCCATTCACCCATCCAATACAAACTTCATGGGGTATTGAGCTAAAGGTGGAGTAAATTGAGCAGAACTGCTTCGGGTGCCCCTATGAGAACAGACTGGTCTATCAAGCCTGGTTTTTCTTCTGGCTCTTGGGTGCCAGACCATGTGTTGCCATCTGGGTTGCTTCAGTGAGAAGAGTCTGGACATGGGGCCACACTCATTCTTTGGCCAGCCCTTGACTATATCCAGCTACAACCATGCATCATCATAGATTGTCATACTGGGAAGGATGAAACCAACTGAACATATTCTTTATGTCCATGATACATTGATCATTAAGCAGCTCCCTGGTTTTGACACCAGTGTAACCATCTCAGAATGAACTGGAGCTCACTGTGGGAGCTTACCAATTTCAAGTCAATATTCTCAGATGGATATCTCTGAGAATACTGACTTGAAATAGCTTTTTTTGCTACCAGTCACCTTGGCTAAAGGAGTTGGAGAGAGAAATGTTCTGGTGATAAGCTTGTCTTGCATGCTTTGTTAGCCATATGACCCTCAGGTGATCATGTGGTAAAATCCATGATTTCTGCCAAAGATCATATCTTCTCATCATATCAAGATCAAATTCCATTTTAAGAAAGTGAGCCTGTCGAACATCCATGGTCATCATGCATGTGATACATTCCCTACAGCGTTATTTGGTCCAGATTATGACCATGTGATTGTCAGACCCACTGTTCACCTGCAATTGAGTACAGCCACAGTGTGCTCCCTTTTCTAAACAGAGGCTGGGCCACTGGTTGGTGAACATCACCATGTCCTTAAGATGGGCCAAGCCCCTACTGCGGCATGCCATTATATGAAATGAGGAGCATCTACTCCTCATTGGTATTATTTAGAGGTGTGCCACTCCAGAAAGTTTGTGCTGCTGCAACGTGTCACAATAGAACTGGATAGTGAGAAGGCTAGAGGGATTTACAGGTATTAACTTCAAATACATCACTATGTGATTTTTATGAACAGTTTGCACACGCACACAAAACTGGGAAGTGGTGACTTGGTGGTTAAGGTTTGGGATATTGATTGGAAGCCTGTGAGTTTATATCCCAGTAGTGCCAATCTGCCACTGTCCTTTATCTGTCATCTGCTCAGGTATATCCTTTCTCAATTTTTAGTTGTTTTGATAAAAGTTGCAGCCAAATGAGAAAGCATAAATGCCTGCCACATTGTATTACTATCATCATCATCATCATCAATCCATCCATTGTTCATAAAGCTTATCCATTAGTGTCATGGGGAAGCTGGAACCAATCCCAGCTGACTTCAGGCAAGACACTAGGTACACCCAGGGCAGCTCACCAATCTATTGCAGGGCTAACACAGAGAGGAACAACCATTCACACTCACATCCACACCTATGAGCAATTTAAAGAAACCAACTGACCAAGCTGCATCTTTGAACAGAGAGAGGACACCAAAGCATCCAGAGGAAACCCATGCCAGGGAACATGCAAACTCCATATCGACAGGCCGCCAGTCGGTTCAAACCCAGATCATTCTTGCCGTGAGGCATGTTAATCACTGCACCACTGTCACTGAAAGTCAGGAGCACAATGCAATATGAAGTAAAACAATTTATAAGAAAAACTCAGCTAGGCAAATCCAAATCAATAAGCAGGCTCAGAAACAGGAAACAGGCAAGGTTTAGGTGATTTGCAAACAGGACAGAGTAATCAATACGAAGAGGTAGAAACTGGGAAAATAGGCAAAGTCACTAAACCAGAATATCTCACACAGTAAAAAAAAAAAGACTTGGCAACATTAGATACAAAACACTTAAAGATTACTTTCCAAACTGAGAACGCAAGATAGAGTCTTTATGTAGTGTGTGCTGTGAGCAGGAATTAGGAACACATGTGAGTTCTTCGTAATCAGGTGAACCTGAGCAGGTTAGTATTTGGGATCTGTAGTCTGTGGTGGCCATGTTTATATGCTGCGAGGAATCATGGTACACAGAGTCAGGAGTAGACTCCAGTGCTGAGGTAATTATTATTATTATTATTATTATTATTATTATTATTACTTAAAATACATAAGTATGTATTATGATTTTAATGTTTAGTTATATGGATTAAACAAACTAAAATATAATTTCATTTATAGTGAAATTTCATGTATAAGTCATTTATAGTGATTGACAAGTGTGTTAGAATGTCATCTTGCATAAACAATATGGGCACAAGAGAATGGAAATGAATGCTCAAAATTGTTCATATGCACAACACAGTTAACCACAACCCAACAACATAATACTTACCATTAAAGAGTCAGCTAATGATTTGTCCTAAGGTTTTCCATTTAAGAACAGAATGGCATTCAGTACAATGCAGGTGCATTTTTCTAAATGAATTTTAAAAAGTCATTGCCATTTATGTTTTACTCTTAATGTACAGATTTTTCATCTAGCTGCAAGTCTTCCTGGTGATGACCTAACACAAGAACATTTAGGTCTCTTCAAAACCACAGTGAATAAATATTGTTGCATTGGAGGGAAAGTCTAAAAGCTGTTTTGGACTACAGACATGAAACTTCATCATAACGGAACTTTCCCACTTTGAATACATCACTGAAACTTGCTTCAGCTCTTCACAAATGTTGAATTTTTTTACATATAGGATTTCTGTGTTTATGTCAGGGGAAATTAAGTAAAACTATGTAAACAATAAAATGAAGTTTGAATGATGATGGCATGTCAGATATAAAATGAATAGACACATGGCATCATCCATAAATACCCTGCTTTTAAAGCAGTGACCATAAGATGAAAAAAAGGTATTGTATTTATTTTTGTTTACTAATACGGATAAAGGAGCTCTGACCACTTTGGACTTTTATACACAAAGCTCTATTTCACCCTCTTACTGAGGAGGATTTCACAGCTAAACCACACACACATGCACACATACACATAAAGGGTCTGTTTGGCTCCCCAGGTCCACTCCAGCTGTAGCCCTGAGTAAAACTACTGTGCATGGGTGAGTGAGGGGAAGCCATACACACACAGACTTTCTCTCTCTCCATTCCATTCTGCTCCAGTCATGATTTTAGTCATTTGCCAGCATTTGCCTAGTCCCAGTCCTTGCATTATATTGTTCCTAGGGATGGTGTAGAAAACAGAAATTGGAGTTTTATTGACAAAGAGATGTTTCTGAGTGAATTTTCCATTTATGTATTCCAGCTTTGAAGTTACCGTGATAATTTAACTTGTACCTTGAGACAGAAACACCCTCTCTCAATCAGTCTGCATACACAGAATGAATGTGTATGCCTATTTTCTTGCCTTTTGGGGGCCTTAAACAATTTGACAAGGATTAGAATAAGGGCCCTTAACAGAATGACTACTTTCGTCACTGCTACCTCCTCAAGTGAGGAGTTATTTGGAATAGCTTAGTATACCATAGTACTGATTAAAGAGCACAAATGCTTTCATTCAATACAGATGAGTGAGCAATGATTATAATTCACCCCAGGTCTGCTGTACTGCTGTGCTCCAAAAAAAAAAATAGAATACCAAAAACATACATTTATGCTTTCTTCTAATCTCTTTTCCCTTTTCTGCTTTAAGCACTTAATTTCAAGAAATGGGCTACATCCCAAACCACTGTACTGAATATTATGTCAAATAATATATCATCCATGGCTTGTAGCCAAGACACCAAAATACCCAGCCCAAAAAAAGTACTGACAATGGTGTGGTGTACTGTTCAGACATGTAGATATACATGTAGTATGAATATAAGCCCCAGCCATGATGGAGAACATGAACCCAAACAATATTTTTCTAGAACGATGTTTGAAATTTGAACATTGTCTCAGGGTGGCACAGTGGTGCAGTGGTTAGCACTGTCGCCTCACAGCAAGAAGGTCCTGGGTTCGATCCCCGGGTCACACAGGGTGCCTTTCTGT
>JAQQZR010000016.1:12680190-12725595 GCA_030068235.1 Notoglanidium macrostoma | reverse complement strand
CTCTCGCCCGAAGATGCTGGGATTGGCTCCAGCTTCCCCGCGA
Source organism: Notoglanidium macrostoma (assembly GCA_030068235.1). NCBI lineage: Eukaryota > Metazoa > Chordata > Actinopteri > Siluriformes > Auchenoglanididae > Notoglanidium > Notoglanidium macrostoma. Next base: position 12,725,552 of record JAQQZR010000016.1, on the reverse strand, counting down.
CCCAGATGGATAAAGCAGTATAGATAATGGATGGCTGGATGAACATAGTCTCATAGGTCTACATTTATTAGGGGTTCCCTGGCAGCTGCAGGGCCCTAAGCAGCTGGATATGTCACACTGATAAACTTGATAAACACATTTATATAATGAAATAAAAATATAAATCTTTTGTAATTTGGCACATTCCTGGAAATCATGCTAAATGGCCATCTGCTGCTAACCTCAGAATGTATCCAGAGCACTGGCATGCATTGCCGCATAAAATACACTAGTGTAAATAGCAACCATGTGCTGCTGAAAATGACACCCTGTTAATGTGCATACCAAGATAACTCTGCAGAACAGGTGCTTATCTTGTCCTGATGACATGCAATAAAGATTTACAGGGGTAAAAACCTAGCAGTATTATCTTCTACGTCGTTCTTTACCCTTTCCTGCCCCATTTCTATTAAATGTTGCTTGGTAGCCAGACTACAACCCTAGGCTACCAGCAGGCAGAGGGTGGGAGGTTGCGGGTTATGGAATAGAAATTCTGAAGGGCTCTTGGGTTTTGGCCAAGAAGCACTGAGGAATACTTCTGTGGCTGGGTAAATGCTGTGCAAACACCTTGCAGTATCCTGTGTACGCTGTTGGAAAAAGAAACCAGGCAAACCTGTATCAGGGACTTTGAAGACTAAAACTCGTCAGCTAGAAAGAGAGGTATGCAGATTCTTGCTACATGTGAACAAAATTATGATCTGTTTATTGTGCTTAGGCTGCTTCACACACACGTCAGAAATGGAAAGAATGATGCAGTTAGAAGAAAGATGGAGAGCAGTTTTGCAGTCATTTAGGTTTAGATTAAGAATCAAACTATGCAAACAAAACTAATTAATGTTAAGGAATGCAAGCAAAATGGTACATAAGTGGGATTCTTTTTAAAACATGGATCATGGAAGAACTAAGGCAATATCTGTCTGCATTACACTGAAAAAAGCTGATGAGATACAAAGAAAACAACAAGCCACAACTAACACTATATTCCAAATGGCATGTACGCAAGCTGCTATTTAATAAAACTATGCTTCCCATGGCTTGAATGTTTCTAAAGGTGCATCCTGTGCACCCTGTAATAATAAACCATATCAGGAGCAGAGTGTGTCATTACATACTGTTTTTGTTTATCTTATTCAGGCTAACCCATGGACATCAAGCTGCTTCTGGTGATACTCTCTGTGTGTGGGCAAATCCAGGCCATGGCTATAGACACTGACTATGGTGGCTTGCCTCTGCAGATTGACCGATTTCTAGGGGAGCCTACAGTTTTCACCCTCAGGAATCGAGTGGACTCCAAATGGTCGTGGATGGTAAGGAACCAGAACTGTTCTGTGAAATGTGACTGTGCGATTCAGTGGCCTACAGCTTTGTATTGTGACCACAAAGACCTGGAGCAGTTTCCTGAAAGTCTTCCCTCCAGAACACAATACCTTTTCCTTCAGGGTAACATGATCACTGGTTTTAACTCTAAAGCCTTTGCCAATACCACTAATTTACGCTGGCTCATTTTGGACCAAAACCAGCTTCTCAGTGAGAGACTTGATGGTGGGTCGCTGTTCAATCTGACCCAATTAGTGAACCTCTTCATGAACCATAACAACTTGACTGAGGTGCCAGAAGGGCTGCCTGGTGGACTCAAGCAGTTAAGACTGGCGTACAATCAAATTGAGAAAATTGACCCTGGAGCTTTTGAGAACTTACAGAATCTAACATTGCTTCTGCTTCAAGGCAATCGTCTGAAAACCGTTGGAGAAACTGACTTCAAAGGTATGGCCGTAAATTGAGAAAGAGTTTACATTGCACTGATCTGTAGCTTATCTTGGTCAAATCTCAAATAATTACTGCATCCTTAAAAAATTCATTTGTACCTCCAAAAGTGAAATCCCCTGGAAACAGTGAATTATAACAGTCACAGTTATAATATGTAAACACAGGAACCTAAGTGTTGTGTCTGTTTGTCATGTTCATCACCAGGCCTTTCAATCCTAAACCTTTTGGACCTCAGTCAGAATGTCCTGGATACTTTCCCCAAGCATCTGCCTCCATCTGTTCAGCAGCTATACCTCTCACACAACGCTCTTACAGGCATGGCTGAGGGCAGCCTCCAAGCCTTAAACAGACTCTGTTATTTACGTCTACGCAACAACCAGCTGAAAAACGATGGCCTGGCCCCAGGTGTCTTCAACGTGACTTCTCTAGTGGAACTGGACCTCTCTTTCAACCAGCTAACTGAAATCCCAATTGTTCCCACCACCCTGCAGTACCTTTACCTAGAGGTTAACCATATCAGAGGTGAGATAACAAAGTGCAAGTTCATGAAATGTTTTTCTCGTTCAGTGTACTCCTGGACTTACATAATTTTTTGGCGCATTATAAAAATTACATTTGCTCTTTTAAAAAGAAGTAGAGGAAAACGTGACTCATGAGCATTATGTCATAAGGAACTTGGGCCTGATTTCTTAATATGTCAAATAAAGAGGCTATTCTGTGTGTGCAAATTGGGAGGGGGTTTGTGCATGTACTTTTGTTTATGTCATTTTATTTGATAGCAGTGGAGAGTTCAGATCTTATAAAATCAATTTAAGGCAGTAATGTGCTTTAAGAATATGCAAAGAAGACCTTTTCCCAGGCTTCTTTAAATGATGTGGCAGATATTTTATGTAAAACTACAGTAATATTTCAAGAAACTTTAATGTTATGTTACTGAGACACTATTATACAATACTGAGACATTGTTTCAAGAAACTTAAAAGTAATACTTTTTTTTTGCAACCCACTCTCACAAAAAAAAAAAATAATAAATAATAATTGCATCCACTTATCTGCAGCACCCTCTATACATTATATGACCTTTCTGGCACAAGCATACATTGCATAGCAATTTATTACACTTTCACTGAATGCTCCGTATGATATGTTCTGCAGCAATGTATTTTAACCTCTAGCATCACACATAATTCCTCCATCCATCTAATACAGCTTAATACAGTACTACAGTACTACAGGTAATACAGCACAGTAACACAGGTATTTTCATAAGGACCACACTTTTTCAGCTTTAAATTATTTAAGATACTGACTATACAGATACAGTACTTTTGTATTTTGAATATACCCATGTTACAGTATCATGTTACCAAGTGAATTGCAAGCCCGATTGTGTTTGCAGAATCACTTAAAATTTGGATATTTTTCATGGGAACCCAACTGCAATTTCAGCATGCTGAATGGAAAACACTAATCCACTAAGAGTTACAGATGGACCACTAAGAACAAGAACAGCTGCCATGACAATCCTCAACTCCTTCAACACATCAGCTGCTGAAATTCTCACTGGACCATCAGGAGCTTACTTTGATTCAGTTCTTAAACTTAAAAATACATTTATAGTAATAATAATGAGCACTTTTAGAGAGTGGTCTTAATAGATTAAAGAAGTCTGTTTTGCTATCTAAGCAGTCTGCTTAACAGCAGAACACTAAATTAACTTTATTTAATCTAATCATGTATTAAACAATATACAAGGCCACCTCTTTTCTGAAAAAGTATCTCTGATATCATTGTTTTACACTGGCCAGAACCTGCAATGCTTACTAGTCTTGTGCAGTTTGATGTCTAAAGCTAGTGCTTGCAAGCTGGAAATCAGGAATGGGAAAAATCATGCTGTCACATGATGTAATTTCTGGCAGCGTGACATCAACATTTAGACGCGACAGGACCATGAGAAGTATTATGGAAAATGTGATATCTATGCAGGACTTTTTTTTTTCTTGCTGTGAGACACATGAGGTAGGATTGGGTGATTTGGGGGTGGGTTAGCTAATGAAATGGGAAGGATGGAGGGAGAAGGAGGGAGAAACATCTGGAGTCATCTGTGAACACTCCAGAAAGACTCGAACAGTGCCAAAAGCACTTTGTGTTCTCCCCCTCCCTTCTCTTTTCTCAAGAGCTTACTCAATACGATTTAAAAAAATCACCACTCCATAACATTTTTTAGATACAGTGAGTAGTTATGATTTTGCACTTTGAACAAAGAAAAGAAACATCCTACTTTAACTACAGTCCACTTGTGTTCCCATAGGTATAGGCAAAAGTTATTAGGCAGGACCATTTAGCCTGGGTTTGTATGGGACAGCTGTTTTAATATTAGAATAAAAAACAGACATTAGCCTAAAAACAGGAAAAAGACAAAGAACATTTTGAACTGCCCCTTTGGAAAGGGGAAACATTTGGTTCCACATATTCCTACTGGCAGGAGGAAAGAATGAGGATTCATATTCCACAAAGTTCTTCAGCAGAGTTGAGACTGAATACAATCAACAAGACCAAGCACAGATACTGTAACTCTTTGGACACATTTATTGAATGTCTCAGACAATCTCCTCACTTTAGCAGACATCATCCAAAATAAACCCATCGCTGTGGGACTATGGTTCTCTTTAATCCAGCCTTCATAATGAATAGTAATAGCAATACACCTGCAACCTATTTAACTTATTCTGCAGAATTGAGCTTCTGCATAAGTGGGACATTTTCATGTGGTCCAGGTGAGAACAGAATATATATGGTTTTCATAAAAGCAGAGAATGATCATACTAATGAAAACAACATTAGGAAGTACTGAATAAATTTTACAGCAAAGCTTACAATACTAGTTTCAATACTGGAGCTTCAGTGGTCTTCAAAGTTTAGTGTTTTACCCTCATTACTAAGTTTTTAACTTCACGGGCAAGATCTGGTGTATGTTGCTAAATTGCAACTCCACAAACATGCAATTAAATATGAAAAAGTTGCTAACTGTCTTATTTATTTTCTTCTTTCTTTCTAGAATTTAACGTCAGCAGTCTCTGCAGGACAGTGGATCTAACTTCATACTCACATATAAAGATATTGCGGTTGGATGGCAATAAGATAAAGTATCATCAGCTGCCACCTGACTGGGTGTACTGTCTCAGAATCCTTCAAAATATTTATATCTGACCTGTTCAGACTTAATCTCTGTGCAGACTAAGTCTGTGCTATAACTGCTGCAAGATAGTACACCATAATTTCATATACAATTGTAACAATATGATATTCAAGATGCTTTTAAACTAGGAATGAAAATATATATTGTAAATGCTTTGAAAAATATATAATAAATAATGTTCTTTCTTTGATTTTTTTCTTTGTTTTAATTCTAACCATTGCATGAGATTTGCTGTACTGCTATGTTTTGTCAGAAATGTGGAAAGCACTGCTAGGTTTCTGACCTAATTAAATCACATAGGAAAAACCAAAAGGAGTTGTCATGTCATGCTTTCTCCCTCAAGCCTAAACATGGAAAATCGAAAATAGGTTGAAATTATTAGTTTGTGGATTAAGTTGTCAAGTTGTCAAACTCCAAGAGACAAGGCATTATGGTGGTGCTCAGGGTTGGTAGGTCTTCAGTGTAAAACCAGTCCAATGGCCATTCAGAACTAGCTTTAAAAACTAACACAGGGGTCACTTAAAGCAGTCCAGTTCCAAAACCTCCCAAATCCTGTACTAAACTCCAAATTCATGTATAGCAATGCTAAATACATTTACAGAGTAATGATTTTTCCTCCAAGCAATTTGCATGTAAAATAAAAAATAGGTCCAAATTATACACACTTTGGTTGCATAATACATTACCAAACTTGATTCTCAGTGGCCCAGATATTACAGTGGAGCTTAGTGTTGCCAGGTCTTTAGGGCAAAACCAACACAATAGCCATTCAAAAAGAAGTGCAGTTTTCAATAAAAGAAGTCCAATTCCAAAATTTAAAATATGTATTCATCTCAAAAAAATCATGACCAAATATATTTACAATGTAATGCTTTTCTCAACACTTGGAAAATAAAATTTGAACTAGGTTCAAATTATACACTCTTAATTTGTGCAATGAGTAATCAAGTTGTCATACTACAAAATATTATGACCGGGCTCAGGGTTGCCAGGTCTTCACGACCAAACCAGCCCAAAGGCCATTCACAAATAGCTTTAAAAAGGGTAAGTAAGATCAGTCCAGTTCCAAAACTTAGTATCTGCTCCTCCCAAAGCCATTGTTCTGTTCCAAAATCATGACAACCATTGCCAAAGATACTGCAAATGTTACAGGGTAACATCATATACACAGTTTTTTTATGAGGTTGTATCAAACCTATAGTTTTTCTAGTACTATTTGGGTACTAGTACTAGAGTATTAGAGTAATCTACTGATGCACAACAATCATTTTCACACAATAAAAGTAGTTTGATTACCGGTGCTTCGCATCTGACCCCCTGCCAGTCTTTTAATATATTGGAGCTTCTGGTATTCTTTTTAACAAAATGTCGCTTACTTTTGCTCACCCTTTTAAACTTTCTAATAGGTCATGGATTCAAAAACATTCCATGGCACTGAGACAGGCCCTTTCCCCTTGGTTAGTGCCATGGAGACATTGTTTTTGCCTCTAAAGCACAATTCCAGAAACAGAGAATGAGAGCATGTCCATGGACTCACTTTCACCAGAGGAACATAAACAGAACAGCTGAGAAACCACTAAAAGAACCAATGCTTCCTCCACCAATTCTTTAAAATAAGTGTATGTTAAATGTAAAAACATTGGAAAGATTCATGAGAAAATCAGGAGAAAGATTGAGACTTCACGCAAGCAGTTTTGCTTTAATGAGTTCAGCTAGACGTTATATAGAGTAGCGTATCTAAGCCTTTTCTTACATAATAAGCTCATGTAGGTTATTTTGGACATGAGTGTTACTGCCAGGGCCACCATTTTCCCAGGAACTTGGTGCCACGGGTTAGATTTTGATGTTGGGTTGAATGCTTTGCTTACATTAGACTAATTATATCATTATTTTAAAGCCAAACGTGTAGGCTAGAGGAGGCACTCACTGTACAGTAAATTTTGAGAGAGTAAAACTGACTCAAATTGAAGAAGGTTTTACTGTATGCCAGATAATATTTGGTCCCTGTCTGAAAAGAGTAAAAGTTTCTGTAATTTCATTTTGAACCCTTAAAAATAGAGCAAAAACAACTATTTTGAGGAAAACAATTTTAACTTTGAAAAAACTACTCAGCCATTTTACATTTACATCATTTGGCAGACACCCTTATCCAAAGCAACTTACATCCCTCTTTTTTTTTATACAACTGAGCAGTTGGCGGTTGAGGGCTTTGCTCAAGGGCTCAGCAGTGGTAGCTCGGCAGTGCTGGGATGTGAACTCACAACTTTTCGATTACTAGTCCAATGTCTTAACCACTTCCCCTGTGTATTTTTCCTGTGTAGTGTCTGAAACAAAAAATTGTCATTTCAATTTTCCTAATTTTGGGATTTTGTGTAGTTTGTAGCTTGCTAAAAATTCTAAAAGTTAAACTACAATATTGATCTTAAGTGATTTATATTTGATTAAAAACAGCAATAAATTGTCTAGCCAGTGTGGACACTGTATGAAAGGATTAGAATTAGGATTTTTGGCAATGGAAGTGATGAGTCTGGAATCCTGGAAGGTGTGTATTAAATTTTTTTAAACTGGATTAAAATTGATGTTTGGCTGGTTTGGTGATGCATACCTGTGAACCTGATTCTATGGTACCTGAGCCACCTACTGAAATAAACCTTAGAATAAGGCACAAATGATACCAAGGTCAAGGTCAATGATGACATTTCCTGAGGTCATATGCCTCCACTTCTTGACCATTTGTAAAAAATGGAGACAACGGGAACATTTGAGATTTTTTTTCTGTTAAACCCAGACCCGCATGTATCATCCTGACAGCTGAACGTGCACAGACACTTCAGGAAGCTAATTCGTTCTTGCATTACCCGACAGGGTGTGAGTTCAGGAAAACAAGCACTGACACACCTTTTAAAAGGGAAAAAAAAACATTCATGTTGTTAATATTACTATTATTGACATGTTAATTCATTTATATGTTGGAAAAAAATTACATAAATATAATAGTAATTCTAATAAATGTATTAGAATCTAATAATTCTATAATTTATTCTTGTAATAAAAATAACAAGATATGTAGTACATCTTAGTACACCGTACTTGACCTTACTTAGATATAGTATCTTTAAAAAGAAGCATTTGTTTGTACAACATACAATTGCTATTCCAATTAGATTTTTAAGGCTTTTATCAGCTTACATGCTTTTTTAAGTAAGGTTAAAGGTCCAGTATGTAAAAGGTCCAGTATGTAAAATGTTAAAGGTCCAGTATGTAAAATGTTAAAGGTCCAGTATGTAGGATTTTGAGGGTATCTATTAACAGAAAAAATAATCTAAAGAGTGCACCATTCTTATTATGGTTAGTATGAAATGCAAATGATATAGCCTAAATGGATAAATTGAGATAATCATTTTTGCACTTGGACATGAAGCAGATTTTTTTTTTTTATTCACTTTCTAGGGTGTGCATGATTCTCTGCACAGGTAGATAAATCACCAACTGAAAATAACTCTAGACAAAGAAGAAGGGAGAAACCAAAGCATAATCAGACTCATGCTCTAGTATCTTCTCAGGCAGTTGTACAAGTTGAGAGTAAGTTAAACCGGAACAGATTTCCGGTTCTTGTAACAGAAATTTCTGTGTATCCTCATCAAAGTACTCGAAATACCATGTTTACTGGCAACATACTATATTAGGGAAAAAGAAAGTACCCTAATACAAAGTGCTCTAGAGTATTTTGAAACATCAAACATTTTTTTAGTACGTACAATGATGTCACCAGTAACCTTTACAAACCAATAGTCATTCAGTGCCTTAAGTAGGAGTTAATTTCAGGGGCATTAGGAAATAAAATGTAAAATTAAATTGAGATGTGTGACCCATTCATGCATTTTGTGTGGATGCCAAACAATGGTGGAAACAGTGATGTCATGAATTAGCTATTTAACTGTTTAAGGCAACTGCACTTGACCATTCTTGATATAACTAACGTGGCCACAATATACTATAAAGTAAGATGTTAGTAACTGGGGAGGAAAGGACATTTGATTTCATGAAACCAGACAAACCGTTATTTTCCTCCTTTTGCAGTTAAACCTCCAGTACATCAACTGTAACTTTGATATCCTTGAGCTCAGAGTGTAACTGACTAGTAACTTTTGAACAGAAATGGGGAAACATCCCTGATTCTGATTGGTCAATTCTGCTTTTCACCATAGCAACTAGTAGCCAATAAAACCTGATTAATCATGCTAAGGGATGTGTTCATTTGATATCTGAGGAGGTTGGATGTGGAGGAATCATAAATACGCCTTCAGTATAGTGCAGTTACTGTGCAAAATAGTAATAACAGTTATTTAACACATACAGATATACATATAATCAGTTGAGCCATATGTGTTTATGTTAACAACCCTGAAATAAACAGCTGGAACTGTTATAAAATATTTCAGAAGAGGTTGAAATTCCACAGCTATGCTTTTGTTTGCATCATCAGTTTATAATGATTTATGCCTTCCAATCTGTGTGGAGTTGCATGTTTTTCCCATGCCTGCACTGGTTTCCTCCGGGTAGTCCAGTTTCATCCCACCTTCCAAAGACATGTGGATTAGGTCAATTGAATACTCTAAATTGCCCATAGGTGTGGATGTGAGTGTGAATGGTCCCAGCTACTAGGATGTGCATGTGCGGTCATAGTGCCGGTCCCAAGCCTCGATAAATTGGGTGGGTAGCATCAGGATGGGCATCAGGCAGAAAACCTGTGCCAAATCGACAAGCAGACAATGCAATGCCCGAACAGGAGCAGCTGAAAGAAGAAGAAGAAGAATCTGTATGTTAAGGTAGCCAACCAACCTTATGTTATGAATAAAATCTTGACTGTTATGGTTTTGCTACTGGAGAAAAAATCCTAGCAATATGACAGTGCAGCATTTCACAACCAAAGCCAAAAGTGCTGCTAGGTGTGAATGTGTGCGTACATGGCGCCCATGGAGTCCCATTCTGTTTTCAGCCTGTAGCTCTGGTGTTCCTAGGACAATCCACTGACCCTCAGCAAGATAAAGCCGTTGAAGATGAATGAATTTATGAATGACTGAATGAATTAATGAAAATTGAGACTTTAGGACTGAAATTCCACTTGTGTTTATCTGTGACACGTGTGGCTTTGTTTGCTGTCAGTTAGCTAATACTAGTGATGTTATGTAACATCAGGATAGGTGGATATTCATCTTACTGGCAGTAGCTGGAAAACTGGCTATACAGGCTTGTTAGACAGCTAGGAAAAAATACAGCTTGTCCATAAATTTCCACCCCAAAGTATTTTTTCCTGCTTCCAAGATCAGTATAAAGCAAGTTTTCAGACCATGTTTAGAATAAATGTATCAATGGTTAAATATTTTAGCTCAAGGGTCCCTTTAAAATTTAAAGACTTTAGTCAAAGAAATTTGTGAGGTCTCAGCACAGATGTTGCAGTTAATCCACTAAAGTAACTCCTTTTTTTCTCTCCAAATTTTCAGTAAACTATTGCTGAGTCACTCTCTCAGTATCACAAGTACATACATCACGTAGCTTGTTTGACTGCTAAGCATTGTCTGAATTCTAATTAATGATTTTTTTTATTTTGGTGTGTGTTTTAGTGAGTAAATTGGCCTGAAGGGAGCCTCACTTAGCCTGGAGAGTAGATTGAGATACAGCCTTATGGTGGTTTAGCCATTATTAAGGCATGAGATGGCTTCATATTGCCTCTAAAGGAAGAGGAAATCCCGGGTGTAATAGGAAGCTTGGAAAGTGTTTGTGACAGGAAATTGCAATATTCCCCAATGGTGCCATTATAGCATAAAATCCTTCTGCCATCATGTATATCAGGCAACAGTTTGTTAACTGGTATTTCATCAGTATTACAAGCAAATGCTATTCTTGCTTTTTTTATTATAAGAGGATGCAAATGCAACAAAGACCGAATCTTGACTTAACTGATTCTGATTTGTAGCACTGTTGGCTTTCTCCGCAGCAGGGGATGACTTGTTTTTCTGTTGACTTAGTCACATTCAGAACCCAAAGGAGGTTGTAAAGTCTGTGTGGTTAATTTTGTCATATCTCCAGGGTGGAGAAGGAGCTTGGTTAGCAGAACTTAATGAAACTCAGTCTGGATGCATGTAACAGACCTCCGTGACAGACATAAGTCTTTACAATGTTTATTGTGCCATATAACTTCGACGCCCAGAACGGACTTACAGTATTTTTTTTCTTTATTTTGACAATGCTGACTGATCAACACTGTTGACTTCAGGTCTTGTGAAGTATTCAAAAACTATAATTCATGATCCTTTTTTTGGTTTTATTATTATGGGTGGTACAAAGAAATAAGATTAGATGTCTGGTCAAGCCTAAATTTGCTGTTAGGAGAGAAAACAGAGCAGCTGTGGAAGACATACCTTTACACTGCTTTTGGAAATGATAATGTGCAAGGGCATAATTGTTATAAGAATTAGAAGTCCTGAACATAGGACAGACTGAATGTCAGGTGAGAAATGGGAAGTCTGACAAATGTGAAATGACCTATGACTACCTTTATACTGTACAGCAATATCAGAGCATATGTGTTATTTAAAAAAATTCGTCTAATGTTCGCCATATGTTGGTATGTTTTCATCCTGAAGGTGAGAATAGGATTCCTATTTTAGAATGCGCACTTTATTTCCATTTACGTATATAGAAATGTCATTCATATATGTGTGACTGTCTTGGAAAACCCATTGTATGACTCTGTGACTAAATTCTAGCAAATCCGGTTTTGAGATTTAGAATGATTGTGCCAATGGTATTCTTTGACACATCAGCATTAAGGCAAATGTATTTCACTAAAACAACATGGACATGTTTTTTTTTTTTATCTAACCTAAGCTAATCTAAATCTTGCTGTAATGATCATGTAAAATAAGTAGCCAGTTTAACAAATCAGTAGTTAAAAGCAGTCTGCTAAAGATGCCTAAAACATTGCTAGTTGTCATGCTTTTATCAAGTTGTTGGACAACTATTTGTTGTAGCATAATGGACATAAGCCAAATCAGTTACTGTGAAAATGTCAGAATGAATCTTTAAATGACATTCATGTCCGTGTATGTAAACTTCTGACCACCACTGTAGGTCTATACTCTTGGGCAAAAAAAAAGAGTCAAACAGTTGTAGATGATTCAAAGACCTAAGGTATTAATACACCTACACCTAATCATCTCCAGGAGGCTATTAAACCTGGATGAAAGAACATTGACACTCATTGACATAATTAATTGAAAACAAATAATAAATCAAAAGAAAATTTTGTCATTTCATTCACTTTTATTTTGTGTGACCCATATTCTGATCGAACATCTGTATGACCCAAGTGCTGCGGTTAATGGCATTTCATGATATTTGTTAACAAGCAAGTTACTTCACTGTTTACTTCCTGTTATCAAAGTGGAAGATGGCTACGTCTCAACATCTGTGAAGCAGACAGATGAACGTGTGTGTGGGTATAATGTATTTGGTGTGCACATGTTTCAGCATCACCTTCTACATGTTTTGAAGTCTTTACACAGCGTTAATGCTAAAGTAGGATTAGTTAATGTGAACCACATGCCACCGTGGACAGACACACCTTTGCAAATCTGTAACAATTTGGACTTGATCTTTGTGCAAGTTGTTCAACACAAAGCAGTTTTGCCTTTCCTTAACAGTTCATATGATGAAATCCAAAAACAGTTATTTTGCCGAACTTAGTTTTGCACATTTACATGTGGGTGAGTTTTTGTGGTCTTAAGCCAAGTTAGAAGTCTGTGTTTCATTATTATAATCTGTCAACAACAGATTCATTCCATCAGATATTAGTAAGTACAATAGAACAACAAAGATGATCTGATTCTAAAAATATATTCACACACTGACTCTGGTTTATGCTTAAAATCACTGAGTTTTTACACTCTTTATTTTTGCCTGTGCCTCCGTAAAGAGTTTTAATTGGGAAATTAACCCCTAAAGGTCTTATTAATCTATTATTTTTTTCCCAGTAACTACAGTGAGACCAATAGGAAAGGGATTCGGTTACAGTATGAGTGTAAGGAATGTGGATTTACCAACAAGTTGAAGAGGTTAATAATGAAATAAGATTTTCAAATGTCTGCTATAGTGTTGTAAGAAAAAGGATTTACAAGGAAGTCCTATTGTCTTGACAGAGTTGCTAGACCAGATGTACAGGACGTGCACTTGTTTTGATGAATGGGTTTGTAGCTTATAGTGTCTCTGTGCTTAGTACTTGATTACTTGCTTAGAGGTGAATTCAGAGTCGATCTCCACCTTCATGATCAAGCATGGCGAGTGGTGAGAACCCTAACAAAGTTACGCTTTACTTCCTGTTATTTTGAAAGGCTCAGCTTCATTTCAGTCAGGCAGTGGGTAGTTATATCCCAAGGGAACATGTTGAACTGTCATCAAGAGACAAAGTCAGGCCCACCCTTGCCACATGAAAAAGATCATTTCTAGACTTCACAACAATGTCGCTTTTGTTTTGGCCATTGCAGAGCTTTGAGTTTAGCAACATTAAGCAAAAATTGATGGCTCCTAGCAAGCTGGAAATTATGACTGGATCAGCAGCAGATAGATGATTGCAACCACTAAAACTGAACAATGGATGAGAATGGCTTGGGATTTTACTCCAAGAATTCCTCCAGCCCAGGCACATATAAAAATAGATATAAAAATACGTTTATGCATGATATTTGGCATAAATATCTATATTTCCAGATAATTGTGCATCACTTTAAAAATAATATCATGTGGTTAATTACTTACTGGTCATGTGGTGAAACAATGGTGAGAAGTTCAAACAATGTTGAACAGTTATTTACTGTTCTTAATGCACTACAATTGCAAAATGACTGGTGTCCCAGCCAGGGCGTATTCCTGCTTCACAGCCAGTGTGCAAGGGATAAGCTCTGCATCCAAGCGCTTTCTGAAAGTGAATGAGTGCATATATCTTTTCCATATGGGACTGCTGCTGGGCAACTCGGAAATCCAATTAACAAAAAAAAAAACCCCACACAACTGCATTATTTTAATAGAAACCAGATGATAGAGCACATCATGCTTACATTTGTTCCCCATTCCTAAAGCATCTCTGTGGAGTACATGAGTGCATGTGTTCTCCTAATCAGCTGCAGTGAAAACTGCATGAGAATGTTCAGTGTTTGGGAAACAACTCCAATCCTTCAGCTGAGGATATAAAAATGAGCCTATACACACAGAAAAGCTTGCTCATACAGTAAGCGCCCTTATTAAGGTCAGGCACAATCATGCCATCTTTCAGAGTTTGTCGACCCAAAGTAATGCAGGCTTCCAAGATTCTGTGGTATCACTGGCCAACTTAAATAAAAGACACATGAAGCTTATTGAAAAACTGGCCAAGTATCCACGTGACACAGCAAAACAGAGCACATAACAAATGTCTGAACATGAGAAATCCAACTCTTGCATTTTTCAGCTTTACACTCACACAAACACACAAACGAACACACACACACACACACACACACACACTCATTAACCCTCAACACACTCGGGGGAAGGAGATGAGAACATATCCTCTTTGTGAGGGATGGGCATTTAGACTTAGACACTTTCCTCAAGGGTGAGAGGGAGGGAGGGAGGGAGGGAGGGAGGGAGGGAGCCAGCACAGCTGACCATCAGAGGGAAAAGAAAGGAAGGAGCGACTCAATAGGCAGCCCGCTTAACAGAGGAGAGCAAAGCGTGGTGGCAGAACGAGGTAGAAGAGAGAGAAAGAGACAAGTCAAAAAGAAGTGTTCAGTGAGAAAGAAAGGAATCCCGAGGGCAGTACCAAACACAGGTAAGATATATTCTGTTTCCTTCAGAAACTGATAAGCAGGGGGTAAAACATCAGGTAAAAACTCTGCCCGGGAAAAGGTGGGCAATTGATAGTGCACACACAGAGCTGTGCTGTTTCCATAGAAACCCTCAGACTGGTACGCTCTTCCATGTTGTACGTTCAGTAAACATTTTTCTGGACACCAGTACTCCATCATCTAATGCCTATTTATTAATGTAAGTGCATGTACTTTTGTGTTTGCACTTTATATTGTGGGCTTACTCATGCATTCGTGGAGGCTCAGGAAAACAAGTCCTAATATGCCTAGCACTGGGGTGTGCATACACCCAACTCTTTCTGCACTGCTGCAAAGCAAGCTCTTCTAAAAAAAAATTAAAACATTCTTATTTTTCTTTTTCTTAAATTAGCCCACATATCTTCTACAAGCCTCCTTACATCATTTACATAGCTGTTCCCAAGCTGTAAGGAAATTCAGCATATTCATTCTTAGTTCCTAGCATCACAGTTTTCAGAGCGTTCATATCCTTTTATGGGCACGTCAGGAAAGTGAACGACAAACTAGTTTTCATTTTATTTCAGACGCATTGCCATCATACATAGCAGAAGCTTCTGAAGCTGTTTCTCATCTGTAGATCTTATTTTCACCTGTTAAACTTTTCCTTGCCCTGGTTTGTTCTATAAAAAATATCTATGATGGGCTAATATTCAATATCACTACAAGAAGGAGTGTACATGCCATGTCAGAAGTGTCACATGTGTTCTGAATAATTTGACCCATAATGAGTTGAGTGCAGTCCTTTCTTCGGTGGTACAGATGGTATTTCATGCTTATGTAACATTCCTAAGCAGGACAAACTCTCCTGGCAGTGATTTGGATAATAGGACAGGACCTGAAAGCCTGTAATAACCTTTGAATGGTCAGGTTTGTAGATGAAAATCTGTTTAAAGTCTCTCATCTGTTGTAAGCCTCTAATTTCTGACAATAATGTTATTGTAGACTTCTGAAGTAAGGGCAATTGCAAAAGCACAAACACTAGCAAGAATTGGACATGAATTCAGATTTATTTATATTGTCCAAGCAAACAGTTTTCCTCCTTTGAAAGCAACTAAATATTTTCGTTGCATACACGTTTACTTAAGCTAATTTCATGTACATGCAAAAAACATTTCTCAGTTTCAATTTTGCTGCCAGTGATGATTATAGGTTGCAGATATTAACACGACATAGATTTATTGTCTTATTACAGAAGAATTATGACTGCGCTGAGAAATTGATGTGCAGATTACGTACATATATATATATATACACACATATACACACATACATATATATAGATATATATTAGCTCTTGCATGACAACTACATTTTGTTGGGACCCACCCAAAGCAAGCATGCAGCTGACTTAGTAAACAAACCCACATTTTCCCAGGATTCCTTGTGACCCAGACTCCTCCCCTACTTTCTGATGTCCTTGATTAGACAGCTGTCACTCAGCCAGATGGCTGCAATCCAACATCTGTTTGTGATCAGGCCCAGTGCTACAAGTCTCAGGCTGATCTATGTTTGGCTTTCTTATGTAATTGATAATAATTCATAAATATATGAAAAACAAAACTGAGCTCAGTTTAGCCTGAAATCTTAGATTTATTTGGCTTTGTCATAATTTCCATCTAGAAACATGACTTTGATAACATAGAATACACTGTCTCATTCTATCAAGGAATCCACCGACAAAATAAAACTGAAAACATTCATCATGTGCTTAACCACATCCAGAGGGAATTAAATTAAAAAGGACAAACTTGATAGTTGTTTTGTAAAATCATTCTGTATGGAATTTTGTTGTGGTATGGCTCATTGTGGTGATTCCTGTGGTTGCTCTGGTTAAAAACAAATCTATTACTGGCCTGCACGATTGACAGCATGGAAGATGACATGACATACTGGTATATCTGCTTACTGCAAGCTGTTACAGTGCAGAGAACTTCAGTTAAATGTTATCCAGTGTTTAAGATGAACTTCAGAAACATTTTATACATAGTTCACACATAGTTTAATTCAGAGCAAGGAAAATGGCTTTTATATTTTGCTTTACTGAATGTCTGTCCTATGAATAAAAATAAGTGTCAGTTCATGTTAACTAATTAATGACAATTAACTGCTTGAGAACTATTGCTATCAGTTGCACCTAACTTTTGTGCAGAAAAGGTAAACGCTGATGGATGGCTCACATTTTGGCATGATTATACATACCTCCATTGCTACAGGAGTAACTCATTTCCACATGTTGCACACGGGAGGCATCAACCTTTGTAGTTGTGCTCCTTTCAGCAGTCTGCGTATCAGATGTGTGGTGAATGCAGAAGCAGACTTTCATAGCGATTGTATGACCACTGGTTGCAGGCTTCCTGCAGCATCTCCAGGGACTTTGTTATTCTCTGTTTCTCTCATTGAGTTTCAGCCACTCTCTGTCTCTGGTTATGCCTTGCACAAATGGGTCTTTATTTGAAGCTATGCACCCAGAGTGAGCAACCTGGAAAATCTAAAGCAGGGTTGTTTGTTTAAGAGTGTGTAAAAGTCAGTATGGTGATGCATGTCTGCAATGCTTTAACAGCCTTAACAGCATCAAGGGAACTCTTACACTTGCCTCTTGACCTGGTATGTGAATGGAGCTGGGTTTTGTAAGTCATGACTAATAAATGGTAGTCCATAACAATTACATAACCAGCCTAGCCTAGTGAGTGCCAAAAAAATCAATGACAAACCTTAATATTATCATTAAAAATATTTCGGTGAATTGGCCTGGCTTTGTGTGGTGACCATTTGTAATGGCATGTTTCTTTTTTTAGCTGCAACCTCCTTCACCTTTTTAGATATGGTCAAACAATACAGATTCAATTGCTAGTTATTGATCTCCATGTTAGGAAGGATGTGTAACATAGTGCTGTAAAATCTCTCCTTGCCTCTTTTAATTTAGGACGATGAAGGCTGAACTAGGATACTGTTCCCTGCTTCTTCTTCTTCTCCTCACCATAGATGTTTGGGGACAGCAGACCAGACCCCGTACTCGACCAAAACCCACCACCACCAAGAAGCCTCCCAAGAAAGTATCAGAACCCAAGGAGCCCACTGACTTTCCTCCTGTTATCATTGGTCCGCCTTCTTCATTCCCAGACTGCCCAAGGGAATGTCTGTGCCCCCCTTCCTTTCCAAATGCCTTGTATTGTGAGAACCGCAACATCCGGAAGGTCCCGGTCATCCCAGCTCGCACCCACTATCTCTACCTGCAAAACAACTACATTGATTCAGTGACTGCAGACTCCTTTAACAATGCCACAGAACTCAGGTGGATGAACCTTGGGAATAACCGCATTCGGTCTATAGAGAAGGACGTGTTTGCGAAGCTTCCAAACCTGCTGCATCTATATGTTCAGCGGAACCTTTTAAAGGAAGTCCCAAACAATCTGCCTGCTGGCTTGGAGCAACTACGACTCAGTCGTAATCAGATCTCAAAGATCATTCCTGGGGCTTTCAACAAGATGGAACATCTTGCACTATTGGACTTGCACCATAACAGGATCAGCGACAGCAACCTTGGAAGGAGCACCTTTAAAGATCTTAAGAATCTGGTACAGCTTAACCTGGCTCACAATACCCTGAGGAAGATGCCTGCACATATACCCAACAGCATTTCCCAGTTGTTCTTGGACAGGAACAACATTGAGGAAATTCCCAGCAACTATTTTAAGGACTTCACAAACCTAGCCTTTGTTAGACTTAACTACAACCACTTGACTAACAAGGGCCTCCCAAAGATGGTATTCAATATTAGCACACTGCTGGATTTGCACTTGGCGCACAACAATCTGACTACCGTTCCTTTGTTTAACTCTCATCTGGAGCATCTACACCTTAACAACAACAATATCGAGAGTAAGTTTCATTTGCAATTGCTTGCAATATCATCAATTATCTCGCTTTTTCCGTTTTGCCTGTTCCTGTGAACAATATCAATGAAACTGTATTCTTCTTCTAGGTATCAATGGAACGGAGATCTGTCCCTATACACTGAGTGAAGATGTACACGATCCTGACAGCATGCCCAAGCTGAGGTACCTGCGGCTGGATGGTAACCACTTGAGCCCCCCCATCCCATTAGACATCATTATGTGCTTTAGACACCTCCACTCAATAGTGATATAGAGGATGTCTGAAATCTCTGTGCACAGTCCTGTTCACTTGACAGTACTGACTGAATTAACAGTACTATGGGAAACACAAAGAAATAGCAATACCCGGTTGCTTGATAGCTTCAGGAATGTTTGTCTGAGCTTTGAAAAGCATATTTATTAAACTTCAAATAGGAACAACTGCTTTGAGCATGTCTGCATTAAAGATACACTTTTGATGTTATGTTCTTGTGATGCAACAGTATTAACTCCAAATCAATATCTATGAAATGAAGGTGCATTAACTGACATGCAGTTTTCAATCTACCTTGTAGTTATGAATAATGTACTGAAACAGCTAAATTGCAGTTAAACGGCTGCCTATACACTCACTGACCACTTAGGAACACCTGTACACCTGCTTATTCATGCAATTTTCCAATCAATCAATCATGTGGTAGCAGCGCAAAGAACAAACTCGTGTAGATCCAGATCAAGGTAATGTTCATCAAGCATCCGAATGGGAGGAAATGTGATCACTGTGACTTTGACTGTGGCATGGTTAGATGGTTTGAGAATTTTAGAAAATGTTGAGCTCCTGGGAATTTCACATCTCTAGAGTTAACACAAAATGGTGCAACACCAGCTACAACAAAACCTCCAGTGAGTGTCAGTGAAGAGAAGAATGGCCAGAGTGTATAGCGCTAACAGGAAGGCTATGGTAACTCAAATAACCACAACTGTGGTGAGCAGAAAAGCATCTCAGAATGCACAACATGTAGAACCTTGAGCTGGATGGGCTATAACAGCAGACGACCACATCAGATTCCACTTCTGTCAGCCAAGAACAGGAATAGGAGACTACAAGCTAACATAAACAGAAACAGGCCAGTCGAAGTTTTTTCCCGTTCTTGACTGACAGGAGAGGAACCTGATTGCTGTTCTCTAGGCCAGATGACTCAAGGTTTGGAGTTTCAATGCATTCTGAGATGCTTTTCTCCTCACCAGGGTTGGAAAGAGTTACTACAGACTTTATGTCAACTCAAACAAGTCTAGCCATTCTGCACATGGTTGGCTGATTGGACAATTAGTTGAATGAGCAGGGGTACAGGTGTTCCTGTTACAGTCAGCATTGAGTGTATGAGAACTAATACAAGGAATATAGTCACTTCAAAAGATTAAGAAATGAAACTGGGAACAACGTGACTACCATGTAGTTTAAACTGTGCTTAATGTGCCTGTGTTTTTAAGGTAATGTAAAAAAAAATAATTTCTTGTTGCCTTTTTGCATCTTCTGAGCATAAATAAAACCTGTTCTTAACTATCGGGTCCTTCCTCAACTACTCACTTACTCGTGTATGTTCTTCTATAAAGGGAATGATGGGTGGGGAAAAAAATTCAAAGTTGCTGACTACGTAAAGGATCCAAGAGGGAACAATAAGTCATCCTAGAGATAATCTGCACATTAACCTGTCTGTACTTGTTACTGACACCCTGTGTATCTTTTGATACATAAGCTCACGTTACTTTTAAAAAGCACAGAAAATTTAAAACCTAAGTTCATGGTTCAAATGTATGTACTTAGAGATGAATTAATGATAGATGATTAGATTCCATCTTATTTCTTTACATATAAAAGTGATGAATGAAATGAAACGAGAGTGTAATGTCTATACAGGGTGATTTCCTAAATAAGACAGTATCTTTATGTGGAACCTTTTTTTTGTACACGAGCCATACGGAAACAGATGTTTACCATTGCCATCTGGTGGCTAGCACTTCCAAAAATGATGAGATATGTGTTTGTAACAATGAGAAGTCCTTACAAACACATGCTAAAGTGCACACAGTTGTTGTCCAGATTGTGTGTGTGTGTATTTAAAGTGCAAAAGACTTGACATCACATTATGGGCCTGATCCAAGTTCCTGTAGTTTACAAAGATTTCTAAACATACTAAGAGTCAGATTAGCAGGGGAAATTATATCATCGAGACAAGCTTAATGTTGAGATGGTAGTACGTAGATGTCATCCGCACAAACTTCAATTTTCAACATTTAACATCTGTGGTGATTAAAGGTGGACCGTAGCCCTTTGCAGCACACCTAGTCAGAGAAAATTCATGTAGGACCAAAATCCAAAGAGAACTTTAAAACGGATATCTTCTTTTACACTCTCACTTGAAAAATCTGAAAAACTATTTTGAATCAATGTGACTCCCAGATTGATTGCTATATAGGAATAAGATTTATATGTGTATTAGTAGAGTTTATAGTACAAATCCGCTTCTGGACAGGTTTTTTTTAATGAGGAAACCATATAAACAGAGCATTTGATTGGACTAAACACATTTAGCAATGAAAAATCAAGTCATGTTGGAGAAAAAAATGGGCCAAATGAATTCAAATAGAATTCAGGTTACAGGTGTGTTGCTGTGACACAAAGTATATCTAAATTGGGATTCATCAATAAAACTGCTAATTTGTCCATACATACTGCACATTATACTTTATACACACAAATATATGTGTGTGTGTGTGTGTGTGTGTGTGTGTGTGTGTGTGTGTGTGTGTATCTCCATGTAATTGTAATAGTAAGAAATATTCGTCTTCTTACCACACCTCATTACAAGCACTAAGCAGACAGGTTTGATGAGGAAAGTTAATGTAATGAGGTTTACGTCACTTAAGGGCAGAAAGGAAATCCTCTGATGTAAAATCAGAGCAGAATTTCACAGCAAGCAATTTAGAATAAGAGAAACACTTAATAAGAATAAGAATAACACTTTCCATATGTTTCATTACATAAAATTTTACTAAAATACAATGGGAGGAAATATTTAAATTCTTATTGCATGTTTAATATTGAAAATTGTAAATGTGCCAGGGATACAGCTATAATAACAGCGAAGAAAATGCCCATGAGGAACAAACGTGGAAAATATGAACAAGTTCTATAACACGAATGGGTGTTGTGACGGTTGTGTAAAAGTTATGCAAGAGGAAATAATAAATGCAGGAACCAGAAGTGATGTGTACAAGTTGCGCATTTGCATTAGAAGAAAGATTGACAAACAGGTAAGGAAACCAGTTTGGAGAGGGAAAAAACTCCAATTACATTTAAAGGCTTAGACAAGCAGGAATGCAGAGTGAATGTATCCAATCATGACATAATAAATTGGAAGCACTTCCTTCCTTGCATTTGTGCCTTGATTGCTAACCGATGTTGATTGCGAAATCACTGTTTTCTTGATTTTAAATAAAATGATGCTTTTTCAAATTCATTTTTAAATTTTCATGTGGACAATATGAAAGGATCAAAGGGTGCAGTTAAGTGGCAGGTCTGTAAGTCATAAATTAGGATTTCAGTACAGGTCCAGAGAGCCTTTACATCAAAAAAAATCTGAAAAGAAAAACAATTGAAATAATATTATTTTACAAAATTGGAATTTTATAAACAGTAACATAGACTGACTGTGCACAGTTTTAGACTAACTTTAACTTTAAAGATTTTCTAGCATGCCTTAAAAAGGTTTTCAAATTCTTTACTTGTAGAAAAGCAGTAATGTTTAACAGTAATATTACTGTATATAAAGATAACGTTTAACAAGCACAAATTCTGAATTCCTGCACCTGCATCAGTAACTGTGCATCATGTGGAATTATTCTTTTCTCAAATTTATTTCCTCCTAAAGGTGACTTTACATTTTCACATACATGGAGCAGAAAATATGAAAAAAAATTTTTACCACCATTTGGATAAGCAAACTAATTAATTAAATACTTAGTTCACTATACAAACAGTATGTGTCTGTGTGTATATGCATATGCATATGTACTATATACATGTATAGAGTATAGTTTTATATAGTTCAATTCTTTAAATTTATAGCAACATATAAATTAATTAATTAATAAAAATGTAATTAGTTATATATATAGTACTGTGTGCTGTACAGTACTGTGCAAAAGTCTTAGGCACCCCATTACAAATATTGTTATAAATATTAATTTTTATGAATTCTGCATTATTGAGTCTGCATAACAAACATTTTAGACTTCCAAACATTACTTTTTCAAAAAATTATTTGTATTTGATGTCAGTAAAGAAAGCAGAATATTATGTAAGACAGGGGCCTTCAACCTCATCCACGAAGACAGTGTGGCTGCTAACTTTCTTTCCAACCAGGCAGGAGTTACACCTGTTTCCACTTGTCTAATTAGCTCATCTGCTCCAATTAACTATCAAGTGCAGCTTCAATTTGGCTGGAATGAAAGCCTGCACCCACACTGGCCATTTCTGGACAACGTTGAAGCTCTCTGATGCTATAGACCACTTTTCAGATAAAAAAAAGTAATGAAGGCTCTTGGCTTGCAAAAAGAACAGCTCATTATATATATATATAGATAGATATAGATATATATAGAGAGAGATATAGAGATAGATAAATATAGATAGATAGAGATAGATATATATTGTATGTATGTATATATAATATAATACAATACAATACAATATAATCTGTGTGTGTTTATAAAATTTTCTAAAGTGCATTGCAGCGCATCAGTAGGCTGAGCCTGGGATTGTCATCTACTTCCTCTTACAGTAAATACAGGTGTATTAATGTTTTGAAATTTCCCAACCATCCTAATATAAGAGCACTCCGGCAGCATGGAGACACTCGCACAGACACATCCATCCTAAGAAGAACCACTCATCAGACACCTCAAGGTAAGTCATACAAAATCATACACTTTTTACATTAAAACAGCTATATCTTTGAGATTCTAAGTTTATCACTCTTGCATGTTAAATTGGACACGATGACAGCAATGATATGAAGTCAACCATCTTTTATTCTCCATATACTAATAATGCACATTTTTATTAGGTTTGTCAGTGGTATATTAATGAAATGAATAAATCTATTTACACTGAAATGGCATTATTTCAGGTCACCCATGCTGTAGGGACATTATTTAAACAGCAGCGTAGAGCATAAGCACAAAATGAATACCTTTTTACTATTTTCCAGGTCAGACTATCACATCTGAAGATGAACACTTCCCTGACATGCACCCTGGCCATTTGCGCCTTGCTAGCCAGCATTTGGGGCTCAGCCATGGGACGCAGGCTCCATTTGGGTTCCTGTACGCTGACCGTTCACACTCATGAGCTCCGGCATCACTTCCAGCATATCCGGCACAATATGGTGAGCCATTTCACGATCCTATGAGGCATTTGTAATGTAACAAGAGTCAAAAGTGAACGCTCTGGCATGTAACCTAAAAGAAAAATAGCTTTTATCCAGAATAATTAGGTCAGTGAGTCATTAGTGGCAAACCAGGGCATGGTATTCATGTTACGGAGCAAGAATGTTGCATAGCCTGCATTAGTTTGAGTAATTACAGCAGTTCTGAACATGTTGCCATCTGATTACGATTCGTCTATTATTTGGCATAGAGGGGAAAAAAAACATAATATTCCCAAACAAACTACTATATATATAAAATATATATTGCCTAATTAGGTTAGATTATTGAAAGTCAAAATTCCTGATGGTTTATTTACGTAGTTTGTACACTTGGGCAATACTTTTTATATGACCGTATAACAAGTATTGAAGCTACAGTATAAGATCAATGTGTCACCAAAAAAAAAGGTTGGAAATACTCAGTCCGAGATTATATAGTTAAAAACAACAATCCAATCTATCGACCTGGTCCGCAGGTCACACAAGACCACCACAAGGGTGTGCGGTTGCTGAGGGGCGACATGATGAAGAGCTTGCGGGTGAGTCCGATTATTAAACTTACCAAAACATTGCACTTGCACAAGTGCACTTGTTTTCTGTCAATTCCTCCATTAAAACCTTTCGGTCATTAGTACACAAGCGACTGTTATGTAATCGTCATTACATAATCATCCTATCTGAGGTGCAGACTGGAGCTGAGACACTGACTTTTCTTTTCCAGGTTACAGAGAGCTGCTGCTTTCTTAAGCAACTCCTACACTTCTACATCGAGAAGGTCTTCAGTGGCTACACGAGCAGCCATTCGCTCCACAAGAGAACCACCAGCGTTCTGGCCAACTCTTTTCTCAGCATGTCCAAGGACCTGCGAGCATGTGTACGTAGAGTCACTTAATTCAGTTTATTTAAACGCCACTAACAGACCACCTCACTATATGGAACATTAGGTTCTATACCTCAGCGAAGGTGAATTCTTTGTACTGATGATAAGGAAAGTCTCTCTAAAAGCAGATGTTACGGAATTGTTCACATTATCATTTCTATAGTAACAGCAAACACAGGGCTTTAGATGATGTCAGTACGTCAGTTGATGATTTCCGTGTGTCCTGTTAGCAATGCTTGCTAATAATGATCCCTTTCTTCCCAACAGCATGCTCAGATGCTCTGCGAGTGCAGCCAGGAAACCAACCTGAAATTTGACGCCATTCAGGAAACCTATGACAAGGTAATCAACCCTGTCACTATAAACGAATACCTCTGAATCGTGGACTACTTGGTGTCCAGTTTTTTGACTTCCTTGGTGCACCTTAATGAATAATTTTAGAATGCATTCTTCCTTAAGGGTTGTTTGGATTGTTAATGGTCCTTAACTTCCTACTTTTTCACACAGCTGGAGGTGGGGGCTGCGTCGGTAAAGGCCATCGGAGAGCTGGACTCTCTGCTGGAGTGGCTCGAGAGCTTCCACAGCAAAGACCACAATCGCCACCATCATGATGATGACTCAAAATAGGATTCCCATGGCATCCACTTCATTATACAGTGCTGGTTCATTTATAGGAGCTGTGTGAAAATTTAATTTTATCTCAGAATTATCAAACATAAAGGATTTATAGGATTTTCATTTTTAGTGAAAAGCGTGTCAGATTGGGATTAACTGAGTAGCGTTTTTGCTACCGACCGTACAGATGCATACCTGCAACTTTTTTTTAACAGTAGACCACATTTTAAAGGTGTCTACTCATGATGTATAAGCTATGTCTTAATAGTGTGCATGTTCAATATTTACTGGTTGTTTTATGCTGTCGTTGTGACAGCGTTATTTCTGACAACAATGATGCCTGTGGCCTTTTAATATATGTTCATCTGCACGCATGACTCGGAAGAGTTGTGCTGGAATGTAGACCTTTTTGAGGTCAGTTTGTTTGAATCATGCTGAAATTCAATTGTAACTTGAACAAAAATAAAAGTTTATCATTCTCAGTCCTTGTGTGGTATTTCCTAGTTTATGTGCAAGCTTACTGCATCAAATACAAGTACTTTTTAATCTAAAGATCCTTTAAATCAAGAGACTGTTCTAAGAGTGAGAGAAAGAAAAGGACACCAATGGAGAGGCCGAATGAGACAAAGATTCTATGGGACTCTACTGGCCTCTGGTGGCTAAAGTTGGTATGAGCCTTACTAAAGGTCAAAGACGGGCAAATATATTTCTAAAGGTTATTTAAAAGTGAAAACACCAGTAAAAATGTTACCAAGGAAATAAATAATGGCAATACACTTAACTCTCACTTTATTAGGCACACTTGTACACTTGGTCATTCAACCAGGCAGCCAATCATCCAATCAAGTGGCAGCAGCACAATGCATCAACTCTTGCAAATAATTCAAGAGTGCACGTTAATCATTCATTTTTAGTGAAAAACGTGTGTTTGAAATCATGCATTGGGAAATCAGTGACTTTAACAGTGGCATGTTTGTTGGTGCCAGACAGGCTGATTTGAGTATTTTAGAAACCTCCTGGGATTTTCACACTGAACAGCCTCTAGAGTTCATGCAGAACGGTGCAAAAAGTAAAAGTCCTATGAGCAGCAGTTCTGCAGGCGGAAATGGCTTGTTGGGCCGCCTTTAACAAGACTGGTGTGAGCTGGAAGGATTTGGTAAGTCACATAACCAGTCTTTACAGTGATGGTGAGCAGAAATACATGTCAGAATGCACCACATAGTGAACCTTAAAGCAGACAGCCTACAACAGCACAAGAGCACATCAGGTTCCACTCCTGTCAGCCAAAAACACTAATCTGAGACTTGGTTAAATTTGACGGTTGAACTTTGGGGGAAAAAAATGTCACCTCATCTTTTTTCCAATCTTCAACTACAGTTTTGGTGAGCCTGCGCCCAGTAACGCCCACAGAACTGCCGCTCACTGGGTTTTTTTTTGTTTGTTTTTCACACCATTCTGTGTAAAGACTAGAAACTACATTTTCACACCATTCTGTGCGACGTCCTATAAACCCCAGAGATCAGCAATTTCCAAAAATACTCAGACCAACCCATCTGGCACCAACCACCATGCCACAGTTAAACTCACTGAGATGACATTTTTCCACACAAATGATATTTGATCTTAATATTAACTGAAACTCTTGACCTGTATCTGCAGAAATGTATGCACTGTGCTGCTTCCACGTGATTGGCTGATTGGATAACTGCATGAATGAGCAGGGTTCCAGGTGTTCCTATTAACGTGGTAGGCAAGTACAAATTTGAAATGGATATGAATATATGAGAAGCTGGTTGATCAAGCTATTTAAGTTCTGTTGCACAAATAGTTTTCTACAACTCTTCACTGTCACTGTCTAGATGATAAATGTGCAATACCTTTTTTTCTGTGAATAGATGGTGATATTCACAGAACAAGGTATTACACAAGACAGCTTTGAAAACTTTGATGACACGGTCAGGAAATTTCAGCCAAATCTTTGACTGGTGCACGCTCGTTGCCTTGAGCGTGATGTGGACTAATAAACAGCACTGGTCCTATTTTGCAGAAGGTGTGAAAACATTGAGTGAAAAGGGTTTTTTTTCCCTTTCAAAACCATTTCCTGAAGTGAAAGTACTGAATGTTCTTTGAAAGACAATCAAGAATAGGCTCACATGAATAACCTGAGGCCTCTCTATGAACCCTATACTCAAAACCCTTTTAAAGACTATATTTCACATTAATGTGACTTATGTAGTGGACATTTCAACACTCTTTCTGTTCATTACTTACACTAGCAATGAATGTGACACTGTCGCTCTTTTTATCTAAGGAATAGATCAGAATAGGGCATAACCAGGGACAGGGTGGTGTAAAGCGCACAACTGTCTAGAGTGTCTTTGTATGCTTTAGCATTAAGATTTCCTTTAACTGAAATCTAAAAGGCACAAACCTGTTCTTGACAATGCCCTTGTTCTAGCACATGCATCCTGAAAGGCACATAAAGCCAGCCACTGCATCATTTCCAGCAGTTTTCCATCACAGGGAAGCTGAATACACTTACAAGAAAGCGCTATCCACCCTCTTCCACATACATAAGCTAACAGACACCAAAGATTTGTTAGTTTTGCTTTGACTGACAATTGCAAGAGCAGCCCCATGCCTCCTACCCAGGGCTGTTTTTGCTCTCTTGGACTCTTGGATCCATGGCCATGGATGGAGTCGCTGCGATTCAAGCGCCTGATGATAGAGTGAACACTTTACTGTTGGATCCATTTGTACTTTTTGTTTACTTTCCTACCCTCAGGTAAAAAAATGTCTTGCTAAGGAACTTGTATAAGATTTAATGATCACAATGTACTTTATATTACTATTAGTTAATCAATGAATATAATCATGCATTGCACTGATGGTCGGGTTTTCAACTTTATCAGAAAAAAAAAACTTGCTTCACAAGAATTTCCAAAGTGAAAGTAGAGTCCTGATTAATAGACAGTATGTGAAACAGAGTTTGAGTCATTGCTAAAAAAAAAAGAAAAAAGTAAAAAAGCCTTAAAATCATTTTTTCACATTTCACACTTTCAGACATATTCCGATGAAGTAGGCACAAAATAATCGCAAGTGATAAAAGCAGTTAAGAAAAAAGAAAAAAGAAACAAAAAAAAAAAAAAAAAAAGAGTTGAACCTTGCTGGCCTTGCAAGGATTTTATGATTCACTCTATCATCTTTGTAACTGTGTCACAAGCGAATTCGCATTTGGCGAATGGAAATTACATGTGTTGTCATGGAGTCGACTACATTTCGTATTATGTGTGGTTAGCGCAATCATGTCAGAATCAAGAGCAAAGTTTTGTTTGGGGCTAAAAAGTGTTCCATAATAATAGTACTCCAGTATGTTGGTAAGTTTTTATAGCGCTACAGTTTAATAATTCTGCACATAACAAACGTAATTTTGGCGATGAGAATAAAGAGCAAAGAGTGGCTGATGAACAAAATTAGGAGCTTATGTCCAATTTATTGATCTGAATATTATTGGTCAAAAAATTTTCTAGCAAGAGTTCATAGCTAAAGAAAATGGGGAAGGATTTTCATGACAAAATTTCATGACACTTCGAGGAGTTATCCAACTTCCTCAACAAAAAAAACAACCTGTTGACTGCAAGTGGAAGCACAACGCAAGCAGCTGATGTTATCACTGTAGTGAGTGTATTATTGTACTCTTTCAACTAGATTGTACAATAAGGTCACTCTACTTGAGTGCATTAGAGTGTGTTACACCCAAGTGTCCATCTCCATGTTGCCACATAAAACATGACTCTTTATTGGCCTCGTATTCTCGGAGTTCCCCAACCTCTTTGTTTTGAAACATGCAGCACGCCAGTCAGAGCCTAAAGGGAGTCCGGCGAGAGAGTTTGACACATAAATCCCTCCTTCGAACCACATCACATCATTCTCGTGTTCAACAGTGGAAGCCAAAGCACCTGGGTTTTACATTTAAAACCATAAAAATGGGGTTTGCCTGATGTCAATCCCACAGGTGTAGGTGGGGGCAAGCTTTTATTGGGCACTGCAGGTTTAAAACCCATGACTTCGGCACACACTAGGATAGCAGAAAACATGCTTTTGAGGCGCACCGCATCATGACGACAATCATGCTAGCAAACCGCCGTGCACCATCTATCAGAGACAGGAAAAGATTCATGCAAAAACATCACAGAAACATATATGCACGGCTTGCATGCTGCAAAACGTATGTTATTTTTCCTTTTTTTCTTCCTTTTTCTGTCCTAGTCATGTGCTTCAGCGCTGTTTTTTTTGTATGTACGCCGACACATCCGTTAGTGAACGCTCTCATCTGCGTCAAAGGCGACAGCGGCTTTGACACCCGCCAAATGTTGGCGAAGAAACAGTAGAAATAGAGGGAGAAGAGACTTGTGAAACTAAAAGACACCACAGAGAACGATGTGGTATCTGTTACTGTTTGACAAGATTATTTCCTTTAAAGACAGCCATGAAGCCTTAGCTGAACCAATAATTACTGAGACCTAAAGAAACACCTGGGTGTTCCTCTGTGAATCATGGTGCCTGTCATTTCATTCAATCCTTTGTCAGTTAACAGTTAATCCAAAGTGACCTGCTCATTAGCTCAATAAATGCTGGTGCTCCTGGGATTTGAACTTTCTGGTCACAAGCCAATGTTTTTGCTTAATGCTCAGCACCACAACAGCAATTGCCAGGTGAATTTAAGTTAGCTGACAAAGCAAATAGATAGCTATTTAGAATTGGTTAGTCAACATCTCACTAATAAGAAGCGAGCCATGACTAATAGTTCGACACTGATGGTTTGCAAATGAGTATGTGTGAAGGAGTGTGTGCCATGTGATGTCATGTGATGCACTGATAGTTGGCTATAATGTATTGTACCAAATAAGGACCTCATTTCCATTATTTCTAATTGCTGGCCTATAATATTCTCAATTTGTTACATCGGTAGAGCGCATGAATCATCCTTTGCTCGACTGATTACCTTAGCAGTATGAGTTCAACATTTCACACTTTCCCATCACAGCTTAAGTGACATTTTCTCTTTTTTTTATTTTTTATTTTCTGATTACCATGCACCTGACTCACAGTTCAACTTACTGAAGATTTCCAAAAGAACTGGTGTTGTATTACAACATGTTAAACAGCCAATTCTGGCAAATACCGGACGGTTATTCTAAAATATCTCAGAAAAAGCTGACGAAGAAAAAGGACACGATTTTCCAACATTACAAAGCCAAACAAAAACAAATTCTGTACATCTGGCCTAAATTGGTCATCTAGGCCGAAACTGTTGCTTAACAGAAACTAGGTTCAAAAGGAAATTTGGGACTTCACTCAAGGACCTGAACCAGTAATAACCGATAAGTGTATGCAAAACCAGTGGTGGGTAAGAAAAAATGAAAGTGCAAGGAACAATTCCAGAGACAAGCTGAGTGTGGCTATGGATAATTAAATCAGACTAAATTAAATGGGTTACTGTAAGCTTATTAAAGTATTTTATTTTATGTTTACACTGGCATTTCCTGAAATTGACCTGAACTGAATTTCTCAAAAGCCAATTCAACTGTTATCTGTTTTGGGAAGAGAGGGAGGGATTCATTGTTATTAATATTATGTATTTTTACGTAATATGTAATCAAATACCTATCATACATTTTGCCACATGAATAAATCTTGACCAAACCTTGAACAAATATTTACACGATTAATGATATACATTATGAGTGACCTCGGAGAGAAAGTGACAGGCATTTCCTGAAGGCAGAAGCATATTTCACAGAAAGGAATTTAATAATTCCATTCATGGATATTTTTGCTAAGGATAGGGATATTTGGCATTAAAAAAAGAGAAATCAGTGACATCACAAATCTAAGGCAGTAATTTCAGCTCTTGGGATGGAGGAAACACAAAAATCTTTAGATAAACATGGAGTCAATTTAGTAGAATTCTATGTAAAAAAAAAAAAAATAAAGATTTGCTCTGTGAGAATGTCAAAACACGTGCACACGCACAAAAGTTAACACCAGTTGACGCCTAGTATATGATTTTGCTGATGAAGTTTATAAGACACTCATCATGCTTTGACACATTTGAAGATCCTTATCAATGTGGGCATCTGAGGTTAATTAACCTGATGAAGACCCTATTAATATACATCCCTGTCACACATCAAAAAAAAATGTTAATGATATAAAGCCACAATGTTCGTCACAACAAAATTATGCTGTGCTGACTGTCAAGGTGTTAAGAAGGAATATGTCACCATCCTGCTACCATCCAATACCATCTCTCTCATCGAGCAAGTTCATGTTTCATATCGCAACCACCTTGCAGCATTCTTTCAATTCTCAGATTTGATCAGGAGTTCAAAAAGTCTGACTCATAAGTTATTACTCCAGGTAATCTCATGAATGATTAGATTCTTGTAAAGTGCTTGAGATCTTTCTGGTGGTGGTACTTGAGAAACACAACCTACTCGGAAGAAAATACCTGAGGTTGGGAATGAAAGAATGACTGATAAACTACCAATGCCACATTCTCTAAAATCCACTACTTAAGAGAATGACAAAGGTGGATGTAGTATGCACAGCTTTACAAAGAATCGAATGTGTATTTTAAAAGTTTTATTTTAAAACTTTTTACCTTATTAGATGAATAGCACAGCTCCAAAGTCCCTGATTCGATCCTGACCGTCAGTTGTTGCCTGTGTGTAATTTTTGGAATGTTCTCCCAGTGTGGACTCCCTCCACATTCTCCAGTTTCCTCCCACCTCCCAAAAACATGTTGATTGTTGGACTGGCTATGCTAAATTGCCCCAAAGTGTGAAAGTGTGCATGCACAGTAATGAAATGGCGTCTCATCCAGGGTCCATTCCTTCACCACAGTCCTGACGGTTACAGTGAGGGAGGGAGTGAGGGAGGGACGGAGGGAGGGAAGGACGGAGGGAGGGAGGGACGGAGGGAGGGAGGGACGGACGAATCCCATTATCTCAGCTTTCTTCATGATATGGTGGCATGGTGGGGCAGTGGTTAGCACTATCAGTAAGAAAGTTCTGGGTTTGAACCTGCCAGATGACTGGAGCATTTCTTTGTGGAGTTTGAATGTTCTCCACGTGCCTGCGTTGGTTTCCTCCGAGTGCTCTGGTTTCCTCCCACTGCCCCAAAACATGCAGATTAGATCAATCGGCTACTCTAGATGTTAATGCGAGTGTGAATGGTTGTTTGTCTCGGTGTTGGCCCATTGATAGATTGGTGACCTGTCCAGAGAGTACCCCTCCTCTCGCCCAAACTCAGCTTCCCTGTGACCCTTAATGGATAAAGCAGTATAGATGAATGGATGGCTGGATGGTCATGATAAAGAGGTTATCCAGGCTTAGTGCTGAAAGAAATTGCCATCCATTTAAGACTCCAGCTTCACTTTAGAGGTATTAGTGATAAGACCCGGATTAAAATTCCAGATGTTTCTCTGGCCTAGTCTTCTAAGATGCAAGAACAAGCATTGTGGGTGTGTAAACTTTTGGAACTTTTGGAAAAGATAATAAAGGGCTATAAAAGATGAATTGGAAAAAAAAACCCAAATTGTAAAGCATCAAAACAATGGACAGTCTACAACTTCACAAAAGGTTCTTTGGGTGGTTAATGGTTCTAGCCTTCTACTTATAACCACGTAACTTTCTGTTGTAGGTGGGTACATAGAATCTTTAAAGGTTCACCACATAGAGATAAACCAAAGAGCCAAGAACAAAAATGCATCAGGAAGTCAGAGTTTGAAGTTCTCATACACACACACACACACACACACACACACACACACACACACACACACACACACACACACACGTGAGCTCTCTTAGACTCAGTAGAAGCTTACTGTAATGAAAACCAAAGCTTTCAGAGTAAAGATGATTGCTCACCTCAGCACATATGAGACAGCGGGAAGAAGCGTTTACATCATGGGTTGGGCTCACCACATGATTCTAATGCTAGATTCAGGGGTTAACCTGATGCCTCATTTATCATTAAGATCATGGAACTGCAGCCATTCACACTCATTCTGTTTACTTAGATCAACTCCGCCCTAAACCTATTTTCTGTAAACAGCCCGCATTTAGGAGAATCAATCAAATTGGCATATGTGTCAAATAAACATTGTGTAAAATACACACCAATGAGGAATGGGCAGATTTTCAAAATGGTACAAAGTGTAATATTAATTCAAAATCTAATAATAAAAGACTTTATGAATTTGCTTAGCCATCATCCCATACACCATACAAGCTACATACTAACTGGCATATGAGACTGTTAATTAAATACACCCTATTTCATATCCAATTCTTAGGGGTGTATTAGATAATTTCATGCTTTAAAATGCATAAAGGTATGGTTGATTATGAAATATGAGAAATCTTTAAAGGTGGTCTCCATAGTCTAGGTATAATTCAGCATACATGGTATAATATGACTGAGTTTTAAAAGCCTCCTCATTATATGCACCTGTCACCCAAGATTATCACCTGAATGAACAAGACCCATGATTTATAAAATGTATTATTCTTCTAAAAATGATTAACCTGCCCTGAAAAGTTCCTCTGAAAACATTCTGCCATTAGGACTAATAAATACTACGTAACAGTAGCAATAAAGCAGGAAAAAACATCCTTTTCAAAATAATAACTGCTAACATCTAAAAAATCAAATATCTAAATATATAGTAAAATTACTAACAATGATAGGTTCATAAAGAACCTGTTGAGTTTGCAACTCATTCAAGAAAAATATTTCCAATGATGCAATACAGAAAAGTGTCAATGAATGATGACACAAGTTTAAAAAAAAAAAAAAAAAGGACAAGTAATCAGTTTTCCAGTAAATGGAACACCTCCAAACAGGAAGGAATTTTTGGTTATAAAAATGACACCTCTGAGCATTTCTGCACTTCTTCACCCCCCGGGGATACAGCTGCAAGCTTACGAAAGGGTTAACACCGGTGTGACGAGATCTTCGAGAATGCTCCTGTTTAGGTTCCTCCTGCTTTCTTTGCTGACGGCTCTGCTGCTCGGGGTTGCTCAGTGCAAAAAGATCATCTGCAGTCATGAAGACAGCTGCTGCTCCTTCGTTGAGGGATTTCCAGTCAGATTGAAAGCACTTCGTTCTTCATATGCTGTGATCCGAGACTACTATGTGAGTAGCTTTCAGTTGCTTTCCTCTTAAAAGGTTTCACCTACTGACAAAAAAAAGCCAAGTCTTTGACAAAAACATTGAAATTCGATGTAAAGAAAGTAAGAACCTTGCCTTACACATGTGGTGTCGGTCACTGAGGGCTTAGCGATTCGGCTTTGGTCTTTCAATCAGATGACACCAGAGTATGATATACCATTTTTGAATGGAATTCTGAAATGTTTCTTTTACTGCTTGTTTAGGAATCCAGGGATGACCTGGACACCTCACTGATCAACAGGACAGTTATTGAACACTTCAAAGTGAGTATCAGATATTTACCCACACACTCAACACTGCTACTGTTACAATATTACCAAGGTTGATTAATAAAGTGATTTTATCCTCTGCGTAAAATACTACAAGCATCATATCGAAACTCGGGCGCACCAAGTGCAGCCAAACGTGCTACTTTTTCAGCCTCAGCATCTGGAAAATCACACACACACACACACACAGACGGTTGAAAACTAATAGCCTACGTTTTGTTTCACTTGCAGAGCCCTTACGGATGCAGTGTCATGAACGACATTCTGCATTTCTACTTGGAGACCGTGTTGCCCAGTGCATTCAACGGGCACTCGAATAAAAGGAACTTCCAAAAGCAAATCGACATAATCGGAAATTTATTCCAAGTCCTCAAGAAGGAGCTGGTGAAATGTGTGAGTATCCCTGCTGTTTTATTTGTTTACCTATTGATAAGTTCGCCTAAGAGTCGGGCGCGCACACAGAGCTGCGCGGGCGCGCGCAAAAAAAGAAGATAATAAATGAAAGAGAAAAAAAAAAAAAAAAACATTGCGTTCATCTGAGCACGTCTTCGGTCGTCGTCTGTATGTTACAAAATACGTGTTTCCCCAATGTAAAAACACCATAGCGCATGAATCAGTGGGGTAACTGACAGTTAGTCATTAGCTCGGTTCCTCGACAGCCAGTTCCACTTGCTTTGTCAACAATAAATCCGTACTTCTATCCATGTCGAAATGTTGAGTAACATTGTGAAAGAACGGCTAAATATCAGCCTGACCTGTAGCATATAATCGGTGTAGAAGTCATACCCAGTATATTACATTTATAGAAGTCCTCATTCAGCCGCCGAGCTGTTTGTGTTTGTTTGTTTGTTTGTTTTTTTGGCTGAATTTGCGCATGCGCTGTAAAGACTTGCACTGGCAGGTTATTCATAATTAGCCTAATCCAGCCTGAAGTCCTATAATACGACAGTGCCTGTGTTATACTATTAAAAGGCTGTTATTTACCATAAAGTTGTCAAAATTCATAAATATCAAACTCGTATAGCATTTGTAGTGATTTTGGTGTAATGTTAATTCATATTTAATCTAGGCTAATCAAAATTCACAATTAAGGATCATTAGTAGGCTAATTTCCCTATCAAAATTCATAAGTAAGTTAGCACATTCCTATAGTATACTAGTGGCTTCGGTGTGATGTCATTTCGTAATCAATCTATTAAGGAACTAAAACTTGACCTATCAAAATTCATAAATGATCAATACATTGAGGTACTACATTTGAATTACTTATTGTTACTTTAAAAAAAAAAAGATTCATAATGAAACTATTAAAATCCTATAGCACCGTAGTATTTTGACTTTCGTTTATCCTCAAAAGCTGTGCCTTAGATGTAAACAAATAAATTGCCCGTAATGTCCAGCTAACACGGATGTTCTTGTGTTACAGAGAAGCTACTTTACATGCCGGAAACCTTTTGAAATCTCCAGCATCAAGAACTCATACAGTCAGGTAAGTGATACCATCATGATGCATGGTCATGATAGTTACGCACACCAAAAGGAGGTGATTGCTTAAAAATGTGCTTTGTGTTTAGATGGGAGGTAAAGGCCTGTACAAAGCCATGGGAGAGCTGGACATGTTGTTCAACTACATTGAAGATTATGTGGCATTGCACAGACGTAAACGCTGAATGAATGGGGATAAGGACACACTTGATAAGCATATGGATTATATGAACATGAATATGAAAATATTATTTACACTTAAATGCACAAATGTATTTATTTATTACTACTTTTAAAATCTGCTGTGCTACCTCACTGATGTTCATGGCTGTTTTCTGCACAGCCCTAGAAAAGTTCCTCATATGTTTATCTTCCTTGAAGAAGTATGCTTATACTAATATAAGTACTCATACTTCGGTCATATTGACTGAATTCTTTTGTGTATTGTAGTTGCTTTTTGCAATTTTTTTTTTTTTGGATATATTTTTTATAAAAAAGTTTTTTATCTATATTTATTGAGTAATTGCTACTTCAATGCTTTTAATTTATTGAATGTTACACTGTATATGTATGCTGGTACTTACATTTTTTAATGTGTTAATTATTTGCTGTATCATAGTTCAATTTGTTTAGTAATTAAAGTTTTTAACAAATAAATACAACGTCTATATTGTCTTATTGTTAACCATGTTTTAGTTTGTACCTCAGCGAAACTCGAGTAATTTCTCAAGTCTGGCCCACTAAACTAGCAACTCGCACGAGAAACCAAAAAGCTGATCGTGAATAATATTAAAAACGTACATCTTATCATGGATCTGGGCGTGTGACAGTTGTGTGTGTGGTATGTGAAGAATCAATCTAACCTCAGGAGTGACCTAAATAGGTCGATTTCCAGCAATGACAATGTCACATCTTTACAGTAAATTCACACAGCATGCTTCACCTCGCACACAGTATCAGAAAGCAAAACATGAACTGCCATGCAACTCGTGGTTGTGTCAGCAAGCCCGTAAATGAGGTTTCGGTTATGACCGTGCTGAGTAAAGCTCAAAGATGTTGAATATTGATGCGCTTGTAGCAGTGGAAATCGAAAGCTCTCAGCACAAAACAGTGTTATTTGCACAAACTTAACCACAAGAACAGAACCGTTGTGTGCGCTCCTTTAGGATACACAAATCTTTGGACAGTGCAAGAGCCATCATGTACGTGCATGTGGGTCTTAACAAGAACTGAAATACGTGTTCTTCTCAACTCCATGTGAGGACGGAAGCACAGGCACTGCCATGGTTTGCATCAGCACATTGCCAGTTTCCTCTATGGCACACATGCAAACAAGGTAGATGTACAGAGGCCTGCATGAGTATTTATACCAGTTGGGGGAAGCTGTTCAGAAGCTGGACAACAATCATAAGCCCAGACACTCCACAAAGCCGGGCTTTATGGAAAAAGTGGTGAAAAGACTACCGTTATTAAGGGGGGAAGCCATATGAAATGCCATTTGGAGACTCAATCATCTCCTGTACGTCTGGCCTTAACAGAAGGTTCATGGAAACCCAGAACTATTCACACGGTGAAGCATGGTGGTGGGAGCATCATGTTGCCGAGACATTTTTTAATCAACAGGGATTAAGTAACTTTGTCAGGGTCAAGGGTAAGATAGATGGAGCCAAATACAGGGCAATTCTAGTAGCAAAATTTTTCCAGAGTGTAAAAACATGCATCTTCCAATAGGACAATGATCCTAAGCATACTGGCAAAGTTACACCGGAGTGCTTCAAAACCAATGCCTTAATCGGATTTGAAAAAGACTTGAAATGTGTTATCAGTGGTTTTCATACAATCCGACAAAACTTTAGCAGTTTGGAATAGAATATTCAAAAACATCAGGAACCAGCTGTGCTAAGCTGATGAGACATCTTTCAGCTGTAATTGCAGACAAAGGTGGTACTGACCCCTTTATTGTACCTTGTATCTAAATCCACTCATTAATTTGCGAGACCCCTTCTATTACACTCATTATTATAAAGGGATCAGCAAAGGACCACATTTACCCATAATTCTTTCTCCTGGTGAACTATTTCCCCCAGAAGTGCGGAAGCATCTTGGTACGTGCAGCGCTGTATCAGGCCAGGCAGCATTGCTGGCCACATGTTAAAGACTGTAGCCCATTATTTCCATGCAGGGAAGGTATTTAATGCTTCGGTCCTTCATCATTTTCAATTTCTGAAGACAGCACAGACAAACAGTGAATCGGTTGATCCTTGTGTAGGTGTTACTCTGGGCCAATTAGTTTCTATTGTAATGTGTTTGCAGTTCACACTGAAACTGAAAAACGGCGCTTTCATGGAAAATGATAAGTCGTCAAACAAAAACTGCACACAGAGTTCTTAGAATCTGATAGACTGTAGACTTTCTGAGTACATGGATATTAAATATCGAATAAAGAAGCCCTATTTAGAATAAATTAGGAATGGGAAATGCACCACCACACCAACAATTATTATTTCTGAATAACCGCATGCATTTTATTCTTCTTACACCACAGAAACTGGTACATTATTTGTAAATGAAATTTTCGTATTCATTTATAGTTTATGTACATTTGTTAAACGTTCCTGTTCCCACTCATAATAGCTCTATATAAACAGCTGTTCTTTCACAAGCCTCCCTTTAATAATTAGAGCTTCATTACAAAGTGCTGACTCTTTCCAGAAATTCACCATATCAACCGAAACGTCACCGTATCATCATTTCTGTTTTTCCGTTGATGTGGAACGTCTTACGAGTGTGCCTTACGTGTGTCTGTGTAAGCTATTACTACGGAGATAATTATATTAATGTGTCATTAATGCGAACACTGAAGTTGGAAATAATCAGCACCTACTGAATAGCCAGACTCCAGCATTAAACACAGTGCTGTAAAGAAATATTAAGCATGTCATAAATGTTCGAACTGCACTAGATCAACTGCTGCATCAGCACAGGATGCAAAAGAAAGAAGTACACAAATTTATACATTTTGCTTTAATTCACCGAGCAATTCCCACACATACACAATACTAGAAGTGCGTGTCTAGATCAGAATAGCAATCTAGGATAAGCAATGTAGGTGCAAGTTTCCATTTCACAGGTTCTCGATCCTCACTTCCTTTGAAACCCACTGGCTGGTACTGACGTACGAGTACCTGGCTATGTTTACCAACAATGAAAGTACTTTTGTCCTATTATGGAAAGAAAACCAGTTGCAGCGGTTGTATTTTTCCAGTTAAGCCATCAAAACGAAAGATGACTACACAGACACAAAGTTACATGGTTACCTTTGGCCCGTCAGCAGTGCTGCTGATCATCACACAAATGCTTTATTCTACATCAAAAGCATTAGTATCAATTCTGTAAAGCAAACAATATATATATATAAAAACACTGTAGGCCAGTACAACTATGATGGTCCTTTCATATCCTCATTACAGAATAATGAGTGACAGTCTTTGAAAAAAATCCAGTACTATTACATTTGCATGACCAAGTAAATGCTACATTTTCAAAGACATTATTATTTGTACATGTGCTATAAGCAAGTTCAGGCTGTGGAAACTCTGGGCAGTTTGTTAACACTTGATCAGCATGTGCAGTAAGTCACTGGCACTAATGTGCTTACCATCACATACACTTTAAATAGTAAAAGGTAGTAGTGTCAGTACGGGAATCCTTAAAACAAAAAAATATATAATCAGCAAAATCTAGAGGATATTTATAAGACACAAAAAGTTCTTTATCAGCTAAAGCACAGACGTACGGCCTAGTCTAGATGGTGCTAGTGATGCGGAACCTCGCACAGGAAAGAGCTGTCTTGGTGGGTGGTATTGCAGCTTTAGTACAAATGATGTCAAAAAAAAAAAAAAAGTGCAATAGGAAGGCTTTTATTTATTGACTTAATTATTATTTTTTTTAATAAAGGAGATGGCAATGCGTGGCATTGCCTCAGCCTAGTTCTTTTAAGCTAAAGAGCTCATAGGCTTAACTTGCGGGAGTTAAGGGAACGGCCCTCTCCTGGTTCAGGTCTTATTTGGCTAATCGTTATCAATTTGTTGATATAAATGGTGACTCGTCTACACATATGAAGGTGAAGTTTGGTGTTCCACAAAGTTCTGTTTTAGTCCCACTAGCTTTTTTCTTTATATATATGCTCCCTCTGGGTAATATTATTCGTGAACATGATATTAGCTTCCACGGTTATGCCGATGACACAGTTGTATGTTTCAGCAAAGCCAGATAAGAGACACCAGGTTAAAAAAATTGAGGAATGTGTAAAGGACATTAGACAATGGATGCTAAGTAACTTCCTTCTACTTAATTCCGATAAGACAGAAGTCCTAGTACTAAGACCACATCCAGCCAGAAGTACGTTTTCTGATGACATAGTAACTCTGGATGGCCTGTTTCACCATGTGCCAAAGTAAAAGTTCTTTGTGTGATTATTGACTCTAATCAGTCATTTGAAGTTCATGTAGATAATATCACTAGGACAGCCTTCTTTCAGCTCAGAAATATTGCCAAGATTAGAAATATGTCGTCACTGCATGACAGTTAAAATTCAAGCGTTTGTTACCTCTAGATTAGATTATTGTAATGCCTTACTGTCTGGATGTTCGAGTAGGTGCTTAAACATGGTGCAGTTAGTCCAGAATGCAGCGAGGGTCCTTACTAGAACAAGAGGATATGAGAACATAACCCCCATCTCATGCACATTGCATTGGCTCCCGATCAAATTTTCACGGATTACAAGATACTATTGTTGACCTATAAAGCACTGAATGGTCTCACACTTTACTACCGGAGCAAACGTCTGGTCCTTTCTTACCTCCCGCACCTACTTGGATCAAAAGGTGCAGGCTATTTGTTGGTACCTGGAATAGTGAAGGCTACTGCAGGGGACAGATCTTTCTCTTACAAAGCCCCTTAGTTATGGAACAGCCTTCCAATTAGTGTTAGGGACTCAGACAGTCTCGGTGTATAACTCTATGCTGAAAACACATTGGTTTAGCCAAGCCTTTTGTTAATAGCCTTCTATTAGGTAAAGGAGCAGATCTGGAGGATTCTCAGGCATAGAATGTTTTGGTAAACTGGGATGTTTGGATGCTGTCGCCGATGCTGTCCCCCCACTCTCATGCATTCACTCAGGTTTGTTGACAGTGGAGTGGCTGGCCGCTGGTCCCGGGGATTCTCATGCCGGTGTTACCTTCTGGCTGTTCCTTTTAGTTATGCGGTCATAGCAAGTCTTGCCAGAGTTCCTGCTTGCACTCAGCAGAAGATATACACTGTTCCTTAACAGTTACATGACAATGAGCATAACAATCTGCTTTCTCTCTCTCTCTCGAGTTGCACATGCTACATGTGAGATACCAGTGATTCTGATCACCTTCTTTCTGAACCTGCCTGATCCATCCTGATGTCCTACAACTGGTTGCAGTAATCACCTGAAAACCACTTGCCCCTGTTGAGGATGGCACCATATGAACTGTGAAGATGGTGTTGGACTGCTGTTTACATGAGGAGTTCTGCTACAATGGCATAGGGTTTAACATTACCACAAACATTCTTGCATTCAAATCTCCCTCAGTGAGTTAGCTGAAACAGTACAGACTTTATTGAAACTATATTGAATTATGTAACTGTACTTTTTTTACAGAAGTGTTGTAGTTCTAACGTTTTATATACATGCATATATACACATACAAAATGTTTTATATATATATATATATATATATATATATATATATACACACACACACACACATATATATATATACACACATACACACACATTCATAGATTTTATAAGTTTCAATTCAGAATTTTTATACTTCTGTGAAGCTGCTTTATGACTATGTCTGTTTTTAAAATGCTATACAAAAAATATTAATCGAAATTTCACATTACACATTTGAGTGCCACCAGCACTCCAAGACTAATTTTTGATCTTGTGTTATATTTCCAGGTAATACAGATATATTATAACAGATATTGTATTGTCTATGTTCAGCAGTGCAGGCTCACAATTTCAACCGTACACCTAAACTGAGCGCACTCTGGAGTCAGTTCAAATTCATAAAGCTCTAACCGCTCCAGAGCATATAAAATGTTACTTTATTAACTTTGTGATTGTATACAATGGTAAAGCATCACATCTGATGAAATACGTGCTTGTACAGAGCGCTGTGTATTAACTGTGTAACGGTAAAAGAGACTTTTCCGCTCTAAAATTATTCTTCCGCGGAGGTCACGTGACGAAATATAGCATCACTAATCTCAGAAGCAGTCACATTTCACACGTCAGAAGTGTCGAGAGACAGTGGTCAGTGCTACAAGACGGGCGCCTTTCTGAACAGTCATATAGATTTGCTTTCAAATGTATTTACTTCCTCCATTTCAGAACAAAACCATGACGCACCTTGACACACTGCCAATATTTCAGGATGAGTTGCAAAAATGCCAAACCCAGAAAACCTCACCTCAGCTTACTTGTAACCTAAAGCTCTCTCAGGTAACCCTCGTCATTGCCCGACAACCACTGACGGTGGGTACTGGTAAAGAGAATGGCTCACATTAAACTTGCTCTCCGTGAATCAAGATGCCTATAAATTAAAAACATACATATATTCATATCCACACACACACACACACACACGCACGCACAAATATATACTGTATAAAGGGAGAAAGAGAAAGATTAATTGGAGCATACAGAAATACTTATGGGGTAAAAAAAAGAAATCATAGTTCAATGAATAAGACAATATGCATTCCCAGCTTTGAAACATGACAAAAAGAGGTTTGTTTTCATGTGTTTTAATCCAAAGTTGAAGACTGGAGTACAGCAACTGAACACTGAAAATACATTTTTGGTTCTGCGCTGCAAAAGTTAGCTTGGGACTCATAAAGCTCTACACCATGTGTGTCAGATGTTTACCAAAA
The DNA here is from genome assembly GCA_030068235.1 of Notoglanidium macrostoma. Lineage (NCBI taxonomy): Eukaryota > Metazoa > Chordata > Actinopteri > Siluriformes > Auchenoglanididae > Notoglanidium > Notoglanidium macrostoma. The sequence continues at coordinate 12,681,790 of JAQQZR010000016.1, read as the reverse complement.
AACTGTGCTGAGGAAATAAAGAGTGAGAATGGCTTACAACTGAATATGAAAGGAAAAAAAAAAAAAAAATTCTTCCAATTTCTGCACTAGGGGGCAAACAGGGGAACAGAAAGCCTTTGAATTAGCGGTCCATTGCTTCCAATCAATGCTTTCAACACAAACATATATAAAAAATTTGTATTAAAAAAAAAAAAAAGAAAAGAAAATGGATCCATCAGTGCTACAGAAAACAGCAATGCCAGTTTGCTGGGATGATTTCCTGTACATATAAAGATACTTCCTACCACCATATTACTCAAGATGCTGCCATGGGTGGTTTAAGCCTGATCCCTACCACAAAGAGGCACATAAAAGAAAGAAAAAATACCTGCATAACACTTGGTGACAGTCAGAGGATATGGTTCTCTGATAATTATAGAAATGTTTTCAAATCGCAAGTTCATTCTTACATGGCTTAGCATGAACAAAACAAACAAATGCATAGCCACTGGAAAGAACAAAGCTTTTCATCCATCAATGTCCATTCACAACAAGACATTTCCTTATCACCCTGGTCAGTTCCTAAAAGGGTTGTGCATTTTACTGATGAGGGCAGACAGTGTAAAACTAACAGTATAACCTTTTTAAACAAACACTGACTTAAGTATAAAAAAATAGCTGTGGATAATATGCATAGCACTGAGGAGGCAAACTGCAGTACACCCACATAGGATGCGTAAAGCAAAGAAAATGAGCGTGAATTGGGTAAAAGATGTATAAAACTTGCTGGAGAGGTGTCTCCTTGGGTCTCCTCTGTTTACTCGGTTTACCTCTGGAGACAAAAGACGTCCCACTGTCAAACCAGCAGCATAACCTCAGCAATACAGGCCACCAAAAACGAAATGTGAAGCTCTGAAGAAATCCGAACCCTTCGAATGACTGGACCTCGATAGGCGGTGTCAGAGAGGTGTTCCAAGAGCTTCACAGTCAGGAAGAGAGTTTGTCTACATTCGACTAGTCATTTCAAGAACAAGTTTGCTCTGTCTGCACATCAGTGATGATAGCATTTACCCCCTTCTTTTCAAATTAGCCTTTTAAACGCATACAAGTGCAGGGGTGTTTATGAGAAAGGGGGAGTTGGGGGTGGACGCACTTTGTGAGAAAACCTGCATAAGGCATGAGTTCCTCTGGAAGTTTTTAATCACAAAGCACCCGAGTAATGCACGTGAAAACTAAACCCATCAAAAGAGAGTGAAACGTGGTTTGCACATCTACAACCAATTCATAGGAAATTAAATATCAGTGACAAGTGTGAATGTGACGGGGGGGGTGTGACAGAAAAAGCAAAACATTCCTTTTATTCTGAACACTAGTTCCACTAATTGTGAAAAAATTTAACAAACACTAATTGTAATATGACTGAGCAACTACTGACATCTGTTCTTTTTGGGAACACATAACCTTTTGGCTTTCCAAATGTGTGAGTACGTTTTCATGACGCAGAGTGGTTAAATAGTTACAAAGACTGAGTAATAAAAACAATTCTTTAGGATGGGGTGTGTGTGGGGGGGGGGGGGGGGGGGATAAAATAAAAAAAAAAAAAAATAAGTAAAAGACAAAA
>JAQQZR010000016.1:12662968-12673694 GCA_030068235.1 Notoglanidium macrostoma | reverse complement strand
TGTGTGTGTGTGTGTGTGTGTGTGTGTGTGTGTGTGTGTGTGTGTGTGTGTGTGTGTGTGTGTGTGAGAGAGAAATTGTGAAGAGAATGCACTGTGCGTTTTGCCAACTTGTTCAACCTCAACCTAATCTTACCTTTCCTCTCACTGTGGAAGCAAATGCAGGCACTGCTTCATTCCCACGTTTGACTGGATTTACTTGACACGTGGTCCACATTTCTACCAATCCAACAGTACTGCGGGTGGGACAGAGACAGACTAATGAAGCGCTGGCTGGTTGTATGCGACGTGGCTTTCACGTTTCAAGCAATCCAATATCGCAAAGGCATCCATACCAAAAAAATGCTTTTATCGGCAAGGAAACAGACTGAAGTGCCGATTCGGAGAGTCGTAAAAATGCTGAAAATTGGATTGGACCCGTACCTTATACTACGTTTTCTATGAAATACATCTAGAAATAAAGATGTACATTAGAAGTGGACCCATATCAACATATCTAATAAAATTGAAAAGCTATGGCGAGATCAAGCTCCTGACTACAGATCTCCGAGACGGACACAAACACCAAGAGCCAAAAAGCATCTTATTGACAAGGGAAACCAGCATCGGTCTCCAAACTAGTGGGATCCCTGACCTTTTCATCCCGAGAGTGAGTCGCAGCACAGGATACAAATTTCATTCTCGTGATTTTAAAATTAAAACGGAAAATCCCCCAAGGGGCCCAGTTCTCACCCTGAGCTATTAAATAATACAAACATATGACTTTCAATATCAGTCACAATGTAAATGAAAGCTTTTGCTTGCAATTCATCGGGGAGCCAAAACGTCTGTATATTTCATTCATTTCCTTGTTCGAGGATGCCTCCTAAAACTGGTAACTACCTCAACAAACTTTTTTTGTACTCTGAAGTATCAGGTCTGAAGCTGGGCACCCACGTGCCACACTACACTCTTCTGTATTTTGTCTGTATCAGAGAGAGAGCATAAATCTAAAGTGGCACATACAATACGTTTTTGACCACACTTTAAGCAAATTTCCACTTCAAAGGTGTTGTGATGGTATTGTAGCGAGCTCACAGAGGAAATCCGTGTGTAAGCACTAAAAAGAGAATGTTCGCAGTTTCCGTTTCTACCTGTGTGGTGCTCGGTTCCTTTGACCTGCACATTCTGTTCCTGTCATATCTCATGAGTTTGATTTCTTGTAATCTTTTTGAAGCTGTAATAGATGGCCTGATGGAAGCCTGTGAAAAACTGACTGCTAACCACTGAGGGGTAATCAGCAATGTTCGTGCTTTTTTTCTCTCTCTTCTTCACATTTTGCCATGACAGAGCTGTACGAACACTTAAATGATGCAGCACATGCCTTTCAACCACATGTGCCACATCCGTCAATTTCACATGAAGGAAAAAAAAAAAAAAAAAATCAATCTCAGTAAACTTCAGAAGCGACTTTATTACTCTGGCAACAGTAATATTACTAGAGGTCTCTAAAAAAGAAATCGGTGAAACTGCCAAACTGCCATAAATATATGAAGTGTAAGCAAAAAAATGACCGAAAAGGAAGCTGAAGACTCACACGAATAACTTGTGCTTTGGGGTTTCCAGTTCTGTTTGTCCCCATTAAGCCAAGTTTGCATTTATCAGTGATGATGACTCAGACATATAGTAAGCATTTTATGCGAGACTTGCTGCAGCTGTGGGGTAACAACAGAACTCCCACACGGGAGAGGACCCGTCAGCCTGACGGTCAGTCGGCCATCAAGCAAGGACGCCTGCCGATGATGCATCATTGCTTTGTAGGAGAATATCCTTCATGTACGCCTTAAGTTGTGAAACACATGACATAAAGGAACCCCCATTAGTCGAAGATGAAAACTCCAATCACCTCAACACTGTGCCTAAAGTGATGTGGGAAGACTGACAGGACACGGCTGCATAAAAAAAAAAAAAAACCTCAATATGTGGATTTTCGCAGTTACCCAACGTGTTCTCATGAAGCGTGTGTGAAAGTGGGTTCTCAAACACACGTATCGAATGTATAAAAAAAAACGTAACTGTTCAGATTAATAAACAATTACAGGTTAAAACTAATGCAACGTGGAGACTTTGAAACACAGTAACTCTCCCAGGAAGTAATTAAGGAAGTGGGAGCTAAAGGCCAATCAGATGCATTTTCTGTCAATTAATTAAGTTTGCAATTAAAGAAAAATAAAAACAAATGAGATGCTAGCTCTCACTCCCAAAGGTCATGAAGATTTCCAAACAAATAGTTAAGGGAGTGGACCATGCTTCGCAACCGGAGTAGTCCTTCAAACCACGAGTACAGGAGCTAGACGAGACTTGGGAGAAAACACCGATCATGAGAGCAGTACGGAAAGTGAACCGAAGTCATAGTAAAGCATGAGGCTTGTTTTTCACTTCCCTTCTCAGGTGGGAAAAGAAACAAAAAGGAGTCAACACATTTGAAAGCAAGACAATACTCAAAGGACCTACAATATGGCTCAGTGTACCACTTAAAGCCAACTGGGACACTGCCGGGCAATAGCATATTTAAACTAAAAAAAAAGAAAAAGGAAACACAAAGTGTGAAAGAGGTATGGCATGTGAGAATTTCATGTAAAAGCTCATCATGTCATGAAGTCTGTACTTCATAGGCATACGGGAAAAGAGCTTCTCTCAAATGCCACTGCAGAAGAGACAACGAGAACGTGTAAAGGAAAGAGAATACAATAAAGCATGAAACTTAAACCCAGTATCTGGTCAAATCAGAAATAGGATGTTCTACAGGTTTCATTACACCACGCCGGAGTTTAAAGCTATGTACAGTCGAAAGAAAATACTGCTTTGTGTACTGCACTATCGACAAGCCAGAAACCTTCACGGCATACGAAACAAGCATACGTGACAAACTAAACTTCTTTATTGTGTGTACTATATGGAGAAGAGGTCACAGTCTCAGGAAGCATGCGTTTCTATATGATAAAAGCGAGGGGGCCCGTTTTTTCCCCTAGCTCACTTATGCTAACAGCAGTGCCAGATCATTCGTTTACTATAAACTGGTGTTTACGACACCTGCTAGTACTCGTTTCACACAGACAGCACAGTGAAACCCTCTGACAGCAACATGGCACCAGAGATGAGTTGGTTCAGTATTGATAAGCAGGTACCTAAATGATTCAATAATAGAAAAATTACTTCACTGCTTGCTATAAGAGACAGAGGCAGCTCGCAGATATTAGGCATTGTACAGTGCAAGCATAGAAAACTGAGTGGAAAGGCCATGCTGAATCAATTTCAATATTGTGCCAGTTAAGAATGCACTCGAATATCAAATGTCATTATCGCGGACTGTCACAAGAGCACGTTTTGGGCTGGGGGATCCACGTCTAAAGCGCATTCACTCATTGCGATAGAGACTGTTGCAGACGTATGACTCACCACTCCATGACGATGAGTAAGCACTTGCGGCCCTGGTATAGGTTCTCGTATACATCAATGATACGCACGATGTGAGCACAGGGTGATGCTCGCCAGTGCAGCTCTACCTCACGCCTGGCTTTGGGACAGTCCTGCAGCATCTACAGAAGAGAGGAAATCAATCATTTAGCAAGTGCGCTTACTTTCACTGCAAAAAAACAACAACCACTACAGTAAATGTGCCAACTGGTAGACATTTTACTTACCTGACCGAAAATCAGCTGGTGATTACGGAATCGGAAAAATGATATGGGCAAGACTAATAAATGTGCAAAGGACTATGTGTGTAAAATTTGCAGCTCTTTGGAAACAAAATCTCACGACACATCTGGCACACAGCATGCAAATAAATAAAATGAAAATAGTGCATCATGCTAGTACTGTTTTGGAAAAAAACAACAAGTAAAAAAAGCAGGTGTTTCAGTTGTTGACTAATATGAAAAAGTTTCTCTCTCAAACGTTCAACATTCAGATTACATGTAGTTTTGGCTCCCCCTTTTGGACACCTCTCTTCATTACACCATGCAATCGCACAGTGTTGGTCACTGTGGCCTGCATTACAAAACGTCCACCCCTGCTACAGCGCCACGTTTCTTTTATTAGAGCCCTTTTGAAATTAAATCAGGAAAGGTGGGGTAGCCCACAAAGAGAAGCAAAACTGTGCACAAGACTGAGCGATCAAGCATTTTGAAAGATTTCCATGGCAAACAACAATTAGGGGATTTATTCCCCACCCCAGTCCATTTTCACTTAATCATTGGTCATCTCTGGTCATGCTTGAAAACTGAGAGCGTGTGTGGTTTGAGGAACGGATTTCCTGGCCATCTGGGACTGGCTGTGAGTGTATTTAGGTGTGGCCAGCACCATTTATGAAAGTGATCTGGCATCATGCAGCAAGGAACGTGATCATGATACTTCCCATTTGAAGGTTCACAGTGGTTTAACAATAGAATATCTTACTGATAAATCAGGGGATAAAAACAAATGACTACTAAATAAAAAATTTAAAAAAAAAAAGGTTCCATCCAACCCACTGATCATTCTGTAGTATAAATCCATAAAATGAATTAAAAATGAATAATAATTAACAGATGTTCTTTATTATCTTTTTCTTTTTGCAAAGATGTATAGAACGTAAGATAACCATGCGGCAGATCTACTATTTGGAGGAAAAAATAAACAAACAAACAACTCTGTAGGACCATAAACCTGCCTTCCACAGAAGATGAACAGCTAGAATCAGGCCTATGTATGTACTCAAGCTGCATTTGGGGCAAGAGTGAAAACACCCTAAATGTAAACAGAGGACTCAGACACCCTGCTTAATGCCACAAGGACGTGTGGAATAAAGAATAAAGCCTCTGAATAAAGCCTACTAACAAATGCTGCAAACAAACTGAGACATGGTGCTCTAAAACCTGATTTAACTACGATTCATAGACATCGTGATGAAAACGCAAATATTAATCAACTGTAAAGCGTAGAAAAGTCAAACCTACTTCAAACTTGCTCAGACAAATTATCTACATGACAGTGTATCTACAGGTTCTTTTCAATCATTTTAATAATAATAGGATTACAGTGAAGCAAAGTGACACAGATTAGATGATCTAATGCTTTCTTCTTGATATTTAGCGCAGCCTTCTCTAAACCTGGTCTTCTCACCTTTGAGACAATCATTATCTTTAGTGTTTTTTCCTCTTTCAAGAGGACATGCATGTACACGGAGCCTCGGTCCTACATGGAGGGACGAGAGGCTGTGTTTTAATGCGCCTGCTTCATTACGTGACTGAAAGTAGATCATGCTTTCCAAAAACCACAAAATATGGTATCTGGTATAACGATCCATCTCACAAAAAGGTCATTAAAAATGAGGTACGAGACTACATGAACACATTTACAAAAGATTGAGACACATTATCAGCTTGAGGGCTATGAAGTCGTCTTTAATAAGGGCTCAGCCAATGAGGGAGAGCGCACGCGAGCGAGAGAGCGCGAGATGCTAAAATGCACAAACGCCACGAGCAGTGAACCTGCCGCAGTGAAAGCGGAGTCCGGATTGGACGCCTTTCTGTCGAGCGGTTTTGGTTTTGTCGAGTTGGTGAAAGTGCTGGAAAGTGTAGACTGCCTGCCTCCACACCCTCACACACCAGGTTCTACATGTATAAACACACTGCTTACTCGGGCTGGCTAATAAAGATCACTGCTGAAACTTCGCTATCTATGATCAGTTTGCATCTTCGTTGGACTGCAGCTAGCTTAGCATGCTACTTCAAATAAGGCTTAGCTTGAACTCTCAAATGTTGAATTTGTGTATGAGGACTTGTATCGTGCGAATAGCAGAGAGTCCGAAATAATAAAATTTGCTCTTGAGCTTGTTTTATCGCGCTTGCGACAAGCCTGACTCCATAGGATTTCTTAGTAAACATGCAATTAATGTATTTGTTCTATAAACACAGAAGGCCTATCTAATATAACCGCCATCACTTTTATAAGTAAACCAGCATTTACATTCACTTGCGGTTCACAAACGTGCTGGTTTTTGCAGAACACCTCTGCTCACCAGCTGACCAGCTGGAACAGAATAAAGGTGCCCCTTGATCCGTCTCATTTCGGTCGACGCCGACAAGGTTATTGACAGTATATTGACAGTGTATTGGTCCGACACGAGTCTCAAAGTGCAACCAACAATTGAAGCTGCTGCAAAACATTTTAAGTCTTTCAGTCTTTCAGCGTCACTGCATTATTACAATGTTTATCTAAAAAAGAGGATGTGGCTATAAACGACAGTGATAAAGCTGTAAGGAAGTCTTGCCAACTTCATGTTCTCCATTCACAACCACTCTGATCGATGTGCTTTATTTGGACTTCAGCTTCACAGAAAGCATGCAAAAGCCGTCACTGTACAGTGAAAGCCAAGACATCCAGAGAGCAAATTCTACCTTTTAGGAGGTTTTTTTCTTTTTTTTTTTTTTTTTTTAGAAAAAGGTCTAATACAGCCACAATGCTTCATCCAAGGGAAGTTTTTGGAAGTGTTTGTCATGCTGAAGGATCACTCAGAGGTCAGCCAAAAACCATAGCGGAAAAGTAGAGACATGACAAACAGTGATGTCTCAAAATTTATATTCCTGGCTTGAACTGAATTCAGTATTCACAATGAGCTGAAAAACTGAACGGTGTAAATAAAAAAAAAAATAGGTATCAAAGAACTTAACATTTTACAAATCGCACACCACGCAATAAAATTAGTTTTTTTTTTTTTTTTTTTATTCAACCGTGAATGCAGAAGTTGTTTAACCTTTCGAATTTCAACATCCGTTCGAGACTACATTGATATGCACTACTGGTTCTGTTTGTGGGCAGAAATCCAATTTAACTGAAACATTCTTTTGTATTGTGGGCTCACCCAAAATCTTAAATAGTAAACCACCACTAGTAATTCTACCCCTAATCTTCAACACTGCCATGCATGAGCCGTCGACTGTCTCGGACTGGTTAATGCATCGCCACATCAGAGCATTTTCTCAAGTTCAACTCCAAAAGTTTAAGTACTGACAAATAGTGCTGCGTGTTCCACACATCGTTCTCGTTAAGATCAATGCTTCAAAGGCTCGTATTTGGTGAGCACAAAAAAGTAACGGAAAAACAAACATCGCCTCAGATGTAGTGTATGCGTGAAAACAAACGGCACGCAGACATGGTGCTAATCAGGAAGGGAAGACTGAGCTGGCAATAACTTGCCCACATCAAGTTGAAGGTTGCCAGATTGGAAGAAGCCGAAGTACAACGACCCACCCAAGAGCACTTTACTCATCTCAACACAATTATAACAGCGTCATTCTATATCTGTTATGTTGTTAACAGGATCTGTTATAGATATATCTCTCCTTCCCTCAGATTAAATAAATAAATAAATAAACGATGCACTGCTTTGTCAAACATATTACAAGAAAATATTAGAAATACTTAAAACAAATGTAACTGACTGGTTTCCCATTTATCGCTTGTAGTAACATTATTTAGCAACAAAGGCCGACACTATTGGTTTACATCAGGTCTGTCTTTAGCGCACCGACATTCACTTTGTGTTGAAAGTCTATTTACTAATGTCAGAACTTGATTGCCTCTCTTGATTGTGTCTAACTTAAGCAAACGACTGCCACCTGTCTGCCTCGTCCCAGATCAGTGTGAGAGGTTTAATGCTCCGTCTGCTCCTCATAAGTCAGAGTTCTTGTTTATGTCAAGGGGGCAGACGGGGATGAGGGCGAGCACAGAATGTGGAGTCCCTACAGTGAAACATGGAGGTGGATCAGTGATGCTGTGGGGGTGTTTTGGGGGAGGAACCTGTGGAGACATTTAAAAATTAAAGGGATCATGAAAAAGTTCGAGTTCTCACACGATTCTTCAACATCACACAATTCCTCCTGTTTACTCATCATTGAACAATGCCTCCTGTTGAAGAATGACGTTTTGTTCAAAATTGTGCCAAAATTATATCCAGTCCAAAGAATAGTAAAAAGTTTTGAGAATTATGCCATGGCTTCCGCAGTCTTCAGATCCTCTGAGCTGGCATGGGACGAGCCAGACCGACGTTCGAAATGAGCGTTCAGCAAATGAGACAGAACTGTGTGTATGCTTGAAAAGGGGCTGGGAGGGTTTGGAAGTTATTTCCAAAAATGCCTTTCCAACTTCAAATATTTGTCGGTGTTCCTAAATAAGTACCAGAGCACCTAAAAACAACAAAATAATATAACAAACCGTAATTCTAAGCATGTTTGTTGTTGCAATTAAAAAAATAACCAGTAGGTGTCAACTATGTATTAATATTGAATAGGAGCCACATAAAATAATACCATTGTCAAAGTTAATAACTTACAAGTCTAAACAAATAAGCTCTGCAGCATTATACCTGTGTGCTATATGTTCGTTTAAACAATAACGGATCGGATAATAAGATAATAAGAATCTGAAAGCGGAACATAAAGTGACAACAAATGTTCCCACTTACACACTTTCTCACCTGCTGTATTTTGCACCACATATTCCCCTTACTTTTAAGATACCCTGTAGACTCATGAATTATTACATATTTTACATAAATATCCTTAACTTAAGTGTTACTATGTCTGTACATTCAGTACAGTAGGAAGTACTTATATGCAAGCCTTTACCATAATAAGAACGTGCTCATCCTCTGGTGCACACACAAAGGCTTGGTATACTACACCACGTAGCTATGCATGACCGGCAGCGGAAAGAATCTCACAGCGCTGGCCTTCACAGGGAATCTCTCTCTCGGACTCACCAACATAGTGGACTCAGGATACCTCTCCGTGCCCCCACCAGTGTGGAAACGCTGCGACGACGCCCACCCTGTCCGGTAGGAGGTGTCGATCGCAACCACATAACCTAAAGCATTCATTCACTGCTAACAAAATTCTGGAGCTTACTCAACTCGCTCGTTCTTTTGAATAAAATATTAAGCTCAGCTGTTCATCATCTACTCGGATATGTACTTTCCACCCGTGCTGTTTTTTCACTTCCCTATGTGCTTCCCAAGCCACAACGTCAGAGTATTTGCCGAATACAGAGCAGACAGTGATTCCTGGCGCAGAGGTGCTCTAGCTGATTTATGCCACTGATTAAATATTAAACAAGTTACACAACTTGGTTACGGTAATGATGGACATGGTAACATAAGAAATAAACACAAGATTGGCATGGAAACAGGGTTACTAACATTTCTTGCTTTCTAGCATTTAAGTCAGTCTGGGATACACTGATTGAAGAGAACATTTTCTGGCAATACACACCAACAATTATAGACTTGTGCCTTTTAATATGCCTGATGTTTAAGAACTGACTCACCTCTTCATCTTTTGTGGCAATTGCAAAGACAAAAAAGTGGAAAAAAACTAAGAGAACACAAAGCAAAAGCTGACTTTATAAAGTAAAATGGGGGATTCACTTTCACACTTTTCCTGTAACACTATGTATAAATAAAACAAACCCAGCATCAGCAGCATGTTGGGTTGAGATGCGTGTTTGCAAAATTGCTATTGAGGTCACCCACGCACTGCTCGACAGGCACTACCAGTCTGTGTGACCGACCGTCTTTGTGCCTTCCTCTCTCCCATCATACACCGAAAGGCTGTTTTACACGAGCCGCATACGGATTTCTATGACGACGCATCTGTCCTCTCTGCCGAGTCAGTCCCTGAGCCAAACCCTTTGTTCATGCCAGAACTTATTTATCCTTCATGTCAAATAGCCGAGTACTGCACCCTGCTAGCTGTCAGACACAGGAGTAAATACAAGAATTCCATGTCTAACAAGTCATGACATGCTTCCTCCTTCAGCAAGGAGAAAACTCATACAAGAAAAGCAACATGTTCCCTCTCAAGAAAACAAGGGGGGGAAAAAAAATCAAACACACCTTTTGTGTGTTATGGGGAACGTGATCGATCACATTCAACAAGCCTGGGAATAAAAAAAGTGAGTTGCTATAAAAAAAAATAAAAATAAATAAATAAATAAATAAAAAAATAAAAAAAAGTGACTTGAGTTCTACAAACAGTTCCACTTGAACATCGGGATACAAAGGTACAGGAATATCGGCATTTAAGGCCGGGTGATGATGCTATAATGATAACCTGTCACAGTACACTTTTCTGAGATATAGTTCTAACTTTTTTTATTTTTTATTTTATTTATTTTTTTTTTTTAAATAAAAACATTTTTTTAGACATTAAAGTATCAAAAATTTTTTTTGCTTCGAAATTGTTGGCAAACTTATATATGCATATCTTGATACAGATTGTGTATAGTCAGAAAGATCAAACTCTCGAATATGATCGGTCAGAAGGTGTGCCTTATTCTGTACAGCAGCACAGCTCAGCAAGTAGTTCTCACAAACGATAGGGTAACACCAGTGTGCTTGTTCTAATACATTGTTGTTGCTATCCTATCAGCTCATATACAGGAACTTGCATGGCAGATGCACCACATTATATGTCTAACAATAATAAAAAAAAAAAATATTGCTAACTGAGCGCAAAAAAAAAAAGAGCGAGGATGGTTAACGTGGTGTGGTGTGGTGTTTAGCACAGTCAACTCACAGCAAGAAGGTCCTGGGTTCGATCACCCAGGGTGCCTTTCTGTGTGGAGTTTGCATGTTCTCCCCGTGCATGTGTGTGTTTCCTCCGGGTGCTCCGGTTTCCTCCCACAGTCCAAAGACATGCAGATTAGGTCA
>JAQQZR010000016.1:12643299-12659216 GCA_030068235.1 Notoglanidium macrostoma | reverse complement strand
GCCACCCTTATTAAAATAAAAAAAAAAAAAAAAAAAAAAAAAAACCAACTACCACCTTTTCTGCTAATATTCAACGTTCAGTGAGAATTGCTTAGTATATACTAAGACCTTTAAAACAAAAACTCTGCAGAAAAACAGAATAAACATAATCAGCGTTAATCTGCAAAAGGTGCAGCATTGTACATACCTACGGTACTGATTATTCAAGAAAGAAAAAGGGATGGGCGTATACAAAACCCGTCACTCCAACGCTGCACCAAGGAGATCCGAGTTCAGAAACTGAAGGTGTTCCTCCTGATCCATCATGAAGATTTCAGTTAACACAAGAGCTGTGTTTTTAAAATACAGGGCTTTTGCCTGAGACTTTAAAACTGCTTTCACAAGTTTAAACAAGGCACCACATGCACGCACATGATTAACCATTTCCACAGTAAACTCTTGCATGGAAAGGGTTTGAACATTGATCCATAATTGTTCTATGTATACAGCAACTGAAAACTTTGATATTGGAAGTGGACTAGGTTACATTTAAACCATTTACTTCTGCTCTTTGGTCCTAATAAAATTAATCAACAGTAGATAGGCACCAACTGAAAAAACAACCAGTTAAGTAGGCTCCAGCCGAAACAAACTCACAAACACTTAGCCATAACAAATCTTGAACAGTCCTCCTCACAGCTCAGCGTAAGACAGCGCTGAAATTTAAATGGTCATACAGCATATTTGTACAGTACATGGCTAAATGGATGTGGGCACCTGACCACCACAGCCACAGGTGGTTCTTCCCCAAAACGATGTTACAAAGTCAGAAGCACACAATTGTATAGGATGTCCTTGTTTGCTGTAGTATTACATTTTCCCTTCAATGGAACAAAGAGGCCAAAACCTATTCCAGCATGACATGTACACAAAGCGAAGTTCATAAAGACACGTTTTGCCAAGTTTGGAGTGGAAGAACTCAAAGACTTCTCAAACTGCTCAGAGCCCGGACCTTGACCTCACCGAACAGCTTGGGAATGAACAGGAACACAGACTGAGCCCCAGACCTCCTCACCAAACATCAGTGCCTGATCTCACTGATGCTCTTGTGGGTGAATGAACGCACATCCCCACAGCCACGCTCCCCAGTCCAGTGGAAAGCCTTCTCAGACGTGCTGTGATTACTGCGACAGCAAAAGTGGGAAATAAATCTGAAATTGGAGGTCTACAAAGCACATACGGTTGTGACGGTCAGGTGTTCACATACTTTTGGCCAAGTAGCGTACCTTTAATGCCGCAGTGAATAAACGAAGCTATGAAAAAGTATTCTGCAGCGGTAACTTTTCTAAACTTGCGTAACTAGTTTAACTTGGAGAATAGGTCAGAATAGAACGGACAATGTAATTTCAGGTCAGGTGTAATTCACTTTTCTCCTAATTTATTGATTGAAGACGCACACATTGGAACGGACGGGGAAATCTTCCTTCCTCTGCTCAGCGATCATTCATTTTCTCTCTCCAAGAGGCTCCACCATCTACATCTCCCCATTACCCATCTAATCTTTCTTTCTCTCGCTCACTCACACACGCACACACTCTCTCTCACGCACACACACACACACAGACATGACGTGCAGCGCTCTTCTGTGGCTAAAAAGGGCCAGTCCAAAAGGAGGAGATGAATGCTGCCTGGTGCCAGATCTGACATCGGAGAGCACATGCTTCAAAACAGTGGAACAAACTGACGCAGGTCACTGACATCATCAAAGTCCCTGTTAAAGCAACGTTCAGGGCTTCCCATTCACAACACCCTCACACGCCACGCCAGCTGATTTGCTGCAAATTGGCCTCTTTGGCGGACAGAGAGAAAATCTGTCTAGGAAGTCAGATTTTACTCGAGCCTTTTGAGCAAGACACCAGAAAGCACTTGGCTGCCAAAACATTTCATTCAGAAGCGAGGGAGTGAATGAACGCCTCTGCCTTTTTCACACGACGTCTAGTGGGAGGAAGCAGGCCGCAGGAGTGAGTGTGCTGACCTTTGAGACAAATAAATAAAAACTTTTGCTGTCTGTCCTATTGTCTAACCTTTTCTTGTGCAAGAACACCCACAGACAGAAGTTCCCAAATCATACTGTAACATGCTATTATTTTATGAGTAAGCCAGATTAAAAAGGCTTTGTGCCATGAAAAGATGAAGGCACTCTCCAGAGCCAAAATACCACAGCGACGATTAAACAATTTTTTTTTAAAGTCATGTTTGCTACGGTGTAATTTTTTATAATCATCTCAATAAAGTTTAAAAAAAAGTCTGTAGGACTATGTAGTAATCGCATACATGGACTGAAGAGTTAAGTGTCAGGGCCACAGTGTTCAGATTTATTTTCCACCTGCATAACTGAGTGAATCCGAGTGACACTAAAACAAATGTCTTTCTAGTGGTTATAACCAGTCTCTACTTTCTACTACGTCAAAGATCAAATGACCACCTTAAGGTTTTAAGATGGACCAGACAGCAAATACCATCCTTAAAGGGATCGTTAAGTCTGACCAAATCGGATTTCATTGCTTGGAATTCGAGTCATGGAAAGCCGAGATGAACATACGTGTACAAATGAACAAATAAGTAAAACGAAGAACTTCCTCCAATGCCTTATTCAACGGAAATCTGAAATAAAACAGGACGGAGGTTTCCTCCAAATTCATCATGCTTACTTCCCCTTTTCATTACCCTGTGTTCCTAGTCGGTTTTTAAAGAGAGAAAGTTTTAGCTGCATGGCTAGTTGGCTAACGCGCTCACCTTCAGCGCGTACTTCTCCCCGTTCTTCTTCTGAACGATTTCCAACACCTTCCCATTGATGCCCAAACCCAGGACCTGGTTGGTGACCTTGTAGTCGTCTGTTATGGCGTTTTTCTTTATCTGAAGCGCGGGCTTGGCGTGGAACTGAAGGTGCTGTATAGCTTGCTGTTGCTGCTGTTGTTGTTGCTGCTGGTTGGGGAACACCAGCTGATTCTGTGAGTTGGACAACATCGCGCCCGGACACAGGCGAGGAGACCGCGGCTCCTTTTCCCACCTTCTTCGCTTTCACAACCCTAATTTCTCTGGTGTCTTTTCCTCACCTTTAGGAACGGCCACTCGGTGACCTACTCCCGCTGTACTTGTAAACAATATATTTAAAAACTACAGTTTAAAAAAAGCGGCTTCGGCTAGTTTCGACAACTTTGATGCTAGCTCGAAGGTGGCTTGTCAGCTAGCTACCCAGCTAATATCCATTCCGCCAATTCGAGTGTCCGACCGAGGAAAACACTCTGAACAGTGTGTTTAATGGGTTAATGGTATGCCGCTCCCACTGAAAGATTAAAATACTGAATAACTACCATAAAATACTTAATTTGCTTAAAAAAAAAAAAAAATAAAGACGACAATAACTATCGCTAGCTACCGGCTAGCTCCTCGGCTCGCGCTCAGCCCCTCCGTTACTTTGAGCCAGCGTCGCGCGACTCTCCCTCGACACTCTTTCGTGACGTCACGTTTCAAGCTGGAACGCTCCGGTTCTTAAAGGAAACGCCATGAGAAAAAAAAAAAACATCTGTGCCTGACTTTCACCAGGCGTTGCGAAATGCACTAATACTTCTTTCATGAATAAATTACTTATTATAGAGAGCTGCTTTTACAGATTAGGAAATGTGATGTTTCGTAGTTAAATGATTTCATATTAGCCTTATTATTTTCTCTAAAAATAAGTTTTACTTCTAATGCATATTCATTGATTAAGCTTCAGTAATCTTTATGGTGTATATCTGGAGCCTATGACCTATCTGTGAGGTAGAAATGCACTATGTTTGGGACACCAGTCGCACCAAATTCACACTACAGCCCTGGAGTAGCTAATGGATCACCAGGGGTACTTAACAGGTGGCCAGTGCCACCCTAGAATGAAGCCTGGCCACCCTTCTGGCCACCCAATGGAAATTTAATGGTTTATTTCATAATTGTCCAACAATGAGGAACAAGCAAGGCTAGCTAGCTAACACATAATTAACCACAATGAACAATAACATTGAATTTCTTCACTTAATTACCACGACAGTTGGTTAATGATACTGAATTTGTAATGCTAGTGTACTTCATAAGCAGTCTTGGAATGGCATTATGTAATTAGGATACAAAAACGGTAACTGTGTTCCATTATAGTTACAGAAATTAAAGCTGTAATCAGATTACTTTTAGTAAAAACAGGGAGTATTTACAGGATTACTACATTATGAAATGCGTAAGGGCTGCAACAACTAATCAGCAAAATAAATAAAAATCGATAATAAAAATTATTGCTAATAATTTCATTATTAGTTGAACTGCATTATGAAGCACACAGCACACATGCTATGCCAGTTCATAAAAACACATTTGAGTGAAATGGTGGAGCAGAAACATCAGTATGACTTTCTCTACTGTACGAAACTCTTTACAGTGCACTACCCTGCTGGCTTCATGACATAACTTGTGTTTTAATGTGAGTAATGTTATCATTCGTTTGTCAGAATGTGAGGGGACGTGTGATGTTCCTGCTTGAATTGTCCAGAACAACTTTGTTATGTTTTGTTAAGCAGCAACTAGAGAAGCTATTTGAATCAATTAGTTTAAAAACAGTAAAAAGTTATATTTTTCTGCTTTCGGTGCACAAGTCGATCTCAACAAGAGTCTTTACTAATCTCGGGCATTGAAAACTTAGTCAAATGCAAAGTTGTTGGAGTCAATTCCAATTAAAAATATAAAATAAAAAAAATTTGAATAATCAAGGAAAGATTATTCAATTAACACCTTAACAATAATCAAATAAAAATAATTATTAAAAAAATTATAATCAGTAGTTGCAGACCTAAATAAGAATGATATGCTGTGCACAAAACATTTCATGAGTCTCACATCACCACTCCGTTCTCAAGTGAAATCAGAGCTAATCTTACAGTCACCAATTCATTATCATGGTGAAAAAATGTGTTCACTGGGTGTAACTTTCACCATTATTTTGTCTTTAAAGCAGAAAAAAAGGGGAACAGCATCACAGTACAGTGCAAGTTCTTCCTTCCAGCTGAGAAAATGCTGTCATCATCCAAATATTTGGAAGTGAGGTAAACTAAAAATAATGGAAAATAATCAGCTACATTACTTTAATTTTGTGGTACTTAGATTAAGTTCCTGACTACATTTTAGCAGGTAATTAGTAATTGTAGCCGAATACATTTCTAATGTAACCCTCCCAACCCTGTTCATAAGTTTAGTAGTTCTTTAAGCTTTGACATTTTTTTGTGGTTTGACAAACAAATGGTGCTCAGGTGTGTGCGTTTTGTGTCCCCATGAGGAAGGGGGATGTCATTTATGTCCATCATTATTTCAGCAGTGGCAGTTATTGGGTCTATGGCCATCCTATTGTAAGAGGACTGGCTACACCACTTAACTACAGGTAAGTGCGAGAACCCAGAGGGAGAACAGGGAAAAGAGGCGAAACTCTACACAGACAGTACTACCTCAATAAATTTTTTGTTACATGTTGTAGTTTTATGTTATATTGGTATTACAATTTTTGTTTTACAAATGCATATGCAAATGAGGTAATCAATAATTAAATATGTGGCAGTTTGCATGCTGCAAATGTTTTTGTCCAAGTTGTATTTTATTCAGAATGATAATGATGACAATTATTTTTTAACTAAAATTATGTAGGGTGGCACGGTGTTGCAGTGGTAAGCAATGTTGCCTCACAGCAAGAAGATTCTGGGTATGAGCTTGCCGGCCCACTGGGGCATTTCTGTGCAGAGTTTGCATGTTCTCCAGGTGGTCCGGTTTCCTTCCACAGCCCAAAGACATGCAGATTAGGTCAACTGGTTACTCTAAATTGCCCCTAGGTGTGATTGTGAGTGTGAATGGTTGTTCGTCTCTGTGTTAGCCCTGTGATAGATTGGTCGACTTGCCCAGGGTGTACCCCGCCTCTCAAACAAAATCAGCTGGGACTGGCTCCAGCTTCTCTGCAGCCTTTAACAGATAAGTTGTATAGATAATGGATGGATGGATAAAATTATATAAGAAATAAAAATCTGATATAATATGTTGATTAACATAACAGCAGTGGGACATTTGTGTACATATTGCGATAAAATATTGACGGAAAATATCCAACCATCCCAGTTTTTCTCTACAGTGCCTGGCCTTAAGGAATTCTGTCTTGATATTTAAGTGTCCAAAAAATCCATGAACCATTCTACAGCTCTTTCCTCCCAATGCAGACAAATGACTGTATAGTTTTGTCTGCAGTCAACTAGTTTCTAAACACATCCTCCGTGCCAATAGAGGTCGCTGCAAAGATGAAAAAGACTTTCCGTGTCATTGAAATATTAGGCATTTTCGCACTAAGAATATTCCATCAATCATTTCACACCTATAGATATGACCAGATGTTCGGTGCTTTGTGTCAATATACTAGAGATATAGACTAGTTTAGTACATATGAAAATGCTTGACGGTGTGAAGTAAAAACAGAAATACAGAAAGAAAAATTAGTCAAATGAAAATAGTGGGGGAAAACAAAAGCAATTAATAAAAACAATAGCAGTGCAATAATATAAAATATAAAAATATGTAAAAATTGGATAAATGTACAACAAGTAATGTAAATTAAAGTAACATGGCAGTAAAGGTAAGGGGAAAAATAATAAAAGATGTTTAAATGCTAAAATGTGCTAGATATTTTTATTTATTCATTTATTTTTAACTGTACTTAATAGTAAATTATTTGACCTTTGGTAAGAGAGCCCCAGTTATTGCTACAGCATAAGATTTTGAAACGTGATTTGTAACTGTTTTCTAACACACAGTAGGAACACTCATTATTTTGCAGTACACATTTCCCCTCACGATGGCGCCATCTGCAAACATAACCTTCTCATACTGTCCTCTGAGTTTCAATCAGTAAGTAATTACATGTACAACATGTGACACAACAGAAATCTATACAAGACTACATGTGCCTGATTTCATAATCATATATTAATAAAAGTGCAAAGAATGGAAAGGATATGTATAAGAATATACAGAATATATGAAGTAGTTAAAGAGTGAACAATAATATAGGTGGCCTGTATTCTTCAGAGGCTGTTACCCTTAAACAGTATCAGGTAAAAGAGAGAGAGAGAGAGAGAGAGAGAGAGAGAGAGAAAGAAAGAATATGTTCCCAGTGCGGAAGGGCGGAAAACACTTTCGTGCTTCGTAGATCGACTGCACGTGCATATCTGCAACACCAGTGTGTTCAATACACTAGCAGACCTAGCCCAGACTGTTTGTACACTCTTTTACTCTTTTATGGTTGCTACAAACTAACAGCTGCTTGGCTTCATTTGAGAATTTCCCAAATCAGTTAAGTTAATATAAGAATTTGATTAGGTCTGATGATAACCCATGATACATACAGGCAGATGCATTGTGGGTTTGAGTCAGGCTGTTACACCACACAGATGCATTGCAAGATAATTTCAGAATTAGTGACACGTATGAGTATACTTCTGTATTTATTCATTGATTAAACACTTCATCCTGGGTAAGGTCATTGTGGATCTGCAGCCAATCCCAGAAACCCTGGGTGTAAGACACCACACACACAGTAAGCTCAGGATCGAACCCAGGATGGACATACAGTCACATTTTTGATAGGAGAAAAGAATCACACGATATGTCTCATTACCATAAATTGTGAATTGTATGGTATTTTCTTTATTCTATCCGATGGGTATACAAACTATTGCACTTAACTGTGCCAGTCTTATTATCTCAGTCGCACCACCTGACACAAGTCAGTACCACAGACTTGCCCATTGCAACAATGTTTTTGTTCTTGTATTATTATACAGCATTGTTTGTACAGACCTTCAACCAATCAAAACTAATCCTTTCCTGGAGTTTGGTGTGTGTAATCTGACCACTTCTATTGTTTCCTGACATGTCTCAGTGTTGTGCTTGAACCATGTCCAGCTCCACCTGGAGCTCAGTTCAAAGGCAATTCATGTAAAGGGAGCCTTGTAGAAATTTCAGCGAACTCCGAGGACTCTACCCAGGGCACCAGATGATATTTAGTTATTAGTTCATTCTGGATCATATAAGAATCTGGGTACTCTAACATCCAAAACTACATAACAATAATTGTTAAAATTGTACTTGAGCAGTGCATTTGTATCAAAAACAAATGTACATTTCAGAAAACAGAACATACTGAGTAAAATTATTTCTATATATTTTAATAATTAAAAAAAAAAAACAGATAAAATTTGTAATAATGCTTGATTATCAAATAATGTATTGTTGAAAACGGATCTATGCACTTTGCTTATTTTCCTTTATATAACGACCATGTGACGTTTTCTTGCAGGACATATGACAAAGGTTGACCGAACTTGTTAAAGGACCACCATGCAAAAATTCATTCCTTAAATTAAACTGGCTTTCATTGTGTCATCTGCGCTTTATACAGGGTTAAATATGATACCTGAATTTTTTTTGGGCTTTTTTCAGGTTCAGCTTGAAACACAGATATTAGCTGTATACACTCATCACCCAGCAAGGTGCCGCTGAATCCCAAACAGATACACTGTTGTTATAAAGTACTTTCCACTGTGTACCCCCTGTTGACAAGATGTGTTATTCTGGCAATTATGTAACCAAACCTCTCAGGCTTTAGCTTTACTCAGCACACAGTGACATTTTTTCCTTTCCTTTTCCTCCTACTACACTCTTAGATATTAGTCTTCAACATTCTGTACACAAAATATAATATACAATAAAGTACAGAAATGTTCCTGCCTATGTTTTAATATTTACCCTTGAATGTCTGTTTCTTTCAGGAGCTAACAATGAGAACAAAAAGCACAATGGACAGAACAGACAGACCATGTCCCTGTCCGAGGCCCCACATGTGTCTGGACATGAGGGGGACGGGGAAAGGATGGAAAGCTTTACATGGAGTTATTGTTCTTTATTTAATGGGTATATTTTCCATATGTAACATAAAATTGTTGACATACAGGCAGATCACTGTATTCATAATCTGGACATTATATGAGATATAACTGGTTAATGCAGCTGTGGCTTTTTTCTCGCATTAAGTATGTGTTTAAGTATTATTTATATCATTATGTCATACAGAATATTGGTAATATTGCATTACAAGTAAGGAATAAAACACAATGGAGCATGTTATTGTCCAACAACAGCACATTTCAAACATACTCTTATACCACAGCAATTTGCCAAGGATTACAATTCTTTAAATGTATTAAACAACGTTACGCTGCACTTTGTTTTTATCCATTTATAGATACAGTTAATGATTGGGTCCACAAACATCCACAAAACAAGTAGCACTTATGTTACAGTAGCTATAAACAGATACAAACTCTCATTTTTTTTCTCTTTATTGAAGTTAATAAGACAAAAAAAAAAAAAAAATGAAAATACAATGTCACCCAGAAAGTACAAAGCCCTCTGTCCTGAAGAGGTTCCAAAGCGCTGCCACTGGAGACTCCATCCAAATGTGCTAACTAAACATTTCTGCACAGAAAACATCACCATCTTAACATTTATACACAGTTTCAATGCGAAAGTTGTTCAATGAGTGCATTAATATAAACCCGGGAGTATCCTGGACTACTGTCAGAGCTGCTGTCAATCAACTAGTAACCGAATTTGAATATTTAATTCAGAATAAACAAATAATATCTTCTAAATGGATGCACATCCATGAAATAAGATTGGTTTTTTTTGGGGTTTTTTTTAAAGAAAGCTTGCCAGAAAGCTTCACAGAGAATCTAGTTAAGCCTGGGGGTGTGCCCTGTGAACCTTTCTGGCAAACTTCCTTTTAAAAATATTTATTCGTATTTGAATATGTATTCAAGATTATGAGCCTGTGGGTGGCAACAAAAGATTGGCACGCACAAGTGGGAGGTTTTTACTCTCAAGCAAGCGCTAGCGAGAGATCAGATATGAAGTTCACAGGACAAACAAAGGTCCGACGTTGTGCAATGCATTTACAGCATCCTTAGTAACCGCCTGTTCCGGGTAGCAGCGGCTTCAATTAGGCTACGTGTTTCTTTATATTTTGGGGAAAAGAATCTAAAGTCTAAATAAAAAAAAAATTTGTCCTATACATTTCTAATCGAGATCAATTATGAACTTGAGCTGAAGTTGACAAACCGAGCCAGAATTCAAAATACATGCTGGTGGTGCTTGAATTTCTATCTCTGGAATTTTCCCAGGGTTTTCCATTGTTTCTGCAGGCATAATAAGGAAAAAAAAAAACACCTTCATGTTTAGGTCATGTCCACTTCTGGTTTAAATCCAAACACAAATACAGCACTAAACAGAAACAGATACTGGTAGTGTCATTGCATTACACCCCAAGTGTAAACAAAGCACTTGTACCAAGTCTGGCCTTAGTACATCTTACATTGTTGGTACCTACTGTATCTGACAATTTCCCAAAGTATAAGACCATCAAATTTGCTCGTTTATTTGTGCAACCAGGACAAGAGGCTCTTGGAAAGAAGCAGGCATGGTCGTGTCTTGACCTTCCCCTTATTAGCCGTCTGCACACAGAGATTACAGTATAACTAATGAACACAGTAAGTGGATTATGTTGCCTTTGGCACTGGAGGGGGATTTTTTTTTTTTTTGGTGTTTTGATCATGCAAAGAAGACATTACCAAAACACGCTTTACATGCATGTTGTATTTTATCGGATGATGTTTTAGTTGCAGTCTAAAATTATATTTAAGGATTTTATTTTGAACTTGGTATATGTACAGGAGATCAGCATGATCATAAAATACACACAAAATCCTGTAAAATGGCTCCAAATCATGAATGTAGAGCATTCAGAATTTCACCCAGTGGATTTCACAAGTAAAATAACAAAACTAAAGTTTTCCAGAAATGGGAGCAATCCTTATACACACTTTGTAATGGAGTTTACAGTTTTATTGTCATTTATTACCAAGTACCTGGCTGCTAACCTGCATGTCTTTTAACATCCATATCACCCAGCAACATCCTAAATATTCTTGTATATATATATATATATATATATATATATATATTTATACATATTTGTATTTTTTAGATGTGATCACAATCCGGCATGTGTGAGGAATCCTCCACTGCCACTTTGAGCTCTCCTAGCCAAGTTCACATTATCTATTTACAGCAAAGTCCATCAAGGCTCGCTTGCTGCCCAACATTCGCGTCTGGCAAAGGTTTCTATATCGAGCTGAGGATCTGATTTCATGTGTTGTCTAAGCAGGGAGCTGACTTGCTTGTGTGAACAGATCATTGTGAACCCATTGCACCCTATCCAGAGGCCCAATTTGACAATGGTGGAAAGACTACAAACACACTGATGTGAGTAGACGTACTGCAGCTGTAGTAATAGTTCACTTGTCTGTAGCTTCTATAACGGCCTTAACGTTCTTCTTTCTACGGAAAAAAAACTAAGTTGAAAGATTTCTTTTCCGTTTTTTTTTTTTTTTTTTTTTATTCGATTCCCAACCAATTCTAAATTCGCTATCACACAACAGCTACCAATCAGAGGAGGCTAAGACGTGCTTGGAGGAGAGTGCGAACTGGTCTTTTCTCAACACATGAGCTCACAAATAGGGCAGAGAAGAGACTCTAAATTTTCTTTCCCCCATCTGAAAGTAGGTGAGGTCATGTAACCTTATATACACGTCAAGATTAGCTTTATGCTTACCTCAGTTCCACAGTTACACAGCCAAAGAAATTCCAAAAGGAATTAGCAAAGCAGCTAAACTATAATGCAGTAATCATATTTGGCTGCACCTAGCGTAGAAGATAGGGCTCTGGTTAGTCCACCTTGCTCTTGTACTAGGTCAAATGCAATAACAGGACATTTTGAACCAATTAAATGAACAGCACTATTTTTGTGATGCTATCTGTGCTAATCTATGTATAGCTTTTTAAAGCTTCAGCAATCAAGCATACGCCATACTGTTTAAGATGCCACTGCCAATAATTATACTTTCACACACCCATAGGTCTTATCAGGTGAAAACAGGTGAACAGGGTTTGTAGTGTTTAAATATAAGTAAACTGCAGCTATATTTCTTGAATCGAACCTGTAGCAGATGTTTACTATCACAAATATATTGACAGTGGCAGTGTTTTATACAGACAGCCTGTTGGTGCAGCAGTTTTGTCAAGGTCTCTAGGTATTTCCTGTTCGAATACCACAGCCACCCTGGTTTTACCAATCATGGCCTGAAACGAGAGTTATTACAGCCCTCTGAGCACCGATGCAGGTTCAACATGTTCCAAGTACTTTGGAGACTGAGGAATTTGAGGGCAGTGACATCACGCACAAACAGACACAGCAGGCTGATTCAAAGGACAGAGGCAAGAGCATTACAGCAAAACGTTACACTTTAATCTGCAATAAATATTCAGTAGCGCCATGTAGAACGTGCATGACACAATTTTAAATACAGCAGATACGGCCTGCTTTCAAGCCTGTACTAGATGCACTGTTGAGTTAATTGTGCAGTGTTTCCTCAGTGAGATGTCGATTCATTCAGTCCGTACATTAATCTCATGGCTTCGAGATAGCGCTGAAGACAGTATATTACTCAACAGTGGGCCATTTTATTTTACAACGAATTGAAGAAGATCCCTTAAAAGCTCTCATGCTTTTAAGGAGAAGGCAAATGTACACTGCTGCAGAAATAGCCTCGCTATGCCATCATACTCAAGAGAGAATGGATTAATGTCCACACAGTAATGTCTATTAGTTATTCAGCCACAAGCAGATGTTATAAACATATAAATAAGGAACCTTAAAAAAAAAACCGAGCATAAAAATGATTCATCGTCCCTTAAACCACTGAGATCTGCTGCTTAGTCATGTGGTTATAGATGGAGAAAAGACAGTTAATGTCCTGTGACTGTAATGATCCCCTGGGTGTGAAGAAGCATTGTGAGTGCTCTGTATTGGCAATTTTATCACAGCCTTAGGCCAGAGAACATGAAGAAGAAGAAATGATGTGGTGAGAGAGGGCGGAAAAGCCCAAGAAGAGGACACTACCCTCCCAGAACTAACAAATAAAGAACACCTCAGCAAACAGTGCGTACACTCATATACTCATAGGCAGCATGGGCCTTCAGTCATGCCGTTAGAAATCATTAAATGATGAGGCAATTATTAATAACGTGTATAAATTAACCATTTCTTCCAGTGATTCATAATCATGAGACATTTGCGTTACTCTCACTCTTTCATTTTCTATACCGCTTATCCATTGAGGGTTGCAGGGAACCTGGAGCCAATCCCAGCTGACATCTGGCACAAGGTGGGGTACACCCTGGACAGGTCGTCTAATACTTTTACTTTTGCCCGGTACTGACCAAATGACAATTGTAGTACATGGTTTGGTGGACACGTCTATCCCAAAGTGGTTTTGTCCAGAGCAGGGAGGTTATTAGGACACTCTTTGACACAGGTTTGGCCTTCCATGTTTGAGTCACATTGAAATTCCTTTCATCCTCCACCCTAGATGTTCCGATAAACAATGAGGATCTACATGTTGGACATTTGTATAGCCTATTTTTCATGCCAGGTCCCTTCAGCTCCCACTTGAGTGGAATAACTGCTCTATTTTAACCCCCAGCAGGTCATGACAGAAACAAGGCATCATGGCATACCTAAAATGCCCCACTTGCTATATACAACTGATTTTTGGGAATCAAGTGGTTTTTGGGAGTTGTTCCAAGTAATAGGCACAATATTCACTCATCTCCGTTCCCCTCATAGTAACCCAATAGTCTGGACAGACACCAACCAGCCGAGGCAAAACAGGGCTCCACATAAACAAGATAAGACTCGTGTCTGGTCACTTAGCAATTACAGACGGCCTTCAATCATCGAGTTCAAATCATAAAACACATTGACCTCAATGAGGTGATGCATGAGTTTCCCTATCAAGGCATTTAAACGGGTAGGACTAGAGACTTATTTAAAATGGCATTGAAGTTCAATGATATTCACAGACAAACCCATCACTGTATGTCTGACCTTTTACCAACAAAGGAAACTCTGTAAATAGTGAGCAAACCTGCTGGCACCATGTGCCGTCTACATGGTGAGCGATCTCTCAACACTGACACATTGCAGACTCAAACACCTGCTGTCGTCTCACCCTTCCCCCTAATCGCACACCCCATGTCTGGCCAGGTGCAGAAAAAAAAGAAATACAAGCCACTCGCTCCTCAGACCTCTGTTTGTATGGGCAGACGCTCTAAATCCACATATAGTACCAGGGTTGAAAGAGCCACTTTGTGAACGGGATTAACCTGTGAAACATAAGTCACTGTCATATGCTGCAGTGGGGTAGGCTGCAATAGATTTGTCCCAGACTGGGTGATGGGAGAAGTTAGAAGAACAATGGGTGATCAAAATAGCTTTGTCTTAAATAATGGGTTAGTGCGGTTGGTTAAAGTGAGGAGAGTCTTAAATTGGGATAAATCTGCAATATTACCAAAGCCCACAACTAAACTGTGGCCCTCTGATACAGTAGTCTTGTATATCAAGAGATTACGCTGCAGCTTGCCATATCCTTTGGCGCAACAACACGTCCTTAAACCGATGACACCATTACTGTGACCTTGACTGATCAAATTCATGTTAACTATAAACTTTTATCTGTTAAACCAAGAAAACTGCAAAGATTTAATTTACCATAAGGATTAAACTATTTTTATCCCATCCAGCCAGTAAGGATTTCCTCCCCCCACAAGAGTGAAGGGAAAGGCCTTGGACTTATGCTCATGCTTGGTCCATGTCCATGTCGGGACATCTGACCCAAAAGCCGACTGGCCCATTCCTCTTTCATTCCCCCGACTGGGATGAGTCAGGACAATGAGAATGAAGGCTAATCCCTCTTCATATCTTCCCAGGGGATAGAAAGTATAAATAAACCCCCAAGCCTACAATATCCGCATCAACAGCAGCTCTTGTAATTGCTCACGTTTCCAGGGCAAGTTTCAGTGGTTAATAGGATTAACCAAATAACCTCTCTCAAGGCCTCTTGGCCAATTAGAGTTCAACACAAATAATGTGTGCATATGTCACCCATGCTTTCCACAACGAGGCTCGAGGTAAGGACCTTGAACCAAAACGCAATCAAATAATTACCTGAAGCTGTAGTGGTTATACGAGTGACCCTGATGTTTTTGACCGATTAATACAAAATCCGTTAGTGTTTCAGATATGCCATGTCCTCCAGTCCTTTTGTTTTTAGTTTTTTCTAGACATACCATCATATTGGCTCGATACAAAAAGCTCCGAAACACCTATTTTGATTTGGCACTTTAAAGCATCAGACAGTTGAGGGCTAGAGTGTATTTGTGTCCTTATCTAATCAGGATCGGAAAAGTTTTACTTTACTGCAGCATTCGATATTCTGCTTGGTTATTTGAACTGGACTATTGTCACAAATTTTTTTACTGTTCATTTTTTGAGTCAGGGTTTGTCATGTCATCCACTACTGTAGACCTTTAAGCTACAGCTAAACTAGAAGTACCTAGAAGTTTCAAAATACTCTGTGTTCTTAAAGCTTCACTGAAATGTGTTGAAAGTGTACATCCCTCTCATCATCTCCATCCTGGTCAAGTTCCTCATGCAATTCAAGTCACAGATGGATGTCCTTAGGTGTCAAACAAAATTGCTTCTGGGAAGGTTTTTACACTGTATCAAAAGAAATCCAAAACATTTGCAAATGTTTTCATTCCTCTATAATACTTAAGCGGCGCCACGGTGCTTCACAGCAAGAAGGTCCTGGGTTCGATCCCCGGGTCACCCAGGGTGCCTTTCTGTGTGGAGTTTGCATGTTCTC
>JAQQZR010000016.1:12621997-12640596 GCA_030068235.1 Notoglanidium macrostoma | reverse complement strand
ATGCTGGGATTGGCTCCAGCTTCCACGCGACCCAGACGGATAAAGCGCTATAGATAATGGATGGATGGATGGATGGATGGATATAATACCTAAGATTGTAGTATATTTGCTGTGAAATAACTAGAATACCCCATAATTAGGTTTGAAGCCTGAATGGATTCGGTGATAAGACTTAAGTCTGAGTCAAAATTCAAAATTCCCATATTGAATGTCACATTATGAACCAACATGGTTGCCTGGCGTTTGATTTCCTGCTAATCCTCTTCAAACGGGTGTTAAATCTTTGATCTGGAGTCTGCGGGTGCCATGCCATTCACACAGTGGAGTTTAGTAGGGCACACACAATCACACTCATCCTAGTGCTCTTTTGCACATAACTAGGACTTGCTTCCTACTGAGATTATTTAGAATAACCCTTTTGTAAGGCAACCTTCAGATTAGTTCCAGATTAGCACATAGGGGAAACCTCTCCCAGCTCCTGTCATGTGCAGATGGATTTTGGACTCGTCCGGGCCTTGCAATGACATGGAAAAGTACTCAGTGGTCAGTGAGGGAGAAGAACAAAGCTTGGACAGGGCCCTATGAAGGCCATCAGCTGCTGGGGAGCAGATCTGAATCCCTCTCTGGCCCACCTGTTCCCCTGTGTAACACACACACACACACACACACACACTAATGCACACGACAGCATACATGAACATATGCACAACACATGCTCACAAACGTTCATTCTTCTAATAGTCTTATAGGTTTGGCTTCAGTGTATGTGTAACCTCAGTATAACTGACTTCTTTTATCCAACTCACCATAGAATTGTGAAATGGTCATACCATCACATGTAAGGAATAAGACGAAACAGGACATACTGTTATAAGAAAATAATCAACAGTGGGGCCTGCTATTATATGAAAATAGTCAACTACAGTGATGTGATTCAGTCCGATGAGAAGCAGAGCTACAGTTGCCACCCAAATCTTTAGTAGTTTTTATAACAGCATGTCCTTTTACAGCCCTCTTTCATGAAAGCAATTTGCCCATAATAACAACTTATTGTTTATTAAACAAAGACGCTCATACGTTTTATCCATTTCTAGTTACATTGATCGTAGTGGAACATCTGTGAAACAAGAAAGTGCCTGTTCTTGCTTATGTCATAGCACTTATAGGGTAGTTGATCCCTTACTTTCTCTTTAAGCTTATAAAACTAAATAATGCACCTTGTTATATAGAAACTAAAGCCTTTCGTCCTTTCCCATAGTGCAGGACTTAAAGGAGATTCCTTCGCATTGCAACAGTTAGACGTTTTTCTTAAATAACAATGTGTTTGTGAAATCGAGTCAGATTCAAGAATTCAATAGTAAAACAGTATAATACTGTACAATAATATTGCAGAGTCAGTGACCTCTGTTACTTTACTGAACTAACGCTAGTTAGCATGGGCAGTCCTGACTCTATCAAATCTACAAACCTTGCTAGCTCTTACCTTGCTAATTTAGTCAACATTAGGCTATTATCTACAAATCTTTTCTACATATCTCCCATTTCGTAGTACTTCCTCGCACAGTCATTCTTGTCATAGCCATCATACTGATACTAGTCAGTCACATCAATAAAATCAATAGCTTCATATCATATGCCACCCATGCTAATTGCTTGGTCATGTAAAGTATTTAGGTCACTCGGATTGTACATTGCATGCTTCAGTTAAAACTTAAGGCGCGGTTCCTACAAGTAGGAGCACGCTAGTGCATAATAAAAGTTACCGTCAAAGGGTATCTCTGCATATTTAACCCACATTTTTTGAAAAAGTTTCAGTCTCAGCTGACTAAAAACTGCCTAGCTAGCATGTGTTACCTGGGAAAGTACCCTTCGAAAAGCTAGACCTTTCTCCCCCAGCGCTGGCAGCAACTAAAAGACAAAAGTCAGTGTTTATGTTTCCACTATGCTCATGGTGGTGCCTCTTTTCTCTCCAAGGGATTCTCACAAGAGGTAACACCTGTGAGTATTTGTAAGAGTGTATGTATATGTGTGAGAACAAGAGATTTGCCTTGGCTGTCACCTGCAAGCTTGCCCAAGAGGTCTTCTGCTTGCTCCCCCCCCCACCACCACCACCCTCACACCCACACCCCAGCGAAATCTGATCCTTTCCAAGAATAAATTGTTTACCTAGCAACAGCAAAACCCTGGTAACAAGCATCTGATGCTGTAAAATCCTAGAGACAGTGTCCACAGAGACAAGCGGCCAAAACCCTCATCTGTAGCTTTTGCTTAAATCATTATCCAAACACAACAGACATTAGAGCCGAGTCGCTGGAGTTATGACTTGACTGAAAAACATTGTTTCTCAGTGTAACCATGAAACTTTGAAAAGCTGAGGTACAACATAAATAATCTGGTTTAGAAACCAGATCTAGACTTTTGCAATCCACAGTGTATGCGTGATTACCACAGAGAGGAATTTCCAGACATTTTCCTTTAATAAGTAAAAACAAAACAAAAACAAAAACCTTTTTACTGAACACACAGAAAAGGCAGGTCTTGAACCTCATCAAGAACATATTAAAATACACGACTTTATAATAGTCCTTTATTATTATACTCATTCCACTATAAAAGTGTTAATGTTAAGACAGACATGAGAAAATGTGTACCTAGAGCTGTTCTCATGACGGTTTCTCCAGTTTTCTTACTGTACAATACGAAGAAATTTAATAGAATTAAGAAAGTTGCTCGTTCGCAGAGGTTTTGAGGCATTCATGTGCAATCTTTCCTCTGAAAAACATCCTCTTGTCTCGAAGAGGATGTATTATACATAATAAAAGCTTAATTTGTAATACATTTGACTGATATATTTATAAAAATACAACAATAAACAGAATAAATAAATGTTTATTGACTAACCCAACAACTGCCCATAGATTTTTTGCAGATGGATTTCCAGTTACTGAGAAATATGACTGGAAATCCATCTGCAAAATTAGATTCTTACCCAACATCACCTTTGCATTTAAATGCCAAGGCAAAGTTAGAAAGTAGCCTAAATAAACAATTTCCACCTGTTTTTTGTAAAGAATTTTTATGCTTTCTGACAGTAGAGATGTATGTTATTGGCAAAAAAATCCATTTTGGTCAAAATCCGCTTTTTCTTTGTCCGTTTTTCCGAATTCAGCTACAGGGACATGTGATTTGATTGCTGAGAATCCAACATAAATTATGTTGTAGAAGTGGGCAAGCATATGCAAAAACTCCAGGTAGAGGACGCTTGGAAAGATTAAAGGAGGAACGTGTAGTATTGCATCAAATATGTGAATTTTAAAAATCGCAGCCTCTGAGATATGTATGAATCCATGTGTAATCTTTCTTTTGTATCATAACAAAATATGTTTTAAAAAAAAGCGTTCAAAGGTAAAATTGAAACAAAATAAAATTTAAAAAAGAGAGAAAACTTGTAACCCGACTCATGTCCCGGGAGTCAAAAATAAGGACTTTTTCATGTCTTCTATGGAGACTTTCACTGTGGTCAGATTTTGGACTAACAACAGCTAGAGTGGGACTTTGAGGGAAAAGAGGAGAGCAAGAAACAAGGGTGGAAATGGGAGTTAAGAGCCAGGACATGGGAAAAAAAATGTAAACAGATGTTTAAAAACGAAAGTTTCCTAAACTGAAGTTCGCTCTTCTAGGAACGAGATACATGTGTCAACCACATGAAGACACACGCCCATGATACTCCCATCTGGAGTTTTCCTAAACAAGCATGATGCGGTCATGCTCATGCGCTGTGGTGAAACATCGCAGTCATGTGCTATTTCAGAGTTGCTCAAAGCACGTGGAAGTCAAGAGTCAACCAAACATTAAGAGAGAAAAAAGGAAGAGGAGTAACTACATATACTGTAGTTAATAATTTAGGACTCTTGATCCGAGTGTGAGGTTTCACAGTGTTTACATTTTATTGTTGAGGCATTCAAAGTAGTGTTTATTTCTACCCTGTCAGCCTTTGGTCTTGTTTGTGATCAGAACTCTGGAGGTTGTACAAGAATGTGGAATGGAAGGATTGGTGGAACAACTGCTCTTGATAATGCAGCCCCACCTTCGAAGACGTTTGGCACCACAGCTGTATGTATCTCCGGGTGCAACAGTAGTCATGAAGCCTCATGTGTGCTTATGTGCTTTGGGGGTGATATAGGGTGAAGTGGGGTTATGGGTTGGTAAAGAATGTCCTCACCCTGTGAAAAGCCCTAAAGCATTACAAGAATGAAGACTGTGTGTGACTGTGCTAGATTTATTTATTTATTTTTTGCTCTGAGAGCTCACCATGTGTCAGATCTTCATGTCTGAATAGTGAAGAAATCCCCAAAATGATTCTATTACCTATACTTAGTGTTATGATTATGAAAACACTATAGTTGAGCATCGTAAATCCATCTCATCATAGGTATAAAATTAATATATATACACTCGAAGACACTCAACACCATTTGCAACATCATTTCAGTCCATAATCATGCCAAATCTCTTCCAAATACGTGGCAAACAGAGAAGCTGGGCCATTCGCTAGCTCTTTACAGTTCCGCTGTCCATCTGTGTAAGCCGTACCTTGATTAGACAGTATTTGGGGGTTTTTTCAAGCCGTTTTTCTATTAACCCGGCTAGTGCGCAATTTTAAATTGTCTTTGCTAACCCATTTATATCAGCCAACCCGGAGTCTGAATGCGAGAAATCCAAGAAAGTAAGCTATCCTACAAGGTGAATGTACATCTAGTGGAAACACATACAACTCTTAGCTGTCTGTCTTTAAAACCAGCTCTTTCACACTGTGCACATACTATAAGCCCGACTGCTACGTATGAAACTCCAACATTATAACACTCCCATTTAGTCACCATGGTATGAGGAACTTTATCGAGCAGTGGCAGTATTGTGACTGCAGAGACATCAACAGCTCAATTATTCATCTCCTGTCGAGACGACTTGCCAACCACACTGACGCATTTCAAGTGACGTATATCAACGTGACCTACGTGATTAAAACTCCAATACAGGTGTCTAACCAAAAAGAGACGTTTGTTTTCATGGCTGAAATGACAACGGCCAAATATGTCCGATCTTTAAACTGTACAATATCTTTTTATAACATTTTATTAAGTATTAATTCCATACTTTAAGTCTCAATTAATAATTGACCATAATAACTATGTATAATAGACTGAAACAGTTTCCAGCACATCGAGGACTGTTTAAAAGATCTACTCAGTCAGTGCCCAATATTCAACTTTTGAAAAAAAAAAAAAATATATATATATATATATTTTTAATGTCTTTTAAAATGCAACACTGTTTTGCCGGCAGTTTGTTAGCCCCACTAGAAACCGTATTAAATATAATGCACTGCAGAAATATCCTCAAATACTGTATCGTGATACAGGATTTTGTCATACAAAACCAGCGGTGCTACCATCACCACGTTCATATCCTCAGGAAGTACATGGAAACCTGTAAGACATTGATAATCACCATCTGTAGCCGCTTTGTACCTTGATACTGATATTTATACTGTATAATGTCTTTTTGTGCTTCTGTGTATGCAAAGTCTGTACCGTTTTTTTTTTTATTTGTATACAGTGCTTACTATTTGTTAACAAACAATAAACAGACATTTAAAAAAGAAAGTAAATAGAAACCCTTCCTAAAAACCACTAAACACAATGCAGCCCTCTTACCTAGTCATGAATCAGGAGCAACAAATTCGACTACGGACTTATTACGACGACAATGGCACATTTGACGACAAAAGACGTCACATACAGAGATTTAGCTCCTGATCAAGTAGTTGATGCACAATAACAAGCAGTCACTCACACTACGCACACCCACGGATCCCGACTGCTGGCCTAGAGTTGTAGCTGATCACTCCATATGCCTACCGAGACGAAATCTTTGTGAAGCTGGTCACTGATGCTCAAAGGAGCTTGGGGGGAGTTTAGATGGAGGGGGTTGTATAGGTCATCTCCATGTCGGTACCATATGGACCATGCGTCACTTTATTGGACCTGTAATGGGATTGCCTTAATCTCCTCTGCTGTAGGATGGTGCATTCCATCTCAAATAGCAAGAGCACCCTAACAGACTGTCTTCCTAAGTCTGCTTTGGAAACAGGGATGGCTAAAGAGTGTCCCTGCCAGGCTGCCGTACCTCCTAAATTATAACTTGAATAACAATTTTGACACTCGACCTGGGGAATTCCAAAGCGGGAACACGGACATCAGATACCGAGCTTAATTGCTGGAATAAAACTGATACAAGCATAATGTGACTTGTGGCTCTACCTCAAACACTGATAATGATCTGTTGTGTCAGCAATAGGCTAGGAGTACAGTAAAGGTTCATTACAATAATTGTCTACGCTTTTATCGCAGCTTATGATAGTACTTTGGGATTGTATACATCTTCATAGATCATGATCTTAACCATGGAAATGACTTCTGTTAACATAAATAGAACAAAATAAATATTAGCTCTGCTAGACACACTTGTCTCTGTTGGAGTGGCAGAACTCTTGGGTCATATCCAGAGAAAACAATAAGAAGTTTGCCTTCACTAAACAAAATATGGGTGTGTCCAAAATGTAAAAAAAAATGCTGTCTACGGAGTCTGTATTCAGAGGCATGAAGCGAGCCACGAAATGAATGTTTGCATAGAACCCTATTTAATGTGCGTTCATTCAGCCAATTTCTAAATACAACACACAGCCCGTCCAAATTATTTGTTTTTGCTAGACACTGAAGACATTTAGGTTTAAGATCAACAGATGAGTATAGGCTCATCGATAGATCAGAATTTCAGCTTTCTTTTCCTGATATTTACTTCAAGATGTGTTGAATAACTAAGAACATGGCACCTTTCATTGGACATTTCCATCCAATTTCTTTCAAGTGAAAAATATTGGAACATGACTGACAGGTATTTCTTGTTGCTCAGCTGCGCCCTGTTAAATTGATTATTTAAACAGTTAATAGCTCTGAATGTCTACTCTTGGTTTGGGCCTTGGGTTTCACCTGTGAAGAATAAAGTTGCCGTTAAAAAGGATAAACCAACATGAAGACCAGAGAGCTGTGTACGGGAGTAAAGCAAGCCATCTTGAAGCTAAGAAAAGCGGGAAAATCAATCAGAGCCGTTGAAAAAAAAAAAAAGATCGGGGATAACCGAGACGACAATTTAAAATGTCCTGAAAACGCGAAAAAGAAAGAAACCACTGGTGTATTAACAACCACACATTGAACAGGTGACAAACATTGTCAGAGCTGTAAAGAAACCCGCAAAACAACAGTCGGTGACATGACCGACAGCTTCCACAAGGCAGGGGTGAAGGTATCACAATCCACCATTCACTTCCAGAAGAGAAATATAGAGACCTTACGACAAGATGCAAAACACTCGTCAGCAGTAAGAGTCAGAAGGACAGACTGGAATGAATGAAGAAATACAGAGATGATCAAAAAGTGATGGAAAAGGCCAAGGTGTGGAGAAAGAATGGATCTGCTTATGAACCAAAACATACAAGCTCATCAGTCAAGCATGGTGGAGGGAATGGCGGCTTGGGCTTGCATGGCTGCTCTGGAAATGTCTCGCTGATCTGTATTGTTGATGTAACTCATGACGGTAACAGCAGAACGAATTCAGAAGTCACTCTGCCATTTTACAGAGAAATGTATACCTTTCTAATTGGGAGGAACTTCATCATGCAGCAAGACAATGAAACAAAACTCACAGCCAGTACAACAAATGACCTCATCGGGGGGAAAAAAGTGGAACGTTTCAAGCTGACCGAGTCAACGACCATACCTTAACCCAACGGAAGAGCTTGTCACCTCCTGAGAAGGATACTGAAGAGAGAAACCACTCCCCAAGGCAAAAAAAAAAACCAAAACAAAAATAAAAACCTGCTGTACAAGTCTGGAAAAGCATCACAAAAGAACAACACAATCATTTGGTGAGGTCAGTGGGTCACCAGACTGATGCAGTTATTGCAACCAAATATTAAGTGTTATGTTCCAATACTTTTGCTCACCCCAACATTCGGTGGTCTGCTACCAGACGTCCCATGTTCCAAGCGGTTTACCACATCCAGATAAATATCAGGAAATGAAAGCTGAAATTCTGATACTTCGTCTCATTTAAAAAAAAAATGTAAACCCAAGTGTCTTCATGGTATAGCAGGAAAGAACGACAGCCAGTCAACCAAAATCCGTTAGTCTAATAAGGGTAGATGTTTAAGATTAAATGCTGCTGTATAAAAGGTCTGGTCTGTACAGATGGCAGAATTAATATTACTGGAAGACTTAGCACATGATACCCTTAGGAGGCAACAGCTATTCAGAAAGCAGTAAGGTTGTTTCGGGGTTTTTTTTGGAAGATGAAAGCAGGCTTATAAGCCGGTTCTGTTTGCCGCGCATTATGAAAAGCTTTCAGTTCCAAGGAAAATGGCCGAGTAGATAAAAATGTTCTCCCCAAAAATAGTCGTTCTTGCTCTATTTTGAGTTTACAGTGTAAAATGTGTTAGTAGAGTGGGAGTAGAATTACAGAAACATGTTACAGAAGAACGTAAAACATGTGGCGGGAGGGCGGATTTACTGGGCTCCACCTCTTTCAGCAAGATACCTCAAATAACTGGTTCCTCCTTTACCTGTCAGTCTGAGATTTTGTGTCACTTTATTTCACCATTTAAGTTCGTTGACGTGGATTTTCGCAGCCCGGCTGTAGGAAAAGCAAAGGCAGGTGATGCCGTTTAATAGAGCCATTGAAAACAACATAACCAAATCACCCACGGAAAAGATTATGACCTGAGGTTTACCCGAGTGCCTTCTTTCCCTTCTAATTTGACTTCAGATTTGCACACAGACACAGGCGCACACACTGCACATGGCTTATAAATAGTCATTTAAAGAGGTATTGCATTATGTGATATAACACAAACTAAACTGGAAATGTAGAAACATTCTCGTCATTCCTTTCACATGGCAAACAATACAACATAATCAGCAGTACGCAAACCTATGACGGGTATGAGTCTAGGAATTCTAGAAGGGTTTCAGGTTCAATTTCTGTCAATATCTGACAGGTTTCACAGGCTGTCCGTGAAGTTTTGGTAAAATGAATATTAATCTGAAGTACATGCATTCGCAGTTCCACGTGTGTGCGAACAAAACGAACATTCTCAGTAAGACTCTCCATTTATAGCAGACTGAGATCAAGAAGAAAAGAACAAGGAAAACGACAGAGAGAAACTGATTGTAGTTAATATTGATTTTATTCTTCTTTAAAAAAAAAAAAAAAAAGAAAACAAAACAAACAAACAAACAAAAAACTAATACAAGCTCATTTGGTAATTTTATGGACACAATTCATCATTCAGTCCTTTTACACTTAGTTTCATATTCGTGCTGTAAATGGCTATAAAGACACGAGGGAAAATACACCATCACATCATTTCTCTTTTTGAAACTGAAGTCAACCATTTGCGAACTGGCAATGATGTTAAAAAAGGACACACAAAGGAAGTAAAAAAAACTGATCATAGGAGATATAGAAGCTGGAAGAGAAGCAATGTGTAGAGTGATTGGTGATTTAGTCAAGCACTCAACTAAGGGCAAAGGAGTGGCGTTCTCTCAACAGAGAGGACAATGCACCAAATACGAGAAGGAAATAAGGGAAATATTGACGTTAAAAGCTAACAGTCTGCAGCACTGAAGTAAAAGATGCCGCACCTTGACTTCACGATGATGGTTCTAGGTCTTGCCAGAGCCTGAGACGAGGTAATTAAGAGGTAGACTGACAAAGGTTGGATGTTGTGCCTCAATAACTTTCCATACACTTTTGAACCGACACGATAATGATCATATTATAATTATTGATAATTGGTCTTGATAGTTGACCAGTTGGGTATTAATCTGTGCTTGCCCTATGCTCTTAGAAGAATGGGTGGCAAATGGTCAATGGTTACATTTTTCTAAAAGGGAAACCCTATGACGTAGAAATAGAAGAGGTTCAAATGAAGAACTTTTTCCAGTGTTGCGCTGGGAGAGAACCATTATAGGACCATTAAGCTGTTCACCTGCTTGGTCTAAAGTCTTAATTCAAAGGCAATCTGGGTAAATGAATCTAGCAAATGAACGTAACTGTAATGTGCTGGTGGAACCTTACTTCCTGTCTGTAATCAGGTACATACGTAGAGGAGGTGAAAACCCAAGAGAGAGGTGATTTGGCTGCGCTCTACAAATACAGAACTCCAAGACCATTGTGGTTAAACTCATTGGTCCTAAGGACACAGATGCACGCTACAGGCGAGGCATACAGGTGAGGGGGCCATCAGGTCAGCACCATTTTCTGAAATAGTCTCTGCCTCGTAACAGCTAGTCTTTAAGTCGTTCAGTGTCAGTTTGTGGCCAGAAAATATAATAAGTCACGGCAGTGTCGACAAACAGCTGTGCTTCTGTTGAATCAAAAGCCCTTCCCTGTAAGTACAAAATTTGCATGGCTACATGCTCTGTGGTGCAGGCAGAGTGTGAGTGCATGAAGAGGAAGCTTTTAGTGTTATCATGGAAGAGAGTAGAAAAACACAAGGGAAGATGAACAGGTCACAGTGTAGGAGACCAGAAGACGGATAGCTCCAAGATGTACAGAGCTCCCTGAATGGCTTGTCCATAATCTAAATCCAGCAATAAACGGTTGAAATAACATGGCCAGGAACCCTTTCTACGTCACAAGCACTGCTTGAAAGCGCAACCTTCCCGAACACATACATACAGGCCTGCTTGTCATCTTGCTTATTTCTTTCAAGTACAACCTGACGGACAGCTTTTAAAAACCGACCGAGTTTTCTACAAGCTATAAAAGAAAGCCCTGGTGCCCTGTGTTGCTCGCGACAAAAACTTCCTTATTAGCTCACTGCAGGGCCTCTACTTTCTCTTTTGCAACAGCTTCTCGGAAGATCAGAAAAGAAGGAAATTAAAATCCCCGTGCTACAGACAGCCGAGAGTCTGGTTCATTCTGGCAATGCACAGTGTTTTGGCCTAAAGGAGCACATGAGGACAGAACTTCCACATGACTCAAACTCTAGTGTCCTAGAGCAGAGGGAAAGAGGGAATTCGGAAGCCAAAATCATTGTAATAATTGATAAATTAAAATAATTACATATATCTTTTGTTTGTTAAATCAAAGGACTTCTGGAAGCTTGGGCAATCCAACGAGGCGCTTTGCTATAAATACATAGCAGATGTCTTGATTAGATTTTAAGATCATTCAAAAAATACCCAGCATTTTTAAGCCCTTAACAGTATGGATTTAAAAGGCAGCCCTTAGAACGTCAGTTTGTCTAAACAGAAATCGTATAAACCCTTTAAGGGTACAAGATAATATTTTCACCCACTTGTGCACTTGAGTAGCAGTCCGTTCCTGACAAAAGTGTAAAAACAGAACCAAATTCGTAAATTTCCAAATGCCCTTTCACAAAGGCCATTTAAAGAAAACAAACTCTAATTTTTAACGGTCATATAAAAATTTCATCTCTTGTGCTTCGTTATTTTAAAAACTGAAGTCAAAACACTGAGTATTGCCACTCGTTATTTTTAAATGCAAACAAAAACAAATTAAATCCACCACTAAAAACTTTGCTACAATGTTGTCTTTATCCCTGAACAGGTGATCAGCTCTATGAAACGAGCTTTGGTAGCACTGTACGCAATGGTATATTCCCACCAGAGTCCCCAATCATGTTGGTCCTCAGTTTGTTGTTGGTTGGGCCCATTACAGGGGGAACCTTAGGGACAATGCTGGGGAAGGAAGTGCTATGCTCGGTAATCCGCTTGGGTACCAAGGTCTTCTCTCCGCCAAGCACAGGCTTGGGTAGCCTCTTGTAGAGCCAGGGGTGTCGCAAGGCCAAAACCGGCGTCATGCGAGTACTGGGCTCCCAGTCCAGACACTTCTTCAGGAAGTCAATGAAGGTGGGGTCATCACAGCCCTTGAGTGCCGTCACCCACTCCTTGCTGCCTGGGGGACCTCGCATCTTGCCTCGCCGAGAGCGACTCCCGTTAAGCACCATGGTGCCGTTGCTGAGTGTGCTGACCGTACAGTAACGTGGGTGGCCTTTGGAGTTAATGAAGTTCTTGGCACGCTTGGCCTGCTCCAAAAGCTTCTGAGGAGGCATGCCCAATAACTCCATCATGCAGGCCAACTGGTCACTCTCGTCCTCACCAGGAAAGAGAGGGTACCCTGTCAGCAGCTCAGCAAGAATGCAGCCAAAGCTCCACATGTCTATGGGCATGCCGTAGCGTGAGCCTAGGATAACCTCAGGTGCTCGGTAAAATCTGGACTGAATATAGGTATAGATACGCTGGTGGTCAAAGCAGCTGGAGCCAAAGTCGATGACCTTGATACCACTCCGACCCTGCTGCTTGAGAAGAATGTTCTCTGGTTTTAGGTCACAGTGGATAATCTTATTGCGGTGCAAAGATTCCAGACACTGCAAGATGGAGTGGGCGAACTTGCGTACCAAAGGCAGGCTGAAGCCCTGGAATTTATTGCGCTTGATGAGTTCATAGAGATTCATGCTAAGCAGCTCAAAGGTCATGCAGATATGATTGCGGAAGGTAAAGTTCTCGTGCATATGGACTATGTTCATGTTGCCGGTCTTGTCCTGCTTTTTCAGATGCTCTAGGATTCGGATCTCCTCCGCCGCTTGTCGGTGGAAGCGTTTCTCGTTGCGCACCATCTTAAGCGCGAGGTGCTGGTGTAACTTATGGTCGTAGACCTTCGCCACTTGACCGAAACTTCCTTTACCGATTACCTTTAGGAACTCGTAACGATAGGCAACATGATCGTGTGGCACATGGATATACCCTCCCTGCTCATCATCATATCCAGAGTTGTTAGAGCCTCCTGCAACGGCTTGTCTTTTCTTGGCATTTGGTCCCACGAAGTAGATCTCAGGATAATTAAGGATCTCCTGCTGTTCTAGTGCACTCAGCTGTTGCCTAGACTGCTTCAGTGCCTGGTCTGGGGATAAGGGACCCCCCAGCTTGGTTGGCTTCACTGAGCTTTCAGAGGACTTGGCTGAGCTGTTGCTGTCCACGCTCCGCTCTTTGGAGAGAACAGACTGGGGCTTGGCAGGAGTTTGGCTGGTACCGTTGTGCTGGCCATTGGGCTTACGGTTGTGTGAATCATCATACAGGTACTTCGTCTTCACCTGACCTCCTCTGACCACAAGGTGTTCCTTCATCGTTGGCTTGTTCACAGCCTTAAGAAAAACAAAAGGATGAGGGTTACACAAAACAAAAATCAGTCTGATGAAAGTGAAGATTATTTACAAAAAGTGACTGAATTACGTTCTGATACCGAACTCTAAATAAACAAAATCAGCCCCAATGGGATCAATATTTAGCACTCAATTTAACAAAGTAGTTGCAAACAAATAGTAGAATCACTAGTGCTCTAATGATCACTGCAAATCAGTATGAAACCCTTACAGACAGAAACTACAAGCTGAAGAGATGACCAGCACAACCAGTGTAGCAGGATGTTCTTTTTTTAAAGCAGGCAAAGGAAAATACACATGCCCTTTAAAATACATGCTACTTGTACTTAATTAAAAAAAAAAAAAGAAAAAAAAAAAAAAACTTAAATGAAAAAGATCTGTATAACCGAACTGGTTAAAAGTGTATGAATGGTGGTATACTGAAAGAATCCCTCACAATAACATGTCTTCCCCACACAATTTTATTACTGGTAAATGCTCATGAGTGACTCACGTAGCAAAATGGAGCCCACGCATATAGTTAGATTTGTGATTTCAATGTAGTTGCATATGGTAATAATGCAGCATTCAGAATGTTTAATGCTACTTACAACTTCCAGCTTCAAATTCTATTCAAGGTAAGGAAAAAAAAAAAAAAAACACACACATTCAAGAAAGCGACACAAAAGACTTGCACACCAGAAGGGAAACCAGTTTTAGACAGACCAGTTTAAAAAAAAAACATCTTCGACGTGAATGCCAAACATGGCTACTGAGAGGGGGTTGGAACCAGTCCTGAGGAAAAGAGGGACTAAAATAGATTTGTATGCATTGAGAGCGGACAGATGGATATCACAGAGAAAGAAAAATAACTCAGGTGTCCACTCCCGGGCAGTAGTGATCACATCTAGACATTTCAATTATTATTATTATTATTATTATTATTATTGTTCGGGCAGGAAAACTCATGAAGTGACGAGCATCGAGTGACTGCCACTGCAGTTAGTAAGACAGCAGCACATGTTATAATCCAACGTGCCTGAGAAACTCACACACAGCACACATGGTCCAGGTCACAATTGTTTATTGAACATCTGAGGGAGAGCATTTACTGATCAACTCATTCACTGTGGGCTTTACAGCTGTCGATGCATTGAGTCAGCTAAAATCCAAAGCTTTACACAGCAATGGACTTATTATAATTAATTAGTCAGTTATTAATCAGTCATTATATAAGTGCATGGATTACTCTTACTATGCCAGAAAACATGTAACCATGGAGATCAAATAAAACCTCTAAAAAATTCTTGAATCTGATTGGTCAGAACGTGGCGATTAATTTTCCATAACAGCAACTTTGACAGCGGTGCCGTAAACAGAAACGGTTTATATCAGTACTATCATTTCTGAAGTAGCAGCTTCTTCACACATAATCTAAACCTTATAATACACGGATAATAGATTTTTTTTTTCTTTATTTGACCAAGAAAAATATATATTCAGTGATACGGTAAAGGCTTCTTTACAGAAACAGTTAATTAACATTCATGGAAAGTGTCAGAACTTTGTAACAATCAGTAGGTTTTCCACCACAGGAAAGTCTTCAGGACATGACAAGCTGGATGTCTGAGGTTACGACTGTTTATGATTGCTACAACAGATGTTACAACAGGAACTCTCGACTTATGAATGTTCATCAACAATAAAAACATCAAAAGCAAAATTAAAAAGGTGATGATCATTTTACATCATGATTAATGATGGTCGTTCATTAATAAATAAAAAATTTTTATTCTTGACGTGCCACTATGGATACATCATATAAGAGGAATAAACCACTTCGGGATACGCTGCTATAGGAAAATAATCCTACAACACTGATAATAGCAGCAAACCACTGCAGCATGCATTATTTTTCCACATCATCACATCCTGAAGAGTTTTATTCCTTACTTACTAAACTCAGGCTGGTTTACTTGCGCAACTTATAGTACAGTCCTGTGTACTTTCTGTGTTCTGAAGCAAACCTTTGTTTACTTACTTACGGGGGTCAATTTCTTATGTCCTGATGTCAGAATCTAACACAGCTTCCTGCTTAAGTATACAAAAGAGGAAACTGAACATCCATGTCCCTGCTGGATGGAGGACCAAAAGGATGTGCACGGTACCGAGTCTAATCTCTGAAAAAGAGGAAGTGCGCACTTACTGCGTGTTTGTGCAATGGGGGCAGGGCGGCGGGGCTGTGACCGTTCAAGTCAGCTTCTTCGTTCACGATGTGGTCCGTGCGCATGTAAGAGTCATACAGACTGTCTCCGTGTCGAGCTGTGCAGCACACACACACACACACACACACACACACACACACACACGACACTAGGTTACAACAGAAACAAAGCAGTAGAAACGTGTTTTTTCTCTTACATCAAACAAATCAATTACAGTGTAAGTGATGTAGGTGGACCATAATGGAAGGTAGAAAAAATACCCGTGGGAACAATGTAACCAAGTTGCAGGTGCTCGGAAAACAGGCTTCCCTCACAACCTAGTCAACATCCGTCTCTCGAGATCACAACGTAGCAGCCGGCGACTTTTAAGGACTCGCTGGGAGTTCAGCGGACTCTATAACTTGTTCCCATTACTCTACTTGAATCCCATTAACGGCCTAAACCAGCTTATTTAGGAAGCAGAATGGATAATGTGAACTGCATATACTCCTATACCAGGTGTGACAAAGGTATGTCTTGGAAGGCAACAAGGATTTCTTCTTTTGTATCTTCTGATACAAAAAAAACAACAACATTCAGCCCATAAAGGCCTTTGGAAATAGCTGTTGACTATCTATACGGTCATATGTGCTGTGATACTCCAGGACTCAACTAGGACACTTCTGTTCCAGGCAGATTTACGGATGAATTTAAATGGTAAAAGTTGTGATTTAATTCCGGATGCTGACGTCCTCCCTTCAGAAACAGGAAGTCAGGGTGCGGGTTCATCAGAGTGTTTGACTGACTTCCACAGCAAGCAATAGCGTTTGAGATTCTGGCGATTCTAAATCAGACGCCAAACGTTTAAACAGAGCTTGTTGTCGAATGTGAAGGATCTCTCACTGCCAGTTTCGCCAACTGTCATTTCCAGTACCCTTAAGCGTAAACCTAAATCCACCGCTCCTTGGATTGGTAGCCCTATATTACACTGTTTGTCGCATTGCTTTGCA
This sequence comes from Notoglanidium macrostoma, assembly GCA_030068235.1. Lineage (NCBI taxonomy): Eukaryota > Metazoa > Chordata > Actinopteri > Siluriformes > Auchenoglanididae > Notoglanidium > Notoglanidium macrostoma. Next base: position 12,624,097 of record JAQQZR010000016.1, on the reverse strand, counting down.
GCCCACGACGGTTGTACATGTTTGAGACAACAGCAAGATTTTAGAGGAGAGATGAATGCAGACATACGAACAAATAATTGTTCGAAACATGCAGGGAAGAAACGGGGCAGGGCAGGTACGTTCAAGAGAGTATTTGATTGGCTGCAAAATGATATAGCACCAAGTGAGCTGTGCAAAAAGCTCGAAAACAACAAATCTGATTTTGCACTGACTTTAAAAACAGTAAGTACCGAATCTTTCCATTTGCTAAACATCGTACGCCGGGGTTCAGGGTGAATCCACAACATTTTGTCAACAATGTCTCAGTGGCTTACTATAAAAACGGAGAAATAATCCTGTATGAAGGACGTTATTAGATCAGATCTTGCTACCTATTTAGTTTCCTTGTGGCATGCCCTAAGAAGAAAGCGTGTTGTAATGTAATATAATATAATATAATATAATATAGGTGATACACAGTAGATGTGCTGACCGAGCAGAACATCATTAGAAATTGTTTATTATGGGAATGGCAGTCACGTGACCGAGACAGCACGTACTCTCAAAACAACCAGGAGCTGTTTGTTCACTTTAACAGCCAGAAAGAAGTCGTTTCAGCTTCGCTGAAGGCAACAGATAAGGTTGAAACTTGTCCAAGATCAAACTAACACATGGGCTTACATTTCGCTTCGTTATACATGAGGCATAAATGTCCAATTACCTGCTGTGACCGGACCATCTGGTTTTCTGCTCAGTATCATCATGCTTGTGGAGTATTATTGCGGTCAACATGAAATGTTCCTTGTTTTCTGTCTTTGCAAGAGTTCCTCTTTTTAAGGTTGTTAGCAAAATAAAAAATAATTAGAAGAAGAACGACTGGATTAATGCCACTACAGCTTCAGGTCATGTCTAGAGATGTTGTCCTGTTGAATCTTCACTTAGTTATGAACCTAGCCCAATGCAATACACAAGCGAGCCATGATCATTCCCAGTTTCTGTTTATCCCCCGACTGGAGCTCGACTGAGGAGTTAACAGTGTCAGGAGTATTTACAGGCCAGATCCTCTCAGCTAAGCCAGTGTAGTTAGTGCTGGCTCCAAGCCAGTGAGATGTGGGAAATGCTAAACCTAACTTAGCAAAGCTTTAGGACAAAATCCCTGTCCTTAAAACAGTCGATTCAAATTAAATTCGTTCCTCTATCAATATCGTGCTTTTTATTCTTCTCCAGAGACTGGAAAAATTGCGGGGATTAAAAAGGAAACGCGTTTGGGTCAGCTTGCAGCAGAACAAAAACACACATCCACATCACGCGCGCCGCTCCCTGAAACAGTTTGTGTCCAAATCCGACAGAGATGTCCACCCTGCTCGCGCTTCAGCCCTTTCACAGTACGGATACTCCCGTCGACCAAAAGCACCATCCCAATCGGAGGAAATGGTCGAAAGGGTAAAAATGGTCGACTAGTCCTAGCCAAACACTTCGCACTTTTCCGCGGACGCTAGCTCCGGGCTAGCTAACGTGCCGCTAAACTATTCGCTTCTCTTTCAGAGAAACCGCTGGTCTAGGTTGTTTTTTTTTTTTTTTTGTTGTTTGTTTTTTTAGGCCAGGAAACTGGACTCACGACATTGTCAACACGTTTATTAATTCCAGAAATGTCGACTCCTGAAGCTGCTCCGTCTTCGAAAACGTGTCTGTCCGGAAGACGGAACCTCTCAGCGTGTGTACGAGCTCGACTTTAATCGGAGTTCACAGATGTGGTTTCTTAGCTTGTTGCTAAGCGCGTCTTCTGCTTGGTTTTAGAAACGCGTCATCAACAGACAAAGTAAGGGGAAGTCCCGGGGGCGTGGACTGGGCGAAGGGGCGTGGTTTTCCCAGCACCGTGTTGATTCGAGTTCGTTTGAAAGTTGCACTTCCTGATTGGCCAAAACCGCCACCAGAATCACCTGGAAACACATGTCTCCTTAGATCAGGGGCGTCAGAAGCATTTTGAATGTGGGGGACACACTGGCAGGGGGGTCCAGGAATTTTTTAATGAATTAGATGCTATTTCCTGCATTCTGGTGTATTTTTAACAGGTTTTTAAACACCTAATTTTACCTACAAAAGTCACTTAATTCAATGACT
>JAQQZR010000016.1:12606967-12621897 GCA_030068235.1 Notoglanidium macrostoma | reverse complement strand
TAGGCTACAGAAGTATTCTGCTCACTCACTGTATGCAATTTCAAGTCACAACAAGGAATCAATAAATATCATCAGAGTGACTTGGCCTCATTCTTGGCATTACAATATGGTCGGCTACCGGGTTTGGATATAATGATAGCTAACATTAAGCTAGCTGATACATCTCCTAATTGACTGGCCAGCTAACTGCACTAACATTTCCATTGGGAAAAAATCCCTGTCCTGTGGAGAAATTTTGAGTTACTTTCCGCTTCTTTGTAAAGAATGTCCTCTTGTCCACTGTGTCCTGGGAGGGAGCAAATATTGCAAACAATTGATCATCAACCAAGAATCCATTACTGTTACTTACAGTAAATAAGGCAAAGCTTAGGCTACTCCTAATATTTCATTGTTTAGGTGAATATTAATTTAACGTGGCCTAGGGTTAATTTTGAGGGCATATATCAAAAGAATAAGGTTTTAACAAAAGTTGGACATTGTGTGATGGCAATGGGGCTAACGTTACCTCCTCCAGTATCGAGCAGCAGAACCTTTACTGTCAATGGCTGTACTGACGATTCACTTGACTTGCGTGTGGTTTATTGTTGTAGGTAACCATGGAAACCAGGAGTGGAATTTCAGTGATTCGTGTAATGGAATGGAGGTGGAGTGGAATATTATAAAGCAATAGAAACAGCACTGGGTGAACTAATATTTTATGTTAAATGTGGGGGGGGGGGGGGTCCAATTGAATAATTATGAAATGTGAGGGGGACATGTCACCCTCAGGTTTAATGGCGGCGACGCCCATGCCTTAAATACACCATATGGCCAAAAGTACACGGACACCTGACTATCATGACTGCATGTGCTGGTTGAGCATCCTGTTCCAGATGTAGTCCCTTTTTGCTTTTATGATAAAACTACTCCTACTCCTACTGGGAAAGCTTTCCACTAGATTTTGGACTGTGGGTGTTTTGACTTTTTCCATTCAGCCAGAAGAGCATTAGTGAGATCAGGCACTGATGTTGGGTGAGGAGGCCCGGGGAACAGTCTGCATTCCAGTTCAACCCCAAGATTTTCAGCGGGGTTGAGGTCAAGACTCTGCACAGGACACTCAAGTTCCTCCACTCCAAGGCAAAACGTGTCTTCATTGACCTCACTTCACGCACATGGGCATTGTCATGTTGGAACAGGTTCAGGCTAGGCCCTGTCATTCCAGTGAAGGGAAATCTTAAAGCTGCATTCTTCCAGCTTTGTTGCAACAGGTTGTGTGATGGTCAGGTGTCAAAATACGTTTGGCCATACAGCGCAAATAAAAGACTGACTGTATGTCCAAAAGCACAGTGTATTCCATTTATATTTTACTTCCATTTTAAAGGTGCATTAGGCAAGATTTGTTTGTTGTTGTTGTTGTTGTTGCTTTCAAGATTAGCCTCTAATGTCTAGGTTGGTTTGACAGTTGAATGTTCATGAGGTTCCGACCCAGGATTTTTAGTGGCCCTCAGAATATAGATGACAAGACGTGCATCCAAACACACTTTTTCCAAGGCCGTGACTTAATCCATTATTTTGTTTTGTTTTGTTATTATCATATCTACATATCTTCCAGGTTATTCATACGAGTAAGGAATAAAATACAGACTATTCCCCCTTAAATCTCTCTTTCTGATTTCATTCTTGGAGTTGGCTCTTCTAGGTGAACTTTTAAGTGAGAGCAGAGTATTATATATGACCTGTGTGTTTGACACAGCGTTATGTTGATAAGGCAGATATTGATAATTATGTAAATATTTCACATAAATTGCAATGCAAATGAATGTTATTGCTGTTTATTAGAATGTAGAGTAAGATGTCATTATACAATATCAATCATAGTTTGGCAACGAAGCGCAGTTACCAGTCATAATAACATTGTCCAGGATAGGAAGATGGACCAGGGCCGGGGCTGCAAAATATACAGTACATAAAACTTTGTTTTAAGGCCAAAAGTTTACATACCCTTAAGATAAAGACATTCAAACTCAGTTTTTTCACAACTCCACATATTTCATGCACATCTTGAGGGTATATAGTTTATTTAAACATTTTAACAGTTTAAAGAGCCAGTCAAATTAGCATATGTAAATTTTGACCCACTGGAATTCTGATATAATGAATTAAAGTTGAAGTGAATCAGTCTCTAATTGAATATTTTAAAATGAACTCTAATGTGAACAAATTAAACATTCTAACTGGCTTGCCAAAGCAAATGCATGGTGACATGAAATATGTGGAGTTATGAAAAACTTCTTTAGAAAGATATTAAATTTCACCCAAAGAAACAAGATAGGACACAGGGTGAGTTTTAGCCAGAGCTTCTGCTTTTATTTTGGTCATTAATAGACGTTTTGTCATGACTAGCTCAATTAATCTGAGGTATGATTATTTCAATGTTTCCACTCCCTCAACTTCAGAACTAATGTCAATAGAATTAGAGGATTGGAGTCCACACATGACAGTGAACCATATAACACAAGGATACAGGGCACAGCATCCTGTCTTGGGTCATGTAAGCTAACATTCTCTTACATATAAACGTGTCTTAGCAAGCATGGGTAGACTAATAACAGCAGTGGAGTAAGATGAGATGATGTGGTGTAGCCTGTTGTGCTAAATTGGGCGAGCCTGCAACAGCATGCCCGTAGTAGATGCTATTCTCAGCAAACTAAGGAAGAAGAAGCTCATCTATATTTACTGCTGGGAAAACTTACTGACACCATTTTTAGGTTGACCCCTTGGCAGCTGACTCTCTGAACTCCACCTCGGAGCTCGGTGGACAGAGCAGTGCATGAGAGGTAAATGCTGTATTTAGGCTTGGGCATTCTGATGGACATTTACAACCGGTGGCTATTGAGGCTGCTTGAAAAGTCTGTGTCCTTGACTACCTGTATATTTTTTCCATATATGGGCATGCACTATGCGCTATGTAGATCTCTACAAGGGTTGGATCAGGGTGAATCAAACTGAGATTGGTGTTAATGACAGCAGATGCAATGACATATTAGGTAACTTGTAGGGTAGTCATGAATAAAGATGCACCAGGATGAGTGTGTGAATGTGAATGTATGTGCATGATGCCCTCATCCATGGTGTATTCCCAAACCAGACTGATGGCTCCAACACGGCACTGACCAGGATAAAGCAATTGCTGACAAAGAATGAATGAATGAATGAATGAAGATGCAACATGTGATGCGTTTCTAAGTTGGAAGGAGCACATCGCTTCTTATAGCGAACAATAAGTGAGTTAAAGTTATGTTCTCGGAATAAATGTTACCATTAAACTGGTTAATGTTATGAAATTAACAAATACATTATAGGTTCAGCGAGCTACTTCGATGTGTTTGTGTGGGAGTGGCTCCCTCAGCTGGTCATACCTGGTACCTGCTTTAGTCAGCTACAATATTGCTCTAAATCAGTGTTTATTTAATGTATTTAATTCTCTGTAGTAGCAAGTTTTACAGGGACTTTGTGAATGCTCCATGAATTTAATGCTAAACAACTTCAAAAGTGTGGAATTGTTGATATAGTGAAGTTTTCTATGAAGGAGTTTAATATTTTATAGAAAGGAGAGGTAAAGCTGTAAAGGAACATGAGAAAGTCTTCAGGAATAATGGCGTTGTTGTTTCTCAGTGACATGACAAGCTGCATTTTTGTGGCTTATTCGCTTCAAGAAAAAAAAAGAATGAAAGAGTAATTTGCTACTTGTATGAGCTATTACATACAGAAAGTGATAAAACAGGGACTAACTTGCTTTGTGGATGTTCAAGGTATGAGAAACATCACAGGCGTGATGTGACAGGCTTTAAAGCGGTTTGTGTCCCGGGTTTATGTCTTGTCAGTTAACACCACCTGCATTCACTGCACAGAATGTATTATTGTGTTGGATGGATTACAAATATCTTTCTTTTTTTTCTTTTTTTTTGCAAACCTCAGATTTGATTTGAGGAGCTCATGAGGGGAGAACAGAAAAGCATTTGCCCTATTGCCAGGAGAATGCAAATTCACAGCCATCTGTGGCTGGGAACCAATGGAGAAGAATTACATTTTCCCCCCTGTTAATCACTGCGACACTAGCCAATCATGGGCATCTGTAAGCTCATGTATGTGGAAGAGGGTAGATAGCTGAGTGTGTTACACTGCCCTTTGACTCTGTAGTTTGGATTCATGCGTCACAGTGGAAGCATGTGTTAGCTGTCGTTTGATGAGAAGAGCTTTCTGGTGGCTTGGTATTGGAAGATGACCAAATTGAGGAGAAAGTAGAGGGATTCTGATTTGACACCGAGTCGGTGATTCAGGTCTCGTATTTTTCTCCATTTTCTGAACCAGTACAAATCATGAAGACAGACAGATAAAATGATTGACTTTTTATTTCATTGTTCTTTATCTTTACAGTTTGAGATAATATACAGTTCGGAATCCTCGAAAACAAAGGATTTGCCAGATAGCATTGATTTGTCCACAACTCCAAACAAACGTACATAAAATAAATTAAAAACAGACTTATGCACACGGTTCATCATTCTTTCACTCTTATACAGTTATCCTCACTTTTGAGGCAGATAATCACAGAAACAGAGCATATATATATACAGTGCGCGCACACTCACACCCACACCCACACATTCAGGTAAGGCTACACACAGACAAAAGGCACTGCCAGCGGAAACACAAGAGCGACTGGGATAGGACAAGGAAATATTCGACAGATCCTACCCAGTTTGCTCATGGCTGTATGTTATACCTCCCATGCTCCTGGGGGCACACTTGTGAAATTAGCATCAAAGCCAGCAGGGTAGCACAGGGGCAAAAAGTGGTAGAGACTCAAACGGCTCTAAAATGAAGCCCTCAAATGACCTTTTTTTTTTTTTGGCCATAATTTCTAATCAATGTGTCATTAGGTCTATACATTTAAACAAACCTGTGTTCAATCAGTTCTAACAGTGATCATCTGAGTGCAGCTAACTCAACACAGGTGATTATACTGTAGAAAAAACAACTAACATTCTAACATAACACAGTGAGGGTTAGTCTGGATTGTCCCTGGCTACGAATTTGAATTGCAGAGGTGGAACTGGCATTAAAAAAAAAACCCAACCCAATACAACAGCAAAAAAAAAAAAAACCCAACAACTCATAGGCTGGAACTCATTTGTAATTATCAGATTGTACAGCTCACATCATTGACCTTTTCTCAGCTTTCTGTGGTTTCTAGTAACATTTCTCTGATGATATTCAGTGTCAGACAGAATGAAATCCCATGCACACCAGCAAAAGGCAAAAGCACCACGAATCCCTTCCTTAAAATATTTTAGAATAATAATAAAAAATAAAATAAAAAAAAAAAAACGTACAAAGTACATCATTCCCTCATTACGAAATAGCCAGGAGTATTATATACTGAACCGTCAGACTCTGGCTCACCACTTGGTGGTCTGTTCTGCCTTGTGCAAATATCTAGTTTTTAACCTACAATGCAAGAATATGCTTTCTATTAAGATCATTACAAAATACTAGGCGCATTTGTCCCTGTTAACTTTGGTGTAAAATCCGTTATGGTGTCTCTCAGCTTATGAGAATACAAACCACAGCCTTGCTATGCCCACTTAGCTGAAATGATCTGATATCTGATAGGATTATTTAGGCTACGGTACATTATATATATATAGATATATATATCACATATCCTATTCCAGACACTCCAAATTAGCAATATGCAACAGCTTGTAGGAAAGCTCGGAGTTATGGGTGTGTGTCGAGGCTGGGTGCTTCATGACATATGCTTTCATGCCACACCAGAACAGATGAAACACACTTCTTTAGAAAAGAGACCACACACCATACACTCTACATGTAGCCGTTTCACATTTCCTTAGGGTTCGGTTTGAGACGCCTGCCTTAGAACATGCTTATAATTGATAGTTGTCCAGCCTAATTTATAATGTTTATAGATTAGACTGAAAAAGCTGCCAAAACGTACACATGCATGTACATGAATGATAGCCTATGATCAGTGCTGATTAGACGAGTTGAATATGCAGTGTTGGCTACTGAGTGACATGTTATTGATTTGAAACGTGTAACAGAGGATGCTTTCAGCAAATGGCATATTGATTTGCACAGAATGTCTGTCTGAATACAGTACATATTGTTCATAATGGTATTAGTCAAGATACAAATTAGGCTGTGAAATGCGAGCGAGTGTGAGCGAGTATCGATTTCTCTACAGCACATGATCCAGGCCTTTAGACTTATCTTAAACTTTTGCATTTACTTGCTTACTACAGTTCACTTCCAGGAAAATCTTTACAGCCTTGAGAGTTCAAATTTCTATTTTTTATTTTTTTTTTCCCGTACAGATTCTTTACCTACTTTAAAAAAAAATAAAAAATAAAAATAAAAATCCCTGATGGAGGACATGCTAGCAAAGATAACGAAAAAGAAAGTCATGCTAAGTAACACTCGCAGTAGCAGTCATAGCAGCAGCATCATACAGAAATGCGGACAGAGAAACAAAATCCTTTTCAAACATCAACCACGTCAGTCAGTAACACACTTCTGGATCCTCATGTGCGTGCTGTTTGCGTCCTGAGTGACGTAATTGTGTGATCCATCACTCTCCTTTTGTTCTTTATGTCCCCCCCCCCCGCGCACACACACACACACACCATCTCTGGTCTTAGGCTCCAGAGGTCATGAGGGAGGTCTGGGGGTTTTGGGGAATCCTAAGTGGAGAGTTTTTAGGAGTCTGTCCATAGGCTCAGTGCACTAGCCAGGTTTGTTCTGCACTTCCTTCAGAGCCTCATCAAGTTTGTTGCGGTAGGCCGCATAGCGCTTCTCTACCTGCTTCACCCGTTCCGCTTCCTCTTTCTCCAGGATGGTCAGGAAGTTCTGCAGCTCGGGCATGGAGAACGCATGCCACTGAAACACACAAAAAAGAGAAAGATATAGTTACTAAATGTGTTTTTACAGCTAGATAACTGAAACTTTTACAGGGACGTCTTTTGACTTGGAGAGAAAAATAGCAAACCAAAAGCTAACTAAAGACTGTAGAGGATAAATAAGCACAGTATATATTTCGTTATTATACTGATATATATTTTGTATGTATTTTAAACACAAACAACGAGCAGCATGTTAAGCCAGGGAATACTGTAGGTCCGGATATTGCAAAAACGTTGTGTTATCCGAATACAATTAAGGATTCTGGGTCAAATTTGGTTGAGTTTAAGCACATAAGGGCCTGTTATGGCCAAGCCAAAAGTAGCCCAACTGTAATTAAAGTTTCGAAAGGCATTTGGAAACTGTGGTAAAAATTTCCCACATACAATCACAGCCTGTGCGGCATTTAAATATTGGGCCAAAGCGACTCAGACGTAAGCTCTGCTATAAAATGTGACTTGTGGTTGTCAGATTCCGAGTTCATCACTGTCATTCCATAGCAGTGTGTGGGCCAGGTCACATGGAAAGTATGGCTCACACCTGGGAATTATGGCTTTGCCATAATGGCTTTAAATATGTTACAATAAATTGAAACAGACTTGTGAAATAGTTAGACATTGGGCTACATGGCATGTTTTTTTGTTTTTTTTTATATACTTGTCGGATTGTGTCTGTTATATGCATGCAATCGCAGGCATATTGTACACTACGAGTGTAGAGTAAGCATCCTGGTTTAGAGTATTTGTGGCATTCAAGATCTTGGACCAAGACAGTCCAAATGCAACCAACCATATTTCATAGTTTCCGATCTTTCAAATGTTTTGCTTGAAGATGCCATCTCATGAATCCATCAAGGATCTGTATCCCATTCCATGACAGTATACGGGCCACATGAAGATGTAAGCCGGAACTGAGCCATCACTCATTTACTATGGCACCAATACCGCAGACCGCACGATAACAACTACAGTTGATGGCTGAATAACTAACCTCTACTTCGCCAGTCTCGTTTTCTTTCAGTACGAATGAGAGTTTGTCTAGATCAGGTCCCGCCAGCAGGCGAAGGAGCAACGGGTGCTCAGAGTCTGGAAGCTTCTGGAAAAGATCTGGGATGCACAGGAAGAAAGATTAGTATGTTTTATTAGTACGCTCAAGGCGACTGGATAAAGCGTGTTAAAGTCTAGACATCACTTATATGTTATAGATGGCTTTATTAGATCTTACGGATGGAGACTTGCTCCCACAGATATCTGCTTACCCTGTCCATGGCGGTGCACTTGCTTGAAGAGAGCAAACTTGCGTGGATTGTCCTGCACCGTGAACTTCCGGAGCAGGCCCTCGATGACCTCTTGGACTGTGGTGGTGCTGCTGACATGGAGTTGCTTTACAGCTTCACAGGGCAGATAGAAAGATGTGCGTTTGTCTGAAATATCGGCTTCTTCTGCGCTGTTCTCCGAGTTCCCTGAGCTGTTCGGGTCCTGTGATAGCAGTGTGACCGGCCGCCGCAGCTTCAGGTGGACCTTAATGAACCCGTTGTACGTGCCATCAGTAGCCTGAGCGAAGAAATAAACAGAGTGTGTTAGTGGTGACCGATACAAAATATAATGCAAATGCAAAATGTCTCAAATCGCACACTAATATAGTGCCTCACTAATGTTTGTGCCTCTTTTACCATGGAACCGAGGAGCGTGGGAAAACATTAGCTGAGGCTATCTCGTAAAAGAACCAAAAAAAGCTGCCTGATGCTAAAGATTAATTGTAAAAAAAAAATACTCAAACAAAGTAGAGCTACTAAAAACCCGACATAATTACAGTAACAAGGTGACTGAACTTTGAAACACGAATGCACCCTGGTATTCAAACCAGTGCACACGCATTTACACCTAGGGGCAATCCAGAGTAGGCAGTCGACCTACCAGCATGTGTATGGCAGGTGGGAGGAAACTGAGAACGTTGAAGAAACCCATGTGAACACAAGGAAAATATGCAAAACTTGATCGAATGGGGGATTTTGGAGCTGTGAGATGGCAACGCTACCCGTTATGCCACAACGCCTCTTTAATTTGATTTATTTAAAGAAATATCCAAATTAGTCTTCAATACTCTGCAAAATAATGCACTACATGTAGAACTAATATCAGCATTACATCAGTATTTATAGTAGGATCGCATTGTGTTACTAGCTAACTTTATTTTTGCTAACTTGCTAAAGTAGCTAGCATGATAACTACTTACCATGCGAACTAGCAAAGAGATGAAAGAAATTAAGTTACGTCATGTACAGATGGAGTACTTATGTTGTACATATCTTGACCTGACTACCGAAGCAAAGGTTTGTAAGAAATGTAGAAACAAAGAATGTACAGTGCTTAAGAATGTGTTCATGTTAGTGTCTCTATTCTGTTACATGTTGTTGACTTGGAGAGAAAAGTCTGTACTTACTAATTTCATATTATTTTCAGATCCTTTAGAGTTGTACTCTTCTATCTTCGCCTTGACCTCTTCCTCGGTGAGGGACTGTTGGTTCTCCTCTTCATCCTCTTTAGTGGTGTTCTGAAATGAAGGAAGACACATTTAAAACTTGTTATTGCTATATATATCATGGTAATACCTTAATTATGGTTCTTCTTTTGAAACCGTAGGGGATTTTGTTCTCTGTAAACCTTAACCACTTGGCTTTTTTTTTAATGTGTTGGGACAGGAATCTATGCAAATACATTTTTTCGTTTTTTTTTTTTACATGTTTCAGAAGCACTTTACAAACAAACAATGCTTTACTGCCGTCTTTCTTTGTGAAGTTACTGGAATCACTGTGAATACCATGACAGATGAAACTACACCACTTTGGCTCAGATTATGGTTTTTCTGCTGAACACGGAAACGTGGAAGGCGCCGTCTAGAGGTTTGCCCATTCTGGGCTACTGTAGCGGCGCAACATGGCGGCTCCGGGGAAGAAGTCCTGCTTCCTATGTAGATATCGGGGGCTCATTCTAAGCATACGAAGACACAACAATCTGTACGGGTAATTATACACTAATGAAAACGGACTTATAAAGATCATATTCCATTAAAGCTAATAGATCTGCTAAATCCTACACAAGCACTTTAACGTAGTACTTTAGCTCTTATACCAAGCTACTGATGGGCATAAGCCTTTTGGAGTGCTGGATTAACATCTCCATAAACCCTTTCATGCCATCCCCAAAGGAAAAAAAAAAAAAAAAACTCTGGATGGAATTGACAACACCACACATGCTTTCGGACCAAGCATTAAGTTGCGCTGTAATGACAGATTAGCCATTAAGTGCACGATGCTTTTATCGATTCTTCCTACTTAGGGTTTTAATAACACTGCAATACAGTGTGTGTGTGTGTGTGTGAGATGCTCGTGATGTTGACAGAAACCAGAAAAGGTCTTTGCAAAACACCTGTTGTTATGTGTTCGCTGCAGTACTAAAATAATCTCAATAAAGCAGACAGAATGGCTGGCAGCTTCAGCTCTGCATAACATCATATATATCATAATTCCCATATTGTTCCACATGTGGATAGGAATATACGATCGTTTTGACCTTGTTGGGCTTTTTGGCTGGTCCGCAAGGAAAGGAAAGCTGCTTGGTTTAAACAAGAATTAACCTTAACCCTCAGTGAGTCGGCGACGATGTCCTACTCCAGTATATCGCCGACGTTTTGAGAAATAAATCTCATCCATCCGAATACCATTCCCTTTTCTTCAGATACACTATGAAACATTCAACCTGTGATCTACTGTATCTCCGTCACTTGACTTTTGGGTCCCTCTATGACTCTATTCTTGAATTATTCGTCCTCCTAAAAACATTATATAACATACACCTCTGTTCTTCACTAAATATGTCAGACCCTAGAAAGACGACATGACAACAGGAGATGTTTTCTCTTTTAAAAAAATCCCCTTTGTGCAGAGAAATCATCTGTGGGTGGTACTGGTGTGTGTAGATCATAGCTGCTACCGAATGGATCTTAGCAACAAAAAACGAAGCTGGGATATTTTTAGTTGCTCTCTACGTCCTTTTGTAATCTAACGTGTTTTTCTTTTCTTTTTTTTTTCCTCTCTCTCTGAAAGATGTGAAAAAAAATGGGCTCATTTATTCAATGAAGATCCTCAGGGCACAATTTTTGCTTCATGTCATTGAGCAGAGAGGAACACAACAGTGCATGCATTCACACACACACACACACACACACACACACACACACACACACACACACACACACACACACACACACACACACACAGTTTGCAGTGTATTGTGGGTTCATGTGCTAGATTTGACTGATGGAGTCAAGATTGAGGAATGAAAGAGAAAAAGGAAGACAGCAAAACCTTGACAGAAGAAAAAGATTGAAATCTTGGGTCAGAAATGTGCATGTTGCTTTTTTTTTTGTACCACAACGAAAATATGGCTTAATAAATGTTCGTGTAGGAAAATATGCCTAAATCACACATTAATGTATCTAAATTAAATGCTATTTTATTTGGCTGCGAGCCTGTGCACTAGATTTCAGCTTTGGTGACGCTTTTACATCTCTAGCCTAAGCTCCTATATATACACAGGGTTTCCCTCATGGTATCCAGACATTTTTTTTTCCATCAGCAGGACAAATAAATAAAAAAATTACAGCTCACTGTCGCACTGCAGATAAAATCAGCGTTCAATAATTTTTTTTATCCATTTACAGTTACATTTAATGCTATGAAACATCTGGAAAATGAGTTCCTTCCTGAGATTACTAACGTTTTAACAGCCATAAACAGTCGTTTCCTCACCGGCCTCTCTTTTTTTTAATTTCTTTATTTATCATAGTAATATGCGTTAGGAAAAAAGAGCTTGTCATGTTAAAATAGAATCCGCAAAGCAAAACGTCTTTTGTGCTGAATTCTTTCCAGTGTCTGAAAAAGCTTAAACGTACAGCTGACTAAGAGAGTAGCGGAAATTCCTGGCAGAAATGTTAAATAAACGTTTCCTTGCAGAAAAACCTCACCAAATGCAGTATTTAAAATCTGTTTACTTGGAGTCGACACCTACAAGTCACTATTTTAATGTGTTACTACAGAAATCATAAGGTATTAGGACGAGTGTGTTTAATATAAACTTTGAGGTTCACCTGCTGTTGTAAACTGAAAATCTCTGGCCAATCAGAATTGAGCATTTCTGGATTTAAGCACTGCAATATACATCATAATATATACTGGTGCTTACTGTATATTAGATGCTCCAACCAGTCAATGGCTGTTAATTCACTGTGTTAATACACTTGACAGGCTGTTTGAATTTCATCTTAGAAAAGTGTACAGATATACAGTATACAAACACATAGAACCAGTGAACCAGTTTCTCCATCATAATTTCAGGACTAGCAGTACCAGGAAGAGGGCAGAGGAAAATCGATTCGTTCCAAGCCACTCGGAAGCCATGGAGCGAAGCCAGAACGCAGCTCCAATAACACTGCAGCCTCAGCGTTTCTCTACCAGGCCTATTGATTACAACTGGCTGAAGTGTAAAACCTGCAATAAACTGCAAAATATTGGTTTCATTAACAGCATTAACGATGGTGTTTTTCTGTGCTTACTGAGCCATCCTTAAAATATAACAGGTCACGTTTCAGGAGTTAAACGTCATGTTAAATCTGACATGGAACAGAGGACATGGGTTTGGCCTGAAATGCCTTTGTAAAAAGGTTTTGCTATCCAAATCAGTTTAGTTTCTGTTAAAAAATTGATTATTTTGGACTTTTGTAGAACCAAGAGCATCGGCGCCACCGGTGGTCATAAGAAAATTACACAGGCTGGTATGAAGGGCCGAGGCTGGGGCTGATTTCATTCACGCCCAAGCTGTAGATTCATGTATCAGTGCTAGTTATAGGTGAAATGCCTCCTAGATTTCACATGAATTTGGAAATCACCTATCTTCACAACTTTGCAACTGCCTATCTGTGTTTACTGCGTTACTCAGTCGTCATAGAATCGTTGCCAGGATGTTGACACATTCGATTTTAGCCTTCCATGTAATATCACCACCAGCCAACCACAATGTCCTGAGTCATCTGTTACTAAAAGACATGTGAATTTGGATGTGTGGTGGATCTTCATGCTCCTTCCAGCCAGGGAGTTGGAATTGACACATTCCGACTATTCTCTCAGGAATTCCTGCATTTGTGAGCAGAGCTAAATATAGCTGCCTCCCACCCCTTCCTCTAGCCTGAGATGAGAAAGTGTTGCTGATTAGAACAATGGAGTGGATGATGAGGTAGACTTCTCAAGGCTTCTGCGTTTGCATCTATGAAATGGCTTCAGAGAAGGGAAATAAGAGCAGGGGAGTAAAAAAAACAGGGAGTTTACAGCAAGCATTGCAGACAGAGAGAGAGAGAGAGAGAGAGAGAGAGAGAGAGAGAGAGAGAGAGAAATTTATGTGGTATGGAGTACTGAGGGAAAAATGGTGCAGGAAGAAAAAAAAAACATGATGCTGCAGGGAAGCATCAAGCTGTCACTTTATAGTAGCAGACTTGTAAATGGTTGCCTGGTTCACACACACGCGCACACACACGCGCACAACACACGCATGCACACGCACACTCGTTCATGTATGCGATCTCTAGATAGAGAGTGCAATTTCAAGTGAGAATTGGCTTCATTTCATTTTCATTTCAAGTCTGCAGATCGCTCAGAAGTTTTCATACCCCTGCCTTTAAATTCAAATTATTATTATCGATATTCATGAAATCCGGTATGTGGCTGCGTGTTCTACTGTATATGAAATGCACAATCAGAAAACTAACCTGTACCTTTCCTTGTCACTTGGGGTGCTACTCTCAAGACTACATCTTTTGTATTTGTAGTGTATATGAATGCAGTGTACATTTAAATTGATTTAAGCTACCACTCTTGGACATTTATCTAGGTTTAAGAGTAATTCTTTTGTGGTACTCACTACATGCACATTTCCAGGTACAACAAGGAAAGTGATAAGGAAAGGGAAGGTCTAGTACCCATTTTTCTGAGAATGTGGGTTTGAATGAGATAATAGACCATGAGGGTAGACATGCTGTGTGTGTGTGTGTGTGTGTGCGCGCGCATGTGATGGTGAATCAGCGGGTGTTGCGCAGGATCTACTTGCCCCATGCATGTCTCCCCTGCTTACATTATTTTGTGCCACACTGAGACTGACCCACATTTAATACATACAATACTTAAAGGTCCACTTGTATTAGCAGAAATGGAATATAATAACATAAATATGCTTTCATTAGTGTATAATTACCTGAAACTACGAGTCATTGTGTTTTTCGAAAGTTTAGAAGGAAGCACGAGAAGGAAGATGATGAAGAAGAAAGAAGCGGCGCTGGCTGAAGCTGGCTAACAAGCTTAAAAAAAAACCCATTTTGAATAATGGAGGCTCGTACGTACTATTTAGCACAGAAAAAGCAAGGGAGTGTGAATGGTGAAAGTACGCTACTGGCACCTGTACGTTCTAGCCAGTAAAGGGCGGGTAATGGAGCGGCGTTCGGTCGCTTGCAATCGGTTGACCTTATGCTACATCATATGAATTTATTTGACGGCCACGCGAATCAATTAATTTGTACTGAAAACGAGGGAAAATTTGAACCGGTTCACATTTGAAAGATTCCAGATTTTTAACCACAAATCAGCAGCTTCCAATTTTGTTTTGTGAACATAAAAATCTGTAAAGATATCAACATTTTTCTTTTTTTTAATAAAAAATCACTACCTAGGGCGGCACGGTGGTGCGGTGGTTAGCACTGTCGCCTCACAGCAAAAAGGTCCTGGGTTCGATCCCCGGGTCACCCAGGCTGCCTTTCTGTGCGTCGTTTGCATGTTCTCCCCGTGCGTGTGTGGGTTTCCTCCGGGTGCTCCGGTTTCCTCCCACAGTCCAAACACATGCAGATTAGGTCAACTGGCTACTCTA